>JAWMRA010000113.1:57467027-57658043 GCA_035584735.1 Pseudotriccus pelzelni | reverse complement strand
GGGAGCTGGAGTTGTTTAGCCTGGAGAAGAGAAGGCTCAGGGGAGACCTCATCACTCTCTACAACTACCTGAGAGGAAATTGTAGCCAGGTGGGGGTTGGTCTCTTCTCCCAGGCAATCAGCAGTAGGACAAGAGAGCACGGGCTTAAGCTCTGCCAGGGGAGGTTTAGGTTGGATATTAGGAAGAAATTTTTTACAGAGAGAGTAATCCAACCTTGGAATGGGCTGCCTGGGGAGGTGGTGGATTCACTGTCCCTGGAGGTTTTTAAGATGAGACTGGATGTGGCACTTAGTGCCATGGTCTAGTAATCACGACGGTGTAGGATCAAGGTTTGGACTTGATGATCTTGGAGGTCTTTTCCAACCCGGTTGATTCGATGATTCTATGGCTAATCGTCACACTGACTGCTGATAGCTTGCAGTATTTGCTGTTTGCGTTCACTGTCCTGGAATCATTCACACAGACACTCCTCACGAAGAGAAGAAAACGATGGCATTCGGTGTCTTAACGCTGCAGGTATGCAGTACTTATAAACGTAGCGTGTATGACGGGGCAACACTGCATTTCTTCTAAAAAAAAAAGCCATAACCCACCCAGCAAGCCGAAGTTCCCGGGGAGCGTCCTGCCGCGGGCACGCCACTCCGCCTCCGCCGGCGGCGAGGAGCGGCCGCCCGCGCCTCGCTGGCAGCGGGGGCTGCCCGGAGGCCGCTCCGCCGGCACCGCGGCTCGCTCGGGGTGCTCCGCGTCGCTCTCCGCCGGGCCGGGGCGGTGGGCGAGACGAATCAAGCCGAGCCCAGCCGTGCGAAGCCGAGCCCGGCCGCGCCGCGCCGCCCCGCCCCTGGTCTGTGCCCGCCCCCGCCGGTGCGGGCCCACCCCCCGGCGGCGGGGCCGCTGCGCCGCCGAGCCATGCGAGGCTTTAAGCGGCAGGTGCGGGGGAGCGGAGCACACGCACGGGCGGCGGCTGCGGCGGCCCGGCGGTAGCGGCGGGCGGGCGGGCGCCTTTGGGCTCGGCGGGAGCCGCGGCGGAGCGGAGCATGTCGGTGGCGACCGGGGGCAGCGAGGCAGCGGCGGGAGGCGGCGGCGGGAACCGCGTTTTCTTCCAGAGCCCCCGCGCCGGCGGCGGGAGCGGCGGCTCCTCCGGCAGCACCTCCCGGGAGGACTCGGTGTCGGCGGCGGCGGCGGTGGTGCAGGTCCAGCAGCGGCGCCACCAGCAGGGGAAAGTGACGGTGAAATACGATCGGAAGGAGCTGCGGAAGCGGCTGGTGCTGGAGGAGTGGATCGTGGAGCAGCTGGGGCAGCTCTACGGCTGCGAGGTGCGGGGCCGGGGTCGCGGGGTCCCCGACGCGGTTGCTGCCGCCGCAGTCCCCTCGCCCTCCGCTGCCTTCCTCGCCTCCGGCATCCTCCTCCGGCCCCGACTCGCCTTTCGGCGGTGGGCAGGGGAGCGCTGGCACCGCCACCTCCAAATGACATTCCTGGCCCGCCGCCCCCTCCCTGCCGCCGCCCCGCGCCTCCGTGGTGCCCTGCCGCAGGGAACGGGGGAAAGGCGTTCCCCGTCCTGCAGAAGGGGTGTTCCCTGTGCCCTCCCGAGCTGAACGGGAGGGGGACCTCCCTGTGGGGACGGGCGGTGCCTGACGCGCGGCCGGGCACGGAGCTGCCCGTCTTCTCCGGGGGTGCCGGGCGGTGCGCCCGCGGCGTGTTTGGCCGGGAGCCACTGTCCCTGCAGCCCTCCGGGGCAGGGCGGACCGGGGCTCGGGACCGGACGGGCTTCGGTCTCCGTTAGACGCCGGGCTGGGCGAGCGCCGGGGCGGCCGGCGGGCCGGAGGGGACAGCGGTGTGCGACGGGCGCAGGGCGAGGAGGAGGAGGAGGGAGCGGGAGCTGCGCGGGGGCTGTGCGGAGGTGGCTGATGTGGAGGAAGGACTCCGGCGCGGATACGGTCCCCTCTGGACCGTGGTTTTACGTTAGCCCGACCGGGTAGATACTGGCGAGGAAATTTCAGTGAGCGGTTCGAAGATCATTAGGGCGAGAATGGGGCTTGTGTGTACCTAATTTGTAGGTATCAAACCTGGTTTTCTGTTACTCTGGGCAAAGAGCGAGCGTTGCAAGAATTCTGTTTTGTAGAGAACAGGTGAGCAGGACGATGTTTCAAGGTTGTTCAAAGGAACGGCAACTGTTGTTGTTCTTAAAGAGATAACAATGTTGTAAGTAAGGGAAGTACCAGTACATTGTTTTGTCAAAGCTTCATTAAAAATGTAGACCTTCTAGTCCCCAGGAGGTCCTGCTGCCCTTCCACCTCAGGTATTTACTGTTATAAAGGATCAAAATGTTACGGCTGACCTGAGGTTTGCACGTACTTTCCTCATCAGTGGTCTAATTCACTTTTATTAGAGACTTCTGAAGTGAGATTTGTTGAAGCCAAATGTGAATTTTGTAGCTAGCGTCTCTGGAGCCAGCATCTCACACCAGGGCTCCTGGGCATTCTGGAGCTAGGAAGGCAAGAGCTTGACAGTCCTTGAGGTATGGATGTTTTGAGTGGATGTGAAAACGTAAATAACCCGATTGGAATATCTAGCACACACGTAATACAAATGTTTAAAGAAACTCCTTTAATCTCAAAACCAGTTTATCAGCCAATTTGTTAGAAGTATGCATAAAAAATGTGCATGTGTCAAGTTAAACTTCCTTAACTATTCACATCCATGAGCTATGGGAACGGAAAATACAAATAGAAACTCTAGTTAAAAATAATAAAAATAAACAGTTCTTACTCTCTGTCTTGGTGTGACTTGCCTCTCCAGCCTCATGACTTGATTGGCCACATAGCCTGTAGGCTGCAAGGATTTCTCTGAGGTCAGGAGTGTTTACAGTTGTCTGTGTGAACTGATGATTTTGTGTCCGTGCAAGCTCATAATGTAGTTAGTATCTGGTCTGCTGAATCCATCCTCTGGTTTAACTCTCGCTGATCAAAAGCACCAGGCCTTTTTGGGCTGAGTGCTTTTGACATCTGTGCATAATTGTTCTGTTTGTAAGAGAATGCAATACATAGGACCAAACCAAAGCCAGAGGAATTATTGCTGCTCTTCACAGTATTCAAATCACAGGCTTGTTGAAGGAAGATCTTTCATTCTTTTCCTCATTGCGGTTTTTGCCTCCAACAAAAATAGAAAAAGTTCTGCTTTAAAAGGAGGGCTTTTCATTAAGGTGGGAACCATATATGGCTGCATAAAACGAACGTTTTTAATGATTTGGTTTCTGAGGTGACTCTTAGGGGGAAAAATGGTTTGACACAAAAGATGAAAATATTTTTAGCTGTGAAGGCTGAAGGCAAGATGTTTCAGTCCTCTTCTCTTTCTTGCTATTGTGCATGAACTCTATCCAGTGCCAGCACAGATAATGGTAGTGAAAAGGTCAAGCAATTAATATGCTATCAGAATAAAGTTGAAGATGCATGATGAGTGTAGTGATTAAAGACAACAGCAATTTAATGCAAGATGCTTTCCCTGAATCTGCTTGAATTACTTTTAGGCTTAGAGATATAGCTCTCAGGCTGAAATTTAATCACCTATGCAGACAGTTAATAACCCTGTCTGAGGGCAGGTTGTGTGTGTGTGGGGAGGGGTTTGGGAATTGCTCACTTTAATTTCTGTGGAAGATCTACTATAACTTCCCAATGCAATGAGACTTAAGTTCTGAAACAATCTGAAGTCTTTCATAACGTCAAAAATAGCCATCAAATTGTTAATCCTGGAAGAGCTAACCAGTGTTTGTTTCATTGCTATTCTGATTCAGAGCTCTCTTTCTAAGGAGCAATGCACTTTATTCCTGGGAAGAGCAGAAATAAGTAGAGGGCACTTGCAGTATGATGCTCTGAAAGTCTGCAAGAAGACTTGAGTGACTCTTTGTGGGACTGCATAAATGTAGTGCCTGTTCACTGTTTTCCGTTTAAATAATCTTTCCTATTATGCTGAGATTCATCAATATGTGGATACTTGCAGAAACACTCCCTTTATTTGAAGCCAAATGTGTATTCATAGTCTCTCAAGTACTTGCAAGTCAGCTATAAGCCTCTCTTGGCTTGATGACAAAGTTTAGGAGATGAGTTTGGGAAATAACAAAACAGGTTTGTTTGTGTTCTTTTTCTAGTGGATCTTGTCTTTACTGATAAACTTCTAGTTTTAGAAATTGGATGCCAAGCAATATAATGGTGTTGGGGGAGTGGTTTAGAAGGCGCTATTTGAGACTATTTTTAATGCAGACTACAGTTATATGATACCAAGATCAGCTTTAGAAAGATTACTTCCACATGATGCAGACTTCAGGGATAAAAAACAGCCTGAATGGTAAAGGGTTACCAAGGTAGGAAACTTTAATAGGACCAGAGAGACTTAAGCAGGATTTGTTGGGCACCAGAACCTTCAGGCTAATGTACTCAGGTCAAGTGCTTCAGGTGAGTGTCAATCTGGCTGTTTGTTCTGGGACTGCTTAATTTAAAAAAAAAGTTTTACAACCTGTTTGTTCTGGTTTCTATGAATGCTGAAACAGGTTGTGGTCACAGGTTAGTAAATTGAAAATGCAGTGCCTTAATTGCAGGACTTGAACTGACTTCAGTGTTGACCTTTACTAGGTATCTTGTTTCTAAAAATAGTTTCTCCACAGATGCTTTGTGTTTTGGGCTAAGTCCATTATTGGTTAAGAATTGCAAAATAATGCTGCACAAAACAACTTGCATCATCATTGTTCATTCCCTAATGGTTTGCAACTTGTGGTTCAGCATGAAAGTGATGATGGTCTAGTTTTCCAGATGTATGATCTATGTTGTGTGCACCTGCCAAACTTGTACAACTTTATATACGATTAAAAAAAGAGACCACTGGATTTGTCCCCAGAAATCATTCAACTTTGCAGGTGAATTTTTCGTCCCTGGGGTACTGTGTAACCACAGTTGTAGCATTTGCTCTAAACAGCACACAGATTTTGCACAGCAATGAAGAAAGATTTTGTTAGTGCTATGGGTTTGTTGCCGAATATTTTTTAATGTAGAGACTTGCATGTGCAAGTCAAATGGCCCTTAGATTCTGCACTCTAAAAGCTGAAGGCTTACCTGCTAATATGAGATATTAGGTATTGCTAACCTTTGCTGAGTAATAAACTATTTTATTAGAGTATGTCTACAGAAATCAGTACTTGTCAAAGGATATGATGTTGGGCTGGAAGTAAGAGGGTGTTACATCCAAACCTACCCCTCTTCCGTTTCAGAAATGGAAATACCCTGGGATTCTGTTTACAAACTCACTGTACAAAAAAATATAGTTGGAAGAGCTGCCAATGAAGGCTCTTCAAACACTTCCTTTAGAAGAAAAAACCCATTCTAGACTGAGAAAAGGGAACAATTTAAATCAGTACTGCACAGATCAAGAGCTCTCTTCCCCTCTGTGCTCTGTGACTGTGGTGCTGGAGAACACTCACTTTGGCCATCCTCCTGAAGCTGCTGGGATATGCTAACAGTGACCACTTGTCCCTAATATAGCTCCAGACAGTCTGTTGATCTGTGCACACTTCAATTTGGACTGGTGGTTGCTAGACAGGAGAAGACAAGAGGAAGGCCCTTATTTAGGCTGGAAAGAGTGATCACAAAAGTAAAAATTTCCTAGCCTTTCATTTCTTCTGCTGCACAAATGTCTTGGCTGCAGTGGTCAAAAGCTAGTGGCAAAGTATGAAAGTTGGACTGAGAGTTGGGAGGAAGGTGAGCTGTTTGTCTTGTATGAGGCTTTCTGAAAAGGATGGATTTTTGCAAGAGGGGTTCTATTCAGCAGTAAGTTCTGAACAAATGGACTGTATTTTCAAAATATATTTTAAATATAGTTGCAGACTGTTGTGAGGTCTACCAAAACCAGTGCTGCATATGCTGAATAAAGTTCCTCTGCATTTGCATCCAAGCATGCATTGCTTGTGATTTGGTGGACTTGTTTGTAGCTGTTTATCCCCTACTATTTGGGACTGTATTTATAGGTGGCACTGTCGTTTGGCACAGTGTGGACCATCTTCTCCAGCCCACTTGCTCGTTGGTCACAGGATTGCCCTGCACATCCTGTGTCTGAGACAGCTGCCATGGTTACCAGTGATCCATTCTGTTTTGGGGTTGGAAAAGTGCTGGATCAAATGGTGCAAGGACTTCAGGGCCAAACATTTCCACCCTCGAATTCTGTCCTTTCCAAAACAGCCTGGTTAGCATGCTGCTAAGACTGCCATGCTGTGATGTGGACCTGATGGTGTGATCAGGTACTACTTATGCTTCAGGCTTTAGTGAGATAATGTTTGAAATTCATTATCCATTTCTCAGAAAGGCATTTGGTAAGAAAGTCCACTGAATAAAACGCTGCAGAAACAAATTTTTGCCTACTGCCTGACTCCTTGAATAGACTTCTAATTTGTACTAATATCTCAGAAATGGTAATTATGTGGACTTCTTTCTGAATTAATCAAAAGTGGAAAGAGGCTGAGAACTGGAAAGAGCGTCAACCCTTAAAAAAGATGCAAGTCAGTAGGACATATAATAAAGGATTTATTTCTTCAGGAGATGGAGTATTACAGTCTAGATGCATTGGAGCAAACTACTTGGAGGTCCGTCAAATTGCTTATAAATGTATTTGGATTATATATTATTATTTAATTCTTTTGGACAGCTATTGTAGTTGTCAGATCTCTGTGTTGTATGGCATGAACTTTGGAGCACTCTCTTGATGGCAGGGATACTACTCAACATACCTGTGTCAGTTGAAGAGCTGCTGTGATCAGAGACTTACAAAGGATGCAGGCAATGCAGGTGCAGCAAAGGCTTATTCTATCATGTAGCAACCACAGACAGGAATTGAATCCTAAAAACAGAAAATAGGAAGCTTAAAGAAATGCGTGTTGTTGGAAAACAAACCTTGTAAAATGTGTGCTGTTGCTTTCAGAGAAAGAGTGGCTTAAATACCTATGGGGTGCCATCATCTGATTGTGATGAAGGCAGAGTTGTCTGTTTCTAAATGCACTTCTTAAACTCTCATCTTAAGTTCTAAAGACTGTACTCTAGTAGGAAAGATACCACCATTCAGCTACTTTCCTTCTTTTTACATGCAAAATTTGCACAACATCTCAAAGGAATTCAAGAAGAGAGTTCATCAAAGTCAAGTGCAAAGTTCTGCACATGGATTGGTCCAGTTCCAAGCACAAATACTGCCTGTGTGGAGAATGAATTGAGAAAACCTTGAGTAGGAGGGCTTGGGGGTGTTGGTTGACGAGAAGCTCAACATGACCTAGGAATGCACACTTGCAGCCAAGTAAGCCAACAGAATCCTAGGTCACATTTAAAGCAACGTGGCCAGCAGGTCCAGGTTCTTCCCCGTTTACTCCAGTCTTGTGATACCCCACCTGAAGTACTGTATCCATCTCTGAGTCCCCCAACATAAGGACAGGCACCTGATAGGGAGAGTCCAGAGAAGAGCCACAAAGATAATGGGAGTGCTGGAGCTTCCCTCCTGTGAAGACAGGCTGAGAAGGGTTGGGATTGTTCAGTCTGGAGAAGAAGGCTACAGGAAGACCTTAGAGGAGGGCTACAAAAAAGCTGGAGAGGGACTTTTTACAGGGGCATGTAGTGAGAGGACAAGGGGGGAATCATCTTAAACTGACAGAGGGCAGGTATAGATTAGATATTAGGAAGAAATTAATTACTGTAAGGGTGGTGAGGCACTAGAACAGGTTATCCAGAGAAGTTGTGGACTCCCTGTTCCTGGAAGTGTTCAAGACCAGGTTGGATGGGGCTCTGAGCAACCTGGTGTAGCGGAAGGTGTTCCTGTCTGTGGCAGGGGGTTGGAACTAGGTGATTTTTAAGATCCCACCCAAACCATTCTATAATTCCAGGAAAATGAATTTTTTCTACTATTTGATCTTTGTATAGTCTAGATGTCATTTCTGCACTGGTCATGGTTCATTGTTTTATCTGAACCAGCAGCCATGTTCTTCACTTCCAATTTAAGGCTTCACAAAACAAATTACCTTTCATAAGCTATTCCATAGCAATTTTTTTGTCCTTTCCCTCTCTGTTCAAGATTCAACTGGTCTCTTTGCTGAAGCAGTAGGTGTGGTTGTTTTATAATAAGGTGAATAAATAATTGATTGCTTACATCACTTAAGATTTTATAATTGTACTCCTTATAAACAGTATCTTCCAATCTTTGTGGCTACAAAGACTGTTGTGCCTTTGGGCAAATTGCTTTACCTAGAGCCTAAGTACTTGATTATCCAGGGTAAGAAGGGAGAAGAGGGAGTGGAAGGGAGAACGTGTGTACAATGGAAAAACTGGGTAAAAAAAAAAAAAAAGTTAACTATGCTACAAATCATGCAGTGAATGTACAGCTGAAGGGATAGAGGAAGAACTGGTCATTAATCTACCACCTCCTCCCATTGAAGTTCATCACACAAACTCATTATATTGCTTTTGGACATGACTCTAGCTTGGATGTGTCTGTACTTGTAGCACAGTTAAACTACAGTATGGATGTTCTATCCACACATAGCTGAGAGTGGGTTATGCTGTGCTTTACTGAGGGTGCCGGCCTGACTTGGGTGCTGTTCATCCTCTGTACCCCTGTGTTATGACAGAGTGGGATCTCTCCTTATTCTCATAGCTTTGCATTAGCCGATCTAACCTGTGCTATGAAAAAATGCCTAAAACAAAAATAACCCCATTTAAATGAGGAAAATGAGTATTTCATTGCACATTTTACTCTTCCTATAAGGCATAGGGAATGTTTCTAAATAGGTGTTGTATCTAAATAAAAAGATGTGAAATGAAGTCTTAGTTCAACTAGAACAAATACTGTGATAGTTTAGCCTCATGACAACCCTAAACTAATTCTCTATTGATTCATGCTTTGCAAAGGCTGGCTGAGCTCCTGTTTGCATTCTTATAGTTCTCCCTTTAGAACAGCTTATGTGCAGCCACTTAAAAACCACTGTACTTGGCCCCAAGCCCAGCCAAAACACCCTATACAATTTTGTAGTGCATATTACTGTACATAATGTGTACATACAGTATCCTGACAGCGCAGGAGATGCTGATAGAAAACAAAATGCTATCCCATCTCTAACCTGATTCGGTCTGAGTTATGGTCACCTTGTCTCTTGTCACCAGGGGTGATAAAGCAGCAGCAGCAATATCAATCCATTCTTCCAACAGCCCTGTGTCTTGCCTGCAGTATTCAAAAGCTAAATTCTCATTTCTCCCTGTCTTACATCTAACTCCAGAAACTTCTATTTGACAGCACAAATTGAGTAGGTTAGACATGGCTATCCATCTTTGTCACTGCAACTTTTGGCTGCCTGTTGCAAAACATTAGCAATTTCTTTTGCTGTTCCCCCCTGTGGAATGTGGAATTATGGAAGTCAAGATTTCTAGTACTTAATAATGCTGGAGAAGGGGGATAAAATCTTAATTGTATGCAGTCCATACAGCAGCAGTATGACTGTATTTCAAAGGGTAGAATAAATTTAGCCTGTTAAAGATTTTCTTGGAACAAGGAATTGTTTGGGCAGAGGTATACACTGTAACAAATCAAATCTTCTTTGAAGTGATAAGTATTTAATTCTGAGGATCACATTTGAATAGCAGAGCTGTTACCTCCCCACCACACCACCACTCCCCCCATCCCTGGGAGCATGGTGTCTATTCTCTGAACCAGTTCAACATGGCATCTTAAACTATTTTTGGGGAACACACAGATCACAGCCCCAGAAGGCATCTTGTATCTTTTCAATCCATGTGATATTTATCAGTAGCACAGATCTAGTGCATCTAAACCTAGAGAAAAATCATAACTATACATGCACTATAGGTTTTTAATTATTATAATGCTTGTAGATAATTAATTCAATGTATTACTGTTCAGCCTGTAAAACAAAGTTAATAGAGAAGATTGCATTAATTTAGTGGCATAATGCTAAGTAAATAAATGGCTACCTTGTGCAGTGGTGCTAGTCTACAGGTGACACTTCAGTGGTGACTGAGAAGTTTACCATTCTAAATGTGCTGCCGACAAAGGGATCACACACTTCAGTCCTGTGTGTTGGACTTCATAAATGCAAATGATGGCACAATCAATGCTTAATGAAAATCCTCTTACCAGGCTGTGTTAATAGGATTACTTTCCAGAACACAGAATTGGGAAGGATCTCCTAGGTCATATGGTCTTCCTTCTCATTTGCAGATAAGCTCTTTACATTTGATATAACTTTTTAAATGGAGTAACTCAGTTATATGATGTTAGTTTCATCATTTCATATATTTAAGTATATGTTTTAAATCTTTTAGCCACTAGTTGCTTTCCCACCCCTTCCATAAAATGTAGAAAGACATAGGCAAAAGATCAATACTTGCTTGGAGTGAGCTTGCCTGGACTTTCACTCTGAGGTGAAGTTTAAACAGATTGTAAATGCTCTTTGTTGCCTGTCCTTACTCTGGGCATCACTGGGCTCAAGTGATGACCACAGTTAGAGGGGCTTAGAGAAGTATTAAGACAGTGATTCTGCTATAGTTCAGTTACTACTGCAGTATTTTGAGTAGATGACTTCAGACTCCAGGAGAAATATGCTCACTAATATTTCATGGAATTAATTTGGTAGTACTTGGAAAATATATGTTAGTGGCTTAAGATCGTAACTTATTTTAACACTTGAATGATAACCGCTTTGAAGCAGATATCTAAAGTAACTCCAGCATGGTAGAAACGATTTGTTCTGCTTTAGGTTACTGGTATATAACATTTTGACACATTTACTTTAAACACAAAGAGTGCCCTGAGCCTTTACAGTTGGTTCCTTTATATTTTAAAAGATAGTACCTGAAGCACTGGAATAAATTACTGTGTCTTTTTGGTTTTGTTACGTTGGTAGTAATCATGCCATTTTAGTCTTATAGTGAAATTCTGTTTTAGGTGTGCTGAGGTAAAACCGCATAGTCTTCTTTCTTAAAAAGCTAGCAAAAGCCCCTAAAATTTGGATTATGTTAATATTGAAAACTGAATTCTCTCTGAGTGCAGAAACTGGTGTGGGGAGGAGCTCTGGTGGTAACTAGCTCACTGGCAGCCAGAAGCATCTCAACTCTTACTTCAGCTGTTGCTGTAGTACTAGTTTACTAGTCTGCTTAGCTAAAGATTTAATCAACTTGCTTATAGATATCCAGCTGCTATTTGTTTATCAAACCCAAATTCTTACGCAGAAGGTTTGCTTTATGTCTTGAAGTAATTCTGATAAACAAAGAATGCATTTATATGAGGAAGCAAGATATCAATCTTTCACTTTATAATTTGGAGACTGTCTTGTCTTAGGTTGCCTGCAAAAGAGGCTTCCAGGACTGTTTCTGTAAAAGCCAACATCTAAACAAACTCTCTGCTTTCTTTTTCAATGTCTCTGAACACTTTTTGCTCTCCTTTTTTTTTTTTTTTTGAATTTGTATCCGATTTCACCTTAAAATATGTAATGACTACATTTGATATTAGAATTGTTAGCTCTTACTCTCTGCTAGTAGTTTGTGGTGCATTGAATGTAGCAAGTGAAAGGAGGTAGGACAATGTATCAAAATACATTTCTGGGAATCTTACAGTGAGAAGAAGCATTGGAATCAAACAGTGGTCCTATACAGTCTTCAGCTCCCTTCACCCAGGGTTTGTTGTCCTTGGTGGGATAGTCACGGCTGATTATCCCACCTCCTGGATCTGGAGTTGTTTGCAAATTCATTTTAAAGATGCCTCAGGCACTTTTCCATATTTTGCAGTACTGGGGCTTGCCTGTGTAGCCAAGTGGTGTCTCTGGCCCCTGGGGAAGAGGAGTGTCTGCTTTAAAGCGTGTTAGAACTCCTGCTGATATTTCTTGACATCAGTGGACCAGAGCCAAAATGCATTGAATGCCAATCCCTGGCCTGCCTGCTGCTCAAAACTAGTATCTTGGGGAAGGGAGAGGTCTAGCAGTCATCAGTGTATAGAGCACACTGCTATGCCCAGGCAACACTTGAAGGAATGACTTGTTACGAATCATGAAAACAATCCAGATCTCTTGCAGACTCAGTTTCTTCAACAAGAAGATTATGTTCCTTCTGGATTATGCAGGATGCAAGAGCACTTGTTTTGATACCACTTAGTAAAACATTTCCCCCCAGTGCCCCAGAAAGCAGACTTCTTGTCTCCCATGTTAAATCTGAAAGGACGTAATACCTCTGACTAAAGAAATATTGACAATTGAAAACTGTCTCCTATTCCGACCAGTAACAGTTTAATTGGCTGGCAAGACAAAAATGCAAAGAGAAGACCATGAGTGTGTCAGATGCTTGATGTACCCATACTGTATGACTTATTGCAGAAGCCAATTTATGCACAGCTTCTCAGAGTAAAGAAAATCAATACTGGAGACTAACAGACTGTTTTTACAGGGCCGTTGAAACTGAGGTGAGGAGAGCCATTTAGAAGCCTCATTATATCATGTAGCCTTTCCTTGTGTTCTTTCAAACAATCTGATGGAGTAATTAATCCTTGAAATGCCTCAAGAGGCAAACCTACTTAATTGCACTGCTGTTTAGCCTAAATTCCCAGAGCGCAGAGGACCTGGTGTGGATCCTGTTTGATCAAAATTTTTTCAGATTGTATTCTTTAGGTGTTTTTCATCTTCATTCTTACAGAAAAGTAAACAGTCTGTCAAATTTGACCTAGTATGGTATTGTCCTAGTCACTATTGCATTCTTCCTGTGTGCAGAACTATACAAATTGCAGGGAAGCAGTCAGCAGGATTTCTGTTACTTGGAGATAGAGAGTGCTCTTGTGAATCAGCCAAAAGTAGGGATGTCCTATGACTCCTATGTGGGAAGCCATTTTACTGGCATAATCCTCAAAGCAGCAACATTTAGAAAACTCCTGATGGCTTAAGTTCTGGGCCTTTTAAGGGGACTATGTAACAGTGATTTAGTGTACACGTATTTGCTAATACCAAGCTATTTCTGCTTGCTGTGAAAGTGGAGGATGATAAAAAACATGACATGTCCTTCCTATCTGCTTTGGAGTGTTTTGCTTAATAGAGTGACATCCAGGCATAGACTTAGCATGCCCTATTTTTATATCAAGTACACAAGGCATTTGTTTTGGAGACAGTACTTGATTTTTAACGAATGTCTTGTTGTTGAGATTGGATCCACATTATGGGTATGGTTAGGAAGTGCTGAATACTTCTTTCTTCCTCTGCTCAGTATAGTCTGTGATCAATGCCTCTTTTTTATTTACCAATTTCACACTCTAGTGATTCCTTTAGACTTCTGTAAGATGCACAAATTAGACAACAATTCCTTAACCAGCGTGTTCTGGATATATTTGGATCAGCTGAATTTGTTTTGATAGTTCAGCTACGAAAACAGTAAAATACCAGTGTTAGTACTAAAGAAGGCTAAATTAAATCTGACTGCATATCAGTTTCTCCTCTATGCTTACTAATGACACTGCAGTTGCAGAGTGCAAAGTTCTTTTTTTTGGCTGCATAATGAGCAGATTTTTTTTTTTATTAGCCCTATGGATGAATAGAATGCCTGGTGTGCTCTACTATGAGTGGCAGTTGGTTTTGGGGAAACAGGTATTTTAAGGTCTAAAAATCTTTTCACTGTAATCACATCATCTCATCAGTGGATTTTCTTCTGTGTTGTGCTAAAGATGTTAGAGAGATGCAGCCGTTGTAGCAGGGGATTGAATTTTATCGTCGAAGTTATGGGCACCATGAGGTGTAGAGCTCTCAAAAGTCAGAATCTTGTGGCATTTGCTCTTGTATTTCATGTGATGCTTATTTTTCATCATTTAGCAGCAATGGCATGAATCCCAGAGAACTTGCTGCTCCATCTTGTGTTTTGTGCAAGCCCCCACCTGTTGGCTGCATTTCTGCTTTTACTGCTGGTGGCTCTAGGGTAATTTACCCTCTTAGGAGGCATACCACAAGGACACATGTTCTGCCTTGAGGACTGCTCTGAAATTTAAGTGCTTGGGAGGATGGAGTGGTTGGTAACTCCTTTGGAAACCGTTTCCTAGCAAGTGCAAAAGCTGCAGTTGTTGACAGGGCTCTGAGGAAATGGGGATTTTCCCACAGTTCCTGTACCTACTTCTCCACTGACAAAAAGTGGAGTTCAGGTCCTGTGCCAGAAAGGTCTGTGTTGTCATAAATACTATGCCTTTGACTAGTGGAGAACTAATACACCTCTCTCCTCTAGAGCTTACTTCTGTCCATCTCTGCAATAGGCAATAAAAGATACCCACTGCCTCTGAACTAAAGGGAAGTGTTGGATTATTTGGGCCACATAGGAAGAGACTGGAGAAGAAAAGAAGAAAATAAGAGTTGGGTGGACCTGGAGAGGCAGAACTAAGGTAGAGATGGCATGTAGAAAATGTAGAGTAGGCTGCCTGCCTTGTCTCCATGCTTCTCCAGGTTATTTCTTTTACTAGCGTATACTTCAAATCCAGATGTGCAGGTATATGTCTCCTTGCCCAAATTCTGCTGGCTTGCTTGTGCCAATTTGATAAATATAGGTAATTATTCTTCTGGCTTGCTTTCTTCCTGTACTCTCTGTCTCTTTCTGTCTTTCTCCACTAAAGACTCTCAGAAATATTCACAGTAGTGAAAGAGAGAACTTGAGAAGTCAGGGGTTGTAGGGACAATGAGATTGACAATAATTTGTTCTCACTCTGCTCCCCATGCTCTAGATGTTGCTCTTCAGACAAGTGAGTGCTGGAATTTTGTATTTTAAGAAAGGTTGTTTTAATAATGTTTAAAGCAGTGGAGAGTCCACTGGATTTGGATTGGAGGGAGAAGTAATACGATCGCTGTCAACAATTTGCTGGTATTTCTACAGTTGGTAAGGATGTCTGTACATTTAATTTTGAGACACATGATGTACCAAAATGTGTCTGAAACATTTGTCCAGTGTTTTTTGTAACTTGTATGTCTGATCTGGGCATGTGTCTTCAGGTATGCTTGTGCAGTCGCCCCCTCACTCCAAGTCTAACACCAAGAGGTGAAATGGTCATTGTAAATCACTTTTCCTCAGAATTTTCTGGGGTGATAGGCCTTCAGCAAAATAAATTGTTTAAGGCCATAGGGACTTTCTCATGGAACAGGAACTACCAGGTCTAAATGTCAGAGCTACAGGCTACAGCAAAAATGAAATAATAGACAGTTTTGAGTTGATGTTCTGCCCTCTATACCTCCTAAAGGCATGTTATGAGGTAAATTTTTAATAGCATCAATTTTCCACTCACCAAACCCAGCTAAACAGTTGTTTAATTTTAGTACTCCACCTATGGTACAAACAGTTAGTGTTAGAAAATTGCAGTCTTTCAACATTACTGTCAAAATGACCTGTTCACCCAATCAGATTATGGCATCTGCTGCTATTACAGAATCCTACTATTTTGCCATCCTTTTGACTTTTTAGCTTGACAAAAAAGCAAAACCTGAACTATACTTGCAATTATTTTCAAAGTGCTGAGCAGGAGCACTAGGAATGTACTTCTGAAACACTGCAACAGACTGCCAGGCTGTGCCTTGAAAAACCGTGTTTCTTCCCTTCTCATTTTCACAGCTGTAGTGCTAAGCATAAAAGCAGTGAAGTTAGAGTATGTCTGACTCTCTCCTTCCACACTGGCTTGTTTTTCATGTCGTGTGATTGTTTCTTTTAGCAGGCATCCAGGTTTATGTGGGTTTTGTTTTTGCTTTTGCTTTTCAAGTGGTCAGTTAGCAAATCAATATGAAGGAAGCTGCATGAAAGCCTAGCCTGGGAATTTCTTGCCTCAGAATACAAAATACCTAGACATATATAGACAAGGCAAAAAGAAGGGAAGCCATCTGTGAGTTACCAAAGACTGGCTTGCAGGGTAGCTGTGCACAGAGCAGTTGGCTTTCAGCTCTGCTGCTGTAGATGAGTCTTTGCTAGTGGTAGGTTGAGGAGGAGGGGAAGAATAATAGCAAGTAGAGGGTGTGTGTTATAGGAGGAAAATCAATATATGAATAGATGTGCTTGTTCGACATTACTCTGGTTTAGTGTTTGAGATGTTGCAGGAAACGAGACATGGAGTGAAAGCTGGAAGAAAAGGATGTGATCTCTTCTCTCATCTCTCCTAATTTACAAGCACTCCATTTTCAAATCTCGTAATGCTCAGCATGGAGCAGCAGTGATGCTGAAACTGACTGCTGGTTGCAACGTCGCTGCAGAGCAGTGGTACTGCTGGTGAGGCTGGCTGGCAGTGAGGGAAGGAAAACCTGGGCACCTTTGAGAAAGGAGGATGGTGATAAAATCATAGAATTGTTTATGTTGGAGAAGGCCTTTAAGAACAGTAAGTCCAAACATTAACCTAGCACTGCCAAATCTGCCACTAAACCGTGTCCTAGAGTGCCACATCTACACGTCTAAATACTTCCAGGAGTGGTGACTCAACTGACCCTGGGCAGCCTGTTCTAGTGATTGACAACCCTTTCAGTGAAGAAATTTTTCTTAATATCCAATCTCAACCTCCCGTGGTGCCACTTGAGGCCACTTCTTCCAGTCAAACAACCCAGCTCCCTCAGCTGCTCCTCATCAGACTTGTGCTCCAGACCCTTCACCAGCTCTATTGCCTTTTCTGGACTTGTTCCAGCACCTCAATGTCCTTCTTGAAGTGAAGGTCTCAAAACCGACCACAGTACTTGAGGCATGACCTCACCAGAGCTGAGTACAAGGGGATAATCACTTTCCTTGTCCCAGTGGCCACATTATTGCTGATACAGGCCAGGATGCCATTGGCCAACTGAGCACACTGCTGTCTCATGTTCAGCTGCCTGTTGACCAGCACCCCAGGTTCTGTTCTGCCAAGCGCTTTCCAGCTGCTCTTCCCCCAGCCTGCAGCACTGCATGATGTTGTTGTTGTCATCTAAGGGCAGTACCCAGCACTTAGCCTTGTTGAACCTCATACGACTGGCCTCAACCCATCGATCCAGCCTGCCTGGATCCCTCTGCACAGCCTTCCTACCCTCCAGCAGATCAACACTCCTACACAACTTGGTGTTGTCTGCAAGCTGACTGAGAGAGCACTCCATCCCTTTGTCCAGATCATCGCCAAAGACAGCGAGGAGGACCAGCCCCAGTACTGAACCCTGGGGGACACCAGTTGTGACCCTGGCTGCCTGGTGCTGGGTGGGAGGTGTTTCCTGCTGGAATTCAGCTGGGGTTGTCTCTGCCACTGGCTGCAAAAATGGTATTTGGTGAAAGATACTGGTCTTCATTGTCAGGTTTTATGCAGCCGTCTAGCAGTGCTGTGTGGGGCTCAGGTGCGGAGTGTAGCCCTGGGCCCTGCTGCTGGTCACCCAGTATGCTCATGCTGCTCCCGTTCCATGGGAGTTGCCCGGGCCAGGGAATGGCAGCCAGGGCTGTCCCGCGGGCAGCCAGGGGCACCGGGGGCAGCCCCAGCTCTGGGCATCTCCCTGTGGCTGGGCCAAGGCTGGGCCCTGGTGAGGGTCTGGCTCAGCAAGGCCTGTGGCTGGGCTGGGCTGGGCTGGGCTGTGGGGAGCTGGCCCCGCTGGGATGTGGCTGGGGCAGGGGCTCATGGTCCCAGGGGCTGACATGGCAGGTGATGGGGGTGTTCCTGGGGCCTGGGCACTCAGGCGAGTTTGGCTTCTTGCGCTGGCTTGCCTGTGAGCAGAGCTTGCTTTAGGATACATTCTTATACAGGAGTATGGTCCTGGGTGCTTCTTAAGGCTGTTGGGGGCAAATGTGAGAAATCTGTCCTTGCAGGGTGAAGCTCCAGGTCTGGATCACAGGCTGTAATGTAAGGCTGTGAGGTCTGTTAGCGTGTCTCAGAGACTGAGCTTTGGAAGGCGTTGGTGCAGACCCAGCTGAGTTATCATAACCAGAGTGGCCATGTGGACCCTGATGAGAAGGTGTGTGTTGCATCATTAATTTAGTTTTTATGTAAAGACTCATTTTTTGAAGTCTTTGTTGAGCCATGAAACACATTTAAACGTCAATTTCTGAAACAATGTCTCTTATTTGATTTTCCTGATATCATAACAGTCTGAAACATGCTGAAAGACTTTGTTTGTTACAGCCTCTTTGTTGCTGAGGATGAAATAGCTGTAAAAGGCAGAGTAGCCAAACCAGGCAGAGAAGGAGAAGGGAAGGGAGAAGAGGGGCAGGCTAAGCCCAGAGCCCATGAATGTTGTTTGGAGGAACTGCAGTCATCCTGGGGATGGGGGGCTGGCTGGAGGTGTTAAAAGGAGAAAAGATGGTGAGAGCTGGAGTACTATATTTTATCCAATATTCCTTCAGAAGCTGGCCATGCAACCCCCTCCTATCACTTTGTCGTGGAAGTTCAGTGGTAGGTGACACAGGGTAAAAGGAAGTGTAGGAGCTGATGACTTTTCTGGTTGCATCTTCATAAGTACCTGACCTTCAAAGCTTTCTGCAAAGATTTATGTAGATAAAAGAAAAAGGCTTAAACTTGCTGGATAATAATTTCTTCCCAGCAATGTAAGCCAGTCTTGACTACTGCTGTGTTAATGGTGCCTTAAAGAAAACTGTCAGCAGGCTAATGGCAGCTCTGAAAACAAAACTTTTCATATCCAAAAAGATGAACATTTCCAATCCTAATGATCCATTTAACTGCCACTATTAAATACATCACAAGAAAAATTATATGCAATTAAAAAGGAAGAAACCTGTTAATGCAACATTGAGGCTCTGCAATTGAGGACAGCCAATTTTTGCCAGTCTGGAAGACCGATTTTTAAAACCGAGGTTAGTCTTCATTTTAGTCTTACAGAATTTTCTTCTTCCTGTTTCCCAGATAAATATTTACATTGCTTTAATTCTGAAGCACAGTCAGTCTGAAGTGCTCAAAGGTTAACGAACAAAGCTTCAGCACTAAGGGCTAGCTAAGTATTTCCTCCACGTCAGAGATGTAAACTATCACTTTACAACTTGCCCAATGTCACACATATATTTCATGGCAAGATCCTATTGTAAGGTTATTGGAATCAGTCATCTATTTAGGCTGTGTTTAATTGTAGAACCAATTCAGTATTTGTAATTCCTGTTTCCTAAAAGTGAAGCACTTCACTCTTTTCACAAACAGACTTCCTTGTGAATTGCAAACTTCTTCAGGGTAGCAGTCTTGTAGTGTACAAATTAATTTGTGTTCAGTTGACATGTTCATTCTGTGTGCAAGATAACCTTGCATGTAAAACACAGTCAGATGCAGAGCAGGTGCATTAACTTGGGCTCCTGGGCCCAGTGTACTTGTAAGCAGCATGGATCACTGTGTACCTAGGCACTTCAGTCCCACATGCCCGTTGCTAGGACTGCTGGTGTCTTATTCCCATAGGGTTTTTTTCCTGCAGTAAAGTGAGCTGCTTTTTATTTCCCAGGGAATTGTAGGAACTTGGCTCTTCTTGGGGCATATTTTGAGGGGGAAGAGAAGAAGATATTGTGGGAAAGCATCAAATAACTGAAATTGCTTTAGGGCTGAAATCAAAGAGCTATAACCATCAAAAGGTGGAAGAGAACCAGCCCACAAGAAAGCAGCAGTGAGGGTTTTGCCTGTAGCTCCAAACAGGCCAGGGTGGCTGGGAGCGTAGCACCAAGTGCACAGTGGACTGACTATTTACGTGAGTAGGAGCTTGTTTGGAGCAATGCACAAGTAAAGGTCCAATCTGACTTGCTCTAAAACAAAATGTTAAAAGAAGGCCTGAGGAGTTTCCTATGATTAAAAATGTTGACTGAGACAGGTATGATTGCCCTGGCTTCTAGAGCAATGTGAAAATGCTCTGATGTAAAACTTTGGCCCAGTGCTCAAAACAACTGTTATCACCTAAACCAAATTGCCAGGTTGAAAGCGTATGTAACATAAGCCACCAAGCTGCGCTTACCAAGGGATGGGTAATTTTTAACTGCAACTTGTTTTTCTGTATATTTGGAATCTCTGTAGGTTGGGAGCTCAACGAGCTGTTGCTTCTCCTTTGGCTCTGTCTGAAGTATTTCAGGATTTCACATGAGTATTCTCTGTTTGAGTGAATACATGGATTTTTGGTGATAAAAAGTAGTTATTTTTTCTCTATGTGTATTTTTTGTTTGTTCGTTAAGAACAACAGCATGAAGGAACTTAAAAGTTAGCCTGCTTTCCTTAGTGTAATTGCATAAATAGTTGTCCAGATCTACATCAGAAACCACAGCAGGAAAGAAATTCTGGTTTGTGTTGAAACAAGGTGAAACTGATGTCCTAGTTTTTCTAATTAAGTACATAATGGTTTAATCCTTTTGCATTGGAAAATGGTGTTGCAAATTTGTGTATTTTGGTTTTGAATATTTTTATGTTACAAAGTATCTTATGACTTGGCTTGTCTTTATTCAGTGGTAGATGCCAAAGGCATTATACGAAACATCTTCAGCATTTTTAAAGCAGAAAAAACAGAGAAGTACTTTTGGCACAGCTTATCTCCTGCTTGCAGCTGTAGGTAGTGGGGTTTTCAAACAAAGGAATAGTGACTATATTTGATTTTAGTGAGTGGCAGTGGGTTCTGCTACCTTCTTTTAACTCTCTATTCCATAGGCCAGTTAGAAAGCTTATGTTAGACTCTTTCCTGGTCACAGAGTGCTACCTGTATGCCTGTATTCTGCTGCGCTGAAATGACCAGGCAACGGCTGCTGTACCTATTCCATATTCAGTGGATTTTATCCTGAGAACTCTTGTTATGGAAGGTAGCACTGCTTATTATGAATGTAGGATTTATTAGTGTCCTGACTCCTGTGCTTGGCACCACGTGTGCAGAACTGAACCATTTGTGCTTTATCTAAGCTACCTGCCTGTGGGAGGAAAATGGGTACAGTGTACTTTACACGTATCTTCTACAAGCTGTGAAGATGCGTTTGAGGGGGTTGCTCCATCTTCTGTCTTCCAAACCATCTGGGTTTGGAAGAATCTGAGAAGGATTGAAAGTAGCTGTTTGGTAGCTTTGGGCAACAGTGAGAAAGTGGGGTCCTCAAACAGTACACAAATGTAGCTGCTTTGGAAAAATCTCAACACTTTTCTCTTCTTTGTTTTTAGAAAACTGCTCTCCCTCTCCCAGTCCTTTATGTTATCTTTCAACCAGCAGATAGAGACTTCTTAAATGGCCCAAACTTTCTAAGCCCTCCATCAGAGGAGAGAGTCAGGCTTTTCCTACACTGTTGCTGTGACGGTGCAGTTCAGTAAACAGGGATGTGCAGGTGTAGAAAGTGCTTTTGCTGCAGTTCCTAGAGGAATTTCTAATGTTTAAGCACGTGCTCATTCTGGAGACATCCCAAAAGTGGTGAGGTGAACTTTAAACTCTGCTTGCATTGGCCTTTTGAATGACTAAGAAGACTAGCACTAAGTGAAGGCTGGTGGAAAGGAGCTGATGATTCCACCTTGTGCTGACTGGAAGGACCCTGTGCCAGCCAGTGCCTTTTCTGAGCTAGGCTGAGAATGCTTCGACTTGGTTTGCTGGACCAAATCTTGCCTTTGGAGGCTGCATATATGTGCAGCCCAGCTTTACTTGGAGGAAAAAATCTATGCACGAGCTTGGATTCAGGCCAATTACTGCATGAGAAAATTCTCATGCTGCTCCTGTGTATTTTGGCATGCTCACTCAGCCTGACCAGCTCTTAGAAGAGCACTAGAGTTTCTTTAGCATTTCAGGGTGCCAGACTAGCTATCCAAACTTTTAATTTGAAACTGGGTATTCTATTATTAGCTGTAGCCTGAAGTGATTTTCAGAATCCACCTGTCACTTTGATTATGCTTACTCTTTATTTGCTTTGTTTCCTTGTTCATTGATAAGAGAAAATATTAAAGAAATGTGCATTCCTTGCAGCTTGTGGCTAATGTGGTGTGCTAACATGTTTTAGAATGCCTGAAAAGAATTTTGAAGAAATCTGGTAATATAGGTTGAACAAAGAGTGATTACATGAAATCGTGACAATGCACGGGGAGTCCTCTGAAGTTCAGGCTTTTGATTTGAGGGGAAAAAAGAGGATTTGGGGCTACCTGAGCACTGATTTGCCACTACCAGTTTTAAAAGGGTCCTCCTCCACTGCAGGAAGTCTTCTGAACTGGTGCTACAAACCTGAGCAGGACTACATTATTTTTATGGGCATAAACAGCTCAGGACAGCTTGCTGAACTCATTCAAATACAAATCCTGAAAGCAGATTTTCTGGCCAATAGTTGTTTGGACTGTAACTAGATCAGGGTTGGCTGTGTTTTAAAGGCATTAAGTGTATTTGTTTCCATTATTAAGCTAAAATGACAAGCTAAAAATGTTTGGCAGAAAATTTGTCTCTGTGTGTGTCTTCTGCCATGCTAACTCTTGTAACTGGCCAGAAAGCATGATGATAACTGTAGAATTTAGCTGCCTATTTTCACAAAACGTACAGACTCTCTGAGTATCTTCCCTGAGCGTAAGAACTTCCTTCTTCATTAGATTGTAGAGAATCCACACAAGTTGTTATGCCTTCCTATATATTCTTGGAAAGAAAAGGGCTTTATTTGGGCACCTGAGAAACAAGACATGAAATTACAGGAAACCCACACTTCCTTAGCTCTGGTGCTCCCTAACCCATGTAATTGTTTCTGCTTGGTGTAAGAATAGACCTGAGCAATCCAAACACAAATGTGATACATAGCCCAGCCCTCTTTTGAGTATTACTTTAAAGTGGATGTTTTACTAAAGAAAATTACCTGTTAGCAACAAGTCAGACTCTGATGTGAAACATTTTCAAGTGAGTAGTCATCTCCTGAATCTACTTTGTTGATGTGCCATTTCATTGGCAAAGGGAGTCTTTGCTCTTTTGTGTGCCACAGTGTAAAAAAAACACAAACCACAAACAAGCAAAAGAACACAATGACCCACCTCAAAGTATACCCTCCAATCCTCAAAACTCCAGTGATCCTGTATGTTACCCTGCGAGCTCAGGGAACCCTCATTTCATCTAGAAGGAGTCTTGTGGAAGTCTGCTGTTTCAGGATGCATTGGATGTAGTTTGTGCTGAAAACTACTCTGACAACTGAAATCTTTTAAAGTGGAAAACAATAGAAACATGAGACAGGAGCAGCATGGAGCTTCCTCTCTTATCTATTTTTTTTTTTTCCCAGGGAGGGAAAGGGAGTGTCTGACTTTGATCTTATTCCCTTCCTTCCACCTGCTTCTGCGTGTGTGTTCATGCAGTTTCATGTCTGAAGACTTGATTATCATCTCAGGTGTTCCTGCAATATCTCCCATTTGAGAAAATCTGTAGGTGGAAATAGAAAAGGCTTGTGAGAATCTGGAAGAGCAAAGATTATAGGAGTCTTCCTAATTAATATGTTTGTGTCCAGGCTGATTTCTATAAGGGCTTCAAATCTTAAGACTTTGGTTTGTTTCTGTTGGTGTGCTTTTTTGTTTTGTTTTGTTGGGGGGTTTGTGTGTCTGTGTGGTTTCTTCTTTTGGTTGGGTTTTTTTTGTTTGTTTGGGGTTTGTTGTTGTTGGTTTTTTTTTTTTCCTCACACTGAAATTAACATTTGTTGGGTGGTCAGGGCAGCCAGCTGGTAGTGCCCATCTTCTGATGTGTTTCATTTGATCTGGTAGTAAAATAATTAGTCTTAAAATACAGTGTAACAGATGAGAAAATTAAATTACGTTGATTGTGATTTGTAACATGTGTCTTTTAGTGAAGCGCTGTGAGTTACGCAATCAGCCAGACTTGAAGACAGTCTGTCCTTCGTCTCACATCCTGACACAACCTTTATCATGGTAGCATACTGATTAACTTAATCACAATCTGAAGAAGGGCATTGTCTCCAACTTTCTTGAACTAGGGTAATACTGTATGTTGCCTTCAGGATCAAAAATAACAGCAGTGAACTTCAGCTACTTCCTTAACAGAAGGAGGTAGGTCTTCCATGTAGTTGTACGAGAGATACCATTAGTTAGATTCATCTGCCATGAGACAGACCTCCAGGCTATAATGGCTTGATGCTCCCTTTACAGTCTCCCCTTGTTTGCTGTGGATGGATGGATGCTCAGTCGTAGAATCATAGAATGGTTTGGGTTGAAAAGTACCTCAAAGATCATCTAGATTCAACCTACCTGCCATAGGCAGGGACATCTTTCACTAGACCTGGTTGCTCAAAGCCCCATCCCAGCTGGTCTCGAACACTTCCAGGAATGGGGCATATTCCAGAGATGGGGCATGATACTGTTTCTATGATAGACATAGAAAACTAGGTGAGAGAATTCCCAAGTTGTGACTCCTGGGACTTGGTAAAAAAAACAGTCATTTTTGTAGTGTTGCTTTAAAATGTTTCCCAACAAAAATTATTTTGATCAGATGAAGGTCTCATTGTGGAAGACACCTGCTCCTGAGTTAGATATGACTGCTTACATATTAAGTGGCTTAATGCGTATGAATTTTAGTTGTCATGTGATCAAGGTGTGTATTTGATAGCAGGGTATATGAAGAAAGGAGAAGGCTAACCTCTAAGTGTTCTAAGTGTTTCCAAGACATAAGAAAGCGAAAAGACAGCAAGACTCACAGGAATGAGTAGCTGATGTGCGAATCCAGCTGAATTCTTTGAATGGCTCCTTGAGAGTCTGCTAGAGGCTAGAAACAAGCCAGTGCTGTCCAGAAGGAGGAAACACATGTTACAGCCATGCCTGATGGCTTGCTCAAGCTGCTCTGACTCCTTGCTGTAAATATATTGTATTGGCTGAGTTCAAGATCTAGAAATTTTGAGCCCATATTACACAAATCGTGAGATAATTTAGAAAAAACAAAGTTGGTCTATCTCTTGACTCCTTAATTGCTCTTGCCAGCAGCTTCTGAATGATGCCAACAAACTTATTAAAATGGCTTTGGCAGCTGTTACAGAACCTTTTGCAAGACCAAGCCACTGTCACTAGAGCCCTACTGAGATGGGCACTGAGCTGCAAACACAAGTGAGATACAGTACTGCCTGAAAAATGTGTTGTTGGGGTGTCTGGTGATGGTGGCTGCAGGTCACCCAAGTGAGATGGTGCATGTAGAGCTCACTGGACACCGTCTCATGAGTGCCTAGTAATGTTCCCAGTTTGTCTGTTAAGTAAAAAACTGTGTTTTAACTTACAACTACAGCATTTTTCTGATGCTCTTTCATGTGTTCTGTTGCCTGAAAGACATATTTAAGCTTTTAACCTCTCCTCATGGGGGACTTACAGAGAATTTGGCTCAAAAATTTTTAATCCTAAGCAAATTTTAGCTACTTTAGCTAGATGTAGCTACTTCTGCGAGAGCAGAAGGCATGTATTAGTTCTAGCTATCATATGGCTGGGGAGCACTGCGCGTAGGCATTAATGTGTGTCCCTTACAGCTCTGAGAGCAAAGTGTGATGGCATTTTGTAAAAATGTTAAAACGCTTGCCTCTGGAGATGCCTCAGAACAAGGTCCCTGCATGATGACTAGGCAAAGAGGCTACTGTAGCATGAAGAGGCAGATTTTAGCAGAACAGAGCCAGGTGTAGCTGTATATCCTACCAGAAACCTTCTCCTCTAATATGGCAAAGCTTGCGCTCTGTGCTGAACCAGACTTCAATTCTGCTTGGTTATTTGTTCAGAGTGTCTCTCTTTGTTGTGAGGATCAAAGAATCTCGAGGTACACGTGAGGTAAAGTGTCTGAGATTGTTTCAGAGTTTGTGCGACAACAGCATTTTTAGGGAAAAGCAGAATGTATTTTGAAATTTGACTTGTTAACTGTTCCTTTTAATAAGACTTATGCTGGGCTGGTTTCCCTGTTTGGAATTCAAAGGCTGAAGAGTTAATATTCAGTTTCAATCCCAGCTCTCCTGATTTACTTGCTACACATTTTTTCATTTTTTATTTTTAAGATGCAAACCTGTTGATTTCACAGATCAGTGGTTTCTTGGTGTAATACAGATGATACTGGCTATTTTCACATTTGTGCACCTTTTAATGAACCTGAGCATCTCTTAGCATGGTGCCTGGCATGCTCTGAACTTCAGGATTGGAGCCTTGGGAAAGTCACTAGTTTAACTTTTTGATTCTTTTGATGCCAGCTTTTCTAGGAGGAGAAACTAAGCTGAGGTTGCTGAGATTTATCTTATAAATTTTGGAACTAGCAGAGAGCTGTTTTGTGTCTCTTCATAATAGCTGGCCCTGACAGTTTAACAGAGCTTATTGACCATCTGCTTTGTCTAGTTTGCCACATGGCAGAGTAACAACTAAGCCAAAATACTGGCTGCACAGTGTATTAATTAAATGACTTGCCTGTGAACACTATCAGGATACTAAATTGATTGATGTTGCACATTTAGCTTGAAGAGTTTTGTCCTTTCTCTTGCTGCAGTCGCTGGGTATTGAGCTGAAGAACATGAGATTGGTGGTGAGAAAGTAGCTGTTTGGCTGTATGTTGGGGTCCCAATTTGTCTCCTTGCCCTCTGTCTTCTGTTAACCCACTCTCAACAGATGGGACTTGGAGTATATTACAGCCTTGTTCCCCTGCTGCTACTTCTGACTGCTGTTCTTTGCCTTTCACAAAGCTGGCAAAAGCAACAGCTGTTTCATAATTTCTCTGCTTGAAGGGAGAAATATAGCAATGGCAGTGGGGGAGAGAATAAAAAACTAGTCATCTTGCTTGCATAAGACTAGAGAGAAATGTCTTTCTTGTCTTTTTTGAGAGACAGTATCTCTTCTGAGAACAGATTTTCTGTTCTTCAGTGTTTGTTTTCCTGGAAGTACAATGCATCTTTCTCCAAGGTGAGAGCAGAAGTTGAGAGCTTTAAGCAAATAGCATTGGTTATGTCTGCTTATCTCCAGCTGGAGAAACCTGACTGTGGGCTGCTTATTAGTGTGACTAATTCTGCTCAGAGGCAAAGCCCCCTGGGAGAGCAGTTTTTAAATCCAGACTGTGCTGGTGGCAGAGACATATAACATGCTCCCCGAAAGGGATGTGGCAAGACTTTGGCAATATCCAACAACTGTCTGCTTGATCAAGGGACATGCTGTAGGTAGCATCTCTGCATTTAGAAGCTGAATCCTGTTGAGCTTGTTATAATGAACAGATGGCTTGTTAATATGCTCTGCCGGGCTGTGGCAAGCCATGCTTCTTCAAGGCTTTGCTACCTATACTTTCATTGCAGAAATTTGTGTACATTCTTTTTCTTCTGGTAATTTTCTGTAGCAACAGGTAACTGTTCATGCATATGTGGATGTAGTGCATATTTGTGGTTTATTAACATGATCCTGAAGGGTTAGTGTGTATATATGTGTGCACTGTGTACACAGTATGCTGTTGGATGGTGTAACATGAAATAGTATTGCAATTCAGTGTAACATCAGTCTGAATGAAGCTACTGTTTGGCTCTATTTTTAGTATACCTAAGCTGCTGGAAATGCTTTGCATCGTATGGAAACAACTTCAAGAAAAAACTGAAAGACTGCTGTACTCATTTGGGTTCTGTCTGAAAAGCTGTGTCTAGGTGACTGCAGACAAGGCCACCAATAACACACCCTTGTTTTGGCCTCTGGAAACTCAGTGCTAACCAGAAGCATCACTCTGATTTTGTTCTGAACTTCCAGGAGCTGCAGAGGATCTCTGATTTACATCAAAGTGCTTTGGATCCCAGGTAGTCTTGGTGTGAGCGCTGTCTACAGAATCAGGAAACTATTTAAGAAATGAGATCTTGAGTATGCATTCGAGTTCTCTCCTTTCTGAGAATCTCTGGTATTCCAGATAATTGAAGGTGGCGCCTTCTGGCATTTAAAGGATACTTGAGAAAATTACACTCCCCTTAAAATTTTTTTTACTCCCCACCATTTTTTTTCCCCTACTGTGTTAATTAGCATACTTGAGTAGTCTATCACTTTTTTGTTAACTTGAAAATGTGACGATTATGGCCCCTCTGCCAGAGCTCCAACACTGATTTCTAAAGCTTAATACAGCTTTAGAAAAATACTCCTTTCCTGGAGCTGTAGTTCGGTCTAGGAAACAGTTTAAGCAGTTGTTTTTTTTAGCATGTATATGGGAGTTGTACTGCTAAGAAGGGAGTGGAAGGGGTGGGGAAGTTTTCATGCTTCAGCAGCCTCTTGGAGTTCTTTCCCTTCAGCCCAATTGCAATTTCATTGTTCTTGCTGTTGCCACTCAAGTTCATCTCACTTCAGGACCTCATCCATCCTGGACTTGCTCTGTTTGCCTGCATCATCTTTCCACTACAGAGATTTGTAAGGGCTAGCAGCTGTTGTGTGAGCATCTGGAATGTTTATGGTTGTGCTGGAAAATATTGCCCGTTTGTGTATCTGAGGAGCCCCATTCCGTTTTGAGCTCGCCAATACTGTCATGATCATATGGCTCACCACAAGTTTTTGTTATCCAGTGTGAAAAGGTCTGCCACATGTTTGCTGCTGGCAAGATAGTTTGTTGTGGAAGATGATAGGCTCTTTGGCATTTAAAAAGTAAAGCTGCAAGTAAATTAGAAGCTTCAGGAATGGCTTCAGTTTTTCACTTTTATACAAAGCCAAAACAACAAATATCTTGCCTTACATTATACTTTTCTTCTTCTGAATGCCTTAAATTACTTTTCAGACTATGGTTATGGAAGCTTTTATTTCTTTAAAAAGAAAATATATATCCATATCATCCATAACTTGTTTCTTTTGGAATGCCACTGGGAAGAAAAACATTTTTTTCTTCTGCCTGTGACTGTTTCCAACAATGCATATGATTAGAGATTGCTGACAAGTCCTGACTTTGCAAGTTTATGTCTTTTATGGAGGAAAATATTTTCACATATTTTTGACATCTGCTTAAGAAAGATAAACCTAAAAAGAAGTTGAAGCAGAAGAAGGAGAATAGATTTTAGGCTGACCACAGCAAAGTGAGAATTTGTTGAAAAAGTGCACTATTTAGGGGTCAGAGGAGCTGAAGTGGGAGTTCCTGATGCTGAAGGCTACCCTGGAAGGCAGTTAAGCTGTTTTCTGTTCTTAAAACAGTTGTTGCAGGTCATCTGCAGGCTCTGCCAAGTGATACTTGCTCAGTTTGCATTTTCAGGGTGGCAGTGCAATTTATAAGGTTTGCTGGCTGTTCAGAGTGCAATTCTTTGGCAGTAAGCAAAGGTTAGCTTCTCTTGGGATGGGTAACTGCGATCACAGGGACATAGTGAAATAAGCAGAAGAATGTAGGGAGCTGGGAGTCAGAAGGGTTTGCTGGAAGCTTTTCTTTTAGTTGTGCTTTGGACTTTGCAATGAATTCTTTCGCATTTGTGCTCTGGTGGCAAGGACGTGCTCTTGATGTGTAATTAGTGTCTCCCTGCAATCCATTTTTCGGAGAGTCAGGAAAGTGCGAATGCACATACTTGAACCTAAATGAATGGGAAGGCATTTTTGACACACTTTTGGGAGCTTTTAAGTGGTGGTATCTGAAAATGCTAGCTAAAACCTAAATTCCTTTCAAATATGCTACACTTGGATGTAATAAAAGAATTTTGGAGAAAATGAGTGGGCTAAAACTTATTGGCAATTAAATATTTAACTAAAATGGGGTGAAATGACATGACATTGAACCCATAAGCACATATATCAGGCAGTGAAATGGTGCTTTTGCAAGTGTGAAGGAAGGGTGATGCTGCATGGCAGAAATCTCAGTCAACAAACCAGCTGGGAAGATAACTCTTCAATGCAAGAAAGAGATCTGAATGCTTCCATTGAAAATCCCTGTTTTGAAAGGAATTAACACACCCATAACAATGGCAGAGAATATAGTCTGAATTTATATGTTCAGCTTTCACCTTCCAGCACTTACTTGTTTTCTCTGTCTTCCAGTAATACAAACTTTTCAGATGAGACATTTATTAAATTGTGAAGTGTTAACAAAATGGATCTTTCTTGGTATATTTCTGACTAGCTTGGTCTATTTTGTATGTAGAGAAAAGTTGGGGAAAGGTGCCTTTTTCTAGCTTAGCAGCTGTGGCTGCGTTGGCATCATGATGACTCTTCCTTGGAGACTAGGCAAGAATTTCCCATCCATGAGAGGAAAGCACAAACAGGTGTTTTGCCTGTTCAAAAGTGGGCATTTTTCTCTTGTACTGGTGAGTTGCATCGGTGTCATAGTCAAAACCATCTGATTTTCAAGGGCTGTCACAATTTTTCTGAAGTTATGAAATACCCACATTGTAAAATAAGAGTAAATAGCAAGTTGTCTCTGACTCTCAACTTCCATTTCCCAGCTAAACCAATGGAAGCATTTAAATGAATGATAGGCCCATGAACTAAGCAAGGCCTACTACACTGTGTTTTTTGGCCAGCTTGGGATTCCTAGAAGCTGTTCTGTTCCAAGTCAAAGCCTATTTTGGTTTCTCACTGTTGGATGCTTTGTGGCAGGAGTTCTGAGCAAGTGCTTCCTAAACAGCTGCTTATACAAAAACTACTGTGTATGGATAGACCAGAGTCGGCGCTGCAAGTGTGTGACCCCTGACTAGTGTTTCAGTCACCCATTCAAGCAACAGATAAATACCAAACTAAAAATAGCAAGTCCAGGCCCTAGGATAAGTATTTTCAGTCACCTACATAATAGGGTTCTTTTGAAACTTTGTTAAAACACAGGATACCAAGGAATTGATTTGATAAAAAAACTATGAAGTAGTGTGTATGCATTTGTTTTGCTTTTACAAAATTCCATTTAGCAGCTAATTAGAGGAAAACTTACTCCTGTTGATTCTTTGCAAATTATTTCCTTAGTTTTCATATAATAATAATAATTATTATTATTAATAAATAAATAAAACCCCACTAACAAACCAAACTGAGAGGCAAAAATTCTTGAACAGAAGTGGGGAAAAGGAAAGTAAAAGGATCTGTTATTTATCTTTATTGGCCAAGGCATTTGTACAAGCTTCCAGTGCTGTTTGTCATTGCAGGCTGCTTCCAGCTCTGTATGAGTTAGTTACCTTTTTGCTGAGGATGGGAGAATGCAGACAGTGAAATGTGGCAGCCAGCCCAGGCATCTAAGTAAAACGGCATGATGTTCTGAAAGAGCACAGAAAGTCTTCCTTCCAGCCAAGAAACTTGATGGGTGTGTTGGTGACCAACAGTAGGCAGTGTGTCTGCTGGGCAAGCCCAGCCTCAACTGAGTTGGCAGAGTCTGAAGTGCAATAAAACTCAGTTTAGCTCTCCTAACACATTATTCTTTCAATAGCAGCTTTGTGGCCCTGCTAGCAAGCAGGATGGAGAACTGTGGAAATAGAGGAGCCGAGGTTTCTTCTGCATGCACACTTCGAGAGTATTTGAATGAGGTCACCATGGCATTCTCATATGGTCTAAATAAATATGAAGGTAACTCTGACAGTAGTGGTCACATTGGTGCAGAAATATACAATGATTTTTAATGGCTGGTTAGCCCATACTGATTAAAGAAAATCCCTGACTTTCACTTGAAAATCCCATTGCCATCACTACTGGGTGTAGGTAGGTCAGAATCTACACTGAAACAGCTTGTGGAAATTATTATGCTTCATCTATTACAAGTTACTAACACTATAAAACTCTAGCTTCAAGTTGATATATCGATGATTTTTCAACTACTTGCTCTTTTGTTGTTTGCAAAATGGTGCCATTTTTCCTTCAAAGCTTTGTTGGCATAACAGAGGCAGTTTAGATGTGATGTGCAGCAGAACACAGTAGCAGGGGAGTGGTCCAGGTTTTCCATTGCTCAATTCAGAAAACCCATAGTTGCATAGTCTCTATAGATTCAGTTGTCCTCTGAAATTGGCCCTGCCTTCCTTTCAGCTGAGTAACATCACTTCAGGAAGTGGTTTGGCAGTACTTGTACCTGTCTCACTGTGCTTTAACTTAACCTTCCCTTTCCCCTCTTTCAGCTGAATTTTGAGACATGGCTGTCTTATTTTTCCTCCACCCCTTATACAGGGTAAAATGTCATGGTAACCATGTTGTGATGTAGGAGCTAACAGCTGACTTAAGTTTAGTGCCTGTGCAGCTATAAAGAATTTGTCCAGGGGAAATCATGGTGCATTGCCATCATCTTTCTGCCCTCCAGCCTTCTAACTGAAGAAAAGACAAAACTGCAGTGGCATCTGCAAAAACAGCAGCTGCCTCTGTGTTGAATGTTAGTGCAGGCAGGCTTGTTTGGGGGGAGGGTAAAGATATTCAGGGACGCTGGGTGGAGGGACCTGTGCTCTGGTGTGGATGTCCTTTCCCTATCCTGTTTCATAAAGACTTGCCTGTAAAGGGAACTTTCACAGGAATTGCATTGAGGGATGATCTTATCTCTGCCCAAAACACTAATCCCTCCACGCTGATAGAGGAACCCCACATGAAATAACAACACAACAGAGTTGCATCTTTTTGTATCACCTAAGTGCCAGGATTGTGCTGTTGCCATTTCTGTGTACTTGTGTTCTACAATAAAAACTTCGGGGTGCATTTACTGCTTTAGAAGGGCTGACCCTTTGAATGGAACTTGGAATTGGAATAACATCTGTCTACTTCATCTGCTCTACTGTCACTTGAGAGCCAAGAGGAGAGGCTGGTCTGTGGCAGTGCCAGCTTGAAACAAAGAACAATGGCTTACAGTGACTAAGCCAGCTTGAGTAATGAGATGAAAGAACTTGGCATGAGTTGGTGCTCCTCCCCAACTTATTAAAAATAACAGTTTTTGCTAATCGCTTTAACGAGGTTCGTAACTAGAATTTTAAATGTTTTGTGTGTACAGCCATTGCCCTGTTAGTATATTTTTCACTTAGACTTGAATACTGAAACTGTAGCTGTACCTAACTCCTGGCACAAAAATGAACATTATGATATCCTTATACTTTAGTGATTCCCAGAAGTTTTAAAATTTGTTTTGTGCTGTATTTTTTCTTTATAACCGTTTCTAAGTAAGGAAGTTTTAGCTGTTCTTGGCTATTGATAAGTAACACTAACATACAGGATTAGTGTCCCAATTTGCCTAGGATGATATCCTTATATAGGGAATATCCTGCTTGACATCATTCTGTTCTGAGTTCCTTCCTCCTTGCCACCACCCAAAACCAAACCCTTCAAACCTGTGACCTTCATGACTTATGCTTTCTAGGAAACTTGCAAGAATACTGATTGACAAGTTATATTTTCAGGTAATATAACTCACAGAGGGAGCATGTGCCTGTTGTTTGACTGTATCAGATCTCTAAACTTGTCAGTATGGAGACTGATTAAATTAAAACTTTGTGTCCATCTTTTGCCTTTAAGGGACATGCTGTTCAAACTGATCTGCTACCTGTATGACAGGAAAAGACAATGAAGATGGTGGTAGATACGGAGGAGGCCAAGAATTCCTAACCCTGCCTTTTCAGGGAAGGTTGGCTAGGTTGCAGGATGGTCATGCTTTTCCAGTTGTCCAAGGAACATGGTGGTATCTGTTTCAACATGTAATCCTGTGCTTTTTCTCATAGTGTGGGAGCAAAACACACCTAAGTTGCATACTGTCATGGATCTGGGATGCTGTTAGGCTACGCTTTAGACCTTGGAGCTTGAGAGTGCTCCCTGTTGTTCCCTGGGTTCAGACATGAGTCTCCAACAGATTTCCATGTTGAGATTTCCTTGTAATGTGATATGCTCTTCCTAATATAAGCTTTAGGCTGTTTGCCCACTTATCTGCTTACCAAAATAGGGTGAATTGGCTGATGCAGAGAGGCTTTAGCAAGCTATTTCTTTCTTCTCTGAGCCAGGTGGATGTGGGTAAGCTTTGGTCTGGAAATTTAATTGCTACGTTAATAGACTATGGCACTTGAATGTACATGCTCTGCCAACAGGGTTTATTCTCTTGGTCTGAAAGCTGCCCTAATCCAGCTCTATTTTCTGGACCATGCAGTATGTACACACTGGCTGAGCAAGCTGCAGTCCAGCTGTGCCTGCCTGTGTAGACACTACCATTGTGTGTAAGTACCTGTCCATCTTTTTCACCTTTTCTGCAGGTTTGTTCCACCCTGTTTGTTGCTAGACTTTGGTGATTCCTCAGCAAGCTCCCCCTCTGCTTCACCACAAGATGTGTAGTCCTCCATGGAGAGCTCCATAATCATTGTTCTTGGCATTACTCTTGATTTAACAAATGGCAAATATACTTTTAAAATGTTAAACTTGTCCAAATTGAAATAATCTAACCTGAGGAGGTTCTCAGTATGTGCTTGCCTCAGATGTAATATCTTGGAAAGATTTTTAGGTAAGACTTCAGTTATGTCTGATGTTGAGACTAAAATCATGAGGGGAAAAAAAAAAAGAGTGATTTTTCACATTGCTTGAGGACTTTCAACAGCTGAGTTGAAACTCTAATATGTCCGATCTTGGAATTTTAGGAGGGACCAGATTTGCTATGTGTCGGAGATGCCTGTGGCCAGTTTATGAAAGTGTTCTCAGTTTAATCAAGCACCTCCCCTCCTCTTTCACTTGTGCTTGTCATGTGCCTGAACTTGTTAAAGTTTGGCAATAAGCTCAAAGATTGTCATATGTGAACAAACTTGCTTTGTAGGGAGCTAGAAGCAACTGGGCTCTTGCAGTTCTTCTTGGCAGAGAGCCCTGGTCACAGCGCCTGGGAGCTGAATTGCTCCTTTTTCTACTTGCAGCAGTCCTTTCTTTGGCCCCCCGTTGAAGGGAAAAGGTAGATTGAGTGGATGTAGGAGCAATACCCCAAAAAGTAGACACAGATGTGCTAGGATTTTGCAGAAATCAAGCTGTGAGAGTAAAAGCCGAGGGCTACATTTTTAAGAACAGCAGCAGAGGGCAATGTGTACCTGAAGACAAAAGTTAGACTGCTGTTCTTCAGATCCAAGAACTGCATCTGGGCCTCAGAAGACCTTTTCATGCTCTACTAGCGACTTCAGGGGCCCTTGCTGTGTTTGCAAATTGTTACCTCCCTCTAGTGGTCTGAGTGCAAGGCTATGCACTGCTAGCTCCGGGGGTGAGGGTAGGTCATATCTAAACCATAGAGATAAAACAGTGTCTCCTTGACTTTTATCCAGCCGTTCATACCATGTTATGTAGATGTGAGATGCTGGGCAGCTTGCATAAGCCATTCCGTTGACAGGTGAGCACTTGGTGTCCCTCCTTTTCTGTATATTTAACTTAATCCTTATGATGTCAGGTTTGAAGATGGGCTCAGCACAGGAGAAGGTTTCTGTTAAATGGCCACACTGCCACAGATAAATTATGATTATTCAGAAACAGTAGGATCATTGACTCAAAATGAGTGCACAAATCCGGTAACTTTGCCTTGAATGTGTCTGCACTGTCATTTAATGAACAAGAGTGATGGAAGAAGGTAGACTTGCTGTTGATGGAAGAGGCTGCTGCTCTGGTTAGAACAGATTGGGTACAACACAGGTTTTTCTAGCTCTTAGTTGGAGCCAATACTAGATGGCATGTGCTCAGGAGTGTGGGGCCTCGCACTGTGTGTTGCCTTTCAAATTTCACGTTCAGTGACTGGTTGCTAATGAGATAAGTGCCTGGTGAGGGAGAAAATAATATATAACTGCGTGCTAAAGATTGTATCATACTGGGAGCATCATCCTAAATGTGTTCACTGATTATTAGCTGTACAAACTAATATTCACTGCTGCATGAACTAGTTCACCAGGACCAACAGAAATGAGAGAGAATTTTTTTCCATGTCTAACATTAGATCATCATGTCTGCTATGGCATTACTGCTGCCAATATTTCAGGATTGGAGAAAACATGCTGTCCTGTAGCAATTGGGTTGTACCACTGAGGATTCTTGTCCCTACTGCAAGTTTCACAAACCCTGGCAGTTTTGAGTCTCTTCTTGCTGTCTCCAACATCCTTTCCTAATCTTCTTTTCCTCATACCAATCAGTAGACATGAGCAGTCATTTTGTCTTGCAAATAGCTTTATTTTACCTGTGTATTTTGACTTTCCACTTAATTATTCTTTTTTTATTCTCACTTTTATTTACTTTTGCCCTGACCCAAAACAACTGAAGGCTTTGAAACAAGGAACACATGGGTTTTCCTTTTGTTTTTTATACAAATGACTATTTGATCATATTCATTTACCTGGATTAAGTGCAATCCATTCATAATTCCATCAGGTTATACATGCAACCAACAACTTCTAGTTCTGGTAATTTATAGCACTTTTATTTATGATCCTGAGACTTAAGTAATTGTCCTTTTATGTTGCTTCCAAACTCACTATACAAATACTGGCTTTAATTTTTTTTGCTGCATTTAACTTCTCCTTTCTCTTCCAAATTTAAAATCTAAAGTAAACACCAAACAAGCCTATTTAATTATTTCCCAGCATGCAGATGAAATGATGCACAGCAAATGGGCAGTGAGGATGTGGGATAATAGGTTAATTTAAGAGTTGGATTTGTAGGGGAAAGGTATCCATATTGCCCTTTAAATTTTAAAGCCTCAGATAAATGTTTAATTAGTAAATACTTGGAATGATGTCAGACCAGCTTTTGCTGTACTGGAGGTGCTGTCCTCGGGGTCAGCAGACTGGGGTATATAAGTGTTCTTCAAGATGCCCCTGCCAAATCTGGCCTTTGGCTTAAGCTGCTGTGGGAGCAGGTTTCAAAGGCTTTTTTCTGATCTCACTAAAGGATGCTCACCTGTTTCTGTTCCATTCACTGCTGGGGCTGTGATCACCTCTGTCAGCTGGAGAGGTTGTAATGTCTTCAACTGCTACATCTATTTGCTACATAATACACATCTGTGCCCAAGGTCTTTTGCCAGTAGCATGTAAAGAGTTTGAGCAACCCAAAGAGCCAGGGGCCTGTCTTTCATTGTAAGGCTGAATTTAAGTTTGCATTAAATATAATGGAAAGTAACTTTGATTTTTTTTACTTTTTAATACTGCAGCAGAAATCAGCTCATGTTCTGCCTTCATTGTTAATTCAAACTGGTCAGGGTGCTTGAAAGCAGAGTGTCCATTCTTCCCCCACCGCCACCGTGTGTTTCAATTCATAGATTGCATCTGCAACCCCCATACCTCTTCTATTTTAGCTTTCCTGGGGGCTGCTCCCTGTCAGCATGCTGCTTGTGGTTTCTTCCCCAACCCTACCCCCCCATCATCTGCTATTTGCATCACCTTGTCTGCTCTCACTGGAGCAGAATAAGGCAGTGTTGCTTTTTTTTTCACAGCCTCATAACACTAACAAGACCCTCAAAATATCACCTTTTGTCTATGCACAGACCCTTTCAGGCTTGCCCCAGCCTAATCTGTAGCTGCTTAATTGTAGTAGGAGCAATCACGTTTATCTCACCAATGAAATGTGCCAAACAGAAGACATGACTGTGTCTTCCTTCCTCTGTCATTACAGCTGTTGTGGAGCAGTCAGGCTCCTGACCTAAGGGCATGCCTAACATAAAACTCTTGAGATCATGCAGGCACAGTAGTTCAGATGGAGAAAAAAATGCTTTGATTATGTTTGTTCTTTCAACCAAAAATAAGAGCAAGAGTTACCTTTTTTGGACTTCCCCCTTCATTTGTGTTGTGTATCAGAGTTCAAATCTGCTGTGAAATGAAGAAGATACATATGATCTTTTACAGAAAATCTAACTTAATTGAATGTCAGTATGTCAGACACAATTAAAGTTCCTCGTTGCAGAACTAATTTTTTTAAATGGCTTTCTATCATGTAGAGGAACTGTGTTACCTCTTACACCAGAGCTTTGCTGGTACAGTTGCCCTCTGGACTGATGGCACTCTGAACCTTGAAGGTGTAGGAGAAAGTTGACTTGAAGATAAGATTGAAGGGGGATATAAGCAGGGATTTCTTCCACTTAATTGGTACCAATCACAGTAAAACTAACCTTTCAGGGGCACTCAGCTTCGATGAAGTGTGATCACAAAAAAGAATTATATACCTTATAGACAGTTCCCCCTCACTGTTGCTTTCCAGTGTTGTTTCAGTTTGCCAGAACTCCAACAGACAGGAGTTCAAAATGTGTGTCTGACAAAATATCCAGTGTGCTGAACAGCACTTCTGAATGCAGATAGGTGCACAACTGGCATTTACACAGGTCAGTGAATGTGTATTTTGATAAGTTTACAGTGTTAACAGCAACTCCAGGCGCCTTGTCTTAACTGTATTTAAGATGAGCTGCTTAGATAAACTGTTCAGGAGGCTTACTATCTATTTGGGGAATTTCTGGTTCTTGGTGTGATATGCTAATTAGTGTAGAGTTGGGATAGTAAGCTACTAAGTATACCACTTAGTTGTGGATTAATTTTTATCCTTTCAAATTCTAATGGCTTTTGCTGAATATCGTCTGTGGAAGACTTCTTTCCTCTTCTCCTTGTTGTTTAAATTGCTAATGAGTCTGTAGCATTAGGTTAGAAACTCCCTTTTTGCCAGATTGCGTTACAATAACTAAGTATCTTTGATTCATCTCAGCAAATGTCCCTGTTTCCTTTCTAAACCTGCTAACTGGGCAAAGATTTTTCTTTGTGTATTTTTGTTCATTGGGTCTAACTGCCTGTGCAACTGCGCTGTCGTGTTCCTGCATGCTGTCCTTCAGAGATGGGGAGTGGGGAACTTAAATCATCCAACTTCTCTCCTTCCTCCTCACAAAGATGCAGAACAGTTGGCATTTTAGCTGGAGTTTCTGATACAGGCAGTTATTTGCTACCTTGGTGTTTAACTTCTGTTAGAGTAACTCAAACTAACTTGTTATCTTTCTTGCTAATACTTTGTCTCATCTTTTATCCAGTAGAATAGTAATTTTAAGAGGTGGTGGCTTGATTCCTTACTCCCAGGCTAAGAATAAGTGTTACCTGGCACAGTTGCCATTCGAGCTGTTAAATTATTTCAGAATTGTTGAAACTTTTGCAAATTGCTGGAACCACCACATTTTTGTCAAAATGTTTCCTTAAAGGATCTTGAAACATGTTGGTGGGCTTCCAGAAGACAGCTGCTGCAGGGGATAGTGGTCTTGTTGCTTCATCCTGACTCTCAAATCCACCCTCCCCTTTGGAGGCTTTCAGGTCCCTGCTTTCATTCAGGGGGTGCCACGGTGATGCTGTGTCAGTGAGTCTATTGATGGCAGTGTACGTGAGCGAGAGGATGGTGTTGCAGTGCCTGTGTGTTGGCTTGGATGGAGGAGGAGCAACAGAGGAGCTGTGTGTCCATGGCACTGAGGGCACTATCAGGGTTGGACTTGATGTGGGAGAGAGGCTGAGACCTGAGTTTTGTATGTGCAGCGAGGTGCTGCATAACAATTTTGATGAGAAAATGCAAAAAAAGGTCAGCAGAATATTTTTTGCATAATTGAAGATGCAATAAACAGTGATATCTGTGCATGATGATTTCTCATTGGGATTCCAGAGCTCAGGGGTCCTTCAAAATGTATGGACTGCTGCTCTGACTCAAGGAACAATGCACCTGAGGTGTTGATGATGCAATGGGAGAAGTGTGTGAGTGGAGGAGTTTTAAGAAAAATTATCTAAAATACTCTATGGCTTAGACTTTGTGCACTGCAGACACTGAAAATCTGAGCTCTTCTGATAGGACATGTATGTCATCCTTGTAAGCCAGCTTTCAGCAAGGGAGGTCTCCCACAGTGTTAACAAAATAAGCAGTTCAATCAAGAATGCTTTCAAAGCAGCTTTGTGCCTTGCTGCAGCTGTTATCTACTTCCTCTTCCTTGACTTCTTCTTCATCCTCTTGTGCAGTACTGTGAGAATACCATGACTTGTGCTGCTGGGCATGATCATAGAACAGATCATAGAATTAACTGGGTTGGAAGAGACCTCCGAGATCATCAAATCCAACCCTGTTAGTAACACAGCTCCTGGCTGTGAGCGAAGGAGGGTTAAGAGCCATCACCTCCTGTGTGGCTGAGGGTTGGCCTTCTGCTGGCCTGTGAGTAAGGAATTAAGCCACCATCCCTTACTGATTTCCTTGTCTGGCTCCAGGAAGATGGGTTTGTGTGCTATCACTATGCTGGTTTTGAGGTTAGTGAAAGGATAGATCTATGAACTAAGTGGATATTTTTTCTTTTCAGGAAGAAGAGATGCCAGAAGTAGAAATTGACATTGATGACCTTCTTGATGCAGCCAATGAAGAGGAGAGAGCTCTCAAATTACAGGTAATATTATTTTATGATTCTAAATCAGAATGGGGCTGAAGTAATGCATCTGGATCCATATCTTGTGTTTAATTGAACCCACTTTAAGTGTAGAATTAGAACTGAGAGATTCTTAGGTCTGAGCTTAGCATAATCTACTAGACTATTCAAAGGTAATCAACATCCTTGTAGATAAAAAACTTCTGGAAGATAGGTGACAACAGGAATAAATAAAAGTTCAAAGAATCCAGTATTATAGGGAAATATGCTAAGCTATATAAGCCTCATTCTAATTTGTGCAAGTATAAAAAAAATAAAGAACAGAAAACATAGAAAAATAAAGAACAGTCACATAGAAAAGCTATATGGCTGAGAGTCAGTTATAATGGCCAGATAGTTTCTTTCAGCAGCAGAAACATACATGCATGTGCATACAGACCAGAAATCTTCCCTTGTCCTTAGACTATTGGCAATTATTTTTCTGTCTCTGCTAGCTAGAAATTGGAACCCATCAAGCTACCTTACAGTAACCTGTCAAAAATCTTGAGGAAAGGTAAGATGGTCAGGAACAGGAATTAACAGGGAAATTCAAAAAGGGTCTGCTGAAATGACACAGTTCAAAACAGCTCTCTAATTCTTTGACTCCTCTGTGAGGTAGAAGCTAATGAATGGAAGAATGAGGGGGAGAAGAAAAGAAATACAATTGTTTTGATCTATCTATCTATCTAAATCAAGGTGTAAAACCAATATGAAGGGTCTTTGTTTATAATCTTTTCAGAGGAATTATTAAAAGGAAAAGTGTTCCAGGGTCATGGTTTGCCCTCAGCTTCTTCTGGGAGGTGACTAATGTGGTGCTCAGATGCAGCACATCTGATTTTAGTGCCTGTTGGCACCCTTTTCTCAGTGCCCACTTGCCAGCCACAGAGACTGGGGCATGGCCCTGAGCTGTTTACTGAGAATTCATTAGTAGCTTTGCTTTTTCTGCCTAAACTAACTGCAGCAGCTCCCCTGCTAGGAATAATTGTCTGTACTTCTGCATTACAAAGATTCTGGTGCCCTCACAGAAAGCTGTCTTTCACGTTTCTGTTGCTGGAAGAAATGTTCTTGGATTCTCTTCCCCTTCTCATTTTTAATTTTTTTTTTGAAGAGAGGGGTTTTCTAACTTCCTACCTGGAGGAGGAAGCCATTGTTTCTCTCCTGTTGCAAATCATTCTGATCCAACTAGAGAGCAAAGATAACTTGCTATAACACTTGCTTTTCAGTAGCATCTTCATTCAGCGATTCCTGGTTCTTGCTCCTTTTCTTTCCCCCGTGTCTTGTCAGGTTTCATACTGTGACTTGTTTTTGTTCACTGTTATTCTCTATGGGAACTGACACTTTCATATTTTGCTTCCAGGAAACTCTTGTAGATTGCTACAAACCAACAGAGGTAAAAGACTTTTCTTAAATACTATTCACGTGTGGAAACTGTAGCTATGTTCAAGATAAAGTAACTCTATTTTTATACTTATGATAAAGTAATTAGAGGAATGTTAATGGATAGCTGATGGACTTGGGGCTTTCTATCCTGGAAATGTTTATGCCCTGTCCCTTAGCCACAGTAGGAACATGATTTTGCCTTGCAGAGGAACTGCTGATCATTCCAGCTGAAGTATCAATATTGTCTTCTGTAATGTCCATATTAACTATACCGATGCTTAAAGCTGTCATGTGATAGAAAAACTAAACAATTCTCATTAGATGGTTAAAATATTTGCATGATAGACTGTGGTCTTCAGTCTGAAAACATTTAATTTTTTCTCTGACAGTAAAATTGTTTATTCTGAGAACTGTTATGCAGATATGCAGCTTGGCTAATTGTATTTGTGAATGGACTGGAATAGAATTGTGGGATAACCTGAATTAGTAGGATTTAGTTACTCAGCTTTCAATTTGTATATCTATTAATGTGTTCGGTGCCAATGTAGCCCACTTCTCATATAGTAATGTGTGTTTATTAGAAAGAGTAAATATTGTAAAAAAACCTTGGACTCACTGAAAAAAAAAAAGTATTCAAAATTCTAGGTCATGGGTCAGTTTCTTGGTTGCATTGCTAAGGTCAGTGCTTTCCCAGAAGTGGCAGCAGCTGCACAGTATTTATTAGAGGTGGTGGCTTACAGGATTCCCCTAATCAGAAACCTTTCAGCTGTGCGTGACTAGAAGCCAGGTGTTGGGTTCTTGAAACAAGGCTTGCATATAGGTTGGTTCTTCTGTAATGTCTGCATCTGTTACCACATAAAATACTGGGGCTTAAGGATAGTCAGACTGTCAGGAAGAACCACTGGGTTGTTGAATAGGCACTTCCCAGTCCATCAGATACTTTCTTCAGGGCTTTTCCATTTTTATTGATTCCTGTGGTAGATTGGGGAAATTCTCCATAATTGTTATTATAGTTACTGGTACAAACTTTTTGACAGTGCAGAGAATTGACTCAGAAAGACTTACATGATAACACTTGTGTAGCTCTATCTGTGTTGTACCTTGGTTTCTTTACAGCGGGTAACACACATCTCCCATTGTGGAGATGCCATAATGCCAAGTCCTCAGATGTCTCACTGTACTAATGCTACACTACAGATGACCCCTGTCAGCCTCCTCCAGCTTTCTCTAAGCATGTGCAATTGAACCTTGGTGTCTCTTCTTAAGATAAGTGTGAAGACTGATACGGCATGTGGAGCCTGACATGGCTCTTCTCTCAGGCTAGTGAGAGGAAGTCGGACTCATGACCAGGTGGTAGGAACAAGTTGCCAAGAGCTTAGCAGTCATTCATGTGCTGACCTCTTATCTCTGTGTTATCTGAAGGCAGATAAAGAAGGCAGAGATTCAAATAATTACTCTTCTTCCTTCTTCATTGAACGCGTAATGTGAAACTTGACACAATGCTAGGACAAATTTCAGAGAGCTGATAAGGGTGCATGACAGATGTTAGTGAGTTTTCCACTGGAAACGTTGGTCATAGAACTACAGGAAATACTTGTGCCATGCTGGCAAATTTAGTTGGCGTGGCAGTTCACAGGAAAAAAACATCCTGGACACATGTGCTTGACTGCCCTCAAGGCACTGGGATGAGGGTGAAATTGTCATACTAAAGTGACTTGTGTCTTCAGTCATCTGCTGAAGGGATGGAGGCAGCTCCTGTATCTGGGAGAATATTCATCTTCCTTGACAATCTTTTGAGACAGCCAAGTTGAGAGGAGTACTTAATCCACTCTTCTGTTAGGATAGTTGCCAAAGTGAGTGTCACTTCCCAGCACTGTTTTCGAAGCAGCAGCTTTTCTTCATCTGTGGCATGTAATACTGCGTGACTGCTAACTAAGGCCACTTAAAAATAGAGATTTTTAACATGCCATGTGTGGACTAAGAACAGCCTTTAAGTTGGCTTAAAATTGCTATATGAGGATCCACACTTCATCTAGAAAATCTGCAATCCTTTCATATTTGCAGACCATTCAAAATTATTAAGGTAGTTTGCTTCTGGAAGGATTTTTAGAAGATTTGTGGAGAATGGATATGAGCTGATGCAATTTATCCTGACCAATCAGGATATCATCATATCATCAAGAGTAATACAGTTTGCAAAAGGCAGTAATTCCTAACTGGGGAAAAAGTTATGTAATATGATGTCTCTGCTCTTCAAACAAAAGAAAAATAGTCCAGGCAGAAAGCTTAATAACTTGAAGCTCTTATCTCATCTGTTAAAAAAAAAAACACCCTCCAAACCTGCAAATGTATATCTTAGGTCAGTTTTGCTTAGTGCCTTCCATTTAGACTAAAAGTTTAGGAAAGACTGAGGGCTTTTTGCATGTATTCTGGATTGACTTGTCATCAGAGGAAATGGAGTTAACCACATCACTTGAAAGATGGAAAGAACTCTGAGCCTCTTTAATAATTTGGTCAAATATAGTAGCTGGCTGTAACTTAGGAGGAACTGTTATGAAACCTTTCTTTTAATGGAAATATAGATAGTCTGTTGAATTTGCTCTAAGATGTTAAAAGCTTTTCTAAGGTAGTAGTTATGGCCGTTTTAATTTGTATGGAAATATGCTTAATGTGGGAACTTTATGTAAAGAGTCATGCACACTAACTTAAGGGGTATGTTATCTGCTAAATCAGTGCCATAACCAAATTTTGGATCTGAAATTTTGTGGTTGAAGAGTACCAGGGAGCAGCATCCTCCTCCTGCATCATCAGTGTGCCAGAGCAGCCAGTTCTTCATTCAGTCCCATGCATCGCCTGTGGAACCTTTGTCAAGTTGCTGTCTCAGTTCTGTCTATATAATGGAGAATCTTAATATAGATCACAGGAAATTTCAAGTCTCATGTTAGCAGTGACTGTAACAAAGAAATTTAAATGTAATCTTCAATCCTGATGATAAGGTTTAGATGCTTGACAGTAGACTTCTATTTAGGGTAGGAAGACTATTGTGGCTGTGAAATCAATGAGGTTTTTTAAAGATACATGCTTTGAAGAAGGCTGACTAAATCTGTGTTACTGTATCTCTGCTATTGTTAGCAGCAAAACCACTCATTTAGGCTGGGCATTGCAGAAAATCTGAAATATTTGTGGTCAGTGTGAATTAGAGCTTTCATTGGTGGGAATGCCAAAGTGATGACAGCAGAAATGACAAGGAAACTCTTAAACTACTATGGGAGAGAAATCCTATGAGTGGGCAATTTTTATGCTTACTTACTCCAAAAGATGCAGCTGAACAACACAATGGCTACAGATGATGAATGTTTTAAGAGAACTGGATAAATTAGATTTGTTGTTTATTTACTGATTTCTTTTCTCATAGAAATATACAAAGCTTCAGATTAATTGGCCAGGAGATCTCTCTCATTCAGTCAGGATTAAATCTATCCAGACCATTTTGTTAGTACAAAACTCAGTGCAAAATGAGAGAAATGGGAAATGAAGTTGCATCATGAAAGAAAGTTGCATTGCTGGGAACTTTCACTTCACAATGATTTTCAATAGGATTTGCAAACAAACTATGTTGAATTGTTTTGCATATTTTCTGGAAAACTTAAGCAGAGATTTAAGTCACTGACTACTCATTTACTATTTTAGCAGCTTTTAAAACTTCATTTTTAAAAAGATAGAGATGCATTTGCTTAACTATATATTTTGCAAGGTTTAATTTCTTGTTGGAGCAAATGACAGGCTTGTGATGTGGCTTCCTAGAGTGGTCTAGACACTGTGGATTTAAAACTAAAAACTGTTTTGTTCAGACAATATATAGGTTTAGTATGCAGGCATGAGTAGAAAGCTTGGTGCTTCTGAAATAGAACCCCAAAACTTTTGAAGGATTGTACATTTGTTTTGGTGCTACTATGTAATGAATTATTTCAAGTTGTTGTTACTACTTGTTTTTTTTCAATGTAATTGCAAGGCAGCAATATGTAGCATAGCCATTTGAAGCAATAGTCACTACAGATGTGTCCTGAATCCTCAGTGCAGTGTACAGCCTTACATCTGCATGAGCCTAGGAACTCGTAGACATGTATTGCAGGGCAGCTGATGGGTGGTAAATTATTAAGTCACAGTAACTGTATTATGTGGCCATATTGTTTGAAATCAAATAGGACAATTTGTAGAGAAAAAAGGTTAAGAATCATCCATATTTAAAAGCAATGCAGATGGAGGCATTTCTGGTAAAACATGATTTCTTGTTCATCTACTTGACCACTGAATTCAGTGAACTAAAACTCTCTATGTGGCTGCTGAGATCTGCCCTATATTGTACTACAGTGTTGGAGGGATTTAAGCTTTCGTGTTTTCATTTCTGCAAGTACTCCTGAATACAACTAATAAGTACCCATAGCAGTATTCCTCCAAGAATGGAGGAGCAATCAGTGACTTGGCGAGAATAAGCTGTGCTTGATTACATGCTGCCAAATTGGAGAATAACTGGGCTGCAGGTCTTTACCATGGCTAAGCTTTGTGGTATGTAGTTAGTGCCTTGTACAGGGCTCAGTGAGAACTTACTGCATATTGTTGCTGTCACTGCATATTGTCATCCTCTGGACACTGACTCTGCTGTGGCCTCACTGGAGAGGGTGTATTGAGGCATCTTCTGGTCCTGTTCTCCCAAAACATCTGTGCCTCATCAGTTCCCTTCTTTCTGTACAACTGGCTTCAGGTTTGAGCCTGTGTGGAAGGAAAGATGTTTGGCAGTAGGACAGTTAGGGTTCCCTTTCCTTCTTGCCTGCCCCCCCCCTTTTCACATTCAGATGCCTTTTTTTTCTTTTCTTTTTTTTTTTTTTTTACTTAATTATTTAATTTCTTCCACAGGTAGCTGTGGGATTGCTCTCCAGGATGACTTTAGTTTTTACTCAAACCAATCAGGCCATCTCTAAGAAACAGCCTTTTGCAAACAGTTAAGGAAATCTTTATTTCTGACTTGGCTGCAGGGAAGTAAAGCTGCGAAGGAAAGCTGACTTAGGATTCATTTCATGCTCTAGTGAAGCAGGTGGACTAGAAACTCTAAATTTTAGTCTAAGAACTAGTCCTACTATATGTGTACTGTTTCTGGAAGAGAAATCTGGAGAGACAGACCCTAATTAGTTTCCAGAATTAATTGGAAGACTTGAATAGAAAGCCTAGAATTCATTGTTGAGCAAATGACCTCATTAAAACAATGAGTCACACCACCAAAGCAGAGAGGTGATTTCCTCCCCTTTCCTGAATTGTCTTTTCACCTTTGTTTGTCATCTTTTGTTTGGTTGGGGTTTTTTTTGCCTAAGGCTGAATATAGATGAGTTCAAATGAACTATAGATTTAGTCTCTGTCTCTCATTTAAATTTGCCTTTAGAATTAGAAAGATGTCTTCTAGAAACAATAATTTAGTATTATAAATTAACAGGATTCTCAGTACTTGTAACAAGGGTGTCTCCTTGCAGAATATCTGTAAAAAGAATTTAAACCAAGTTTGTGTAAATTTTTCCTTGTTTAGAAAAAATTTACTTTTTATTTACCAATGCACAAAATGCTGGTATGGGATTTTTCTTCTATTGAAAGTGGATATAGCCTGAGTATTCCTGGCTTTAACCCTCCAAGGAGTAATTAATAAGTTCTTGAATCTTTAGCTGAATTATTCTTATATGTTTCTCAACTCTCTGAATTAAATCAGTATAATAGGTAGATAATTCAAGCTGTGTTACAGGACTACTTTTAACATAGATTTGTACATGATCAGCTTTCAGATGCTAAATTTCAGCATATCTCATTAGAGGGGATTTGAATAAAGTGCTCTGTGTAAAATGATTTTTGTGTACGAGGTGGGGATAGATGTCTGTATTAAGCCTTGACTCAAATGGCCACAAGAAACAAAACTGCAATTTTTGAGTGATGGCTAAAGGGAAAAAAGAAAGGTATTACTGTCATAAAGCAGAGTTAGTTATAAAGTGAATGCTTACTGAAATGCTGTGAAGTCTCCTTTCCTGCCTCCATAAGGGAAAATGTATATCTTTTCTATAATGCTGCCTTTCCTTGATGGGGAGCTGCAAAGCAGGAAAGGCAGAAGCACACCAGAGCAGAGCTGTGTTAATGACAGCCAGCTCCATGCAAGTGTCAGATGCAAAATGATACTTAAATCAGAAATGTGCTGACCCAGTGCTGTGGTTTGTGCACCCATGGGACGTGCACAACAGCCCTACTGCATTATGCAAAATGTCTGCCACATACAAAATGCTCTTGTTGGGCTTTACTGTTTCATACTGCAGACCTTTATTTCAAGAATAAAACAGCTCCTGAAGGGTAAAGCATTGTAAATTATTATATGAACTTTTTCAAATGAATGCTTTCTCTGCCTTAAGAATAGCTGCAGTTACCTCAGATCTGCTTAGGGGGTTGTCCCTACAGTGGGGTTTATTTTGGCAGCCCTAAGAAGTTTCCAGGTGGTGTCAAACCTGCCTGAAAACTTCAGGCAAATATCTTATTTTGCAAAAGAAGACGCTTGTGATACCTCTTCAAAATATAAGGGGAGGAATTCCTCTCTTGCTTTAATGTCATATTGAAAAGCAACTGACCTGTGGCTATGTTTCATATCTGAGGGAAACTTGCTCCAAACTTCCCCGAGAGAAACTGGGCAGAGAAATGGCAGAAGTTCCTCCTAAACAGTACCATAGATGTCCCTGATCACTTTGCATGTGCTCCTTCCTGTAAGGCTCTTACATTCAACTTATTTGAAGCTGTTGGGCAGTTTCCAGGTGCAGTGCCTTATTGCTGCCTTGATGGTGAATGAAGGTGATATAGAATATTTGTGACTGGAACAGAAAATTAAGTTTTTCAAAGGGAAGAACTGCACTTCTACCCATTCCTTCCCAAAGCTGTCTTAATCTGATATTTTGGCATGGGAGTATAGGAGGTTTTTCATGGAAAGAGCTGTTGAAAGACAATAATATTGGCCTTAATCCCAAGTAAATATCTTTTAAGATCACTGTAGGGCATTTTTTTCTACAAAGATTTTACTGCAGGACTTTAAGTTAGATAGTAAAAAATCCTAAAGTGTGTTTAGATGTTTCAAGCAGCACCATGCCACATAGTTTTTGCATTATCTATCAGGTCTTTACAGTGATGAAGTGTTGACGGAACTAACGCGAAGTGCATTGAAAACTGAATTTTCAGAGTAAGCATGTCTTCCTCATTTTTCTGATTTTCTGAGTGGAAAAGTACTGGACTCTGACAAGTTTAGAGTAGACATTGTTGCAGTGGCTTGTGCCTGTGTGAAAAAACACAACTTCTAGAGGGTAGAGCGGTAGGATTTGGGGTCTTACCAGATCTGTTTTTCTGGTCATCTCTTTAGGCTACCTGTCTATCCAGATGGGAAACATGGTATTGATATACACAGATGTGTTCCTGAACTGGCCTTGGCTTAGTTCAGGGGTGGAGGATAGAATATCAAAGGTTCTTAGTGAGCGTTTGTAGACCACAGTGACGTGTATGCTGTTCTGCTACTGCTGCTGTTGGTTTCAGCCACAGGTAGTGTTGGTGCAGTGATAACCACGGTACAACAGCACGTGCAGCTCAGTGTAAAAATGCATAAAAGGTCAGGAAAGGAAATTGGTTTCTTGGGATGATACCTGCCAGTGTTGTGGTTCTGCTAGAAAAACCTGGCATATTTCTCAAGTTAAAAATAGAGATTTACAGAGTTTCCTTATACAAAGTGTAGTACCTGGTTAATATGTGTTTCTGTGTGACCTTTTCTGAGAGGTACTGTGTTGTCATTTTGGTGGTGACTTTGTTCACTGGAATTTTTACCTTCAAGCATTCAGACAGAAATTCATGCTTTTTTGTTGTTTCATAGAGTCACAGAATGGTCTGGGTTGGAAGGCACCTTAAAGAGCATCTAGTTTGACCCCTTGCCAAGAGCAGGGACAACTTCTACTAGACCTGGTTGCTAAAAGCCCTGTCCAACCTGGCTTTTCACATAACTTGACAGACAAAATCCATAATTACATTCCATGTTTATAGATAACAGCTTTCTTATACGGTACTGTGGGTAAACATTATTTTCCCAGTGTGACAGTAAGGAGATGATTTAGCTTTAATGCATCTGCAGTTACTATAAGAAATCATATACCAGAAGAATTTCAGATATGATGCAACTCTGTAAGCTTCTGTTCTCACACAAACGGAATTGGTTTGGTTTGAGTTTTTTTTTGGGGGGGTGGGGTTGGTTGGTTGGTTGGTTTTTTGTGTAGCATTTTGGTTTGGGGATTGGGTTTGGGTTTTTGTTTGTTTGTTTGTTTGTTTGGGGTTATTGGTTTGGAGGGTTTTTTGGTTTTGGTTTTTTTTCCAGAGTAGTGTCATTCACTTAGCTCCACAACCAGTTTCACCCATCATAAGCCAGTGCTACCTCTGGCTCCCTGTTCCTGCCTTGCCTCACTCAGTGTTAGTGTGGACTCAGTGGTGAGCCTGGTCAGAGGACTGAGCCAGCTTGGAAAGTAGCAGAAGTGGAAAACCAGCCAAATTTTCAGCCATATCTTCTTTCTGTTACAGCTGAGTATGCAGCCAACCAAAATGCTAGTGCCGACACGTAAAGTGGTGAGAGAAACACCTCTTTTGGCAGGGGTGCTGACTTCTGTGCAGGCTTAAGTTGTGAAAATTTGCTTTGACTGTTTGCATTGTATCCAACCATAGATTTTGCTTCATTCAATAGCTGATGGAAGGCCCTGTGTGGTAAAAGCCTGAAAGATTGCTAACAACTGAGCCAGCACACTCACAAGGAAAAGCTAGTTGTTCACAGCTCTGCTGGGTGATAAGGATGTGCTTGAAAGGTTTCTGGTGATCAGGCCAGAGAAATTCTAGCTTAGCAGTAAAAGCTTAAATAAAAATGTATAATTTGCTTTCTAAAAATTCTCAACCATGGTATTATGGGATCATTAAAATTACTCATATTTTCTATTTTTTTCCTTAGGAATTTATCAAAGAGCTGCTAACTCGGATAAGAGGAATGAGGAAACTCAGTCCCCCTCAAAAGAAGAGTATATAAATAACTTGAAGTAGTAGCACTCTGTAAAAGACATGGCAAGGGAAATGGGACTTTGAATACAAGACCTTTATTAAAATAATTGTCTTTCTCCACAACTTCTTTGATTTTATTCAGTTTTGACTCAAGGAATTTCTTTTGTGTGTTTTAAGGGTTCTTTTTTAAGTGTCAAATTTTTTTATCCAAAATATCAAGAATTTGGATGCTGCTCAACTTCCAACTGAGGATTACTGAAGCAAGTGAAGAATCCAAGAGTTAGTGATGAGGGGCAGCAAGCCTACATGTTGAATCAGAAGATCCTGTAAATTTACAGAGCTAGGGGACTTCTCCTTGCAACTAGTTGGATAACGTTTCTTAAGTTGGTTGTACATTTAACTCATGGATGTCAAGTTTCTTGTGCTTGTCTGTACATAAATTTTAAAGTGGGTTGTGAATACTGTTTCACATGGATGGAAGGAAAAGTTTGTTATAGTAAATTATTTAAATGGTGGTTATTGCAAATTTGCTACCAGAAGGTACCAATTCAGATTACTAAAATAAGTGCTGCCATTTTTCTAAATACCCTTAAAGCAGCCCAGTGAAGAATTTTATCATATCTCCTTGTTCAGACTGCGGCATATGAAAATTGGGAATTTTAAGGACTTAATTTGTAGACTTAAAAGTTGTTTGATTGACTTTGATGCTTTGCCAGGATCACTTCCTCTCCACCTCATGGTGTCTTGGAGCTGTGCTAACCTATGCTAAATATGGGTCTGCAGTGATATCTAGAGAAATGTCCATCACCGTTTAAAAGCTGCTTCAGACAGGGGGAAAGGCAGTGATACCAAAACGAATTGCAAGTACTGTACTGCATTTAATGATGTGGTCTTAATCAAATGCGGATTCCTCTCTTATAAAGGTAGGCAAAGAATAATATAGTCTTTGTTTATAGCTCTGCCCTGAGAAGTGGGGAGACTTCTTAACTTGGGTTCTCTTACTTGTAAAAGCAAGAACAGACAGAGATCCCTGCTCCCTTCTGAAAAATGTCCTAACTGGAATGTTCAATAAGCTACCATTTACTGGTAGGTGACACTAGTCAGACATTTTATATCAAGGGTGCTCTGAACATATTTTATTTTTCAAAAGAAGTACATGTTTGTGAATTTTATGTATACTGGCAAGCTTTTTTAATGTATTTAATTTTGTAATGTTTACCGATGATTTTATTTACCAGATATTTACTCAAATAAATGGAACAACTTGTGACTTGTTACATGTACACTTTACAAGACTACTGTTGCTGAATAGGTTTGTAAATGGAACTGCTTGTCAAAAAGAGAAACCTGTGAGGTGGTAAGTACATGGGAACCCAGCTGTATTGACCCTTTTTGGCTTTTAATGTGCCCAGTATCACTCGAACTCTTGTAACCTGGTGCAAGCTTCACTTTTGAAACTCTACTGCAAATGAGGCCTTCCTTTCCTGTGCCTCGAGGGATATAAAACAGGATGGGAAAGAAAGCTTGAAAATTCTTTCAGATAAATGCTGGTAATTTCAAGTAATTTTTTTCTGCCCACCAGAGGTGAGTGTGGGGGAGGGCTTACATGCTGTGCCTCTCAGTTGTCTACTCAAGGTATGGCAGAAGGGGGTCTTGCAGCTGGAGGCACTCTACCTTTCTTCCATTATGCACCTTTCTGAATTCTCAAGAAATTCCAGCAGCCCCCAGAAGAGGCTTGCCTGCAGCATTTTAAATTTAAATCTCATGTTTTGCTGAAGTTGCAGTTTGGCTCTGGATTCCTAAGGAACTGCCGAGCAAATTTTTCTTTTAAATTGTGAAATTAAACCTGTGCTTCAGGAAAATTGAAGGGAGCTTGTGAATTCATCTGGTTTTGTGTTGGTGTACCCAGTTATTGTTGTCAAAGTTATCAGTGGGATGTCTTCGGTTCTGAAAGAGGCCCACGTGAATGATGTGTCTTGCCGCATGAAGGCTGTCTCTCCTTGGTCTGTGCTCCTTGCAGAGGATCTCATATAGCTAGATCTGAATGACCAAGTTTATATAAATATTACCCTTTGAAGGAGGGAATGTTACAGGAAAAGCTTCTTTAACTGCTGGGGTAAGGGGCCTTTTGTTAGATTTTTCACTCAGTTCTGGAAGCAGCAATCGGTGGTGTCAGTAAAGAAGTCTTACTTACTAGCAAGCCTGATGTTTGAGTGGGCAGATACTTTTGCTGGAAAACATCTTGGTTTGTAAACCATTGAGAGTTTTTTTTGAACTCCCAAGTTTAGTATGTCCAAAATTGGGAAAAATCTTTTGATTTGAGACTTGTTGGCAGCTCTCAAGTTTAGAGTTTTGAGCTGGAGTCTGAACTGTCTGCTCATGGGTACTGTTCCCTGACTCGTAAAGTTATTCACATGCATTTAATACATGGGTGAAAAAACGAAGAGCATGTAATGTACCTTTTCAAGTTCGGAGGTGATTACAGCTGCTTACATTTTGCAGGTGGTATTTAGAAACGACCCAAAGTATGAACAATTAGGGTTCTAGCAATTTCAACATCCACAGATGCATTTTGTGACTTCACTAACAATTCCAAATATAACTTTTTTTTCCTTTATAATAATGATGTGTAAAATCAGAATGTGAATTAATCGCAACTGCACCAGTTCTTTCCTACAGCAAAATACTATCCACAAATATTTTTTATTTCCTGTTGTTTGACTAAAAGCTGCCCACTCAGCTCTATGCATGACACATTTGTGTCTTTTGTCCTACTCATCTTGCACTGAAGTAGCAGTGGAAAGTAGCAGTCTACCCCTTCTAAAACCAGTAGGTTTGATGGTACACTTAGAAAGGCGGAAGACTGGGACAGCATTTACTATTTTCTTGCCTTATGTAGATGGGACAAGTCACTTCTGTGAAGGGTTTTGTTTCCTCCAGCTCCACAGATTTTGCTGTCTTACAAATGCCAGAGCAAAACCAAGCTCTAAATAGCTTCTGTTTGCAGCCGGCCTGATTTTCCTGGGGACTTACGGGGTCTCCTTCCTGCTAATTTTTACTTAATGGAAATACTCTTGGCCTTGGTGTAAGTGAGGGAAGAATTGACCCATTCACTAAAGATTTAATTGTGCTTTATGTCTTTATACTGTGTGGGTGTTCTTGGCTTTGGGGCAATATTCAAGGGGCATATCAATAGCACACTGTTACTGAAACAACTTGAAATTAAATCTTACAGCCCAGGCTCTTCTCTGCCTTGGCTGGAGGGCTTTCATGAGAAGGGCCAAGTCTGGCTGCAATGAGAGCTTCCTCTGGGCTTTTTCAGTGAAATGAATGAATGAAAGGAACTAACATTCCTCCTTATAAATATGTAGTGAAGCTGAGGTTTTTGTTTTGGAATTGAAGTGCCTCTCCAGTGTGCAAAGATCTCCTGCAAGAGCGTGTGTTCCTGGGGTCTGCTTCATGGCGTAATTAGCCTTTGCATGTTTTACGGCAGGAGCTGACAGTGTGATGTCTCCCATGGTTGCTCTTCCAGTTGGCTTAGAAAGAAGAGGAAAGTACTTGTAATCATATTTAGTGTGCCTTATGAGGCTGCAATGACCGGGTAGTGTATTCCTGTGGCACAGAAGGAGATGAGCCATTCATCTGCCAGCCTTGCTTTTGTTCCTTCACCCCAACAGGGGGGTTTACTCCTAAAGTTGTTATGCATGCAGGGAACATGAGTGGTTATGTGGAAGGGAGAGTTTTTTCTATTCTCCAAGAACATGACCAAGAAAACTGAGAGCAAAATATCTGCTCTGTTTATGTACTTCAAGCTCTTCGACACAGTCAAACTGAAATTACGGAACGATCTAGTTCTATGATGGTTTTTCAGATTTAAGACAGTCTTAATGTAAGCATGCACCTCCATGGGAAAAAAACCCAAACACTTACGTGGGCCACATCAATGGAGAGCCTGTTTGCTTGGACACTAGAAGAAAATACACATCTCATTCTGAACAAACAGCTGAACTTAAAACTCCAGTGAAATGCTGCAACAAAAGGACAAATTGCTTCTTGGCTGCATAAGATTTGTCATTGCCAGCATCATGCACAGATGGTAAACAGGTACTGAATAACTGCGTGCAATGCTTTTCAAGGGTGTTGAGGTTTAGGGAGGAAGCCAGAAAAGAAATCAAATGTTGAGAAGTTGAGGAAAAAATCACTATGAAAATAATCTGTCACCTGTTTAGCTGTTAAGAATGCAGAGGAGTCTTGCTTTGCTGCATATATTTCTGTATGGGAAGAAAATGAGAGATGAGAGTGTTTTCATGCATTGGAGAAAAGCATAAGGAAGAGAAATACCTGGAAGATAAAGGAAGGAAAATTGAAGTGTGGAAGAAGATAGAGCATCTTGATGGTGATTAGTGAGGAGCCCTTTGAGCTTGCTACTGTGGGAATAGGTGAGATTGGCTTCTATTAGTATCTCAAAATTGAAATTGGATGCTTTTCTAGAAAAGCTTTTATTAGTTGAGTTATTCAGTTTCAGTCAAGTTAATCAAAGGCCTTAAAACTCTTGACTTTTGCTTCATGGGTTTTTGTTTGTTTGTTTGGGGGGGTTGTGGGTTTTTGTGGGTTGGCTGGTTGTTCTTTTGGTTTGTTTCAGTTTAGATTTTTGTAAAGCAGTGAAAACTAACAAGAAACTGATTTTTATGTATTGTGGCCATGTAACTACCTGCTTGTGTGGGGGTCAAGTCAGATTACCAATAATAGCTACACATGTTATATACAAATTTACTACTTTTTACTTGGCTTTCATGTTTCTATTTTTTTTTCTGGAAGTAAGCAAATAGTAAGTGTGAGCGTAGTTGAAGTTGCTTGTGAAAACTAAAGAGCTTCAAGTGATGAAGTAATGAGAAAATATGACTAGAAAGTGCTTGGTGCTGCAAATTTTATTTTTGCCACTGGAGGATTCTGCTGCCAGTATAAATATAGAGTGTTTATCAAGTTTTGAAATTGCTATTTATAATAATCTAACCTAGTGCTGATGGCATTTTATGTGTTTTGGGGTTTTTTTCGGTAGAACTAATAACCAAATTCTCTGAGATATTAGCTTACACTATTTACAGACTTCTCTGTTTTCCAACAAAAATTGACATTAGCTTTTTAAAGAAACCGAACTATTTTAAAAATTAATTTTTAAAATGTATACAAGACTGAAAATTCTTTTGGAGGTGCAGATAACAGGTTTTATTTGGTAGTAAACTCAGATGTCTTACTACATTGGTGCTTAAGTTAAACTTTTTTCCTTCTAAGATCAAAATCAAAAATATCCTGTGATATTCCTTAGCAGAGGTTTCAGTCTGAGTAACTGTATAATACTGGGTTAGACTTGAAGCACATAACTAATTGACAAAAGCTGATCCCCTTCAAGGACAGAGAGTTGTTTGACTGCCTGCTTCTAGGGGGTAAAGGGGGATCAGAGCACACTAAACTTCCCTGCCTCCTTAAAGGAGGATCCTACATCACCCCAGGCTTTGTGGATAAGTTTGTGTCATGCAGCCCACAGTCATACTGGAGCTTGTGGGAATTGCAGCAGTGTGTACTATCAGATATATGGAGAATTAGATCATGCAGGTCTATGACAGGATTGTGCTTATCCAAGATCCATGTTTCCCTTCATGTTGCTTGACCTGAGGCAAATCCAGGTTGAAATAACCTTTATTTAATATCCTGTTTTACAGTAAAGAAAGACTTCCAATAGGGATAGTATGTTGAAACTCCTATCAAATACCTGTTGTCTTCTAATTAGAGAAGCCAGTTTGTGACAGTGGTGGCTGTGCAGACCCTGCAGGCAGGTCTTGTTACAGCTCTGTCTGAACCTGGCTTTGGGTCTCAGCCTGGCTTCCTATTTGTTTGTTCTGCCTCTACTGCTCCAGGAAGCCTCATAAAGCAAATGAAAAGGCTTCAATGGGTGCTTCAGGCTTGTCCTGCAACCAGAACTGAGCCACAGCCATAACAAGACTACAAAGAGTGTGCTATGATAGTGCTTGAGACAGAGGCACTAGAACTGACTTGGAACTATTTAAGACCAGGTTGGATAGTGCTTTGAGCAACCTGGTCTACTGTAAGGTGTCCCTTCTGTTAGGGTTGGAACTAAATGAGTTTTAATCAACTCTTCCAACTCAATCCATTCTATGATTCTATGACTTAGTGAAATACCACTGTGGCATGCTGGATAGATGGGCTTCAGGTGTGTTCTAAGAGTTGCCACAACGGGGAGGACTTCTGGATGCTGCATGTGGGATTCTTCCATTGTACCTAGACAACACCATGGGCAGAGGGGGACAGTGCATTGCCTGATGCCTGTAGAAGTGTAACAGATCATTATTTGTAATGATGTGACAGTGCATTATTTGGCTACCACATCATATAAAAAATGGAGTTGAATTCAACCTGCATTCAAGTGGGCCCTCAGACAGTTTTGTACCTAGTTTCTGCTACTAACCATCCTCAATGAAATGCGTGTATTCTGTTGACTCTCCAGACTTAATTTCAAGCCTACCAAAGCAGTAGTTACTAAATCAGCTTTGCCATCCATTGCTTTCAGTACCTCCTGTTGTGTTTGTCTACAGTCTGCATTAATTTTCCCCATTCCTCCAAGTTTAACAGTTTAACAGCTTGATTATTTTTCTTAGGGACCTTTTAGTATTCAGTGGAAATGTATCATGGTGTTATTTCTGCCACGGTGGCTCTGATGTTAATACCAAGTCAATCCAAAAAAATTAGAAAGGATGCGGTAAAATTTAGTGTCTTCTGATTTGTGACCTCATATTGCTGGAGCTTAGTCACTTTTTGCCTTATTTCTTTATTCCCCAAATAAGTTTTCATCAGTGTGTGAATGCAACTCAGCCACACACTGTAATGAGAGAACAAAGCTCCTACAGTTGATCAGTTTTTCTTACATTCTGAGAAAAATATATAAATATGGTCTTTATTATTTCTCCAAATATCTGGAAGATGCTCCGGTAGCATTTGCAGGGCTGCAGAAATGTTCCTGTTTAGAAACCCGAGGGTGTAGTGAAAGTAAGGGATCAAGGAATAACTAGTGGCAAACACACAAACTCACCAAATGGAGACATTCTTTGTGTGCTTTGCAAAAAAAACCCCACCACCCAACTGTCCATGTCTCCCAAACTCAGCACTTGTCAGAGAAGACCTTACTTCTATCAGGCTGCACTGGGTTTTACACTGGGTCCAGCCAGTGGCCTGGTGGAGAGATGAGTACTGGTTCTTCAGGAGTAATGCAGATAGAAGCACCTTAGTGTAATTGCTACCAGCTAAGTTGCTCAACACTGAATCCAGTGTTTGGGCTGTTACTAAGCTGGTGTGTCAGGCAGAGCATTGGTAGGATGTGTCATCACCCTTTTCCATTTTGCAGTGAGTGTGATATGTATAGTCTCTGCTGCCACTGCCACTAAGGAATACTGCAGTTTTTCAGGCTTGAAATTAGGAAAGAGCATGTTTTTTTACTTGGGAGGGACAGTAGTTTGTTGCCAACCCAAACATACAAATAACTTTGTTCCTCTGATATATGTACCTAAAAAGCAGGTCTTTCAAATAGGTATATCTGTATGTATGCTATTACTAGCCAACGTCTGCTTTTGTGAGAAGATGAAGCTGTTCAGTGTTCTTTTATCTGAACTCATTTAATTCATGCCTCCAAAACTCAGTTGCCCTTTTAACATAGATTTCACGGTTATCACAAAAGCTTTAACCTATTTGGGGATTTTTTTTTAGTGCTGCTTTAGAGTTAAAACCAGGCACAAAATGATTACATATTGGAAAAGGGCTATAACATTTTTTAAGATTCCCCTCTTTATAGTTATCTCAAAGGTATTTCTGTTTCCACATCAACAATGCACCACAGCAGTGCATGTTTTATAATGGCAAATCCTTCAAATTTTAATAGGTTACCTCAAATATCTGTTCTTTCCTTTGTCCTCTGATGTGCCATGGCCAAGAGCTGCCACTAAACACATTGTATTGATTATTTCTTCATCTGTGAAGCTGTACATTCAGCTCAGCACTTAATCACTCTGAGGCTGGATTTTTTGTCCTTGGAACAAGGACAGTGTGTTTAAAACTACATGTCAACTCTTCAAAAGTTAAAAATTTTAATGCTAGGTTTGAGTGAAGTGATAATTGTTTAGCTTTTCCCTTTCTGGTTACCTTTGAAATTTGAAAATCTGATCAATTCCTGAAGTTAGTATGATTTTCTCAGTTCTGATCTTATTAGTTGCTTCCTAATTCACTTAGTACTTGTATTTCTTACAGTTTTTATTTACGGTTGCAGTTGATGTCTGCTCTAACAACTGTTCCCCCTCCCTCAGAATTCTTCTCTTGTACCCTCATCTCTTTTGCAACAGAAATTCAAGAATGTAAAAATTGTGCCACCTCTGCAGCACCAGCAAAGATAACTTGTCAGGGATTCAAGAGAGATCAAATAAATCAGATTAACCCACAGTATTGCTGTGAGTTTTTTCTGGAGAAAGTTAGGCTATCATGCCCAGCCCACTTCTGAGTTTCATGTCTTCTTTTTCTCACACAAGCAAACTCTTCCCTGGGAGAGTGTTTTTGTTTTTCTAGTCAGGAAGTACCTGAATTAAAGTGCTTAAAACTCTGGGAGCTGGTTCAAATATGTCAGATGAAACTCATTTACAAGGTTGGCTTTTTGAAAACAGAAATAAGATTGGGACTGTTCAGAGGCTTTGTAGCCAACCACTGCATCTTGATAACTAGAAATTGTGGAGCAACTGTCATATATGCATCAGGACAGGGACTCCAGGTCAAACAGCAGGCATGGTACAGGAATATGCTGACCTTCCACTTCTTTCAAAGTTTCCTCAGTGTCTGAAACTTGCTCATCTCAAATGCTTAAGAATTATGAGGCAAGTAATGTAGGCACTCTGAGTCTATGGAGTCCTGAATCTTTTATAATGCATGATTTGATTGTTTCTTGAGATGCTTTCTCACAGATCCCTTGTATGTTGTTCATGCTGTTGATGGGCGTCTCAAGCAATTTCAGGAAGAGAAATCCTAGGAAAGATTCTGGGCTTGTGATAAAAACATTAAGGTCAGGGACAATCAGGGAAATAATATCTGTAGATGCTGGAGGTAACCATGCTCCTGTCCTGCTACACTCCCTTTTTTGGTGCATTCCAATATAGCCCATGGAGCTCTCTCTGGGCTGGTAAGACCTCAGGTCTGCTTGTGCAGAGAAACCTCTGAGGTAGGCAAGCTAGGTAAAACTTATATATGCTGGTGTCACTTGGCATTAGAGCTGATTTAGTTTACCCTTTATCCATTTAAATGCAGACTTCTCATTTCATTAACTGGAAAGCAACCTTAATTTAAAATGAGTCAGTGATGGGGGCTTTTATTATATCACTTCATCCACGCTTTACTGCAGTACATGGGATGGAAGAAACAGTTCTTGGGTGTGTGCTAGAAACAATCTGCTCTTTTTTGGTATAAATAGTTGAGGACAGAGAGAAAAAAAATCATTTTTAATATGTGTTTAGATTGAAAGTGTGTTGCAGTGGAGCCTAGCTATCACCCCAAGCAATTATACTTCCAGTTTTGCCCTTCGGGGACAGAAAAAGGCTGTCAAATGCTGGGCTGTCTGCAAATCAAGAAAGCCTTTTGAGTTCTTTTCCTTGTTAAAAGTGTCACTTACTGAGAGCAAACAACTCTAATAAATGAATGGTGGTTGATGCTTAAAACTTGGCAGAAGATTTCAAAGCTGTGCAAGGGCATTTGGGAAACGGATACACAGCTTTCTGCGACAACATGTTTGAGGGGAGCTCCATAGGGAGAGCAAACTAAAATGACAACATTTTCATGATTTCCCTTTTTTTTTTTTCCTGTAAATGACAGATTAGATGTGGGGTTCAGTTACCCATAGATCTTTCCCTCACAATCTGGGACTGCTGTACTGCTGAGGGGAAACAGACAACCGGTGGTTGCTTTCTGTATAAAGCTTTGGAAGTGGATAATCTTACAAGAATTTTGTGAGTGCTGTTCGGATATATTAAACAGTGTCTTATTCTCCAGCTCACTGGATCCCTCCCTATTTTAGTGTAGGGCTGGGAATTGGAAGGGTTCCCAGAGAAAGACCAGGGCTGCGTGGAAGGGCAGGTGATCCCACCAGTTTTTCATGTGTCAGGCAACTCGGAGCCAAGCAGAGGTAAGTGCTTGCAACTCATTGCCACAACAGTGCATGGAAGACGTAGAAGTTATTCACTTAGGGATAGCAAATGATTGAGCTCTTATATTTGAAGTAAATACCACAAAACCTCCCCCTGTTAACTGAACGGAATTGAGTTCTTTACTTCATCTGGTATCCTAGTGCCCACTCAACTTGTCAAGCCTGAGCTTTTTGTTCTGACTTAAGTATCTCTTACTGTCTGCCATTTTGTTGTCTGTCTTCTGCTTTGCAGATCATGGAGAAGTGTTTTCCACGAGAGGGTATAAGACAGCATTTTGCATTAACCCACTGCCATGAAATAGGCTGTTAATTCCTATTACTTGCACTACCGCTGCTTGGATCATGACTATCCTATTACCCATCTCCGCTTAGGGAAAGAGAAGGACTCCAGTGAGCACAACCTGCCTACTTGTTCCTGTTGGGACTCAGGTAAAACACACAGATTCTCGCACACTCAGGCAGACACCTAAAATGGTGTTAGCAAGTCCCACGGCTGAAAGCCGAGACACAGGCAGCGCTCCCTCATACACATCTCAGATGTGCCTGTCACCGGTGTTCAGTCAACAGCAGTGTCAAGAACCAGGGAGCAGCGCTTCTTCTCCTCTTCACAGAGCTCTTAACCACCGATGTAGTGGAAGTTTTGTGTAACGGACAGTCTGTTGCCTTTAAGAAAACAAACATGTGAACTCTCCTGGATCTAATATTAGCTGACATTGTAAAAAGAGGTTGTGGTCAATCTCTTTGAAGAAGGAAAGGAAGCCCCTCATAACTTTTGACAATAGAACTTCTCGGGACAGCAGTTTCCTAAAAAAGAAGCTGCAATATCTAATGGTGTGTATTTTTCCTTCCTTGGTGCCCTAATTTCTAGTTTCCTAAAGGAGTAGAGTTGGTCCTTTTAGCAGCTGACATGTCAAAAGCTTACAGGAGGAAACTACAGGCAGCTGGCACTGACTTGGAAAAATGAAGCAAATCTGCAGGGAATCTCTTGGCTGATTCAATGGCTTTTAACATCTTTCCTTCCCAGATGGATTTGCCTGCTGGTAGCAACTAGTGTCTAGGCTGAACACATCAGAGGCAAAAGCAGCACACTGACCTCTTTAATTTCTAAGGATTAATGAGGTTTTCCTGCTTAAGGAGAATGCCTAAATGAATGCTGAGGAGCCTCTTTCACATTTCTCTGTCTTTTTCTGTCCTTCACCACCTCTCAGTTGCTCACTGGCAGGAGTCATAAGTAATGTGGTATTTTTAAAATACTTTTGAAGAAATTGAACTGTGTAGTACAAGATGACTTTGAAGAGGGAACTATAGCAGATGTAACAAGTGGGAATCCTGCTGAGACACTGTTGATCTTTGGGTATATTTCAAAGGTTTAAATAGGATTAAGGTATTTATTATTATTAATGGGAAAATAATATTTATCCCTCCAGAACATTAGCGATACACCATTTTTTTATGCCACAGAGAAATTCTCTATGGGCAAATACAAGGTTCCTGTAGTCTAAATAGTCAAGCTTGAACCTCACCCAACCTAACCGAGGATTTTCTCTTGTTAACAACACACACTGCTTATTCTGCTGCAAGCTTGTTAAGGCAGAGGCATTCATAAATAACTACAGATTCGAAGGGCCTTAATTTATTGGTGTTCCAGCATGGGGCATTTTAAAAGGACCTTTATAGAATAATTACTCTCTTCACAATGTGTCTCACCTGGAGCACTAGGAATTTGAGACTCCCAGCTCACTGGCCATTCTTGAAAACTTTCTGGATATTGACGAATGAATAGCATATACCTAGTTAAGAGTGACTGTGACTGCTTGGTGCTATAGCAGTAAAAGAGAAAAAGATAAATAAAAAGATAGGCTCTATGGTTAAACAAACTGCCATAGTCTGACAGAATAATGCTAGCATCTGGTTTGTATAGCAGGTCAAAGGCTTTTAATATAATAATATATTTATATTTATAAGTAATTTATGTTTATGTATTTATGATACATAATATATTTATATAATAATATAAATAAATATAACCCAATATAAGAATATTGGGTTAAATTAAAAACCCTCCTCTCAAACCATCTTTTTTTATCTTTTTTTTATTCATAAAAATGCAGCAGGTAGCATTATGTAAAATAATCATTTTATACTGAACTCCTTTGTGCCTCATGTGTGTGCTAACGTTTTCTGCTATTTGAAAGGGGTGATGTGTTTCAGCATAGTTGCATGCCTCAGTTCAGGACATGTGAATTTTTTTTGCTGTAGAGCATGGCCTTTCTGGTGTGCGGAATGGAGCAAGGTCATCTGCAGCAGGCTAAGGAAGAGCTAATCAATGAACCAGGCACAGGCAGCCACTGGTAACTAGCTAAGAATAAACAGTCAGGCTCAGGTATGCGATGTTCGCTGTCAGCAAACAGAGCTTGAAATCCTCAAGCCAAACGGTGCATTTGTGGGCGCAGGTCAGGCTTGGAGGAAGCTGAGTTGTTATTGGAGCTCGGGAGCTGTGGTCTAAGTGAAGGTCAGCTTCCAACAGTGTTTGCTGACAAGTGCAATAGATAGTTGCTATGTGAGCTGGCTTTAATGGACTTGAATGAAATAAGAAACATTGGACCCCGAGTGTTGTTAAAAGGGTTTGCGTATGAAGCCATTACCTCTTGCTTTTGTAACCTCACTGGTTTTGACTGTCTGGTAGATGGCAGAAAACCTTGTGGGGTTCATTCTGACCCAGCTGGGAGTTAAAAAGAGACCCGAGTGCCTGACTGCAAGGTTTCCAGCCCAGTGGGCAGCTTGAAAAGAGCTGGATGATTCAAATGCAATCTGAAATACAACACTGTATTTGCTTTGGGAAGAAAGTAGCACATGTGGGGTTTCTTGGGTGCTTTTAGTCTGGTTTTAGATTCATGTATTGCTTTTTTTTTAAACTGGCTGCTCTGACTAGGTAACTATGCCTTGCCACACTTGCTTTTACATGTTGTTACCCTGCACTGGACCAGGGCTTGATCCAGCTCAGTAGAGAAGTCAAATAAAATATTCCTGACTTGTTATAGCAAAAGCCCCACTTTGCTTCTTGCTCTGCTTGCCCCCATGGGTCACACCCCTGTCTGTCCCTATGGGCTCCAGGCTCTAGTGGCTGGCCTTTTCCTCCCTCACCCATATCTGACCCATCCTTTGACAGCTCTTCTTTACCCTAAGGCGAGGGTGGCTTGAACTACCTCCTGCCTTGACCCCGTCCCGTCCCCACGGCTCCATTCAGCTGTAGCTTTTCGGTGCTATTCAACAGCGCGAGGACGATGCGCATGTGTCTGGCCAACCTGAGGGCTGCACAGCATTCCCCTGTGAGAAATTACAGGGATCTCCCAAGCTGTTACTGCTGGGATGTTCCTGGGTGGTGTTCTGGGGATTTCACCTATTTGGCAGGGAGGCAGTCACAATACAAATGAGCTTGGCTGCAATAAAGAAATAAACGCAGTTAATAAAGGATATTAGCTTCTCAAACTGTGATTTAAGCTTGCTGTTCCACCAGCAACCTCCTGTGTGGCCTTCAGAAAGTTGCTTCTATGCATCAGCTGACCCCTTACACTAATGGTCCAGGGCTGATTTTGTCATGGGGGTATTGTCAGGACAAATGCAGCTGAGGCCACAAGGCACCGTGGTGACATGAGCCACTTGACTGGCTTGATTGATTGGATGCAAAAAATAGGATGTGTAACTCACCCATGTATTTTCACCTCGGTGAAGTAAATTTTTTTTTAGCTTGCATTGAAATTGTGTTGATATTTTAAAGCGGAAAACAAAACCAACCCCAAAGTCCAGTGTAGAGACAAGAAAGATTATTTTTAACATTGTGGGAAGTGCTGTACTCACAAGGCTAATGCTACCCACGGGATGTGCCTTGCATTTTGCTTAACAGAAGCAGAGGCCTCTTGAGTTACAGAGCTGAAAGGGAATAGCAAGCTAGTGTGCTAATAATTCCCGTGTTACTATTTTTAAAGTTCTGCCTGTGCGCCTGTGTTGTTTGTAGGTTGTTACCCAACAGTGCCTCCTGATGCCAGGTTACTTTAGGCAAAGTCAGTGTTTTCACTTAAGTCTGTATTAATTCTCTGGCTTTTTGTTTGGTTTCCCTCCTCACTGCCCCTTTTACTGACATTTTGGTCATATGCTCTGTACATTAAAAAAAAAATTAAATTAATAAACTTGCACCCACACACTTGAACTTGACAAAACTTTTAATGTCTTGTTCAAATACCCAGAGCTCTATTTGCAGAGTCCAAACTCTTCACCTGCCTTTGTGACCTTAGTTGAGGGTACACAAAATGACTTCTGTGAATTTTTATCTTGATGGCTCAACACTTTCCTAGTCAGATTGTATGTGAAAAGACCACTGAACATGCCTGGGCAAGCTGACAGGTCAAATTAGAGACACAAAGCTCCTTTTTGCGTGCTTGCCCTGGTCCTCTGTGGAAGCTCAAAGGGAGGCATGGTCTGCTGCTGTGGGGTTTGGTGAAGCCTCTGCTCTGCTGGCAAAGCTGTCTGGGAAATCTAGTTCCCTTGGAAAGGCTCCGGTGATATGTCTTAATAACCATGAAGGTGTCTGAGAAAGAAGAGCTGCTTAACAGAGTAAGCAACAGAGTTATTAGCAATAAAAGCTGGAAAATTTGTGAGAATTCCCCTGAAAGGAAGGGAATTTTCTAAAGGAGCGGGAAATAAGGTGTAATATAAAGGTTATACCAGTGCACTATTCCAGGCTTCATTTTTATTCTGGGAGGGGGTTAAATTATTAATGTGCAGCACAGCAACAGCTGAACCTGCTGTTAGACAGTACCTTGTAAGACCTTTTTAAATATTTAGTACTTACAGAACGAAGCAAACAAAAAAGAGTAGCTGAAGTGTTGAGCATGACCTTAATTTTTAAACAGTTAAAACAAATTAGGTAACACTTTAGCAGACAAGTGCGCAAAGGCCATTTGCCTCCTACTGAGCGGTCTGCACAGTGACAGGAGACCATCTGGCTGATTTGGATTTTTATGTGGGACTGACTGCTCAGTTCAATGGACGGTGCTGTTAGAATGATGATCCCATAGATTCAGCTGCTCAGCAGTTCCTGGATTTATCTTTTGGTCAGCTACCATGGGAACCAGGCACTTTTCTTTATAAAGATGCATATGCTGTGGGCAAATCTCACTGTGGTATGCTTGTAGACCTGAGCTGGAGTTCTTGCTCTGCCAGCTTCCCTCTATTTTCCCTTCTGTGTGGGTGCATGTTGCCAAAGCAAATGGATAGCAATCATGCTTCCCCCAGGGAAAGAAAATAGAAAACATTCTCTGGTAGCTTTCTTTATTTCTTATTCCAAAGTAGTGTTTATCTTACCAGTATTCGTGGTGATCTATATGTTTTCAGGGTATCTTGTAGGCCAGTGTTAGACTAAGTAGGTTCGAGAAAGTGCTATTCTCGTTAGGGATTGAGCAACTGAACAACTTGCCCAAGATCATGCAGAAAGTACTGGGCAGGAACAGGCCTTCAAGTTTTCTGGATTCATTATTCTCCCTGGCCGCTGCCACAGGATCTTGTCATGGTGTCCCTCCCGCTGTTGCTGGTGGCATCCAGAAACAGCGTGGGGCAGCCGCCTACAGCAGCTGTGTGGGAGGAGTGGGTATGACTTACTGACCTCAATTCTCCAAGAAAGGCTGATGACTTTTGTAGCAGGTAAAACAGTGATCTTGCGTCTCTGCTGAGAAGAACAAAATAACTGAACAGTAAACTCAACACCCAGCTCAGGGCTGGATGCAGGAGAAGCCCTGTTTAGAGCATCTCCTCTCTGTCCACCAAAGCTAAAGGGCTGGACTAGCTCCAGCAGAGTCAGAAAACGTTGATGGCTCTGCGGGTGGAACAAGGACATGTCTGCACCTCGGTCTGGACTGACAAACCCAGGCTGCCCATGACAGCTGTTGGCCATGAGGATGAGGGATGAGGTTTGCGCAGAGGGCAAGGGAGAGAGCGAATGTACCGCAGGGAAACACTGCATTTGAGCCTGCTCTTTCCCCACAGCAGGAGGGAAGATAATGTGTGACACTGAATTGCTCTGGAATAAAATGATATGGACAAGAAGTTGTGTCAAGCCAGAAGAGGTGTGTCTGAGAAGAAAGATGAAGATAGGAACTGATTGTGTGAGAGGTGCAAGGGAGAGGCATGTGTGTGAGGAGGGGAAATAAAGGGAGAGTGAGCTTGAAAGGTAGGGGACAGCTTGAGGTGAAATGAGGAAAAAGTGGAACAGAGTATGGGCAGGTGATATTAGACGGAATAAAAATCCAAATAAAAATCTTGGCAAGGACTAGAGAGGATACAATGAGATGTGGCTGGGGGAAAAGAAGATTAAAATATTGGAAATAAATTTAAAATGTCTAGGGCTGCAGAAATAGTGGAAGGTAACATAATAACATTAAACAGAGCAAGCACTAGCACTCATTCGCTAGGATAGATCAGTGCTATATTTATTTTGGTAACACAAATACACTTCAGGGTTGCTTAAAAGGACTATATGGCCAGAGCATAGTGAGTGCTGCCTGCACTACTTGGCAGTAAATAATTACAGGTGGGAGGGCTAGAGTTACTAATTATTGAAATTTCCTGACCCTGCTCATTATAAATCCTTGCTTATAACTCGAAGAAGCTATGACTGGGCTGTAATTTTCCATACCAGCTGTCTGCCCCAGGCTGAACGTGCCTGAAAAGCAGCATTTCAAGACAACTGGGATGAGACTGGGAGCATGAAGGAGATGGAAGTGTGGACAGACAATAGGAGTATAAAAGCATCCTTTGTGTGCCTAAGGACAAAATCAAGAAGACAAAAGCCCAGCTGGAGCAAAGACTTGAGGCAGGTTTTCAAGGGTAACAAAGGAGGAATCCTGCAGGTATGCTAGCTGCTAAAAGAAATTCGAGAAAAATATGGATCTGCTCACAGATGGAGGAGGCCTAGCCTAGCCCAGGTTAACACAGAAGAGGGTAAAGTACTCAAGAACCTGAAAAATAGTTGCAAAGAATGAATAACCCAAATCCCTCCCCAGTATATCAAGGGACACTGCCCACGAATGCCACTGTGGGGTGTTTAGGTAGCACCCAATGTCAAAGGAGTTTGTTGCTACATAGGAAAATGTACCCAGAGTGGTTTTGGATGTTTCTGGGGCTGTGATAGAAAAAACTATAACTGACATGATGTGGCTTTGCTCATAGCCTTGCTGTGAGTGGGGGCTGGACTGCCTTCCAGGCAACTTCTCCTTGGTTTTCTGATGCTGTAGTGGAAAGTTTTGCTGTTACTATGTTGGAAAAAGTCCAGTGACTATTGGAGAAGCTTTAGTGTCTCTGTATTTTAGCACTGAAAGGTAAAAGAGGTCAGGTTTTGGGTCAAAACACTGTCAACCAAAGCAGCCTTTATTTCTAAGCCCATGATGACAACCCAAGGTTTTTCTCTTTGACACTTATTCTGCTATCAGGAAGCATGTGGAAAAGCCTTGGGCAAAATGTCCCATCTTCCCTGGTGCTGCAGATGGTAAAAGAAGCAAACCAGGTTTGGCTCTCAGTTGTGCTTCTCCTTGGAGTGGCAGCAGTCAGCTGCATGTCTAAACTCTGGCAGGGTTTGCACGTATTTTTCCCGATTTGACATCTGAATGTTTCTGACATGCTTGGAGATCTGATAGGGATGGCAGCCTCGAAAAACACTGGAGGAAGCAACTAATTCTTTCTTCAGAGCATGGATTAAGTTGTGCCTCATGCAGAAAAAATAAAGGGGAAAACCAAAATAACTGTGAAGTGAAGCCCAACTATTCTGTGTAGTAAATAAAGGGAAGAGTCTGTGGGGAAAAAAAAAAAAAAGTTGTCACATAATAAAGGCTGTACAGTAAACAAAAACAACTGACAGAAGTGATGTCTTTTTTCTCAGATTTTGATCACCTGTGTTGTTTCTGGTGTCCAGCAGTCAGGTTTAAGCAGGAAAGGTTTCTGCAGTAGTCTTGCACACCAGGCTCTAGTTCGCCCCGAAACCAGGAGAGCAGTATCTTGCTAAAACAGCACTGATGTATTTGCAGATCCCCTTTTAATTTAGCAGGCCCTTGGTATGTGAGGAATGGGTGTAGGCAAACAGGCAGTGTATCTGTATATCTTCTGTCTCTAGGGCAGAAATGTTACCGATGTAGCTGCAGGAATTCAGAGATGTGGTTTCAAATGTAATGTGTGAGAGGGACAGAGCCCAATCGAACAAGCTGAAAACATGAAGCCTTAGCAAATAGTAGGGGATGTTCACTTCCTGGCCCACTTTTGGCTATCCCACAGGAGGGACATTTTTGGAATTTTTGGAATATCACTTTTGGCCATCCCACAGAAGGGAAAATAAGGAAAATCCCTACACGGCTTTAAAGTCAAGAACCAGGGCAGGAGAAGGAGTATGGTTCTTGCAGTGGTGGAAAGTCACCAGAGGAGCTCATGAGGTCTGTGCAGTTCAGCAGATTTCTATGTGACTTGGAAAAGAGGGTCAGCTGTGAGCTGCCAAAATTTGCTGATGGCATTATATTGTTCAAATGAATAAGGAGCAGGACTAGTTGTGAAGACATGTAGAGGAACCTCATAATACTGGGCGACTTAGCAAAAAAGTTACATGGGACATTCAGTATAAATGAATGTTAGGGGATGTGTATAAGAACAAAACAGTTTGTTCAACAACAAAACAATTTTCATCAGCCCTAATAAGGGCTGAGGCAGCAAGGTGATAGAATTCATGAGCTTGATTTGGGGTTACATCAAATGTCTGAAAACACTGGCAGTGGTCAGTACTCTGTGATGGTTAAGTAAAACCAACATATGAAATGTTAGGAGTTATTAACATGATAGGAACAAAACAGAACATTGTGCCACTGTATAAATTTTTTATATCTGCTCCATGAATTTTCTGTACAGTTCTGATCCTCTCAGCTCAAACAGGTTATGGAGACTTGGAAAAGGTTCAAAAGAGAACAACAAGGATGATCGAAGGTGTGGTAAGCCTTTTGTACAGGAATGAAGAGTAGGACAGAAGTCAGCTGATATGGGAAGGGAGAGGCATCAAATGAAGATGGTCAACCAAGATTCAGAAGAAATGTTTACATGGGTTTGTCTAAACAAGTGGCTGACCTGGTGAGCAAAGTCTTTACCATAGGATGTTATGGGCACCAAAAGCTCAAGACTGAATGATAGATTAGTAGAAAGAGAGAGTAATTGGTCATGGCAAAGAGATAAACCCTTATAACCATGTGATTCAGGACAAGCCTGCCCTGGAACTAGGGACAAGGTAGGACAGTCTTAGGAAGAAGAATCAGACAAGCTTGTTGTATACCTATTTTTGCCCCAGATGTTTGGTTATGGTGGGTGCTTGGAACGGGGTTCCTGGGCCAGGTGGGTGCTGGTCTGATGCAGTTGGTCTGATCTTATCTCTAGGAGAGAGTAGTTCAAAGGACTAATCCTAAGCCTGTTTACTCCCACTTGGCACCTGAGTGGAGTGTATGAGTTTCTCATGCAAACTGACAAACTGGTGAAAGATTTATACTGAGTATTTTTATAGTTATATCTTAAATGGCTATTTTGAAATGTCTTAACTAACTCTAAATGTTCCTGACTCTTTTAAAGGCATGTGTGCGTTGAACATTAATTTCATGACAAATCAGGATGCATGTCCCTCATTCCAGTATTATGGAGGCAGCAAATATAGTGCTTTTATAGGAAATACTAGTTTTGGTGAAACAGCACTTTCTGCTCTGACCTTCACTAGACTAGTTTCCAAGGTTTTTTCGTGGGGACTGGATGATGAATAATTCTTGGAAGTTGAATAGCTGTAGTGGAAGGAATACTTGGAGGACATATAATCTCACCACTTGCCAAAAGCAGAGTTAACATCAGATTAGATTGGTCAGGGCCTCTTTGTGACTCAGTGACTGCTTTGAGCAGTTTTGGTGCTCAGCCGTGGGCTAGTCCCAGTGCAATGATCCCTCTGTGGTTCATTGTGTCTTGGCCAAGGTTGTGGAGAAGTAATGAATCTTGCAAGGTCAGATTTTTTTCTTGTATCCATTCACATTACCTACTTTTCACTACGGCTGTGATATTGACAGTTCACACAGGATGTTGAGATAAAAGGACAATTAAGCTGCCAATCTGAGCTGGGAGGGTTGATGATAAATACATATTACAACCAGAGCACTATTGACACTTGAGCCTGTCCTGACAGAGAAGTGATTGAGTAAGACTGACCCCCAAGTGTCAGGAGGTAGCCAGCTGCCTACTGCTCCCCACCTTTATTCTCTACTGTGGCCCCAAAGAAGAGTTCATGGGTTGGCGGTAATATGTGCAAGCTTTCTGTCACCTACTTGTAGAATGAAAAATTAATATGCTTATGCACTCACTAAATTATGCTGTACACTAATTCCTGAAGAAAATTTTGATAAGAGTACTTTGAGAAAGGCGTTTTAATACCCTTTCCAAGTGACTAAAGGAATTCCAATTAGACCTTACATGTCATTTTCATTTCCCTTGTCATTGCTGTCTAATTCTGAAAGATGCTTCCATCTCTACTGCTTTCATGTATCATCTGCTCTGCTTATTTGTCCACCCAGCCCTAATCCTGGTGGGTGACATGACAGCTATTTCCAAGGCAAGAGCATTACAAATTCTAATAATATCTTTCACTGAAGTAGCACTTTTATCCCTGATGGAGCTGTGCAAAACGAAGGTTTATATACATCATTTCACCACTTCATGTGGTTTTTCTAATCTCACATTGTGCAGCTCCTGGTTACCACATTTCACGTAACTTGGCGGAAAAAACCCCACAACACTCCTTTTTTCCTTTGTGGTTTTGATCAAAAAAAAAATCTCTTTGTCTTGGAAGTAGGATTTATTTAGGTTTTGGATTGGAAACAAAGCTATTCAGCATTTAAAAATGTTAAGAAAATGTCCCTATGTGCTAAAATAAGTTTATTTTGGTTTGTGTAACAAAAGGTAAAACCCTGTCCAACCCCTCTGAGTTTTAGCCAGACAGCTTTGCATTTCATTATTTCTATCCCACGCACCTTTACTCTGAAAAGACAGAAAATACATTTTTGTGCTGAAGATTTTATATTAAATAGTTGTTTTATCTACCATTTAAACACAACTACTTTTTTCGAGGGGTGTGGCCAGTGCTAAGCATTGTGCTGCAACGTGGCAGTGGTTTATGGGGTAGTGTGAAGGAAGCACAATGCCCAAGCATTGGGACAGCAAGGATTTGTCTAGGCTGAATGTTAATGACTCAAACTGCAGCTTTTCCAAGGCACTAGGATTAACTTCTCTCATCATGTAGAGCAAGAGGTCTTCCTGGCCAAGTGTCATGGCTTTAGTTCAGCACAGATGCGGAGGGAAGGTTGCTGCTGAACTCTAGAACTGGTTTTTGCTTTGTTTTGTATTGGTTTTTTTTACAGTACCTGAGATTTCTTTGTCTTTGCTAATTAAAAACTGTGAAATGAAGGAATAATGAAAACATACCTGAATACTTCTTAGGGTGTTGGCTTAGGGCAGAAATTATATTTCCTAGACTTCTATAATAGCTCTGCTCAGTGCCTAAATATGTGTTGTTTAAATTGGGTAAGTACTGCTGCAGTCTCCCCTCGAGACTAGGGTTCATTTGTTGAAACTCTTCTCTGCTACATTTGTTCTTGTACAATACCGGGCCCACCCTTGGCTGGATTCTTATTTAAGCAATGTTGATCAGGAATAATTTCACAGAAGGCAAAAGACTGACACTGCAAAATTGTGCCAAAGAGGACTTAGTAATGCACAAGGACTAAGAGTCTCCTTGTGCATTACTTTGTTAATCATAATATGCTTGAGAACCAAAAATATAATTTGATTTGGTAAAATGTGCAGTGAGTCATTGCTTTATAGCCCCATCAGCTTTCCAGAGGTGGCTATGCAATCTGTATTTCGTCCCTGGACAACCTGTGAGCTCAGTCATGTCCAAATCAAAAGTAATTACATATTTAGTCCATATTTAAGTTCATTTTTATTAATCCATATTTAAGTATGGATTGCCCTTTTACTCTGTAGCATTGCATCACTTGGAGGAAAACTGCTACTTTTAGTTGTCCTATATTTTGTAATGTGTAGCCCCAAGTATCCCAGAAAGGGGCTGTTTCACAAGCAGTAAATACATGTTTCTTTGTTAAGACATGCACAGAAACATCAGTGAATGATTCCTTAAACCACTGAAATGTAAAGTGAATACTCCATGAAATTCTGGGAGAAATCACAGCATGAACCTGTCCATTGCTATTGCTGGCCTTGGAGCCAGACTCCAAAGAAAAGCACATGTGCAATGGTTTAAAAGAAAAGGAATTACTCAATATTTGAGGGCATGGCACAATGTACTGTGGCGCTAGACAACCTCCTTGGCCATGCAGAGAACATTTTTGTATGGGGAACAATGTTGCATTTTCAAATTTATGTTGTATTTGAAAGGGAGGTGCAGAAACTGTAGCTGAGTGAAAAACCAAAGCAAATTTGATTACATGTTCAGCAAGATTGCCTTCTTTTGATGCTTTTGTGTAGGTATTGAATGCCCCCAAAAGCAGAGAAGTTATCATAACAAGCCCTCAATCAGTATACTGAGTTAGAACACTTAATTATGAGGTTAGAAGTAGTTATTTCTGATATTCTGTTTGAGATCCCTTATTTTGTGCTTAAAACAACAAACAATGCAAAAGTACTGCAAACCTCAAAAAGGGCAACAGACTTTGTGGCAAAGAACTTGTGGCTAATAACAAAATGTGTAGTAGATAATATCCCTGATCTTAGGAGTACAAAGCCTTCTGAAAAGGAATGATCAGAGCTGTAAAATCAGACATGTAGAAGAGCATTCTAGATTTCACCTAGATTTTGGGGATGTTTTCCCCCTCTTCACTGCCCTGCTTAGAAAAGCTGATTCTGCTATGAGATGTGCACCATGGGTAGCCCACAAGAAAGTGTAAAGCCCAGAACCTTGGAACCTCTGGCTGCTTTTTCACTGCTCCTTTGATTTTCACTGCTCTTGTAGAACCTTATTTTTATTTTATTTTTTTAAAATTTCTTTTAGTCATGTCTAGAATCAAATTCATTGAGTGTCTCTGCTCTGGAAAAAGTGTCTTTAAACCTTCCTTATTCTTTCTTACTTTCCTCAGAGGAAGTACCACCTGTTGTCTACTGTAACTTGCTGTTCCAAAGGATCTCTTTGTTTTCAGTTTGGGATGCTTTCCCTGCTGTTCCAGGGCAAATCTCACATTCCTAAGCAACTCACTTCAGTTGCCTAAACAACAGCCATCCAGTGCTGTTTGAGTGCCTTAGGGCTTCTGGCAGATCTTGCAGCATCAGCAGGTGTGACACAGAGCCCGTGCATAGCCCATACTCTACAGAGGAGCAGGTGGACCAGGGTGGGATAAATTCAGGTATCTCAGGGGGACTGAGGTCCTATCTGCTGTACTGTAAAGATGGTGAGGAACCAGAGGTTGCCCAGAGAAGCTGTGGATGCCCTATCCCTGGAAGTGTACAAGGTCTGATGGGGTTCTGAGCAACTTGTTTTAGTGGTGTCCCTGCCCATGGTAGACGGGTTGGAACTACATGATCTTTAGGGTCTCTTCCAACTCAAACCATTCTATGATTCTGTGACCTTTAGAGAAAGGAGTTGGACACAGACTTTCCGGGTGGTATCCAACTGTGCCAGCATCAAAATGAGGACCAGAGGGATAGATAAATCTTGCACTTCTACCAGGATGCTCACCTTGCAATTTCCATAGGCAAAGAGCCTTCACGGAGGAGGTGATGGGGCAGAAAGGTAGGGTTAAAATGTTCTGGGAAATGAAGACACTTCTGGGACAAGGTGGACCTGCGCAGCTGTCAGGCTATGCCATGGTTAAAATGAAGCCAGGCTATGTACCTTTGAGAAGGCTGGGAGGGAAATAAACAGATTGGAATGAACAAGGGAATGAGGCTCCCTTGCCCAGCAATGCTCGATGACGGAGCTAGGGAAAAATATACCCATGCTTTCACAGCAGTGCTTGGTGTTTAAAAAAGAGAATGGGAGAATAAGCATTCCTGGGCTCAAATGGCAACCCTGACAGAGTAGCCATCTCAGGGACATGGTGGGAGGAGGAGTATGATCAGTGGGATGTGCTGTTGCAAGGCTACCATTCTTGCATGAAAAGAAAGGACATATTGGTGGGGGAGTGACAACGTATTTGAAGGATAATATGAAGTGTAATGGCATAAAAATGTTCCAAAGAAAAGAGATGTGCAGTGGAATCCCTAGTAACAAGGTGCCATGGTAGGATTGTACTGACAAGCCTTTGCTCAGACAGGGACTGATCATCATAATATGACAGGGAAAGTGGGTATTTGTGGTGTCTCTCTGTAGACTGAATTGATGCCTTGTCAGGGCAAGGTATGGAGGAAAAAAATTTTGATGTGCAGTATTGTCTGCTCTGTAGAATAACCTGCAGGAGAAGATGCTGATCTGTGTTTGGTCATAAGTGGTGCACAAGACCTGCTTCAGGAGGCAACTGTCTGAGTGTGATTACATTTCATCAAAAGCAACCCAAATGAATTCAGAACATGAATATTCAATTTTGAGACAGGATGCTCTGTGAAAATGAGGCAATTTGTCAAAAAAGAAAATAAAACAACCTTGAAAAAAGTAGTCTAGGAAGTGAGAAAACTGGAGGCTTCTAAAAATTACAGTATTAGAAGTTTAGGTGAATTTTGCATTGCAATTAAAAAGAAAACATAAATGCAGTAAAATCCCTTCAAGGCTTAGTACAGAAGTTAAGGCCATCACAGGGAGAGGACTTATATTAAAAAAATGTGAAAATTGCCCAAATTAAGAGAGCCCATAAATTATGACATGTAAAGAGGCAATTAGGAGGACTAAAAAAAACCCCTAAAACAGGAGGAGAGCCTTGCTAAGGATGCTTGAGTTCTAGTGAGAAGTTCTTCAAATGCATCAGAAGTGGGAAGCCAGACTTGCAATCAGCGAGGCCACTGGCTGGCCAACGGTGAAAGATGCTCTCAGAGCAACTGTGCACTCAGTGCCTCATATCCAAGAAGCTTGCTGTATTTGCGTGTGTCTTTGCTGCTCGAGAGATTCCTGCACTCAACAATTTTTTTTCACAGCAGGAAGGTCACAGGACTCAGATCGTTTGACTAAGCAGGTAAGTTAATAAATCTCTGGGACTAGATGGCATCTAGCCTGGACTTCTGAAGGGTCTCCAAGGTGAAGTTACTGAATTTCTTCTGCCTGTGCAACACGTTGTTACAAGTACCCACTGTGGCAGCAGACTGGTGGTTCATTCCCACCTATGACATGGGGCTGGAGAAGATCAAGGCATCTACAGTGAGTCTTCTCCTCTTGGTCAGTTAGTGTTGGGAAAAAAAAGAATGCTGAAAATATGGATGAACAGAGTAGCTTGGAAAGTCTCCATCACTGTATTGAGATCCTGCCTTTCTCTTCTGCTCAAGTTTTATACGTGCATTTTATACATACAGGAAGAACATGGAAAAAGAAGTTTTAGTTGGCACACTATAGCTTGAATCTTCCATGTTCAGAATGCCAACCTAGATGGACTATTACTCTAACCCAACAGGGTGTTCCTTATGCTCTCAGACACAAGGTTTAAACTCTTGTAAATGTTTGCAAACAGAATGAATTCTCTGATGCAGGGCACTGTGCACAATAAAGAGCTGTCGTGGGTTGGTGATATGGGATGGCAGTCTTTCTCCTCTTGGAGTCTACCTGATCATAATGCAGATAAATGTTTATTCTTCCTTTCTCTGATTTTGTCCACATGTTGGACAGAGGAAAAACCGAAAACTTACAGCTAGTTTCCCAAGACTAAGAAGTCACCAAATGTAATTTACCTGCTGTTAAGGATTGGCAAAGATGTTCCAGGAAAAATGAACTTACAGAGCAGCATGTGTCATTAATGGGGGTTTAATTACCTAGGCCTTTGCTGAAAACAAACATGAGAGATGGTTCATCCAATTTTTAGTATACTGATGGGAAGTTTTGATACGGGGTGGTGAAAGCAAAAGTCCTTAAAGATTTTTTCTTACTAGTAGGAAGAGTTGAAAAGTTTATGTTGAGAGCAAGTAATATGATAGTGATCATGAAATGACACAGTCTATGGTCCTTTGGGTGAGAATAAGAGGACAGCCAGGGTTCTGGACAACTAGAAAATTACAAGATATACTAAAAATTGTAAAAGGAGAAGCAGATGAATTATTTTTAATCAGTCAGTTCTGTTCTCTGATAAAGTCTGAAACAAATAGTTATGTGATATTTTGTAGGCACCCTTGAGACTGCAAAATAAATACTATCCATTATGAATTTTTCACAGTAGAAGTGTTAAGCCAGTCTAAATTTTTTTGTACAAAATTGTAACCCCTTGGCAGGTAAGAAAGAATAAGCAGGAGCTGGCATTTGACACTATTTCACATGTATGTATAAGTAAGCATCAGAAATATAGTCAAAATTGTTGAGGTGTAGGATCAGACCCATTTTCTCAGATGGTGTCAAAGGTTTGTAATCAAAGCGATAGGATGGGGATTTGTGTGGTATATGCTGGGGTTTCTTCCTTTTAGGATCCCAAAGCATTTTGATAACTTGGAGGAACTGCTGGGAAATAGTTCAGTAGGTACTACCCATAGGTAGTTAATAAACAGAAGCAGTCAATATTTGCCTTGAGACAGTCAGCCAGCATGTTGCTGGTGTAGGCATGAGAAGGGGGGTGAGTGCCAAGGTGGCAGCCTGCCACAAGAGGACCTGGGGCTTACAAAGAAGTACAGACTGAACAGGATCAGCAGCTCCATGTGAAGAAGGCCGGTGCTGAAGCTGGTGGGAGAAGGATGGTGAAACCAGGAATCAACCAAATACATGCTGCTTTTTCTGAATAGGACAGGGCAGGAGCTTTGCACCTCATTTTGGGTGGTAAGCTTGAGGAAAAATGAGGACTGCCTGGAAGGATAAATGTGCAGAAATTGCAAGAACGATTAGAGGGCTAGCAAACATCACCCACTGGGATGGAAGAATGAGATCAGGTAATCTGAAGCAAGGGGTTGGAGGGGAACAAGGGAGCAGTCCCTGGATAAATGAAAGGCTCTTGCAAGGAGGAGGAAGAAAATAAAATATTTCCATAGTTATGGTAGCTGGGGTAAGCGGTAGTGGTGTTGACTCTACTGGGAGTGCAGCAGAGATAATTTAAATAAGACATTAGGAAAATCTTTCTAAAATGAATATAGCAAAAGACTTAAATAGATCCCAGATCTATGGCAATGTTGGTGATGGTTCATCAGTACAAGAGTTTAAGACAGGTTAACCAAATCTGTCCAGGAAAAGATGGAAGTACAAGGTGTGTTCTGCTGTTGGACAGAATTGTTCTGAGACTCCATTTTCTTTCTGTCCTATGTTGTTCTGACAGTATTTTTAAACTGAAAACCTCTTCTGTACTGCATTCCCTTCTTCTGTGCTCTATTTTGTGTTCTCTTTGATGTGATAACATTCTTTGAATAGTGTCGCTGATACTTTTCTACTCATCTGCTTTACCCAGCTCAAAATCTTAGAAATTGTTTGCATGACACTTTTATTCCTAGCCTGCAAAAACAACCTGATACCTAACGCAATAGTCACTTAGGAGTAAAGTTGCTTTGATGAAAAGTTCGGCAAATAGTTAAGGAATTAAAAATACATTTCAGCATTTGTTTTCTGAGTATACCTTGGCTTTTTTAGGATTCTGCCCTCTAAGTATTTTATTCTTCATCTCTTCTATCTGCAACTGTTGTATCCTGTTCTCCAAAGCTGGTGAGTTTATTAACCAGGCATTTCTTGTTCCTTGTACTTGCACAGTCCTGTTACCTCTCTGTAAGTACACTGCTTCCCTCAGTGTTGCTTGGGCTAAGTAGTGGTGGAACCTCATATAATTACTCGATGTTGTTGGTAACTGGGACTAGCTTAGGCGTTTGTTGTATTTCTGTCTGAGCAGAATGAGTTGGATGGATAAAAAGCTGCTGTCTGATCTCCTGTGTGCATTATTTTACTCCCATGGAAATACTTTTCCTTTGTTAACTAGTGTGTGCCCACTCACTCTTTCTGTCCCTCATATTAGGAACAGAGAGAGCAATGTTTCTATCTTCTGTGGGGAATTATTGAACTTTCCACAAGGCTTTGTGTTGTGAGATAGTGTGGTGAAGCATCTCTTTCTGCCATCATAACCTGGAAGTTCTGCCTGGAAAAATTGCTTCCAAATCTGTTCAGCTATTTGGTTTTGCTTCTGGAAAAAAAACTTTTCGATTGTGAGACGCAGGGAACGTGTATGAGAGCCACCTGTCTTAAGCAGACTATCGAAAAGCTATAGAAGGGTATCTCACCACTCAAATACGGTGTTTCAATTAAAGGATGAAATATGAATGGGACTTTCCACGAGCAGAAAGCACAGGCAGTCTGCACCCTGCACCAGGCAGCAAAACCACATTCGTGCCTCAGGCACTCCAGCTACATGACTGGATGGATTGGGCAGGCGTTGCAGGGTGTTGGCACCAGTGGTCACCTCAGCAACCTTGGGAATGGATGGCTGCAGATGAACCTGTGTGCTGATGAAAGATATAGAAGACAAAGTAAGTTTACTGAAGGGCAGATGAAAAGATTTTAGTCCTAAAATATTTGCTTTTCCCTTCTGTCAGGGTTTCCACCGCTGGAAATGAACGGGGAATCCCTATGAGATTTGGAATGTTTGCAAGAGCAACTGAGTGTCGCCTTGTCTGCAGTTTCCATCACAGGGGCAGCAGCTTAGTGGAGGACAAGAAGACAGCTGTGCATAGAGCAGCCAGAAACAGTAACTGCTGAAGGCCATGAAACATCTTGTCTCTGTCCTGAATGTTAAAATCGCCAGAAAGATGCCTGATCACTGATAAATCCCTCTGGTGCCATTATAGGCAGTCTTTGCCCTTGGGTTTGGAGTGGCTGGTCAGACTGGCCACTGTTTTCCTGGTAAGGCAGCTTTTCATGAAGGTGCACATGGGCTGGAAAGGAGCTTTATTCTCTGCTCGATCCGTTTGTTGTATAGCTACACAGAAGGCAGACCAACAAAAGATTCAGTCGTGCGATTTTGAATGGAGAAAGGGCTCTGATGTAGATGTATGGTTGCATCTGTTTAGTCTCCATGCTGCAGTGGTAATGTTCATCAGGGAGTATGACCTGCTTGGCAGATGCTGTTGTCTTGGAATAGGCATTAACACTGATGCCTTGCTTATCGCTAGTTTTGATCAATGGTGACAGTAATAAAGTGTAATAAAGTAATAAAGAGGAATCAGTGTTTACCTATTAAGATTACTCTGTAGAGAAAAGTATGACAGATAGATAATAGGCCTTTGATAGGTAGTCACCTTTACTTTCCTTAATAAATGCAAATCAATTGTATTCCTTATCCTAAAGCAAACTAAGCAGATGGATAGTTACCAAAGGAAAGGACTGCTGTCCTTGCACCCCAAAGTGTGCAGAAAACAGGTTGTACAGAGAACACAAGCACCCAGGTTGCTCCTGGAGGGAACCATGGTGTGGATGGCCATGGGGCCAGGATGGAGTGAGCACATGGACTGCACCATCAAGATAGGAGCACAGAGACCAAATTTGTAGGATCTCTGGTGGGGAGAAGGTGATTTCTGAGCACCACTGTTCCATGAGTCAGCTCTTCTGACTGTTTCTGTCTTAGGGGTGGGGGGAGGGAGGATGGCATTCAAAGGCAGCAGAAATTAAATTATAGCAATGGGATAACACAGTAGCATTTGACATGAATTCTGAGGCTGAGATTCTTACAGAGATCACATCTGGCATCAAAACGTCTGAGCTTGGGGAAATGAAAATTATTTGTGTTGCTTAGTTCTTTGTGACAGGGAGTTAACTTCCTAACGTTCTAAAAATAGGCAAGACCTCCCCTCTCTTTCAACAGCATCATTTTAACATATTTCTCTTCACATAGCCCTATTTCTCAATGGAAGGGTCTTCCTCTAAAGATGCCGTTTTAACTTTACCATACTAGAGATATGTCAAGGCATTTTCCCTGTAACACTCATAATTAAATATGATTTAAATTGACTTGAGAAACCATTCTGTGAGCTCTTTAGCATTGAAGCCTCCTGTTTCTTTCTCTCTCTTTTTTTTTTTTTTTTTTTAGAGGGAAGTACCCCAGGTCATTCATGTGTTATAACAAGATGCCCATTCAATGATTTCAGACAAGCAAGTGCTTCCATTCTGTGGTTTTGTTTTGATTAGCACCCATTACAATGCTTCTGTGCATGAATGCATTGTATCTTTCTTTAGTCCTCAAAAATCTCATGCTGTTTAGGCAGCGCTGTAAGAAAGAAGAGGACCTCTTCTTTCAGTGTGTGCATTGAAGGAGATCGCAGTGTTTTAAAGCATGCCTTAGAAAAAGCAAGAAGTCGGGGGACTCTGTGAATTGCATTCATAAAACCATAGGACTGGCACTTTGTGATGCTCTCTTCTGGGTGATCCATTGCAATTCCAGGCATACTCCCTCCTGCCACCGATGCCATCCTGTATGATGTATCTGGATCTGTTCCTATGCAAGGCTTGCTTCTGCTTATGTGTGAAAGGAATCAGGTGTGAGTGTTCGGATTTCAACATAAAGAGAGCAATGGGCTGATGCAGAATACGGGGCTCAGCTCATGCTGTCAGGCAGAGCAACAAGCCATTGCTGGGATCCAAGAGGGATGGGGAAGGGGAGTGTGTGTGCGCATGTGCAGGAAACAGGGACAGCCAGTTATCTTGTAAGAGGACTGATGCATATTCAGAACTCTCTGCACACTGACCTTGAGATGCACTGGAGAGTCTGGAGGCTTTCCCTTCAGAAGAGATAGCACAGCCAAATAAAGGAACAGTATATGCTTTTTGTATACATTTCATCACATTCAGACAGATGAGTGGGTGAGGCATGCTCAAACCTCTGCAGCAGTTTCCATTAGCTTAATCCACAAGAAATGACACAGAGCTTTATCACCTTGTTAGTGGCCTTTAGCATCTCCTGTTTAAATTCCTGTATCTTACTTGTTTCTGTAATAAATGTGGTGCTGTATTTTCCAGCCATTCTGGAAAACGTTCAGTGCACTGTTCAGTGCATTATTTTACATCACAAGGAACAGTGCTTTAGACTTAAATATCTGTGCTGAAATAATGCAAACTATATATTGAGTCAATTACTCCCAAGTAAATGGGGTTGTAGTTCCCACCACAGTAAGTGTGAGTTATTCAAGATTTTGATATTCAAGACCATCTGTATTCCAGGCTTCAAGCTGAACTTAGTGTAGAATATTTTTATTAGAGGATAGTGTTATTAGATAAGTTAAATGTTAGCAATAGGCTGTCAGCTTAATTATGGTAGCTGGCTGCTCTTAAAAAAATAATGATGTTTTGTTTTGGATGGAAGCGTCTGTGTGATAACTTTCTTCAATTTCTTGTAGTTCTTGAAGTCAGTGCTGCAAGGCAGGAAAATTCCTGTGACAAAGCCCTGCTCAGATCCTATATTTATATGTTCCTTGGGATGAGCTCCACAACTACTGAGCCACAGCTGTCTGACAGGGCACTCAGAGATGCTCTGCCATTGACTTGGCTCCGCTGTTCGGTTTTCGTTTCCTTTTTATATCAACTAATTCATATCAGTGCCCTGTGGGTGAACATGAGGTTGAAATGGTCAGGAAGCAAGACTTGCATGAAGCTTCCTGGAGATATTTTTTGTTCACTGTTGGTTCTTAAAAAATACATTGATTCAAAACTGAATGTGTGGTTTTTTCCATGACTTGTGCTCTGGGATTCACTAGCTCCTCCGTTCAGTTCCTCTGACTGCTTCTGCAGATCTTCTTCTTCTGTTTATCCATAGGCAAACTAGGCAGATAGTTACCAAAGGAAAGGACTTCCATCCTTGCATGCCCAAGTGTGCAGAAAACAAGGTTGTATAGAGAACACAAGCACCCAGGTTGCTCCTGAAGGGAACAGGGAACCTTCTGCTTCTGCAGTCCTTATCTGTTTCAAGGACCTGAGATGGACATGATCTTTCTGGTAGGAAGAACTAGGCTCTCCAGTGAAGGCCATCACCAACACTGGGTTTCTCAATAGGACTGGTAGTAGAAGCATATTGCACAACTGTCTTATATTCTAAAGCAATTATTATAGTGCTCTTTTTAAATGAACCTTGCATACAGGCATCTCTTGCATTTCAAGAGTAGGGTTAGGGCAGTAGCCAGGAGTCACAAAACCTGAGTGGAACAGGGTGCCAGACCCTGGGGAGTGGGAAAGACATTTGGAGACTCCTTCAGGCAAAGTTCTGCAAAGTTTGCTCAGGGAGTGACCTTGTGCCGGCTGCTTGACCTGCAACTATATGACCAGGCTTTTCCTCCTGCTAAATTTTCCTGACAAACAAATGGCAGCTCTGCTGTCTCTCCAAACAGTGCTGAATGAAACCTCTCTGTCTCTGCCTCCTCTTCATTCCATTTGCCCATTTATCTGAAAACATCAGGTTTCTCTTCCTTTGGATTTCTCCCTCCTTCACTAATGTTAGTTACTATGGGAACTGCAAATAGGAGAAAAATCAGTCCTTTTCCCAAATACAGTATGAGAACATTTCAGTGTTCTGTTCATGTGAAGTGCTGAATATCTAGGTTCCTGAAGGATGGATATATGAGTGACTATTGTGTGAATAGCCCGTAAATGCTAAGTAAATGACGTGTTGCTCTTGCCTTCAATATATCTGGCATCATAAAAAAATGTTATAGGACTTTTTTTCCATGTACTCTGTGTCATATAGTAGAGGAGTTTCCCTATGAAATCATACTTTACCTCAATTTCAAAATACTTGTAAAATTCACCTATATTAGTTAGCTGTGACTGGCACTTTCAGGGTAATGAACAAATTCTGTTTCAAAGAGAAAGCACACTCAGATCTTAACCAATTACTTGTTTTGACCTGAGGAAAGACAAGAGGCCAGTGAGACTCCCAATGAGTCCCTTGAATGTGGTGTCAACTGCTTTTATGAGGAGGATGGCAACAGGCCATTGTTTGGAAACCTGAAACAACTTCTTTTCTCTGTAAGTAGAAGTTACAAATGACTAACAGAGATTTCAAGTATGAAATTTCTACTGTTCGTTAGTGTGGAATTCATTAGTTTTCTTCTTTGGTGGTGGTTTTCTTATAGAGGGCAAATTAAATAGAGAGAAGAAACTACTAGAAGTTTTCAGAACAACTTAGCACCAAAGATTTGGTATTAGGCTGAGACTGCTGGTAATACTAAAGACTGTGGCTTCCAGGTTGCCAGTGGCTGGACCATCCTGAGTGATATGCTGAAGAGCAGTGGATGCAGCTCTGTAGCTTGCCTCCTGCAGACCTGTGCCACACTGCCATGAAACAAGGTTGAGTTTCACCTTCTATCTTTGGTGCTGACTTTGTTCAGACACTGATTTTAGATATGATGCAGGTTTGGTTCGTGCAGAGGGAGTTGAAGAGGAAAAGGGGTACTTGTTGAAGTATTGTGGTTCAATCTTCAGTTTGCCCTTGGGATGCATTAATTGCGGGTTTCTGGTCTAAATTCAGGAAACGGTATTTATAAGGTTAAAAAAATTCCCTTCCTCCACCTCCATCTCCAAGAAAATACTCATAGACAAAGAAAGCTGCAGTAGAGGAGTTTGTACAAAAAGTTTCTTTTTTTCCCCCCAGTACAATACCGATATTAAAAAATGTGATTTAGAGCTCTGTTCTTTTTCAGCTAAGCAAAATTGTATGTAAGCTTGGCCCAGCCCTGTTCCATATAGAATTTTTTCCAGCTGACCTTTCCCAATTCAGCATTTAGGTTTGGGCAGGGATTTTATATCTCCTTGAATCCCTCACCCTTATCCTGTCTCCTTCTGTCACTTACATCGCACTGAGATGGTTAAGCCAGCATGGAGTCCTTTTTCCCCCTAGATTAATGGAGAAGTAAAAGTTGGAAGTTATGCAAAATGCTGTTACTCAGTTTCAAAAGGCCCCACATGCCAGACTGTATGGGAAACAATGAATGATGAAGCGCAGGGTTTCCAGGTGGAAGTCCTTGTTCTTATCTGCCTGCTTTTTCAGGGGGCTGGCAGCTCAGGCTGCAGAGTTACTGCTGTGGCCATGTTCATGGATGCAGGATGAAGTGCACTCCTCCCTCTTCCCCAACCCTTCAGTGAAAATTCCCAACTACAGTTCAGCCCAGGGAGTTTCCACATCCAAAGAAAGTCATCCCAAAGCACTAAAATATTTCATTTGCCCCTTCTTGTGTCAGGAGGAGAAAAGATGCTCTTGTTTGGAGTTTTTCCAGTGTGAGTGGCGATGGAGCATATCCTGGGCCAGGAGCATTTTTATGCCCCTGGCTTTACCCAAATGTAGCTAGCTTGAAGGGCTATTTCAGAAGAACTGTGAAAAATATTTGTGGGATTTTTTGTTGTTGTGGATTTTTTTAATTGCATCTACTGTAGAGAAACTTCCCATTGCCTGCCTCTGACACTGATATAAAGCCCCTCCAAGGTTTTTCTAAATATACAGTCTTTTACTTTTTATATAGTAAGAATTAATTCTGATTGAATACTTTACTGAACTGCGGATAAGATGAATGGGGAGCTGCTGGCTAAGAAAAGGCTCTCACAATGTGTTTTAGACCTCTATGTCCCTGAGCACTTGATCTATTGATGGGTTTTGTAATGCTGTTATCCTGCTGATCTAGTTGCAGGATTTTACCTCGTGCTGCAGAGCACTTGCAGAAGACAAAAGGGAGGAAGGAGTAGTGGTGACCCAGTTTTTCTCACGTGTGTGTGCACACAGTATGTCCTGGATGCCCTACAAGTCATTTTGGTGGACAGCGTTCTTTGTGCTGGGGTTAGTCTCGGAGTTTGTTACTCCTACATTCATGAGGAAAAAGCAGCAGGACAGAGTGGGATGCTATGCTCTGTGTATGAAGTATATCCTGTAAAGCTTTAGTTGGAAATATCCACAGCTGTGGCCCTTGGTAGGTGAAACTGGATTTTTAGTACTGCTTTAGGAATGTCCTCAGACATGTCTCTTGAGACTAAATGCTCCTTGATGTGAGCTGTGCAGAATGAAGGAGGGAATCGGTTTTAACAATCCTCTTAGAAAAAATTGTGGTGGCTAACCATCAAAATCCTAATGCTGAAATTGCATTTAGTTTCTTCCAAATGCATTCTCAAAGTATAAACTAAATATTCTCTTGGAGGGAAACCAGAGATATTTTTAACTGGAAGAAACCAGGCTGCAGGGAAGGGGCATTTAGCCCAGGACTATGAGCACTTAGTGCTACTTCTTGGCTCCAGCCTCCGTGAAGGGAATTATTTGCCTTGTTTTTGTACCATTGCAGCAAAACAGTACTAATAACAGTCTCATTACCTCCTGGAGTTCTCCCAGCCTATATATTTCTTTAAAACATAGACTTACTGGGCCAGATTCCAATTAGTGTACCACTTCTTATTAGGTATACACCCATATGGATCATTTACATTTCAGGCACTCTCATTATACATTATTCTTCATGAAACAACTGAGAGAAAATCTAAAACATTAATTACTGTCATGATATCAAAAATCTGTACAAATAATGAATGTTTTGGTCTTTAGAGAAATCTGGTCTCATTTCACAAGCAGGAGCTGTATTGAGTTGGACCCCACTGTGCAACATTTGTGGAAAATTATGCGTAACTGGCCCAAAGCAAGGTCCTGTTCAGGTTCAAAGCAATCTCGCCATTTATGCCAGTGGTGACAAAGTTATAGGGCTGATGTGTAGCTTTCAGTGTCTGTTAAAGTTATTGTTATTTTTTTTGTCAGATACAAAGTGCAGTTCATACCTACCTCAATGCCTTCAGCAAGTTTTCACAGCTGGCATGTGAATACACATATATCAATCCTTTCTGGGAACTCTGGCTGGCTGCCAAAGTAGCTGAATACAGATACAGCCCTGTTTGAACACCCGTCTTGCATCCTCTGAGATGCTAATAAGTCATGAGCAGTTGCACGAGTCAAATCGGTATTTATCCGCCCTCCTGAAAGCTATGCTTGGAGTTCTTCAAAACTTCCCAGCACTCTGTAGGGCTTCTTGGTGAAATGTATTTGCGGGGGCAGAAAATCTCTACCCAATAATTCTGAGGTAGTGCTGTGAGAGACAAATATCTTCACTAAAGTTTTATAGTAGGAGCACTGATTTGTTTGCAAAGCTGCACGTCACTGTTGTTCGATTTGATTGGTGTTTTTTTGTTTGGTTTGGTTTTGGTTTGTTTGGTTTGGGTTTCTTTGTTTTTGTTTGTTTGTTTTTCTTTTACTACCTCAATAAATTGATGCTATCTGGTCCTGAGGTAGATGGCCAACAAGAGAGACCTACTGGCTTGCCTGGCCTTCCCTTCAGCAGCAGTGGCCTGGGACATCCAGATTTAGTGGGTCAGGACACTGGAGGAATTATATTACCTTCCTGTCTGGTCTGTTTGCATCTTAGACAGAAATACTTGCAACTAAAATTGGATGATGAGGATCACTAGGGTAAGTCTCTGTCATTGGCATTACCTTTACATGTAGTAGCTGGCCTAATTCCGGAGAATATGGACGAATCATAGCACAGAAACAGATGTGTTTGAATATATTTCAAAATTGATGCTTGCCAATAAACGTGTTCCTTTCTGATCCAAACATCAGCCTTTGGAAATTAACAAGAGAGCTGAATGGGCTTTCCTTCTGAGTGAGGCATTTTTTAGCTTCCTCCTGTGAGGCTTCCCTAGTTTCTAATCAAATGTACATTAAGCAAGAGCAAGAAAAGGTCTCTTTTCTTTGTGGCTATTTATTGTGATTGTCTGTTTTCAAGCAAGTTGAAATAGCTGAAAATTACTGAGACTGCTTAAAGGCATTTTGCTCTTTTGTCAAATTTTATTGAATTTGGCCTGTGGGTTCATGAAACCCATAGCACACGCAGACACACAGACTGTGACTGCACTGGCCGTGTTTCCAGGAAAAAATTAGGCTAAGAAGGTTAAGCTGTTTTTAGCCCCGAGGTCAACCATCATAGATTGGAAAATGTGCCTCTGTTCTCGGTTCTCTTCTAAATGAAAAATATTATTTGTTTCTAACTTCTGACAATTCCTAGCACTGCAGTGTTTCCCTATTTTATTTAAGATTTTCTGCAATTAGAAGAAAATGAATAATGCAAAAATGGATTTGCAAATTAATAGGTTGAATTTATGGTGCTAAAAATGAGGCTGCATAATGAATTATTCATGTATACCTGAATAAGCATTAACTTTTCTTAAAATGTTTGTGAAGTCCAGAAGATTCAGAGTATCTTTCCTCACCAAGATAGTTTTTTGGTAGTCAAAAATAACAGCATCAAAATCGCATGAGAATAACAAAAAAAAAAAACCAACCCAGATGAAACAGGTTTTATGAGTCACAGTCATTAAATATGTAGAAACACAATGATCTGTTTTAAATACAGACTAAATCTGAAGGAAAAACATAGTCTTAATATCATACAAATCAGCATGGATGTTAGTCTTTGTAGAAAGAAAAGGTTGTTAGAGGGTGTAATGAGTTATTTGTTCAAAACTTAGGAGATGTTTAAAAAGGTTCATCATATTTTACAAAAGAGCACAAGCCATATTCCAGCACAACTAGCTGAGTGAAACAGCCAGGTATGGGATCTGAGAGCCCTGAGGACATCTACTCAGTCCTCAGCTTCTGCAGGTCTTCAGGTGGTTGTCTTTGGCTGGAGGCTCCACAACTGTAGCAAGACCTGACAGAAGTGACATGCTGAGTCTTGACTTCTATCTTTCAGATTCAAAGGAGAAAATATTTAGTGCCACAAGAAAATGACACATGAATGTAGGTTTAATGACCAACCATCTCTATGTTTATATACATACACACCAGGAACATCTTGTTAATTGGTCATCAGGTGATCTGGAGGTCCCTACCTGAGATGCTGCCCTAGTTAGTTCTCTCTTTCAGGGCTCTGAACTTGTGTGACATGGTAATGCTATCTCTGTGAACCCTTTGAGGCAAAAGGTCTAGGACTACCTTCTGTTTTGCTTTGCATGTGTGCGGAAGATTCTTGAATTTATAGAAAGTGGGCTCAAATCTTAATGCCTTCCAAATCATCATTTAGGTTTCTCCTGTTTAAAGCCAGATCAGTCTTACAGTTCTTTGGGTAGCCTCTGTGGATGCTGGGCTTGCTCAAACCAGCTTCTGGAGAAGTTGAAACAACCAAATTTCCTATGAGTTTTCATTCCAGTAGGAGTCCCCACCTTCCCTTCCTCTGTAATCCCTTCCTCTGGGGCAAAGTGACTCAATACTGCTGGTGGTAACGAACAGACCTGTTTGACTGATGGGCACTTCACACTGATTCTATGATGTTGGGGTCAAGAGCACAGACAATTCTCAAGGTGCAGGCTGAAAACGTGCTTCACTCAAGCCTCTTTCTTCACACTGATAAAGCAAAGGAAAAAAAGAAAAGGTGTGGGGTAAAATACTTTCAGGTTCTAGATGTTAAATACATCCTTTTCATTAGTAAGCCTTACTCTATTTCAGTAGTTATCTATACAGTCATAGCACACCTGGCTTCTTCTGTCAGTGCTGGAGTCCCAGTTTGCCGTGTGCTGGGTAGTGGATGCCAAATTATTTTACAGCCTAGTGAAGCCGAGATACTTTGAATGGACAGAGCAAACTGTCGAAAAGAAAGGAGAAGCATGAATGGAAAAAGTAGCTGTGGGAACAGATGTACACTTGCAGGCCAGAAGCAAATGTAACTAAAAGGCTTTGAATGATTTGTAGTGCTTGCATACAAATATCACCTCTCTAACTTGCTTTACTCACTTTCTCCCTAGATGTCATCACGTGGCACATCGGATGGACATTGAAGTGGAATTTTGTACAAAAGGATAGGGGAAGTTAAATATTATAATTTTGTTATATTTGGGAAACTCTTTACATCTGTTTTCTCAAACACTAATTGACAGGAGGTTTTCCAAGTGGGAAGAGTTTGGTTGATGCCGAGTTATTGCTCTGTCAGCGTTCTGGGGATTTGAAAAACAGCTGTGGGTTGTATTTGAAGCTGGAAGGAGGGGAGAGGAGCAGTGTTAGCTCTGGTCTGGGAACTACTGAGAAAAGCAATCATTTCTAAATCACTCTTTTTCTAAAGTGTGATGGCTTTGCATTAGAGACACTAACTCTTTCTGAAACATCTCTGTGTTTTTTCCCCTTTTGTAATACTAACCCATTTCTGAGACAGTGGATATGGCTGCTTCTTCTTCACTCTCTCTCTCTTTCATGATGTTTGTCAGTGCTTTTGCAGCCTTTGGCAGCTTCCCAGCCAGGGCAGGTTCCGTGCCAACAGACTCCCCTCATGGCAGCTCATTTTATAAAGGGCTGACTGCTTTGATGGATGATAAGGCTAAGGAGAATGGAGGAAGAAGGGATTTTTTTTTTTTTTGAGAAAAAATCCCTCTCATTGCATCTGAAAGACACGTTGTAAATAGAGTCAGTCAAAACCTTGCATGGTTTTATCAAGAGAGAGCCCATCCGAGGTGAAAGGCATTCCTGTAGTGCTCTTTGTGTGATACTGGGTGTGTGAGGTGGAAACATTAAGGCAAGAAAGGTTAGGAAATTAAAAGGAAAACAAATTAGAATCTTAGGCTGTGAGAGAAAAATACAGTGAGTGGAGAGAAGAGGAAAATAATCGGTCAGGGGAGAAGACTGAAACAAAGAAAGAAAAGTTGGAAAGTAGACATGGAGAGAGAGAAACAGTCTGAAAGCAGAAGAGAAAAGCTGAAGAGAAGTGCTGGAGGAAAGCAAGATTGGTGGATATGCAGCCATGTGTGCACACTTGGTAGAGGAATAGGGAAGAGCTGAAACTAGGTCGAAAAATACATCATTAGAAAATATAAAAAAATCTTTTTGCTGATCTCCTGTCTCACAAATCTAGCTTGTACCCTACAAATGGAACTGGTACCCCTCAGTGTTGTATTTAATATTGATGTTTACCTCTGCAGATATCTTGTTGAGCCTTAAAGGTCTTGATTATATCCATCTTGTGGAGACTTGCTTCAGTGCTCATTATTATTGCAGACACAGAAGGAAATACATAGTTCAAATCAGTTCACTGTTTCCTTCATTTTGTGTGTTCTGTCTGGATTCTTCTGTTGGCAACTAGTGCAACTTTGCTTACCTTACCTTACCTTACCAGTTATATTGTTTACCAGTTATTCGCATCTTAAAAACCTCCACTTCAATGCGAAAGTCTGCTGTGGATTATTTTTCACATCCTCTGGCTGTAGAGGGCAGGAACATAAACCTGCATGTTCCCAGTGTACATATGATTTTTCAGGAGCAGCATCAATATGTCATCTCATTTTGCTGTTCATTCCAACAAAAACACTTGTGAATGGGATTACTCAGGACCATGTAAATTGCAATTTAAGGAAAAGACCTCTATAGATGTCTGGGCAGGAGCAAACGTGTCCTGTATGCTTGTATGCTTGCGTAAGGTTCTCTCAGGTCTCAGTGTAGACTAGCTTCCTACAAACACTGCATTCACACTGCCTTTTCCAGAGGCAATGCACGGCTTATTAATGATTACCTTATTAAAGAGTTTTTTTCTTTCCTCTCTTTTTTTAAAAAAATTTTTAAATTTAATTTCCTCCCAGCAGATGAGGACTGCAGGAATATCATTAATTCAAGATAACTCTAAGTGTTCAGGAATACACAAGGTAATTCTGCCCTTTGAACACCTTTTTTATCTACACTTGTAGCGCTTGGTGGTACTCCCATCCCATTCACATTTACTGAGATAGCACAGACAAACTCTCTAAAAATGGTGCATCGAGTCTCCTCTTTTTCATGGTAAATTTTCTCTCTTTGACACCACTTGTTGTGTTCTCAATTTCCACACTAAGTCAGTGGTTTTGCCTATCTGCCTGCTGCAGGCTGTGCTGTAGCAGTTGGCGCTTGCTCCACCGCTAGCCTGCGGCCAGCAGGAATGGCCATGGGCCCTGCTCTGCTGGAGGTGGCTGCAGCACAAGAAGGGAGCAGTTCCAGTAGAGAGGGATTGCAACTAGGTTGAAGCAAGCTGTGCTTCTAAAGTACAGCGACTTTCTGACTACTTGTGTTGAATCTGGAAAAAGGTCCCATTTGCCTAGTTCTGTTTCCCCTTGGTTACTGGTTGCAGTGTGTTACAATGATCAGATACTGTGTTTATACCTCAGCCTGGTTTGACTCTTGTTACCCCCAACCCTCAAGGTTTTGTCCCTGCTTTTGTCTTTGATCTATGCAAGTTTACAAACCAGTTTCTTTAGGATATAGATAGGACTTCTAAGGTTTAAGAGGCAGTTATCTGCTTAGTTACCACTGAGGTTTTATGGAACCTAGGCACTGACCTGGGCTCTGGGTTTCAAAAGCAGTCCCTGGATTCTGACGAAGGTGGCAGATGCTCACCCTTTCATGCTGAAATGTAGGCATTCCAGCCTGTTCTCTCAATGGCATGCACATGCAGATCTTTTCCAGCACCGCTGCATGGGTGATGGAAGAATTATGTCTTGTGGGATTATGCAGACCTCAGTTTCAAATGAGTTTGGTGTGAGCATCTGGTCTGACCTCCTATACTTCAGTCTTACTCCTATAGCGTAAGCCTGAAGCCATGAAAATAATGTAAATGAGTTAAAAAAAAAAATCTAAGAGTTAAGGTGAATTTCTTTATATTTTGCCTGTGCTTATTTTGTGGATCTTTGCTTCCTCTATCAATCAGAAAGAGATTAAACTTCCTCTCTTGCTTAATACTTAGTTAAACATTACACAGTCCATCGGCCCCAGATAAATGTGTCCCCAATTACATGAGACTTCTACTAATAGAACTCAAGTTAAGTAGTAGTCATTAGAGTAAATCAAATATCCCAGTGAAGTGGCCTTCAGCTGAAGTCAGGTGCAGTGCAATCATGGCCCTCAGGGCATGGGGCTTGATTGCTCACAGCCTTGCATGTTTCTTTCTATAAGTGCCATTTTCTAAATGAAAAATGTCTTTCTTTATTTTTGCTGTGGATCCTTTCAATTCATAATAAACAACCTCAAGTGCTTTTTTGAAGCCTCCTTGAGGGAATTCTATTTTTACTGGGATTTAAAAAATGGAAATAAATGGGAAAACAGGGAGAATTACTGTGTTTCATCTTGCTCACCAAAATCTCACCTTGTTTGAACTCAGCAGTCAGAGTATATTCAAGCATCAGAGCAGCAGAAAGTGTTCAAGTTTGCGGAATAATAGCTTTAAAAAATTCACAGAGTACTAAATATTGAATGATTAGCTGAATGAAATTTCCAGACCTAGAATGTGGAAAGATTAGTCAAACTTCCCAAAGGAAATGAAGCTTGTGCAGCTACACAGCCTTTCTAAGCTGCCTATCTATCCTCCCCCAGGTGTAATGTTTGAGCCCACCAGTCACTTGAGCAGATCTGATAGAAGCACGAGGTTTCAAAAGACGTGGAGTTGTTTCAAGTTCCGTGAAGGCGATTAGTCAGAGGGGAGGAACAAAGAGGCTCTGCAGGAGGATAGCAGCTTATCCACGCAGCGCACAGGGCTCAAACCCCTTGCAGCAGGTTTCACCCACAGCTCAGCAGCCCGCAGCAGGCAGAATGAGGTGGGGGGATGTGGAGAGTTCCAGGTGCATAAGGGGAGGCTCCAGGGGGTCACTGTGGCAGAGGAACGTCAGGCTGGAGGTGAGTGCTGTAACCAGGAGGTTGCTAGGGCTGTAGAATATCAACCACAAGGAAACCAGCTTCCTAAGTCTTGTTGGGAATGGGACAACTTGTCAATGTTCTGTGAAGGAAGGGAGAGGCGAAACGAATCTAAGACCCTGAGGCTGCCTCAGTTAGAGCCTGGTGCTAATAACACTAAGGTCGTGGATCAAATCCCTGTATAAGCCATTCACTTAAGAGTGAATGATCCTTTTGGGTCCCTTCCAACTCAGAATAGGCTGTGATTTTGTGATCTCTGCTCATTTATATGGACAATTTTAATGTGTGTTTCAACATCCAACAATGCAAAGTATTATTGAGCTTCCCCCAGTCCCTTCCCTGGTTCTACTAATAAAATGCTTGAGGAAGAAAGAGGGATGTTAGAGCAGAGCAAGCAGGACTGGGAAGGCACAACTGTGACTACGCAGGGGGCACCCCAGGAAGGCCTGGGCACTGCAGCTCTGCTACATCTCAGTTCAGTGCTCCAGGGTCACTGCCTGCACTATGCTGGCCCCGTGGCTGCCACCAGAGTTGTAAGGGGGTTGCAGGGGTCACCTAGTCCCACAATCAGGACCTCTAACTGCCTCAGGATTTTTTAAAAATATCTTTCCTCCTCTTGTTTGTTTGTTCCTCTATGATATCTCTACTTTTGCATCAGAAATGTGCAAATAGGAAATGATAGCATTATTTTCCTTCTCTTCATGCTGCAGTATGGTTTCTCCCCCACCTGGCATACTGATTTGCTGGAGAATCCACGCAGCAATTTGGTGGAGAAAAAAATCATTAAGTACAGGCAGGACTTGCTCAGCACTGTATCATGACTGGATTCTTACCAGCACCCTAGTTCCCCCCACCCCCCAAGATCTCAAAGCACTACATGTGTAAAATAGCATCACATTTCAATAGTATTTCTTTTTTCAACCTTTAGACAAGCCGAATGACAATAGCTAACATCTAATCAATGTCTTAGAGATCTTCTTCATCCTTATGTGTGCCACACGCGTTCTTTCTCAAGCAGTTTTGCATACTTGAGACAGCATGTCACAGTGCCGGGATATTCTGGTTGCAAGGCCTTTTTTTTATTTAAATTGAACTTTGCATAGAGGTTTATCTCTGCTGTCAAGCTTGAATTCATCAGGAGAGTAGTGTAGAAGTTGTGAGTTAAGTTAAAATTGTGGTTGTACTTTTTTGTGTTTGGGCTCTCAAGCTTGCCTTCACCATGAACTTTTAAAAAATGTGCAATTCAGACAGAATTATAAAATGTTTGGGGAAGGAGCCAAGGAAAATTGGAGATTTAACACAGAACCTCAGAGGTGAGTTAATCCATAAAGATGTTGAAATTCCCTTATAGGAGAAATTTTAGTGCTTTTAGAAGATAATGTTGGTGACGTAGACTCTGACCCAAGGTTCACCTAGCCCAGAGTGCTGTTTCTGACTGTGGCCATAGGTGAAGACCTATGGAAGAGTCTGAGCAAGACAAGTATGTGTGATACTTGATGTTCTCTGAGCCTTTACCTTTTGATCTCAGAAACTTTATGGCTAGATGTGGTCCCAGGGCAGTTCCCCTCTGTGAGAATATGTCCGGCCTTCCCTTGAAGCTAGAAAACTTGTATCATTTGCAGTGCCCTTTGTCGAGGAGCTCCTGCTGCCCTTTTGGCTGTTATTTAGGCTCCTATGAGCTTAGCTGATGACCCCATATTTCTGGTACTGTTAGGGAAGCAGACAACCACTCTTTTTGCAGACTTTTTTTGTATACCCAGAAGCCACCTCTTTCACAGATTGATGTGTCCTACCTCACTGATTTGTTCCTGGTACAGCAGCTTTCTCTGCCTTTGATCTTCTCTACTGCCATTCTCTGAACTTTTGCCGGTTCTGCTATAAACCTTTTGAGTGTTTTTCTTGCTCAGTCGTATATGATTCCTCTGTAATTCTTCACAGTCGATGCTAGTCCTTACTATTCAGAATAACTTTGTATTCTTGGTAAGCTTTCTCATTTCACTCTTTTCTAAATTGCCTGTAAATACAATGAATAGCACAGACCCCTCTTGAACTGTTGCTTAATCTTCACTGAGAAAATCCTGCTACTGTATTTCTAATTGTGCAAGGACCTTCCATGGACACTTGGTCTCTTCTAAAGCTTTGGAACATGTTTTTGAAAATCAGGGCAGTCAGTGTCAAACAAATCACCCTTATCTTCAGGTTTGTGGATCCTCTTGCAGATCTCCAGGGAGGGTAAGGAAGACTTTCTCGTTATAAAAGTCATACAAACTCTTCCTGATATAATCACCCCAAATAGCTTGTGCTTCTCTAGCTGCCCACTAATTTTAGTCTCTATTACAACTCCTCTTATCTGTCCTGGTTCAAAGGCCAGGTTACTTTTCCCATATCTCTTCTGGGGATTTTCTAATAAATTGGTGTTGCTTCCACCCACAGCCGTGACTGAATGTTGCAATGCATCCTGGAGCTGAAGAGATGGTCTCCAGGAGCTCAGCACCCTGCTGGTGTCCTGGTCCCTTCTCTGGCCAGTATATGGGACACACCACACTATTCTCAAGTGAAAAATTGTGCACTCACAGAAAAAAAAAAATCTTAAAGCATAGATAGGTAACAAAGGCTGGGTGCTCACATGGCAAGGGAGGTGTTGAGTCCCTGCTATGCCACAGCTTAGTCTCTCTCTGCCTCTCTCCCTACATGTGCTGTAGGCATAGTGGTATTTTGCTGGTTCACAGGGTCAGGGTTGGATAAACAGACTGCAGACAGCAAGAACCTTATTTGCTGCTGGAATCAGTGCCATAGTAGAGCCAAAAATAGATGGTTGAGTGTATATACAGCACCAGTGAAGCATCACTAACCCTGTGTGACAGAGCGAGGGCTAACACGCAAGAAATGAATGTTGTGGGAAGGGAGTGGGAAAGCCCTGGCTGAGCACAGCAGGGTCAGCCTCTCCTGATGGAAAAGGTACTGGGTTCCCTTGTGAAGATGTTGCCTTAGGCATGACTTTTTAAACAGGGCAATTTTTGTCTGACTTGACCCTTTGTGTGTGAACTTTCGGGCCCTGCTTAGGACTGTAAACCCAAACCTTCAGACATGCTGATGACCAGAAGGAAGTTCTTCATGGTCTGGAGGTGAAACTCTGATGGTAGAAAGGGCCATGCCTTGTGAAGTGCGGAGCAGCAATAAGGGACTGTCACAGACGGGTATGTTGGCCACAAGCCTGCAAAGACTAGTTAAAATTGGCTGGAGTACAGCTTTTCCTTATGTTGCGTTACACCTCTAATTTAAAATTCTACAAGGAAATTACTTCCAGTGGGTAGTAATTTGCAGAAAAAAAATAAATTGTTATATTTAGTATTATGAAAGTTATCTCAGGCTGTCTGAGGCACACTGTAGTGTGTGCTCTCCCTGCTTCATGAAGTGTGCATTAGTCCAGCCACACCTAACAGAGGCATTTGCATGAGTAATTAACTGCCATTTCCTGCAAATCAAATTACTTGGAATTAGAATTTAAAATTACTTTCCAATTACTGAGCCATACTTGTTAGTGAGAGAGAGAGCAATGTTTTTATTGTGCTGCATTTAGAAAGGGGCAGAAGCTCTTAACTCTTTCAAGAGAGCAATTATTTCTAAAAAGCAGTGTGTCCAGGGATCCCAACCTTATTTGCTTTACGCTGCTAACAATCACTGGAGCTGATGATGGTGCTTTCACAAGTGAGATAAATTAATTTGCTTTTTAAACTTCATGAGTAGAACAAAATAAAATGTCCTTTATTAGCGTCACATTTCAAGGACAGTTGTATAGGCTTCTGTACAACATTGTGCGTGTTTTTAAAGTATACAGCAAGGTTATTCAGAGCCTTTTCCTGACAGGCTGTATAACTATATGTGTAGCTGTACATATAATTCTAAATGAAGATGTCCCTATTAAAACTTATAGAATCAATTTAAATTGCCAATGGGAATGTCCCACTAATATCAGAGAATAGTATTCCCTAAGAATATTCTCTGAAAAATTTAGACTCTGAATTTCCACATGTCTTGTGTCAGATGATGATCAGAGAGATTGTCTGTCTTTCTAGCTACCTGAAACACAACTAAATAATAAAAGGGATTATGTAAAGCTGATGAAGCTAGGACATCTTATTTGGAAGTTGTGCTATGGGTTCTTTGGCTGGTATTCCACATCAATGCATTGAAGTAAATAAATGTATTCATGTTTCTTGGTTCCTGCAAACTAGATCTTGCATGTAACTTAAATGACTTCCTGGCTATCTACTGTGATTTCACAGAGTCAAAGCCTTATTATGAATGTCTACTTGAAGAATACAGTGCCCTGTTAACCGTTAATAGTAGCCAATGAGTCCTGATTGATTCAGTGCCCAGGGAATATTTTATGTTCAGGATCATAAAATTTTGCTATCTGCTGCCTAGAAAAGAAATGGATTTAGTTAAAAGGAATAGTAGAAGTTTTGTATTTTTTGGGGGGCTTTTGTATTACAAAAAAGCATAATGACATTGTGTACCTAACTTGAACTGACAAGAGCAATGAAATGTAAGGTTAAGATTCTTACTACTCTGGGGCTACTGCAATGCACTAAGCAATAATACTATGGAAAGAATGAGACCAATATAATTGTATACCAGGGGGCTGGAAAAAGGAGAGCTTGACTTATTTCGTGTCAGATTTATTAGCAGACTCTTAGAAAATAGGACAATCCCTTCTGAAACCAATAGAGGTCCCCAGATTAACAGCAACAAGAGAATTTGCCTTAAATTTGCCTCAAATTTGCCTCATCTCAACACAAATGCCACCTTTAACTTGTCCTATCAGGTTAGGGGATGGGTTTACTAGGTGACTGATGACAGAGAGGCATTTCATTAGTGCTGTCTTCTTTCTTTTCCTCAGGGGAGGTCTTCTGCCAGACAGTGCTGCTCCAGGGAACCTTCAGTAATTCCAAGAAGGCATCCATGATATGGAGGTGACTGCTGAAGGTGAGCTTCTCTGCCAGCACCCAGGCAACTCGGGTTAGGATTCCACTGACTCTTAAGTCCTAATTGTAAAGGAAGGCAATATTTGGACTGTTCAAGAGTGTTTGGATGTGTGATGGAGGCTGAAAAGGGAATTACTTTGTGAAGTTAGACATCAGAATAAAAGGAGAGGGAAGAGGCAGGGGAATGTGAGAGGAAGATGGAGAAGCAGGATAGCATGGACAGACAGAGCAGATGAGCAGGCAGACAGTAAACGAGAAGAGCTGTTTGGCGCCATGCAGCTCCCAGAAGGCAATACTGGGGAAGAGAAACTTGTCTCTCTGAGGCCTGAACTTACTGTCTTCCCCTGGGCTATGGCTGCAGTTGTCGGCTTGTGTCAGCATGTTGTCAGAGTATCCTCAGGAGGGTTTGATGTAAGTGTAATGAACACTGTGGAAAAGAAACCTCTTCTTATGCCACCTACTAGCATAACAAGCTTATCAAGAAAAGTGTCATGGTAATTCCAGCCTTTGCTTTCTGAAGGAAAGCAGAGAAAGATATTTTCAGAGATCACAGTGATCTGCAGGAACCACAGCCATGAAAGGACCTTGTTTTGAAGGACATGAGGATTTAGCATCATTTGAGGCATTTTGGGTCACCACTGCTAGGGTGCTGGAACAGCTGAGCTGTTGCTTGAATCTGCTCAGTCTGGTGTCTGTTCAGAGGCTCATCACACCATTTTCCCAGGCAATTAGCTCCCTTCTTTAACAGGAATAATGCCGGACAGAAAGCAGACAGGACAGTGCTGTGCAATATATTTAGACAGTTAAATGGTTAACAACAGAGCTCCTGTTGTGATTCAATCATGCCAGTAGCATAATGCCAGCTTCTGTCCTCATCTGACACTTTCACGCTGCTTGGAAGGAACCGCTGGGGAAATATGCTTTCACAGATTGTGTACCACCACATCCCTCAGAGCCTGGTGTAATAAGGCATCGGATCAGCTGAGGAAGGGGAAATAACCAAGCGCTGGTCACATACTACTGCTATTTTTGCTATCAGCACAACCTCAAAGGCAGCTGATACGGGGTGGGAGGTAAAGCTATTCAGAAGTCACCTCAATTAACAGCAGGGCTTGGACAGACCCTCCCCCCCCGCCTGCTTTCATAGATAAATCTCTGCTGGTTTTACATTCACTGAGTTGAACCTGACTAAAATGAGCAATTGGGTACTTAAGCTGCAAAAATCCACTGACAAACCTCTAAAACAGGATCCTCTGTGTATGTGCATACCTGATGGCAAACATGTTACACGACAACAGGCTACCTCACAGTTAGCAGGGGCAGGGGGAATCTGTAGCACAGAGAAAACAGTATATAGGTCCTAATTATTTTGTAATTTTGGAGTGAAAACATGCTGAAAAGCAAACAGTTGCAGTCAATATTAAAAAATGAGCTTACTTATCTTTTTGGACAGAAGATGCTCCATCATTGACTAACTCTAATGGTCTGCAGGGCACTGATTGCAAGGGTAAAATATGATTGATTGCTGGTAGGAAGACACTTGGTATTGGGGAATCACACTGGTGACTTTCAAAGGGCATCAGCCACGTGTGCAGAACTGTCCTAAGCTGAATTCCATATGAAGTAAACAGGGACTCCGTTGTTGCTGCAAGATTTTCTGGGAACATCAGAAGGGCAGCAGCCTATTCTGTCACTATATTGGTGACAAGGCAAGGTGAGGATAAGGATGTTCACTCAGTCATCGTGCACATCGTGTTTTTTAGAAATACCCATTCATAAATTTTTAAGTAAAATAACCTCTGTGGAGTCTGAGAAGGTGTTTGTTTTTTTTTCATTCAGAAAGTAGATCTCAAATGGCTGCCATGGCCTGAACTTTTATATTGTTTAAATGAGACAAAAAAGGGAAGAGTTTCACAATGGGATGCAAAGTGGATTTTGCTTATGCAGTTAGTTTGAACTTTTCAATGAATATAGATCCCAAAGATACAGAGGAAATATTTTAGACAAATGCACTTCCAAGCTCTGTATGCTGAAATCAGATCTATGCCCACTGGAGAAACCACATGTCAAGTCCACTGGCTGATGGAATAGCAAACTTCGAACAGTTTAGTTGCCCCATATAGTTGTAGTTTTTCAAACAGTCCATTAATATGCAGACTCATTTCAGAGAGCAACTGCCTGTAAAGAAGTGTTAGCTGAGTAAAGTGAATTGTTTGAACAGTGCTAGGATTTTGAATTAAGCACCACTGTGAGAAAGGCTACTTTCTTTTCTGGACCAGCCAGGCAAAACTGTAGCTTCTTTCTCTTAGGAAGGAAGATGGTGAATATTAATCACCCCTTGGCAACCTGTCAGTTGGCAGACTACAACCCGAGAGGAGTGATTTGCTGATTATCTGATGAGACAGGTTGTGAAATAAATATTGACACATAGGGTAAAAGTAACAGTCAAGTTGGGCAAGAGATCTGAATCTTCTGAAGTCTTAGATCAGTGTTTTGGGCAGAAAAGATATTTTTCCTTCTGGTTTTAGGGAAAAGGGTGAAAATATCTTTGTCAGGTTTTTTGTGGTGGTCCTTTAAATTTTCCCTGTGCTTGGGATTTCATTTGAAAAGGGTCGCTCATGATGGGAACAAGACCTGTAATTCTGGGTTCCTTGGCATGTGACTTTCCAGCCTCAAGGACCCTTTGGAGCATGCTGACCTGACAACCCAGCTATTCTACCCTCCCTGGATACCAAGATATTTGACATTATCAGACACTCTAAAAACATCTTCCCACAGCGTCTGGTGTCTCTGTGGTTTACCTGAGAGCTGGGTCAGCATATGTGCTGATCTGGACTTTATGCATTGCATGGGCATTTACTTCCCAGCTTTCTTTTACAAGCAATCAGTACTGGAGCAAGGGAAAGGGAAATGCTGGAACACCATCATCCTTGATGCAGGTGAACCAGTGTCACAGTGACAATTAATGGTTGGCCACTATTGGTACTATCAGAAAGGAGGAAGGGTTTCACTTGGAGGTAATTCAAGGGGGCTGCAAAAGGCCCCTTAGGGAGGGAAAAGAAGGGGAGATCCTCACTATTAAGCTGGGCAAGGAGTCTGTGTGGCCAATCCACTGTCCAAGCAACACTGGCAGTAAGGACAGGGCTTCAGCCTTGTGACAGATTTCTTCAGGAGGCTGGAAGATGAAACTCACTCAAAGCATGTAAAGAAGAGGAAAAAAAATTCTAAACAAGCAACCCACAAAAAAAAAGCCCTGAAATCTTTGAACACTTCTATTTATGATTATATAGGAATTCAAGGCTTCCTTCATGTTCATAGCTTAGAAACTGTTTTCCTAGGTGAAGTTTATAGAGGCTCAGATGTAATCAAGTAAGAAACTCTTCAAATAAAATAAGGCGTGTTTTGTTTTGGTGCAAATAAAAAGTGAAGTAATAGGAATAGCTATTTCTGGAATAGCTGAAGCTTTGAAATGGTGATTTAAAATGCTCCATGCTGCCATTCAGCTGTCCTGTCATAACATTATGGAAGGAAAGACAATTTCCCCCTGTGTGAACATATGAAAAAGGATATATTAGAAATTGGAAATAAAAATCCACCTCTAAAAAGTAGGTGTGTGTGTTTGCATGTGTAATTTTTGTTTTCTTTTACGTTTTGTTTTATATTTTTATTCTTTTATCTCCCTGTATTTCTTTTTCACATCAAAAAGAAAATAGCAATGTTTCTTACATCAGCTACAAAGGACATCCAGTTATCATTTCTCTACTGCTGTTACCTTACTTCACATCATGATTTGAAAAGTCTGATCATGTGGGACATGACTATGAATTTGCTATAAACACTCATTCTCCTGCCTCTTGAACTGACGGGGAAGAGAGATCTGGGATGATGCCTGTGCTGCAATCAGAAGCCCAGGCAGAGCATGTGTATGGTCTGTGAACCTGGGGATGAAGGCTAGAGAGCTGCAGCTGGAGGGGTGTCAGCTTGAGGAGCTGTTTGAGTCCTTGCCTAAGGTCATGGCTAAGCTGGTACCTCCTGCCTTTGACATCATGGAAACTATGTGACTCTGATTATGGAGCTGGTTTAGGTCTACCTGTGCTTATGCTTCAGCCCCACACCTCAGGCAGTATGGTCATACAGAATCTGACTTTTGAATTTCTGTCTCTGCATTTTGCCCTTGTCTTCCCCTCTTTGGTCTAATATGCAGAAAATTAGTTTGCTGTGATATTTTATCTGGAAGAGGTTACTCTCAGCTTGCTGGCTATTGTGAGAGGGGACATTGCTAGCTCTCCTTCCTGTTCTCCAAACACCTTTACTCTGAAGAGGTTATAACAGTCTTTATCAGGCTGTGCACTCCCACCTACTGTGGGGCTATTCAGAAATGGCCCTTACTTTTCCCCATGGGCTTGTATCAAAGGTTACTCACAGAATAAACCAGATTTGCAGAGAACCTGTTATGAGATTATGGAAAAATAATATTTTGTATTATGTATCCCCATATTTGGGGCAAATAACTTTCAAGGTCTGTGTTATCTGCACTCTCTTGGTGGTTATCATTTAAGTTCAGTGGTTTTCAAGATCTTTGTTTGCTGAGCTGAAAGTTTTAATGAATTTCTGAAAACTCACCCACACAGTTTTACTTCAGTGAGTAGCATTATTATGCCTACCAGCTTCCTGCTGTGGGTAAACTCATTCCTACAGGTTCATGGTGGTAACATTGGTACAGCAACAGCAAACTGCTCCTTCTCTTATGATTTTGGGGGTAAATTAATCTCTGGGTTAAAATCTAAGTTATTTTCTGAAATCAGGAATATTTTTAGGATCAATATTGTCCCACTGAGCACAAGTAATGGTTTATTTGATACCACAGATCCCAATAAATGGATTGTGCCATTTAGAAAGACATTAATGAATCATGTTGTCTATAGCTAGGTTATTTTTTTCTGCCTCTAATATATAAACACAGGGAGCTTGCAACTTAAGGGCGGTATACTGAGGACAAATGGAAAGAATTTCATGGTGCACTGTTGTTTTGTGCTTTTGTTGCTATGGGACATAATTGTATTACCCACTGTACTGTTAGATTTCAAAAGGGTAGTTCATAAGCACTAATAACATTTGTGGCAATCTGAGCTAAGTTAATGAAAAAGATAATCAAATCCAATACTACAGGGCAAAATATCTGATATCTCCAGGGGTCATGAAGAGATCATACAGCTGTCTTGGGGGCAAGCAGTGGTGGTATATGTGAGTGCAAGAAGAGGCAAGAGACAGCAGAAAAGTGAGGGTCACCTTGCTCAGAAGCACTGTGTGCTGGTCCCTGGCAGAGGCAGGAGGGGATGTGCTAGATGTATCACAGAGATGGAGATGCTTATTAAGCTAATGATATTTTTAGTAATGCCAATACCTGATATATAAGTTTCAGTTAACCCCAGACATTTGTCTCTATGTGTTGATGGAGAAAATGGATTAAATAGTTTGCATGTGCTTCTGCCTTGTCCATAGCAGGTATATAATGAATTGGGAGCTGACCATGGATGGCATTGAAATAGCCTTTGTTTGTTTTTTCTTTGCAGTAAACACCAACTCCAGTCACAACCTTACTTCTGAAGACAATGTAGTATTTTATTGCGTCTCTAGGCGATACCCAGTGGTGACTCTTTCCTGCTTCTAACTGTAAACACAGATATTTGTGTGGACCCTTTCATCATCACATGTTGGTATTTCACTCAGGGGTCCTGACAGCGGCTTATGCACTGACTAGCAGCAGAAATAGTGCACGTGTTCCTTATAGGAATGTAACTGATAATGTTCAGCAAGTGACACGTGCAATGGGAATTGCAGCTGATACCCAAAACTTTGTTTTCTCTCACAGACTCATGCTATATTTATTGCAAGTACTGCCTTCACCCTCCTCTGCACTCTTGTACATTCCCTGTTAGCATTCTTTGTTTCTACTACTGCTTTCTTTTATACAGATCTGCTTTTGGCTACAGTAATACTTCTCATACCAAGTCCTAGCCACTTGAGGACATTAATTGCTATAACCCTTGATGTGTGTGCACATGGCCAAGGATGATTAGGAAAAACAAGAAGGCTAAGGACTGCGCAAAAGGATCCCTCCTTCCATGTCTTCCTCAGTGTCAGAGGCTTCCTATATTAGGTGTTTCAACTACCATACTTTGCATTTGACAGTTAATCCATTCTGAAGAGATGTATTGAATCCCTTTTGGAATGTCTAGATATCATTATTTTTCCCTAGCATCCAATAAGAAGTCTTAAGAGTTGTCCAATATAGTACCGATAGAAAAAGACAGGTAGGAAAGACTGTAGGGTCTGCTGGCTTTGGTTCTGCCCAACCATTTACAGTTTACCTGCTACCTCTGTGCATTTATGCAGCTCGCATTCGCCCACTGATAATTCATTGATAATTTGTGCATTTGAGGGATCTCCTACCGTTTACACCTTTTGTGTAACTCCTCTGTTAGACTTCATATGCATGTAAGAACTCAGCAAGAGACTTGCTCCTGCCTAGCCATGAGGCAATCTCATAGTAATGCTGTAAGACTGCTCCAAGCAGGTTAAGAGGGGTATGCTGAGGTCATGGACAATGATGGGAAGCACCCAAAGGAGAGGTGGAGATGCATAACTTGGAGTTCACACCTGAGCGCTGAAAGGTGCACTCATACAGTACATCTATGGTAGGATGGTAAAATAGGAGACGTACTAAGTCCACAAGCTCAGCAGCAGTTGCGTGAGCTTAGTGCAGAGCTAACATGGTGCCAGCTTAGGCAGGCACATTTTAAACACTCTTAAAGGATACAGACATTCATACTAAAAGCTTTTGGATCAAAGCTTCTTTTTTTAAATATTTCCCATGAAATTCTGTGCATGGTTGTGGTTGTCGTTCTGAAGGAAAAAAAATGTACTCAAGTATCAAAAGTAAAAATGCGTGATGACCAAATGCCGTTTATAGGCTACAAATGTCCTTGCAGCCTACAACGGTGCACAGGCCCATCACTACCAAGTCATGCAGCAATCACAAAGAATCTGAGGTGCTCCAGTAACACTCCCACGTTGCGTGGTGGGTGCACAGCCTCTGCAGGATTTCCCCGTGATGGGGACGTGCTGGGTGCCCGCACCAAAGGCGTTTGCTCATGACATATTTTTGCTTTGAGAAAAACAATAAAGGGCTATATTTGATACCTGAGTAAATTTTTTTGTTGTTGTTCAGAACAACAACTATGCACAGAATTTCATGGGAAATTATTAAAGACGGAATTTTTGGTCCAAAATCTTTTAGTATGATGGTCTGTGTCTTTTTAAGAGTGTTTACATGGTTTTCACGTAGTAATGCTTGAGTACTTGATGTTCTTAAAAGGTGTATTTCTATCAAAATTTTCTACCTTCTTTTCATGTTTGTCAGAAAACTTTGCCAATTCCTAGGAGTAGTGTTATTTGTAATGTTTCTCCTGACTTTTTGGGATTAAAAAAACCATCCAAGATCCAGCTGCTAGGCTGGAAGAAAGAACAGAAGAAAAAATGGTAATAAATTTGCTTGAACTTGTCATGATAATTAGAATTACATTTCTATAAAGTTTGAATTGAAAAGAAGTCTAACAGAAAAAAAGATTGAAATCTACCATAAGAGGGCTGACTGCTTCCACCCACTCCTTACCCCAGTTTCTCAAGGCATGTTTATATTTTGAATGCCTACTATATGGAGTTATTGAAAGTAAATCATGTTTTAACAGAACGAGGTACTGTGGGGTTTCTGTGGAGCTGAAGTTCAAGCTAGCAATCTTCAAGGTGTAACACCAAATAGATTTTGTTTAAGTTAACACCAAAGGGACTTATATTTAGCTTTTGTTCTCTGTTCTACAAGAGAAAAATTAATATCACCTTTAAGGAAGTCACAGTTATTCCAGAGGAGTGAGCAATTACAAAGTTCCCAGCATTCCAAATAGAGGTAGTTATTTTAAACAACATCATTCAGCCTTCTATATTGCTTTTCTTTCTTTCAGCACAGACTTTTCTCTCCGCAGGATGGAATCTCAGCTGCAAAACATCCAGATCCTAGTATGTGAATATTCAAGGTTAATATATTCCACGTGGGAGAAATAGTCAGCACCATTCAGACCACATTCCCTTTTCCTTTCTTGCTGCAGAGTACACTGTTGAAAATATGCCTTATGAAATTGCAGGTGCCTTATCTACTTGTATGACTGATTTCATTGTTTCTAATTAGAATTAGGTGAAGTACCTCTCCCCATGACTGGATGTCCAGAAGGCAGGACAAATGAGTTTAAATAACTACTCTAAATCAAAGATAGAGAGGATAAATTTACACCTATTTTTTTCCCCACATGATAATTTTTTCCTTTCTGTCCATGTACAGTGTATGTGTTTTGGGGCTTTTTATACATGCAGCCCAACATCGATGACTCAAGCAGGTGTTCTAGGTCACAAATTGGCTGGAGAGCAGGAAAGACAAGAGTCATGGCTTCAGTTTTCATGCAAGTTGTCCTCTTAGCCAGAGGTTGATGCCAGTTTATTGCCAACTTTACTGGATTAGATTAGCACAACTTTTGCATGCCCTCTTTATTTCATCTCTGATGGACTTGGGCAGACACTTACTACAGGTTCTGGGGCTGCCCTTCTTACACAGATCCCATACATTCCCTGCAAGGACTAGCACCTACAGGGACCAGGGGCCTGTGTGTTAGAGTACGTTGCACTGCAACATCAGCAAAGTATTTACTCTGTATTTGAGCTGGGCAGCTGAGAAAGCCCAGCCTGGGTACAAGCTGTGAGGCAGTTTCATTTTGCCTCTAAGTATGTCTGTGCATTCTGCGCACAGCTGAGTAATTTTCTTGGCCTTGCCCTTTTAATAAAAAGCAGCTTGTATTGAAAGAGGATACATGACTGGACTGTTGGCACACACACTATCATTGTGTGTGGCCGACTGGCGTGGCCAACTGGCATGGCCACACATTCCTCTTCCTTTGCAGCAACCTGGTCATTAATCTGTGCTTCCCAACACACAGACCAATCTTCAAGGCAGCTGGCAGTATCTGCTGATGCATTGGAAGGTAAGGGAGCCTGTGGACTGACAGGGTCAAATGGGACCAGTAAAGGTGTGCCCGGTGCAGCAAAAACAGCAGGCTGAGAGATGTGAGTGGTAGGGTATGAACTGAGAACCTGTCAGTATGAAACCTGTGCATAACGCAACTTCTCTATTCCCTGTGTGTCCTGGTTTTCACATTGAGGAAACTGGGAATGCCTTAGGCATGACCTGCAATGCCCCCTGCAGGTTCTTGTTGCAGTGCGAGATGTGCCAGGGCCCTGGGGCTCACCATCTCCTGGAATGGTTACAGCCAAGACTGCTCCCTCTTATCTTGGACAGCCTTATTCTAAATGTAGATTAATTTGCCATGGATTGGTATGGGATTAACTTGCTAGGATTTCAGAACTGACCCCCTGTAGCATGGGATAAGGCTTGGCAGGGCTGGTGCTTAGCTGATGATAAAAAGGGCTGATGGGCACTGGCGACTGTGTGCAGTCAGTACCCCTTTACCCTGCCCTTCAGCACACTCCTCAGCACCTACTGACATCTGACATTTCATTATCCAGTGTATCCCAGCAGTCCCAGATAAAGACATCAATTCTATGCTGCTGTGTTGACTCAATTCCCAAGCAGCTGGCTGAAGTAAAAAGTGGGTTAAGCGTTTAGACATTGACCATTATTGTATTAAACCAGGATCATATTGATTTTTAATCTTTGATAAGAATCTGAATCATAGCTTGAAAATTCACTGCAGCCCTCAAATATTTTTTACCTTGAGTCCCTGTATTCTTCTTTTTTAGTTCCCCCAGAATATCCAGCATGAATACAGAGTTCTGTGAATCATCTCATTCATACTTTACACGGAGGTAATGCTGCCACTGTTCTATTGACCTGTTTACATAGCCAAAGGTGGTGCTGCAAGCTGGTATTCAATTGGAAATATCCTGATTTGCTGGGACACATGTAATACAACTAATTTTATGAATTAAAAATTGAAGAGATGCCATCAGTTTTTAAGAGTCATGTTCCCACTTGGCTTTTCTCATAACCACTGTTCCAGGAAAGATTATTGGGATGACCATAGCAATAAAAATAAGAGGAAAGAAGTCTTTTGCCTTAGTCTGGGGTTTTGAAAGATATTGTGGTTTTTAAATTTATTTTGCACTGGGCATCATTTATGTATTTGTATATGGTCAGTGCCTCTGCATGCTTTTTGTAAACTGTTTCTCCCCAGAAAATCTATAAACCTGAGTCTGGAGTTTGTTTAACGGCATGAGCTGTTTATTAACAGCAGGAGCACATTGCAGATAAGATTGTGTGGGAGGTGACTGAAAAGTAGAAGCAGGATATGGTCGAGGACTGAACTTTGGATCCACCCCTTTTTGCTTACTGCTGCTCTGCTCTTTCTTCTTCAGCCCCTCCTTTTTGTGAGAAACTACTGAACTTGGAAGAAAGGCTCCATATTTTCATAGTCATGGCACTCTTTTCTTCCCTCACCCCAGTCTTTATAGCCATTATATGTGTTTTGATTGGGGTAATACTAAGGAAAAGCAATGGAGAGAAAGAAAAACGTGACATTAAAAGCAAGCTTACATCTCGCCCGTGGGTGGATGAAGATTTAAAAGATGGTACTGACCATCCCTTAGAGGAAGAAGGTAAGAAAAATCTTATCCACTTGAACTCTTTGTTGTTTGAATTTTATCTGCTGACATGAATAAAGGAGATGTAATCCTCTGGACTCCTCCACAGAGACAGCAATGTATAATGCTACTCTGCTGCTGTGCCCTGAGTTTGCCAGCTCCCAGGAAAGAGGCAGTCCTCACGTCATGTTGCTGTTGGTGTAAACCTCTAAATCCTCCAGATCCAGGTCAGAGAGAAAAAGAAAACATATTTTCAAAGACCCTGTCTGTTGCTCTGAACAGCGGATCCCTGACCTATGAGGGACTCTGTGGGCAATGTAAGGAAAGAAAGGAGATTCTGCTCAAGTTCCCCCAACCTCTTCCCAGGTCTTATAGGTATGAGCAAAGGGAAAACCTGAGCAGACAGTTTCTATTTGCAAGTTGATTTTGTAGATGTCTCATCCCTCTTTACCATCCAGCGCTACATATGTGATCTCAGCACCCCTGAAGAGTTAGAAATGGTTTTAAGTCCTCCATTTGTGACTTCTAAGAATGTCCCTGAGAGCTTTAGCTGGAACTAGAACCATTTGGGAGCTATGCTGATCAAATATTTAAGAACAGAATGTGGTGATGGTGCTAATCTCTTCACTCAACTGCCTGTTTGAACCTATACATTATGCCTCTTATTTTCAGTAGCTGTTTCTGATGCACAGCTTGGACAAAAGTCTAACACTATATGTACCTTTCCTTCTTCTTACTTCCTGACTATCCTCCATCAACTCCCTTTATTTTCTTGTGAAATAAAAACCCACAGAGTTCTATTCCTATGAAGTTTTTACAGTTGTAGTTAATACAGCCCTCTTTTTTTTGATTCTTTCTTTTCCTCAAGCTGGCTTCAAACACTTTTTGTGGGGATTCTTTTTTTCAGTCCCGTAATAACACATTCCTTGACTCTGCTTCTAGAAATCTTCAAACTTATATTGTTCTTCTGTACGTAAACGTATTTCCAAGAGTCATTATTTCTCTTCTTTTCTCAGTGTTCAGTGTACTTTGAGTTAGTGTTTTGTATCAGTTTCCAGAAACAGATGATACCTGGAACATTTCAAACAATGTTGACTAATTCCCAAATACATAAAATTTCTTTTAAAATTGCTTCATGTGTTGTATCCTCCCTTCTTCAATGCAAAATAGATTCTGCATAAAATTATCTCATGATTCCTTTGTCACTGATGGCTTGCTAGTTCAGTTAAATTGCTACAAATTAAAATTCCTGAGGGTAGTTCAGTGATAATCTATGAATTATCATCTTGGATTATATCTGTTTCCATCAGTTTAAAAATTTAGATCCTCTAAATAAACAAACCTATTAGTTCTTAACAAAAAGCCTCACTGCCATAGCTCCATATATAAAGTCATTCGTTTATGTGCTCGTCGCTTACCACTTTATTCAAGTGCTAAATTAAAAACTGTACTAGTTTAAAATTTCTTGCAAAAAATTTGACAGGTAGACATATTGGTGCTGTTGCTGAAAGATTTATTTGCTTTTAAATAAAACTTTTCTCAGTTTACCATGTCATCCAATATTAAAATAGGTTTTCTTGCTATTTTGCTTTTAATAATAAATAATTATCTTTCCCTTAATGGTGTGTGATTCAAAACATGTCTTTTATCTCTAGAAAAATTAAATTAATTTCATCATGCTTTGGGAAGTTTTTCTTCAGCAGGGAAAAGTCCAGCTTAAGTGAGAAGAGTAGCAATGAGAAGAGCTGGTAAGGATCTTTTACTAAGTTTGTAAGTAGAGATCAAGACGTAGTCCCCTTGTTGTCAGTGTTAAAATTTTCACTGACTGCACTAGATGCTGAAATGGAAACATTAATGTAAACAGAGATTTTATAACAGTAAAGAATATTTTATGTGCTGTGTAAATTCTACTACTTTATTAACATATCTTACTTTATAAGACAAGCTCATTTCTACTTAAATGTCTCAGGCTGGCTTGTATTTAAAGTTCCTCTGAAGAGAACTGGAGTTAGGTGAGATGAAACATTCCTAAGCCCTTGTCTAAAGCTAGAATCTAGGGCTGCCCCAGGTGAACAAGCTGAATTTTCAACAAACCTTCAACAAGAAGGGACAGCTTAAGACCAAGTCATTTGATTTGTGTCCATGACCAAAACAAGGCCTATTTGCCAAGCGTGTGAAGCACTCTGCAAGAAAAGCACCTGACTTTACTTGTAGACATCATGAACCTTCACTGAAGTGGCGCTGTCAGGGATGTTGCCTCTGAGAGTGTCATACCTTTGAGTAGCAGAGCGTTTAGTGTAATTAGCTGAACTGCTTGGGCAGACTGAGTAGGGTCACTTATTGGCAATGAAGAGTAGAGGGGTAAGGACCAAGTGCTCCGGAGCTTGTGTGTGTTCTACTTTCAGTAGCTGAAGAGATGAGCGTTTCTTGGAGCAGAGAGAAACCTGGTTCCTTCATTAGGTGCAAAGCACTCAGTCCATTTGTTTAATGCTTTAACTGGCAGCACTGCAGCTTTGTTTGTGTGCCTTTCCTGTAACTTTTCCCTTCATTTATAAGATCCAAAATGAGAGATTGTTGTGCTGTGGATTGGCAAGAATGGTCTGTATATGTATATGTCTGGCTCTGTCTTGCACTAGGCCATGTGTGATTATCAGTTAGATATAGATGAAAAAGATGTTTCTTCAGCCTTGCCTTGAACGATGAGTCACAAGGGCTTTCTAATAGCAGTGGGCATCTTGTCCCAAAGTGATGGTACCTCATCTCCCACTGACTTAGATTTACACAATGAGATCTGGACAATTGCAAAACCATCTCCAGTGTTAATGTGTATCAATCACTTTCTTGATCATTTATTCAGATCCGTACAACTGATGGATAAAGTAAACAGAGACCTAGCCTACAATGGTGTGGAAGATGAGGTTGAGTTCTATTTGTATCCTTGTTATTCCGGGGCTCAGTTGCACAGATCGATAACAAAGATATTTTATTATTATATATTTAATTGTGGGGACATTGGTGATACACTCTACTTAAAGAATACAAAGCAATGTAGGAAGTTCCAAATGTTCCATTTCTTCTGAAAATGCACTGTTCATTGCTTGTCATACTTCTCATAATAGACCTCTTCCACTTAAAAGCATTTCTCTTCTCCCCAGTTTCAAAGACTTCCCACATCTTAATACACTACGGACATGAACGAGTCAGTAGCAATTTAATGTTCTATTTCAATAACAGTTCATGTTTTGTATCATTTAGGAACACAGGACTCAGTCGGACATGATGCATTACTGTGTTTATCACCCTGCTGCTGCAGACACATCCAGCCTTTGTCATCAGCAAAATGAACATGAAAACTGGCCTTTCATTACCCTGGTTCTTTAACCTTGCTGGAAGGCTGGTCTACAACGCCATGCTATAGGTTAAAAATCCTCTACCTGCCTGTCCACTCAGACTTATTTAATACTACTGTATATCCATTTTTCCTATTCTTCTTCATAGTTTAAAGGATACTCTTGCAGCCCTGCTATATATCCTGCTGTGGTTTATAGATAGCAATCAGATCACATCTTAGCTTTCCATTTACCAAGTCTTCTCTCTATAAAACAGCCACTCCATTTCTCTGACGATCTTAAAAAACCTTCTGTAACTATATTCTAGTTTGAGGTAATTTTCACAATATTTTGACTTGGGCTTCTTTCTTCCAGGGTCTGGCTCTCGCACTTGCTACCTCTTTTGCTTAAGATCCATGACCAGCTCTTGGGTTTTCAGGATCAGCCTGGTAGGCACTGTGTATAAGCCACTAGTAAGGCAATCCATCTCTTTTAATTCTCTTTTAGCCACACACTCAGTTCAAGATTGGATTAACTACTGGGATTCCTGTAGTGGCAGATTTTGTATCAGTCTGCCATTAATCAAGAAAAAAACCACAGGGTCAGTTATGCAGAATTTAAAGTCCACAAATCTGAAAAGTTTCTTTACATTTATTTAATTGTTTTCCTATGTATTGTCTTTACACTGGAAAAGAGATTTGCAAAGGAATTTTATACTTAGGAAGCAATTCCTTAAAGAAGAAACTGAAAGAGCTTGTTTGACAGATTGCCTCTTAGTTAGATTGAGGTTTCTCAAGGATCAGTCTCAGGATCATTTGTTAATATTATCTAGTGGTTTTTGCACAAAACCAAGGAGGGCACATGTGAAATTTCCTAATGACATACAACTGGAAGCCAACAATACAGGGAAGTGTCAGTGTAGATAAAATAAGTGGCCAACAGAAATGAAATGACAAGTCATTGTTCTCAGTGTGAGTTTATGTTATTAAGAACTCATGGTAAGATTTTTTGCTACAAAATGAGGCAAAATTTATTACGTGATTTATAGGCTGACTATAACCTTCCATATGAACTGCTGAGAAGATCACAGTCATCATCCTAAAATGTATCTGGAGATAAATGCCTGATAGAGTTAGAGAAATAGTACCTCTAAAATGAGATTTCATTAAAATGAGATTCATGGGATGCCTGAGCCAAAACAATTTCAGATTTTCTTAAAAGGCAGGAAGCCCGATGACTGCTGTAAATGTACAATGGAATCAATGGCAATCTTGAGAATGTGGGTAACAGTGTAATAGACTTACTAGCAGGATGTCTGTTGTCCATGAAAGGATGGAATATACAGAGATGTAAACAAGACACTTGTAGTATTGTGTAATGTGACCATACCAGCAAGAGTATGTCTAAACACAGCAATTAAAGATATAGAGAGCATGCACTAAACAGATGGTGCTGATAATGATTTTAGCTTAGCATATGGATAATGTTAACTGCTAAGAATGAATGGCAGACACATGGTAGAGGAGAATAAATAATAGATGAATTTATTTTTAAAAAAAATTGCCAGGAGAGTTTTGGTTTTGTGTGTCAGTTCCCTCACTTCTGGGTTCTTCTTCTCCCTCTGCCAGTATTCCCAGTTGGAGTGTATGACGGTTTTTCATTCTCACTAGTTGTCTCACCTTTTTTCCATATTCAAAATCTTTGAAAGTACATTTCTGTTTTCACCTTATTATTAAGTTGAGCCGTCTTGACCAAACAGCAGTTGCACTTCTTTTCTTCTCTTCTTCTTTCATGGGAAAAAAAACCCCACACCACAAAACAAGCACACATTCATCACTGCTTTACCACGTGTAAACCACAAAGGGAACATTAGGAAGAGGCACCTTTTTACTTTTCAGTTTGAGTGTGCAAGATAGTCACAAAAATAATTTTTACAGCAGGTCACTGCTTCCCATTAACCTGGAGCCAGGTCCTTGCAGACTGTGACCAAGAGTGCTTAACAGAGGCATGAAATGCTAAACAAAGCGAATTCTCTGAGCATGCAAAATGAAATGTGTGTTGTTTGGGGATCAGAATCATTCTGTTTAGATTCAATGTATGAAACTGGATTTATTTCACCCTCTTGCAAATGCTGAGATACACTTGTGAATATTTCACTGCTGTTTATAAAATGAACAAATATTCAGCCTGGTCTCTAAGGCAACTTCATACTACTAAAACACAGAAATAATTGCTGTTTGAATTTGCACTGGAGATTGCTATGATTCTGGAATAAGAGCCTAATGGTGACTGAAAAAGAACTGGAATATTTTTCCTGACTCAGCTCTCTGTAGTAAATTGCTCAATGCTATCGACTAGTCAAAATGCAGCATTTAAATGGCTTTAACTTCCACATCATAGCTGCAAAAAATGCTGTCTCTGCTGATTCTAGGAATAAAGGGGAGAAAGAGATCTGAGAGACAACAGAAGATTCATTTCGTGATCTAAAAAACCCCAGAGAGACAGATTTCAGTGAAATGGTGAACCATTTAGAGTTCTTAAATTAAAGATAAGAAACACAATATCCTATATTTGATATATTGTTATCCTAAGTATAGATCCCTGTCATCCATTTTGTCTTATGCTGGAAGTGTTGGGAAACCAAAGAGCTTAACCACAGAGTCACATTTCTGCAGGGCTAAGGCTTGCAGTGCTTCAGCTATGAAACATGAATATTGAAGAAGTTGTCATTCAGCTCTTCAGAGGAGATTTTGTACATATTGGTAGTTAAACTCTCCCCTTAACTTCAGCAATTTAACTGGGATTTTTTTCTTATTAGGCTGCTCAAGAAGGAACACATATTCACATTTACTTGCTAAGAAAAGTGGGCTGAAGGCCTGGCCAGTTTTTCACTGCTGTTTCAGCTTGTAACCCATTTTTGCAGGCAGGCTTGCAGGCTGAAGTCGAGAAGGCAATGACTTCTTTCTGGATCACCACCTGCTACAGCCAGCCAGGACCCTCGTGCCTCTTGGTATTTAAACAAGATGTTTATTCAGTAGCTGCAGCTAGGGATCAATGAGTTGTGTCAACTGGAACCTCAGACTTTGCCTTACCAGTGGTGTAGAAGTAAAGTGTATGCCAATGCAGGACAAAGTGTGTTCCAGTGGTGAATGCCAAGGATATCAACAGCATTCTCCAGCAAAAAAAAAAAAATCCCTAACCACTTGTGTTTTCTTACAGATGTTGATGAAGAGTGGCAAGGACTTGAAGAAAATGTTGCCCATGTCCCCTTCACTGCAGAGCGCTACTCTGAGGCTGAAATGATTAAAAGGTCACAGACGTTTTACGAGCTTCTAAATAAGAGGCGATCTGTCAGGTTCCTTAGCGATGAGCCGGTCCCCAGGGAGGTTATCGATAATGTCATCAGAACAGCAGGTATGGTACTGAGTGGTTCAAGGTCTGAAAAAAAAAAAAAAAGATCACCATTGTTGTTCAACTGCGTAACTGTGAAAAGGTGGTGTGGAAAAGCCAAGGGAATTGGCATTTTGCTTATGGTTTTACCAGATTCACCTGTTTAGCTGGAATGAATCAGCATTCACTGATTGATCAGAAATTACTCAGCTTGAACAACAAACAATACGTTGGGGAATAGTTTGGAGCGTTCCCAATTCCTTTGTATTTGCAGTTCACCCATAAGGGAAGAAGAGCATTTCAACAGCATGAAACAAAACACTTCATTTTCAGCCTTTAAAAGATGTTATTTAAAATAAAAATTGTGTATGATTTAGTGAGATATCTTTCAAATAGAAAAATATAGTGTTTTCTCTCAAAAACGTCAAACCATGTGTACTTCGCATGCTTTAAAATGCCATTCATTATTATTGGGGGTGAAAGTTGTAACACCTCCTAATAATTAAGGACCATGAGCGTCCACCCTGCATAAAATTCACTCATGCAGTGAAAGACAGGATGGACCCAAGGTGGAGGACAAAGAGCAGTGAGCGTTTATTTAAAAGGGGTTTGCTTATATCATCTTGGATTTGGAATGTTTGGAATTTTGGGAGGATAAAAGATAGGCAAAATCTATAATTGGAAGATTCAGTTTAAACACAGCCAATAATGGATAAGGGGAGATACAAAGATAGGGAAAGCTATAAATTTTGGGTAACACTAACCAATAGCCAAAAGGCTTACAAATCAACAAATAGAAAAGGGGTTAACTCATTCAAACTACAGATTACATACAAAACAGGATTTTTTCTAACAACATTGTTACTAAATTGATTAAACATAACACTTCTACAACATAAAAACAGTCTCTGAGGTAGGAAGCTATCTGTTATCCAGTGTTGCTGTATTCCAAAGCTGTATTTCTTCAGTCCTCTCTCGCTTCAGATGTTTTCCTCCACCAAGCATAGGCCTCGTGTGGGGAACTCCCAACACATTATAATTATCATGTGTGGGTTTTGATGTTTGGATTCCCCCCACAAACAAATTGATTAAATGTTCTTAGGCAAGCAAAATATTTCAGTTGACATAAATGGTTGGGGTTTATTATAGACAAAGAATGTCTGTCTAGAACAAAAAGCCTTTTCTACTACTTCTGACATCAGTCCAGACCCTCGTTGCATATGACTGGAATGTTATGCTGAGGACCCTGATCAAGGTTATTTGATGGAATGTCAGAAATTGATTATTTTGTTGTTGTTGAGAATTTATGCATTTCAAATCATTACTGTCATGTCCTGGCCTGATCTCACCTCTGCTTTAGTAACACTGACTTCATCCGGGAGTGGTTTTGACCACTTATTTCTCTTATTCTATGAACCCGCTCCTCCTGCTACAGAAAATATTCCAAGCTGCCTTAGACAACAGCTCAGTGGCCTTTAGCAGGATTAATAATATAAAGATAGTCAACATTTGAGAGGTATTGTTTTCCCTTTAAAAACTGTAAGCAGCTTTGTTACTGCACTGTAAGAGTCTCTGTCTCCCTCTAATTAACTAGGAGTCATTAAAACACTGAGCATGTTTTGGCAAAAAGCAGCAAAGCGAACAAGCCTGGCGTGCAGATGAAGCACTTAGTAACCCTGAAAGCTTTGTGCTGGGTAGAGAAAAAGAAAACAAAGCAAAGTATAAATGTCATTAGTTTTTACCCAAACCTGAGGAGAGGCAAGGTTCACAATATAAAAACATTTTAATATATAAAAATAGTTCAAGCTGCTTATTCAGTGTTTCTCAAACTAAAATCAGTCCTCAGGTAAGGAATGTGTTTAAGATCTTCAAATATTTTTAAATGTGTATGAGGGATCAGAGAGATCTAAGCAGTCTTCTTAACCCATAAATCTGTGAACTTGTGCATATCCTTCAGTTTCTGGTTTTTAACCTGTAGGCAGTTAAAATATTCTCCTATGGTGTTGGTGGGTGAGCAAGTGCAGACTTTATATGTGCACACCTACATACACCAGCTGCCTTTGGGACAAAAAACTCAAAGCTCTATGCTATGTGGTAGATGTCTTTGTTGTGCAGCTCTTTATCTTAGTCAGTCAGTGACAGGTTCCTGTGGGTGGTCACTTAGCCTTGTTTCCCTGAAAGCCATGAGTTTTGTCCTCTAGCTAAAATCAGGTCTCAGAGCTGGCTGCATATTCAGACACTGCTTTGCTTTCCGTATAATGCTTTGCAATAACATTACTATGGGCATATGTTACACTATGTTACTGTTTCATCCTAAGAGCCAAAAGGAATTTTTACAAACCTTTAACTTTCCTTTCCTGTAAGATGGCTGTATGAAAGGACTAACCTCTGTTCTTGAATGGGACTTAATCATTCTTTAAGAAAGAAATGAACAGGATTGTCTGCCAGAACCTGACTCAGTCCTTTTCCTCCCATCTAATTCTCTTGCTTTCCCATCACTGTTGATCAGCCTGAAAGCTCACAAGAAACAGGTGAAACCTTTCACTGCCCACCCTCTTTCCTGGTTTTTCATCTTTACCTGTTTTTATATGAAGGTACTTCACCTAGTGGAGCACACACTGAGCCCTGGACCTTTGTGGTAGTGCAAGATCCATATTTAAAACGTAAGATTCGTGAAATTGTAGAAGAAGAAGAGGAAATCAACTACAAAAAAAGGATGGGAGACAGATGGGTTAATGACCTGAAAAGATTGAGGTATGAAAAGCTAAGGAGTTTGAAAGGAGATGTGTTTTAGTCTAGAAAAGACATATAATTTTCCATTTCGTCTTCCCTCTCGCTTTTAATATATTTCTAAGATTCATGCTTGGAAAGAAAAACTTACAAATATGCACAGAATTGTGCCTTGGTGGCTGCTTCCAGTAAAAGGTATTATATGCTCTCCATCTTGAAAGTTTTCCAAGCATTTGGCTCCATCATTATTTTTTCCTATGTAACCTCTGTTGCTGAAATTCTTGTCCTAGATTTTTCCTGTTGTTTTCCAAACAGTGAAGCTCCCAAAGTCATTGGAAGCTTTGCTACTGACTGAGGCAGCCCCAAGGCTTGTCCCTATCCAAGTGCTAAATTATGCAATATTTAATTGTTCCAAATGCCCTCCAAAGTCTGACTGACTTGCTTAACTTCTTGCAGTGAGAAGATGTTACTGAGTCTTGGCTTGTCAAATGAAGTATATGTGCAAAGCTTTGTAGGGTTTATTTGCCCTACCTGTTTCACAATGTTATTTTTCATGTGCTTAGATGCTATGCAAATTTATGTTCTATGCAAACAACTAAACCCCAGTGTTTTTTATGTTTCGGGTGTGAACAGTAGAAAGTGCACATTTTCTTATCTAAATCCTACCTCATAATTAATATATTGTCATTTAAAAAGTTGGAAGCCAAATGAATTCTAACAGGGCTGAAATATCCAGAAACAAAACAACACTTTTTTTGCCACGAGGATGCATTTAGGTTCAGATCTTAGACAAAGAAGTTTTGAACTTTTTTCCAGCAGTTTTCTCTGCAATGACAAAAAAATTGGCAGTGCTGGTAACAAGCAAATCTGCAAAATTCCAGGAATTAAATAATCTCACAGGCAAATGCCCATGAGGCCAATTCATAGATAAGAGGTAGCTTATTTGTATGCAATTCTACTCTTCAGAGTGAGCACATCAGCTCCTCAGCCAAATCTGTTAAAATTGAGAACTCTATTCAAGCTTTTTTTTTTTCTTTTCCTGAAATGTTTCTATTTAAGCTGATAATACTTAATCCTTTGCAGTAGATGTTCTAAGCTTTAGTCTACTGCTATAATTGTCATGTACCTTTAGTGCCCCCCTGCAGACAGTAAATGTGGCTTACGGGAAAGTGAAAAGGTTGCAAAGTAAATGTCTTAAACATTCTTTTGCAGAACAAACTGGATCAAAGAGTACTTGGACACTGCTCCATATCTGATCCTCATTTTCAAGCAGGTATATGGGCGGCTTCCAAATGGCAAGAAGAAGACGCATTACTACAATGAAATCAGTGTTTCTATTGCTTGTGGTATCCTGCTTGCTGCACTGCAGGTATGTTGACAGAATCAACATACTAGGAGTCAATTTATTATCTTGGACTACATACCAAGACTATTCTGCCCAAATGAGAGTGGAACCCAATTTAAATTTTAACATTATCAGTCCTCTGAAATACTCCAATTCCTGGCAATGAATCTTAGTTTTGAGTTTTAAAATTATTCCACGTAGGTCTACATCTGAGAAGGTAATTCCTATAATCAGTACTGGTTAACAAGAAATAAAATGTAATGTAGCTTCCAGAGTTGTCACTCTTTTCTAGGCACAGACTTCAGCTCCCGTGGTTTCTGCCTTATGCTAACAGGGCTGACAGGCTCTGCTGACTACCCAAGCACGGCTGTGTGGTGCCACACTGGCCCCTTTTTTTGAGTAATCCCTAAAAAACATCCTGACACCAAATCACTTTTGCTACACAATGCTGGAAAAAAATAAAAAGAACAGGGACATACTCCACAGAACAGGCTGTACTATTTCAATCAGTCTTTCCAAGACATTTCTGAAAGGGAACTGATGTCTAAAACTCAGCATGTTTGACACCAGCCAGTTAGATTTTCAGTGCTCAGTTCTGCTTTTTGTATCTGATGCACTCACACAAGTGTTTAAATAGCAAAGCTATTCTGATAGTTAACTTGGCCTGTCAGCAGGATAACAGCAAGGTGCCACCTCTTATATTAGGCCAATTTCCTACCAGGCACTGCCATTTCTCCTCCATTCTGTTTTGAATGACACTTCCTTTTGTGCATTGCTGCTCCTCAGGCACCATTCTGCACCACCATTAGCTCTTCTCCTCTTGAGAAGGTCGTAGAGATTACTAAACATGAGAGGTGCATTGCCTGAGTACCTGGCTGACTTTTATATCTCAAAGACTCCCAAAATTCTGGTATTATATGTACAGAGAGACTGAAATCCACACATGCAGTTCTCAGGAAGAGACTCGGCTATGTGCTCATACCTTGGATGATGTCAGCTCTTTATTGTTTGTCAGATTTTTATGGTCTTTTGTGAGATTTTTGTATGAGAGGAGGACTGATACACAGACCTACTTTGGGGTTCTGACATAAGTTGGAACAATGGCCACTGTGAGAGACAAAAACAGCCTCCTGTGACAACTTCTGACACAGTGCCTGTGCCTCCTTTCCCTGTGGGGAGCAAATGTTCACAAAGCTGTAAGGCATCTTCCTGTCAGCTCTGTGGAGGCAAGAACTGAAACATTTCTCTGTGTGAGCCAGATCATAGAAGCAGAATAGTTTGGGTTGGAAGAGAGGTTTAAAGGTCACCTAGTCCAACCCCCAACTCCATGGGATGATATTCCAGTAATATCTCAACTTCACTGTGATCATGGGTCCCCCTCTACATGGAGCATTGCAGGCAGGCTCCGGTTGTACGGCACAGACATGGCAGGCAGAAAATGCCTTTGCTGTGGTGGAGAAACACGGCACTTTTCCATAAGCAAAGTAGGCACGGTACCATTAAGGCTGATAGTAAATCAGATGTTCTAAAAACTGCAGCAGGATCTAAGATAGCAGCATTTCTGGGCTAGTCAATAGGAGAATAGAGGTCTGGTGGGAACAACTGCTACAAATACAGAGCACGGACCTCTGTCTCACTCTGCTGCTGTCTGTCTTGCTGCAGAATGCAGGTCTGTACACTGTGACCTCCACACCCCTCAACTGTGGCCCCCAGCTCCGGGTGCTGCTCCAGCGCCCACCAAATGAGAAGCTGCTCCTGTTGCTCCCCGTTGGCTATCCCAAGAAAGATGCTACTGTGCCTGCGCTGACCAGAAAGCCTCTGGAAGACATCATGGTGGTCATGTGAGCCCAGGGCCAGGAGGAAGGAGTTCATCCCTGCTGCAAGCTAGGAAGCAGCAGCCTGATGAAGTTGTCATTGCTGTTTCTTTGCATTGTCCCCCACGTCACTGTTGCTCTGGCAGTTTACATCTGTATTTCTTTTAGTGCTACTACCAGCAGTGAGCAGTCAAGCGCTGTGCATTTGACAGGTGCTGTTACTTATGAGACCAGGCAGTTGTTCCAGGGGACAGTGGCATTTAAATGACCTTCATCACTTGGTTTTTCTCATGCATTGTGGGGACAAATCTTTCCTTGAACTGGAACATATATTCTCCTTATACTGTTGTGATTGCCATTACATGGTTATTTTGACATAAGAATTTTAATGAAGGTTGTATTAAAGATATAAAGAGGTCAAACTCAGCTGTCTTGGTCAGTGTATGCTGTTTAAATGTCCCTTCCACTTCACTGTGTTCTGCATAGAAGTATGCTATTTTTCTCCTATGTGATAGGATCTCCCCACTTGATTGATCTCAAATACCTCATCTATACCAGGCTTTCTTAAACTATTGTTGCTATATGTGTCTTAGATTGGGGAAAATGTAGTAGGAAAAAGTCATCCAAGTAATTTCCTTGTTACCATTTCTTTATACATGTTCCAGGCCCAGTCAGATCATATCAACCATGCCCCCTGCATTTTCTGCTTCCACTGGAACCAGCCCAGAGGGAACTACTATTCTGGTTATCCTGTTTATTATATCTACAACTATACCATTTTAACACCCTGAAATTTTAAATTTAAACTGCTTTACAGACCCTGACACGTGAGAAATGCTTTCACGTCACACCGAATCAGGCACGCTAGGGACACCGCTTCCCACAAAAGCAATGCTCCTTGCTAAAAGTGAGAGGTAGAGGGGCGCCAGTGGGAGCTGCGCCCGGGAAGCGCTGGTGCTGCCGATCCCTGCGCGGGCAGAGCCCCCTCGTGGGGCCGCGGGTACCGCCGGCTCGGGGAGAGAGCTGTCCTTCCCTGCAGGTCTCTGCTCTGTGAAACACTTTCCCACCCTGATCTCTGCTGCATCTAACTCCAGGCAAATTCAGCCACAGTGGCTTCAGCCCTCCCTGGACGTTGCCGGAGTTGACTCGCTGCTGCTTGTCTGCACCTGGGCTAGAGGAAGGTGTCCCTGCCCACAGCAGGAGGATTTGAGCTAGATGATCTTTCGGGTCCTCCCAACCCAAACCATTCTATGACTCTGTAATTCTGTAAGTCAATTCCATTTACTATCATCCACTCTCAGCTGAGCAAATGGAGGGGATAATGTTTTACAGAGGTACAGATTTTTGGCCATGTCGATGCCTCTGTCACCCAGTGGGAAAAACTATTTTTCTCTTTAGCAGACCATTTTGCTGGTATTTAGAAGGCATGCCTAAATGTGTTCACCTATTGTACTAATCTTGTTTCACATCCTCAGTGATACAGCTATGACAGGAAGCTCTCAATGCAGGCCTAATCTGAAATGAGCTCATGTAACTAAAATAAAATAAAATAAGATAAGGAGGTCCTGTGTCTACACACTTGCAATGTCTAAAAGCTAGTCAGGGAGAGAGGGATGGGCTGAACCAAGCTAAGGCTGACCACCTGCAGGTACCCAGTTATCAGGACTACATTTTAAGTCACTGTTGCAAATTTTCCTTCTGTGCAGATGCTGCTCTGCCCCACCAGGCCCTTTCATAAACCATTTTTACCTGCTGTAAAAACTATTTTTGTTTTAATTCAGAGTTCACATCAATAGAGGGAGGATGAATCTCTGTCGTATTCAAACCTCTCCTTTAGCTACAGAAATAAACTGCTGCTTTTTGGTCTCGGTCTGCAAAATAGACAACACTCAGAGAAACTTTGCCAAATGAATTCAGTTTCGAACAGCAGGAGCTTGCATATATGAGTATTTCTAGTATGATTTCATAATTAAGAAACAAAGAACTAAACCAGTTTAAAAATACACACAAAATTGTCACAATAACACATTGGTATATATCAGTTATACTTCTTTACACCAAAGAAGATTAATGGTGTTTTTTCTCCATGTGTTGATTCTGGAAACAAATATACATGTAGGAGTTGAAAAACTTAAGCCCTCACACCTACTAGATCAAAAAGATTATTCTTAGATCATGAAATGTAAGTAAAATAACCTTTTTTTTTTCCTTTTTTTTCCCCCTCCCATGCAAATGCTTATTTAATCACAAATGCTTGAGTAGTGTTACAGTTGCTGGTGATACTGCAGAGCCTCTTGTAAATCATGCTAGTGTTCCTGTTGTGACAAGCCTACTTGGAATTGCAAGTGTTCTCTACTAAGTGTGCTCTTTACTTAAATCACAATTAAATAATAATAAATTTTGCCTTTCCATTCAGCACATTATTAAAAAAAAGGTTAGCATTTAAACAGTTTTACACTTAATAAGGGATACATCTATGGTACTTGTTCAATTTCAAGGTAAAAAAAAGTTTTTATGCTATCTAATTAGAGTTGCCCATATTTCAACTTGTCTTCATTGCCTCTTGACTTCTTGCTATGCATCTGCAAGAGAAGTCTGGCTTCATCTTCTCTGCATCTTCCAATCAGGTAGCTGCAGACAGCAATCAAATCTCCCCATTTATGGGATCTTTCTTCCTTGAACTGTGGGGACAAATTTGTGTGCATTCAAGGATTCTCACTGCCTGAAGTTTGTCAGACAAACGGGCTTAAAGTCAGGTGCAACACGGTGGGTTGCATCACAGCCCAGATGATTAAAGGCATAAGTATCACATATTGTTGGAACCATGGCAAACTGCCCATCTCCTCCCTCTGTGTGGATCACTAAACCAGCATTGGTTTCAGTATGCCCTCTGATACGGGGCTGTAAGCTATTGCAGCTCACCTGGCACCTCATTAGCAATCCAGCTGGCCATTAAGTGTGGCAGAGAAGTACTACCCCTGGAGAAGCAGCATCTTACTCAGTCCACCATCTTCCTTTCCAGACAGGTAAGCCAGGACTCAAATGACTCTGCTTGAAAATAAATATTTTTTTAATCTTAGTGCTTCAGAGGTCTGAGGGAACTGTTACACTGGTATATATGCCATCTCCTTCATAGATTAGAACTCACCTATGTGATGGAGTGCAAGATTCCCATAAACTAGCTGGGCTGTAGTAACCATCTAACTGAACAGCTCTCTGCTTGAAGAAAATGGCAGGTTGTCAGCATTTAGCTTGTTTGCAAACAGTTTAAAGTCGAGTGTTGCTATCTTCCATTTGATGGAAATAACTGTGTCCAAGAACTGCTACTGAGCTGGTCTGAGCTGGTGCACAGGGATGTATCAAGCCGTAGTTTATCAGCTGTGTATTTGAGCATTTCTTACCATATAAACTTACACCAGTACAATAAAAGTAAAGCACCTTTTAGGTGCAAGGAAGTACTAACATGGTGCTCTGTAGCCCAGAAGAACAGAAGCACTCAAACTCCAAACTCAGGTTGTGGTTTTGCTTTGATTAAGTTGCACCACTTCAAAGATATTTAAGCAAGTAAATGTGCAGTCAGCATCTGATTGATTTATTTCTTTAATTGCTACATAAATTTGGGCCCATGAAAAATGAACCTTGAGAAATAATCCAGCTTGCACTCCAAGGCAGGATCAGTTGTATTTGAATGCCAGGTACTGACAGAACATGAATTCACAGCACTAATCCACTGCTCCCAGCAAAACACTTGAAAGAAATAAAAACTCAAAAGCTAATTCTGCCAGCACATGCAAGTCCTAAGAAGTTTTTGTTTCCAGAAGGTCTCAGCCTTAGTTTCATGTTGCTGTCACTGATGAGACCTCCATGGAGATCATTAGGAAGAGGTTGGCTGCTGTATTTTTTTGAGGATTTCCACCCACCTGAGCTTAGTCAAAGTAAGAACTGCGAAAGTAGAACAGACTCATGACTCAGAACTCTCAAGGCATTTAATTATTTTTTTGGCTAGCATTACTGATATTAGACAGCTATGAGGGCCCAGTCTTTGCCCATATAGATAGAACTCTCCTATGCTTGTGGATTGGAAATAATGAGGACACTTAATGGCATGAAAGCTGGGTAACAAATCCATTCAAATTTAAGATAGAGGAGAGTTCCCCAAGCTTGAATCAGTGCAGCAGTAAGTTACCAGTTAAACAGAACATCCTGTTACAGGTTGTGTGTGTTTAATCACTGTTAACCTTCGCTACAAGATAGGAACTGAGTTGAACTAGTTCTGGTAGAAACAACAAAGGCAGTCTGAGACCCTGGTGACACAATCTAAGGCGTGGGAAAAAAATACTGATCAGCAGAATGGATAATGACCAAAACCTCAAGGCATCAGTTACCAAGTTTTTCAAGATATAGCAATTAAGAGAGGTGGTGTTTGAAGGATTTTTAAGAGGCAACCTATGAAGCGCTTGGAGTTTTTTATGAGGAGCTATCCTGTTCCTGAGGGTAAGTTCTTGTCTATTACTAAAGATCTTGTAATTGAGATCACAAGTGACTCAGCTTGAAAGGGTGAGACCAGAGTTGGACACTTTTGCCCTACAATGTGACAGTGTTCATGAAGTTATCCTGAGGAACACCTCTTGCAAACAGTAAGTTCAGAGTGTGTATACTGGGAGTCAGATAGAGACAAGCACCGCTGTGGAGACCCACAGCAGTCACAGATATGCTTAAAAGAGAAGATCTGCTTTAACAGGCTTTTTTTCCCATTGGATATGCAGTAGAGACTGGTCTGTAGATTATGCACTGGATTTTAACGAAGTTTTTGTGTTATTGTTTTTGTAGTGCAAATTTTCTAAATGTCAGAAGGCTTTTAGCATCTTCAAACTATTCCTTTAGTTCACTCATAGGATGGTAATTATTCATTCAGCCCACAGAAGGCTGTCACAGCCAATTCTTGTGCAACCAATGCCAAGGTACCACTGAGATAGAGAGAAATACATTCTCTAGCAGCTTACTGTGAAAGACATCTCTGTGCAAGTAGTACTACCAGGTGGAAGGGGTAACAAGGACCTCCTGGTTTTCCCTTCCTGGAACAAATAAATACCAGATGTGATGTAAGTCACCCCTTTTTCAGTCTGAAGATCTTAGGCTGCTTTCAATAACAGCGTAACCTCTGTGTAGCAGTAAGCTTGTTCTTTGGTCTTTATGACAGGAAAAAAGAAACAGAGGGAGACAAGCTACAACTATTATGCAACGCATAAGGGGTCAAAGAGCTGAGAAGAAAAGAAGCTTTCCTGTGCTGGCCAGTATGTTTGTTCCTGTTTATAAGCTGGAATGCATCAAATTTAGAGCTCACCACATTTCAGGATATCATATGACTCTTGAAGAATCTGTATCACTCCTGGAATGATGTGTAAAAGCTACTAATGAGTGATGACTCAGCTGCTGCCAAGCAGGACAGTTGTGGCACAACTCCTCTTTGGTATAGGGCCTTTTGTTACTCAGAGTACTTCTTAGACTTAATACAATACGGCATCTCATTCTCTAATTTTGGTCTCTATTTCCCTTTTTGCTGGAAAATGAAGATGGAGCACACGAAGGGAGAAGCATAACTTTAAATTCAGTGAAACTTCATCAAAGCAAAAAGGTGGTATAATCAACAAGCAGAGTACTGGACAGTTATATGTAGCTTTACAAATTTACATTTTAAATAATCATGTATTTTACACAGTTTTGCAAAATGGTGTAAAGTAAGAGCATCCTCGACTTTAAACCAGAGTGAATTTTCAAATAACTTTAGTAGTAGCTGGTCCTGAAAGAGCAGAAAAACAAACTTCAAAATGACTAATTTAAACATTTATAAATACACTATCTATTTAGCAATCAAAAGCCACTGGAAATACTGACTCATTTTGATTAATTTTCAAAAAGCATGAAAAGAATTGTGATTATTTCCTTTCACTGCTTTGGAGACCAAAGGAGCATATGCAAGTGTAATCACTTGAAAGAGATTTAGGATCTGTTTCATGCTGAACTGTATTTCAGACTGTCCTTGAAACAAGAAATTGTATTTCCAAGCTGTCTACTAGCCAGGATGTCAAGGCAACAACTGGTCATCTTTATGTGGGATTCCAGATTATGTTTCAGCTTAAGAGTATGCTATGCATTGAACAGGGCTTGGTAGCTCATTTCTGTGGCTCAGTGAGATCTGAGGCAAACGTGATTTACAAACCTTAAATGCATTATGCCTTATATGTCTCAGTTTGCTAAAATAGCATCATAAATCAGAGATGATCAATGGATGGTACCAGATGGAGATTTCTTGTTGTGACCACTAACTCTGGCTGTGCAAGAACGTGTAGGTGTGCATGCATAAAAGGTGTATCTATACATATAAAGCACAGGTGAAGAATGTGTCACAGCAGAATTGTTTTTGCCTCAAGTGGCTGCAGTTTTGCCACTTTCCCAGGAAGGAAATTCTAGGCAAAAAACAAACATTGCTGGTTTTGGAAAATACTGAACTAAGTCTAGGAAAAAAAGCTCTAAGGCCAGAAGGACTCTTAGAAAGTATCTTGCGTCTTACCAGAAAGTAGGGATGTTTTATACAGGATAACCTTTAACCACTACTTCCTCCTTCTACCTGATACAACTTGAGTGCAGTCATGATGCTGCTTGTGTTTATCCATTTTCTCATGTTCTTGACCTCAGTTTCTTTTTTTGTCCTTCATTTCACATCTGTCACATTTGCTATAGATATTTTTTGAGCTTTGAGCATGGTGTTCCTTTAGTAAAAACACAAAAAAGTAGCATTAGATACAAACCAAATGGTACCGAACATCTCATGAGTTTGATTACTTCGGGTTTTGGAAGCTCTAAGGCTACTTGCACTCCATTTACAGTAATTGGATTTCTTCAGCTTAGCATCCCAGAGTGAGAACTCGATCTGGTTGGATCCATGTTGTTTGTATGCTCACAGGCCTGATTTCTCCCTGCCCAAACATTATGTTGTCTCATCACTGACTAGATTCAGAACAAAGGCTGACATGTAAGAAATATTGATAGGTGTTTTGATTCTAACCTTCAAGGCTGTGTCTCTCTATATAGCTGCTCTCCTGCAACATCAAATAATACCTGATGGAGAATTTACTGCAAAGAGGACCAGAGCTATAGCATGATTCTCAGGTTTTTTGTTTGGGTTCTGGATACAGATCTCAGCCCTTTTGCATTACACAGTAACACTTCATGTCTTACCAACTTTCACTGTGCAGCAGTCTGCCTTGTGTGGTTTTAATAACAGAGTAGAAATATCATCTTTTCCAGGCTATGGTCAGACCAAGGAGGTAAACGACTTGACGTTCTCATACTTAGTGGCACCAAGATGTAAACCTTTTCAGGATATATTAACTCCATTAGCAAAGCTGGTAAGTTGAGAGTTTCCCACATGTAACTTATTTCTGTTTAAAGGCTGTATAAATTTACACTTGAGGTACACATGCAGAAACATTTGACAGAAAAAAGCATTAGCACTAGGCAAGATGTGTTGAGCTGGCAGAAGGGCTAAGAAAACAGTAAGCACAGGTCAGTAGCAAAATCTTAATTTTTGTGTGCTTATTTTTACCGTGATTTTTTTTCTCTATGTGGGTACAGCACCTGTATTTCATTAGATATGTAACAAAAAATGATTCTCACTCCCAAGTTTGTGCTTTCCTTTTAACTGGATTTGTTATATTATCTGTTTATAATTAGATGACAAATCACAAGTAGAAGTATAAATCAGCTAATAAACAAAGGTTAGAGCAAAGTGCTATCAACTGTTGTCTATTTTAACTGCCACTGGAAATCTGGCAGGTACCTCCTTTCCTGCAAATCCAAGTGAGTAACACTCTCTGTGAATATTACCTTCCATTTAATTTACTAAATTGTTCATGAACAAATTTCAAAGTTCAAGAATGTAATTATTTGGGATTAGTAGTGAATTGCTTTAGCACATAATTGATATTCTGTGGATCGTTTGATTAGCAGCTGAAAACAGTTTGTAACTGATGCTGTAATTAGCTAGCACACTGCTCACTCCATATGAGACTGCAGTGTTATAAAGTTGGGTAAACCCAGAATGCAGAGCAGTGCAGCTTGACTTCTAACTAACTTACACAGAACAAATGTTTTGTAGGAGAAGGCTACATGCTCACCTTCAGGATCAAATAAAGCAGATTTGCAACCAGGTCTGGATCAGAAATTGCCTCAGAATTCAATCCCCTTTCATGCTGTGCTGATGTCATCTGTCTGTGGGCTCCCAATTTTTGTTTTTCATCTCACTGCGGGGACAGGGTAGAGTGGACTAAACGTGACTGATTTATGGAAATCCACATGGAGAGTAGCCATGAATGGTGGAAGATCCTCTGCACAAATGCCTATTATCTGTGGAATGTTCCTTTAGAGAATGAAGATCCCTCTTGACTGAAGGCTGTGTATTTGCACCTGTACAATCATGCAGCAGACCCCTCTAGTGGAGGAATGCTTTTACTTTCTACCCCTTTGATCCAGCAGAGCAGTCCTCCTGTGAGCAGCTGAATGGGGAAATACAATTTTCTGCATTCAGAGTCAACTGATGTAACAGGAGGCACTTTTGCCTGCAGACCAGTATCCCTGCCCAGAATTAAAATACCTTTTGTGAGAAAAAGGAAATAGTGTTTTAAATAATCTTTCTTTTCTTCAGTTGTTTTAAGAATGGCATACCTAACCTGGCACTCCTGTTCTGCTCTCTAAGGGCTGGATACATAAATGCAATTCTATTGTTTAGCTTCTCAGAGTATTCATATGGAATGGGCTTTCCCTTGGACTTTTGTACCTACAATCATCTTTTTATCTCCAAGCTGCTTCTACTTGGCAAGAAAATACATGAAGTGCTCCACTACCTTTATTGCCATTCTCTGAACACCACTAGATGGCACGAGAATACCATGTAGGAACAGAGGACCATTAGCCAGGAAATGAGGTGGCTCCTAATGTCCTCTCACTCCTGTTACCTTTAACCGTAGTCTGTTACCCAAACCACAGATCTAGGAAATATGCATCTGAGAAGTTTTATCCGTGATCAAAAAAGGACCGCACAGAAAGTAAAAATTTGTCACGTACTTAAATGGCTTAAGAGTTGACTGTAGATGCAAAGGGCGAGACTCACTCATCCAGGCTCTGAGAAGCTTAGATAGGTGGGATTTTTCTTCACTGTAGAAAGGACCTAATTTTATCTAGTCACATACTGCCAAATGCTTTTAAATGATATAGACACAAAGTTTCATATTAGTCATCCAGCAGACTGTCATATTCTCAGGTGTCTTTAAAGAAGAAAATGGTCACAGGCATTTCCTTCACAGAATTAGTTCCCCATGTATTTCTCTTCCTCCCCCGTGGGTCTTCATACTTGCTTCTGGACCTCTGCAATCATGGCTGGCCAGCAGCTAAGGCAAGACACTCAGGCACTTTTCTCTCAAGGAGCACGTCCAACTCCAGTCTACTCAAAAGCTCTTACTTGCTCATGTGAAGCACAAGGCGTGGTTTGTCTTCTGAGTAAGGAGTGTAGAGTTTTTTAATTTCTGCTGTTTGCCTGAGAGAAGAGGGAGATCATTTACTTCTTCTTTCCCTTCAGGTACAGACAGGTCATGAGAGAAGTATGAAATAAAAAAATGAGAAGAGCTGTGGAGGTAAAGCTTTCCTTCCGTCTTTTTCCACCTTGTCTCTGAAACGAATTTTCATTTACTCTCTATTTAAAGGATTTTGGAATGAGCTGTGTATGAAAACTAGAACTTTCTCTATTTCCGTAAGCAGTATGAAAATTAAGCCTGGGACTTTAAATAACTTGTGAAGTAAGTACAAGTCACCTTTTAATGTGGAGCGTGGTGGCCTTAGAAGCCTAATGGGAGATAGAAGGGCAAAAAGGTCTGAGAGTGAAACACAGATTTGAAAGCATGTCTGTAAGGCTGTGCTCAGGTTAGAGCTGTTATATTACAACAAAGAAATTGCATACTGGGGGAAGGTAGGCAGGTGCAGAGGAGTTATTTGGTTTCCCAAGCAGTAAGTCAGTCAGATGTCAAAATCAAATGAAGGAGCATTCTCCTTACTGAAGGTTCAGCCAGGTAGCTAGAACCCAAGACTGGAACTCCTGCCCACGTAATAATGGATAAATCACTTAACATATTTTTTTCTGCCAGTGTATGAATGGTGGGATTTGTGCTGATAAACTAGAAAGTAAATGAAGTGGAAAAATTACTACAACAGCCCATCATAACCTTAATCTGATAATCTCAAATTTGCTGCCTACATCAGTTTTCCAGATTTCATATTCAGCTTATCTGTTGTTGAAACTTATCTGTATTTGATCATTAATCATGAATGTATTCTTCCTGTAATAGTCATAGCTGCTCAAAGGATACCAGAAAAGTAGGAGACTGAGAAAAAATAGATAAACACTGCAGAAATATTTTGACACTGGACAGACTGGCAGCAGTGAACTTTGTGCACTTGAGGAAGCAAAGATTGTAGTTTGAGCTTAAAATCTATCTTGGCTGCTGCTTTTAGCATTTCATCTCCTCTTGTGGAGAATTCCAGGCTTCCACTTGAAAATAGAAAGTGTTCCCTGTTTTCCCAGAAAACAGGAGTTTCTGTCTGTATTCTGTGCTCCTATACTCACAAAGAAGAAAACTTCTTACCAAGGCTAGGCACTAGATGGAATATAGTTTTTTTAAAGATGAAGGACTGCTTACTGTGTTGTTTTTATAATGGTTATATAAATATGACTGAAAATTCTCCCATTAATGTGAATAACTTGTACTTCCTTGCTGTGTAACCTGATATGCACTGCCTTGCACTTCTGTCACTAGAGGCAATACAGAGTAGTTGATGGAAAAGTAGACTTAGACAAAACACCTTTCATTTTTACCTTGAAAGAGTTGCAAAAGGGAAGAATTGAAGCAGAGGGAGCACTGTGAACTAGACAATGAGAGGGTCTTATGCATTCATAGCATGTGTGGGAGAGAGCAGTTACTATTTTACATTACTTGAGAGAAACAGTTCTACAGCAATCTTACCAGCTATTCTTTGGTATCTTTGTAAATTGCAGCAATATGAAATTATTAGCTGTATGTGCCCTGGGGGCAGTCACCCTGCATATGTCACCTTCTTGACTGCACCTGAAGCTGGGCAGCAAACCAGCCCTGGCTACTGTGGCTATGCTCCTTAAAATTAAGGAGGAAAAATCAAAGCAATGCTGAGGACTGCAGGGCTGACCACTACCTCACCCAGTCTAACCTGTGGCTCTCAATGATCGTGCGTGTGCTGGGTATGAGGCACCTATCAAAGCCTCTGGTAGTGCAAGGCAGAAGGAATGGGTTCTCCCACATGAAAAAAAAATAAATGTTTGGCTGAAAGAGGAAATAAATCACTGATCCCACAGTCTTTAAAATTACACTGCTATGAAAGACTGAAGCGTTGATTATTTTTAGCAGGGGAGAGCCTAAGGGGAGGGCTTGTCAAAATAGATCAAACCATTGTTAGGAGCAGAGCAGAATTCTCCTGCAGCACTTTCCTTTCCATCACACCTGCATCCTGACGTGAAATAAAAAGTGTGTTCATGGTGGGGGGAAATGTGGAGGAGGGAAAAGCTGCACTTGGGAGAGCCGAAGTGGTAGCAGTTAGTGATGGAGTTGTTATTTCCTGTCACTGCTTTTACCCTATTAGTTTGTCTTGTACTTATTTCTTTCTGTTAATCCCCAGGATAGCCTCTGAGAGTTGTTTATCATCCTGGGGCAAAATGCTTCCAGCCTGCACTCACCACTCTTTCTTCCTGCACGAGGTGGTGCTGATATGTCTAAGTGTCCAGAAGAGCCTGAGGACAGAGTGGGAGGATGTTTTCTCCTTTTTGTAATCTCTCTCTGGGCCCATTACTCTTGCTCAGCTCTGTTCTAGTTCCTCCTGCTTCTTCCAGGCACCCAGACTGTGAGAAGCAGTGCTGTCATGCTGCAGCAAACAAAATGCTGCACAGCTGCTGGGGCATTCATCCATGCTGGACCAGGTGCTGTCGAAACTTCCCTTTTGGAACACATGTTTGAACATTGTTCAAAGCAGTCTGGCCACAGGGGGATGGCATGGGTGTGCTGGGCAGGACAGGGTGTTATTCAAGGCTGCCATTTGCCAGCTAGGTTTTACTAATTTCCTGGCTCTGCTGAGTGACTTATCTCCCAGACAGGGAGGTAATCAAACAGGAGAACTTGATTGCCCCAGAGAGAGAAGGTATTTGGAAGGGCAGATGGAGCTTCAGACAGGTGCTGTGGCAACAGAATCTGGCTTTTTATCTGGAGCAAGAGTGTGAGGCACCTTCAGAGACTACAAATTATGGTATGACCCAGTTTGAGTCTCTCTTCTCTTCTGCCCTTCTGTTCAGTTGTTTAGGTCAACCTTTTTGTAGAAGAAAATATTTTAGGTGGCAGTCTTTTACAGCACACTTCTGTAAATATTCAGCCCTGGTACCATGCCCTAGTTCTGTATTGCCCTGCAGATCTTCTGTCTTTGAGTCTAGAAGAGGAGGCTTGTACTTAAAACAACACTATATTTCCTAATAATTAAACTTAAGGGGTGAGGAACTAAAGAACTATACAAGCAGATAATCCACGTGTTTAGAAGCCTATCAGCACAAAAATGGAGTCCACTGGGACCTTCAGCTTTGCATGGAGAGATGATGTGACTGAATACTTTCTGAATACTCTGATTCTTTAAACCTGCTCAGATGATCTTTCCTCCACAAGTTTTAAGTTCTTATATAGCAGGTTAACCTGGCTTCAGGAAGCTCTTGTATGATCACATTAAAACTTTTTTTGCCTTATCTTATTCCCCCATCTACTCTATAATCTGAAAGGAGAGATGACACCCCTCCATGGCCTCTGAAGTGCCTCCTGAAGGGCCCTGTGGTCTTAAGTGTGAGAAACCTTTCCAGAAATGGTAGGTAAATGGCTGAGTTGTATGGAACTCAACTATGTTCTTCCCTGCCTGATGTAGGCAGCTTGTTTTTCCCTTTAACTCTGTGTTTTTATACAGTAAATTGCTTCCAGTAATCAAACAAACATTTAAAAGCTTATATATACAATTTCAGGCATCTCCAAATCCGTCACAGATGTCCTTGGGGTTTTGTATGCTCGAGGGAAAGCTTTGGCTTTTAAAGAGGGAAGAAGCAGGAAGAAGCATCTCTTTTGGAGATGAAAGGGGAGAGACTAGTTGCTTTCACAGAAATATGGGAATTATCAGACCGAGACAGACTTAGACTGTGTAGTCTGGCTTGGATACATCGAGTGCAGAAGGGGACTCTTAATTATTACTCTTTGCACACATTGGTGGAGTACATGTCTTCAGTCATGTAGGCTCCTGGTGTCTGCATAGCTGAACTGTCTGCCTTTGGAGCTGGGATCCCTGCAAGCAGAACAAGAACTTAATTACTCTGGCTGTTCCTCCTGGGACGGGATCCACACGCTGACGTCTGATATGAGCCTGAGCTAAGGGAGGAGCAGGGAAAGAGGAGCTGTTACATTACTGTGGAACAGCTGCATTTCAGGCTCAGTGCCAAAAGTGGGGGAGGAAAACTTCTGGAGGCCTGAAGAGATAGAGAAAGGCAGATCCCTCCAGGTCTGAGGCTTCAAGAGACCAACGCTGTGTGTGGGCAGGAGCTGGGACGCTGTGTGGGAAAGATCTGCAGTTTCAGCAGAAGGGGAGTTCCCTCCCAGGTCTTCATGCAAACCAAGTCCTCCCTAAATCCCAGGCTTTATCACAGATTTAGGGTAGTACTCTGGGATGGGCTGCAGAGCTGCAGCCTCCACCCCTTTCCACACACACTGGCATCAGATACTGGTAACTTCTGGATTTAAAGGTGCAGTGCTTTGGCACTGAGGGTCTCAAAGCTGAAACCAGCAGAGGGGCCACCTGAACCCCTCTTTGGTAGCATGAAGCAGCACCATATGGGAAGCTTATGCTCGGGGCAGAGAACTTGACAAGTCTGTGTAGGCTAGCTGCTGCAGCTCTCAACCTTGCGTGCTTTACGCTCAGTTAGGTGAAAGACGAGGGTGTTCCAATTGCGCAGGCAAATGTAGGGATCAGTAATAGTGGCAGCAGGCTGCTTACTGCGAGATGTAGAGCATAAAGACATGGTCTTTGTGCATTATTTTTGTTTCAGAGTGTTTGATTCAGAAAAGCACTTTGTCACTCTGCAGATGTGCCTGTACTTTCAGTGACTTCATTTAGAAGTGTCCAGCCACATCTGGGGGGAGCTGTAAAGTGCTAGTCGGGATGACAGCATCTTTTGTAAACAACGAGATTTCCTGGGATTAAGTTTGAATGCTTGGCCCTCTTCAAGAGAGGGGAAGAATATATTTCGTCTCTGACAAAGCCACGAGAAGACTTTCTGTGTTAGGTCATTTATAAGGCCACTGGCTACCACTGAGCCACCAGCCTGCTTCAAACTGAATGGTTTAAGGTTATCTGCATGATTCCTTTGAATAAATTCAAGTTGCATGGGATACAAATATATTAAAACCTTTAGTCAGTTAAAATCATGTCTTTGTAATTCTTAGTTTTGGTAAGAATAAAAAAAACCCATAGTGAAACCAGCTAGCTGTGTGTTATTTGCAGGAATGTGTCATAGGATTGTGTTGTGACTAATCTAGGCACTTTTTCAATGTCTAGCAGCTTTCTGGTATATTCTCCATAAAACTTTCCTCATTTTTGGTATTTAAAATTTGTTCCGACTGTCTTACCAGAACAGAATAAATACATCTTAAGGAACCCTGTAATGAATATGAAACTACTTTGGCAAACTAATTTCATTTTCATGAATCTCATTATTAGTTGAATATCTTAGAAAAATTAGTGTGTGTTCTCTTTGAGGGCAAACACTTCTTTTGAAATTAAAGCCATATTTTGTGAGCATAATGCTAAGCTCTTGTTCAGTGGCAGCGACTAGATAAACCATGCTGTTGTAGCTCTAACGTACATTTAAGCATGATATCTGCAAACAATGTGTGTAGCTTTAAAACAAGTCTCGGTAAGCAATCAGTCTGGCAGCATTTGACTGGACAGTCAGTGAAGTGCAAGCAGGAAAGCACATGCTTCTTTGAATTTGCCTTGTCTGTTGGTGGAAATAGTCCTTGTGGTATTTGTCCAGTTGTATTACCGAACCCAATCACTGCAGGAACTCACAGAAATTTTCATTAACTGGGACCATTGGATACCATTTCTGAAATTCTAAGATGCCATTTTTAAGGAAAATGTTTTCTAAAGAATAAGTCTCACTTGCCCCTGTGATTGTGGCTTCAGTGCATTGTGGCATGGCTGATAGTATCATGCTGAAGTCCACGCTGATAGAGATAGGGAGCTAGGAGATAACCAGGATCTGTAGCACTGCCCATAATACTATTGGAAATCTGTTCTGCCTAGTATATACACTGTCCTAATCTAGGAAAAGTGGTTGATTTTGATCTCCTAAGGTTATGCTGCTTCCGAAGCGGAGAGACTGAAGAGTGCCATAGATGGGGCAGCCATTGGATTTCAGCAAACATCAGAGAATTTGGGGATAAAGACAACTTCTTTGCTGTCTGAGCGGTATCTTTTCTGGTGTGGGATGCGAAATAAAACCTTCTTTTCCAATATCATGAAAGGAAGTATATCTTGGTTAAGGTTGGTATTGTCAGAAGATAACATTTGCTTGAGAACGAAGCTGTATTGTTCTAGCACAATAAACTGTAATCGAAATAATTCACAATGCAATTTCTTCTGTGGTTCCAGTCTGTAAATTAAACCAGAAACTGGCATTTTGGCTGGGTGCATTCAGTTTCAAAGTATTGAATATCGCACATAACACAATAGCAAGAATTCTCATTTTCTTTCTTCATGTAATTTTCCTAAGTAGGGGCACTATGTTTCATTCCTCTTCCATCTGAATAATGACTCTGACTTTTTTTTTTCCTTTGTCATATTGGAAATATACTGTAATATCATCATGTCCAATAGACTTGTCTCAGCTTACCTGGTTTCACTGTGCTATTGCCAGGCAGATGAATGAGTTGGAGTTTTGTCTTCTGAGGCAGAAGCTGCCTGAGGGTGCTTGAAGCTCACTGCTGCAGATTATAAAGAAATAAAGGTGAAAGAGCTTCTTCTGAGGACTGTGCTAGCAGTTGCCACAGAACACTGGACTAAGGACCAAGAGAACATGAAAGACAAAAGCCACAAAGAAAGGGGGTTGAGAAGAAAACTGAATAAGATCGAGTTTGCCAGAGGTGCAACGATGTTTACACCTTTCTCTGTTTCCTTAAGGGCTCTTCAGGAAGCATCTCACACTGACCAAGGCACATGACAGAATGGTGACAGCCTTTGCTTTGTACCTAGATGTTCACTGAAGGGTAGTTTTCTTCCCTGAAAGCATCTTGTTTATCCGTAGTGCATTGATCATTAATCATTGTCAGTCTTGTCTTAAGGGATTATGCCCTTCCTCACTCTAGGTTTAAACTTGAGTGCGGAGACATGACAGCAGAGTACTACAGAAGCGTACCTGTGATGTGCAGAAGTAGGCATCTGAATGTGGGCTTTCAGCAGAAGATATGCTGCTCAGGGCACAGAGGAGCTGGCCAAAATCCCTGCTTTTACTCTTGCTTGGAAACTCACTGCAGAGAAATGAATTGTCTGTGTCCCTTCAGGTAAGACGATTGCCACTCAGTCCTGCTTTCCTGACATAGACCATGGAGGCCAACTTCTCTTTCAATCTGTGCAAGCAGAGATTTTGCTTGTTTGCTTCTCCAACCCATCAAGGCAGAAAAGGAGTAAAAAAGTAGCAGAATAGGCTAAAGAGAGCAGTACGAAATTAAGACAACTGAGAATGTGCAGTTTTAATGTGAATTTTAATAATATTCTGTGCCCTTCCCAACATTTAAGAGTAGCATTTGCTAGTATTTTAGTTTTCATGAATAGCCTGCAGTAGATATGACTGCTATGTCTTCTTGTGTATTTCTAACTAATAATAGCTCTTTGAAGAAAGTGCTTTATGAACACAGGTTCCTTCAGTGTGAATTCATGAATGATCCTGTTCGCATAAGACATTTTTCATCTATGTTTTTTGACCACTTCTACTCCAAGATTTTCAAGAGTATGTTTCTCTTTCAGCCCCATCTGCTGCCTTTTTACCTCTTCCATTAACTTTTCCACTACATCATCTGTTCTTAGTGCAACTTGATGTGGATCTGGTGATTCATTTATATGCTTCCCTGCTGAATAACCAACACGAGGCAGGAAAGTCTACACACTGACTAGTGACTGCTTGTTTCCTACTTTGCCTATTTCAGAGTAGGTTCAAGTCCGGTTTTTAATAGAGAGAGGGGTTATGCTGTGCCACCAAGCTGGATGCCACTTTCACTCAGTTTTTGTGCAGGCTTCAAAGAATGTAAGAAAACAATATGAGGAGACAGAAACTTAGCATGTTTAGCCAAAATAAGAGGTTTGTCTTTAGATCTATTGTTGCTGTTATAGCCTCCGTTAACAGACTACATCATACCTGCTTGTTTTTTGAACCTAGGCTTAGCAGTGTTTTGTTTATTTCCTGTGGTGATATTTGAGGGATTTACCATGTGTGGTCGTACCACCTGAAAAAGATGCCAAGGTTAAAATGGATCTCATATGTCACAGAGTTCACAGTCATCTATGTAATGTGGATTTCCCCACATATCACTGTTCTTCTCAGTGCATGGTACAATGGATTTTCCAAGTAATGGTTTTATGATGGTACAGGCTAAGGATAAACCAAAACTGGAAGACAAGAGACTGATTCCCACATCTTGTGTAAGGAGCTCTGCACAAGCTGGGTCCTGATTCAATTCACAAGCCAGCTTCCACATCTTTCTCTTTGTGTTTAGGCTCCCAAGCTTCCAGAAAAAAGAAGCCCAAGTGCGTAGGCCTGAATCAGGTTTTGCTGTGTTGCAGTCAGGCAGTCATGAAATTAGGATGACAGAACATGCACCCACCCCACAGGCTAGATGTGGAAGCTATGTATTTTTTGAGAGAGAAGTTTTCCCTCCAAGTAATTCTTTATTCCAGAATCAGAAACCTCAGGTCCCTTTTGAGTGGTGTTCAGTTCGGTTTGGGCAGGATCAAAAGGTGGAAGCTGCTGTGCCTTCAGGGAGATGGCTGCAACTTCCAGGTATTTTGTGAGATGGCTGCGACTTTCAGGGATTCTCTGCTACCTCTTATGTCTTCACTGGAGATTGCTGTCGTACACAGAAGTAATAAATAGCTTTGGCATATGGGAGTTGGGAGCCTTTAGTCTCTTTGAGAAGCAGTACGTGATTTATCTCTAGTAGGCAAAAAAAATATCTGGCGTGCCTTTCTGGAAAGGTTGCTGGGCCCTGACCTCCTTTGACCTGGTTTAATTGAGGATTTTGCCAAGCGTATTACATGGGATGTTCTTTGGCAGCACTGACCAAACAAAGCAGGCTGATTGCAAATTATCATTTACACGTGCACAGAATGAGGCATAAAAATAGCTCTTTTAAAAAATAATTTCCTTTTCAGTGACATATGATAACCTTCCTTTAGTAACCTGTCAAAGACCTCAAGATCTGTATAACAAAACATCTCAGCTTCCTCAGTTTTGTCTTCCCAGGCACATTACTAACAAGGTTGAATAATTCAAAAAATGCACATAATTTTTTTTAGTCTATAGATGTACTCATTTTGTGTCTGGCCACCAGCAATGTCAATCAATATTTACTGATGCACCTGCTTTTGAAAAACACTTTTTACATATTCCCATGTATTTCAGGGAAAAAAATATCCTTTACATACACAAAACATTTGCACTGAAGTGCTTACATATTAGTCAAATCAGGGGTAACAATGTCAAACAGAAAGTAAGACTTACTTGACCAGTGACACTGAAACACTATGTCTTGAATCTCAAGTATCTGTTCTGACTTCATAAAATAATTTTTTTTTAAATTAATACACCTGAAAAGCAAATACCTTAAACTTCATGATCTACTCATAATCTGGCAGAAAATGAAATTCATCAGCTCTGGGCAGAAATCAGATTGAAGAGGTTTAATTTTGGTTTTTTTGGGTCAGAGGTGAGTATACTGTTGGTGAATGGAACCAATTCAATACCACAGCCAAGGGGAGACAGTGAGTGTGTAGTGGTGTTCCATCAGCAACACTGCCACTGATGAACAGCTGGATGCAACATATAACAAATGCTCCATCAAATTGGCAGTAAATATTGTTTATAGGACTGATTCTGGGGCACACTGGGTGAACACCTATCATACCTTAACAGATATTAAACCTCAGGTTATTGGGCTGACAGCTACTTTCAGTACAGTACTTTTCACAGCATGAATGAGTGAGACAACAGGACAGATTAAAAGGTGAAATTAGTTTTTAGGCAAAATGTCATTTTTCCAGAATATTATTCACTAAGTGAAAAGGCTGTTCCATAATCTGAGAAGTAATACTTCAAACTTCTCAACTAAGAAGAAAACAATGTTACACTATAACAGGCTTTGGTTTTATTTGAAGAAGCAGTACAGAAATTCTCCTCTTTGACTCCTCACCTCCTTGATGACGGTTGTGTCTCTGGGCTTAGGACAGTGAATAAGAAAGCAAGTTCCTTGAGAGACATTTTTCATTAGCAATTTTTATTGCCCTCATAACAAATAAAAAATGATCAAGTCTCACAGTGACACCCCTACCATTAACAGTTTTTCCATGTTTGAAAGCTAACAAAACTGGAGATTTTCACTTTTATGGAATGTTATTAGCTACAAGACTAAATAATTTGCCAAATCTATGGAAGAAAATAATACTAAAGACTTAACAGCTCTTAGGGTTCTTTCCAGGATTAGCTTTGGTTTTCTTATTTAGGAGGTGTCTACATCTGACTTAAAGTAACTGTGTACTGTATGTTGACATCCGTGGCATTCCTAAGCGTCAGGAAAGGGGACTAAACAACATAAATGGGCTGACAAAATTACCAAAGACTGACGTGGGAGCTGGTTGTTTTCCCTTTAGCTCACCCTCTTTTTCTGCCATCTCCTGTTTTCTATTTTGTTCTTTAGAGAAAGAAACAGGTAAAGAATCACTTATCTAGGATCAATGTAAGATTCTGAAGAGATATGGAAACTGGAAATTTCATGTGAACACGAGACCTACATGCATTGCCCATCCATCTGTGCAATTTCACCAATAAATTCTAAATTTCAATCAAATTCATCAGAAGTAGAAGCTGATGGTACATACCTAAAAATGTCATGAAATTCATTGCAAGGAAGAAGACAAAGGGGAAGTTCGGCTTCAGTTCTTATCTTACCTCTATGATCTGCAAATGTTGCTGTCAGCACTCATGTCTAAATCAGCCGTGATCTATGCTGCCTCTTGCCCAGTCAAACAGGTAACATCTGTGGCAGGGGAATAGAAGTACTGTGAAAATAAAGGCAAGAGCATGGAATAGATGATACTGAGAAACTAGGTTGATTACTCTGAAAGGATTTGGGAATTTAAGAGCAATATGACAGTGCAGTGGGAGCTTTGGTTAGTAAGATGGGGAGATAAAAGTCTTTCAGTGACTATATGGATATGTAGAAGGCATGACAGCCTTGTGGTAGTAGGGTTCATGGACAAATGGTTCTCTGGCAGTGCTCTCTGGATAGCAGCTTAGATCTGTAATACTATTTCCTTTTTTTTGCACATTTACCTCCTTAGTCACCTCATCCCCTTTATCTTTTTTCTCCCTTTTCTGCCCGACAAGTTTCCTCACTTACGTCACAGCCAAGGTAGTCATAAGTCAGCTGAGAACAGAGAAATTAATAACTTCCTTCCCCTTGGAGCGCTAGCACGCTGCTGCTATGAAACACTTAGGTCACCTGTCTTCCCAGCAAGAGAGCAGAAAGTACACAGTGTAATCCAACAACTTCAGTGCACCTCTTCCCTTTGAAAGAGCCACTTGTTGGCTACAGGGATTGGGGGGTTTATGCTCTTGATGAGCTTTGCTTGTTTTTACCTGTAGGATTTTTTTTCAAGTAAAGTTTTCTCACAAACTCCATGTTTTCAGATATTTCTATAGAACCCTATGATTTTTCTGAAACACTGCAACATTTCTGAGCTGATGATTGCAAAGAAATTAGATATCAACAGCTCTAAAACTATGTGAACCTACAGAAACAGAATAAAATACAGAATCAAGGAGGAGTTTTAAAGCAAAGTGAAAGGAGACTTCAGAACAGAGCACAGGATCACAGCAAGGTTGATAAATTTTAAGAAATGTAGGTTGCATAGCAAGTCTGGCCTTGAGATTGCATGGCCCGTCTTGGAGATGTCAGTTTGTCATACACTGCCAGTTTCACCCAGTTAGGAAAGAGGCTAGTACTCCTGTCTTCAGAAATGCAATGTTGCTGATTTAGCTCATCTTTTCAGAGAATTTTGTGATGCACAGCTAGAAGGCACTGTAGAAATGTTAATGACTGTTTGGGAAGTAGTATAGTTCAGTTACAGCTCCTGGCAGTGAGTGCACTGAGGTCTCTAAGACAAAATGGAGTTCATGCCAGCTGTTGAATGAAACAAAGAAAGAACATAAGGGTGGAAATGGGCGAGGAGAAGAGGAAAGTATGCAAGGTATAAAGAAAACCATGTGTGAGTGACATCTGCCTGAGAAAAAGAAGTCGGAGATGAATGAGGGAAGGCAGTAAAGAAATGGATGGTGTCCCCACTCAGTGGTACTGTCTACCTGTTCTTGGTGGCATACAAATAGGAAGCTCCATCTGAATGCAGAGATGGTGCCAGCTCTTGTCAGAGAGAAGAATCTCCAACCTCATCAGCTACTGGCACCTTGTTTGCTCCATGGCTGACATGCAGATCATGTGCCCTGAAACAGAAGCAAATTGTTTTATAGCCTTAGGCTGCTGAACTTGACACAAATCTGTTCCAGTGTTACCAAGCTGGAGCAAGTAGGCAATAGCTCTTGTTTTCCTGCCTCTGTATTTATTCTCTTTCCTTCTCTGACTGACCCGGTAGAAACAAGATAATTAAAAAATGGGTCTAAACTTCATTCATGACAGACCTTAAGAAAATTTCTTGAGTGTAAGTCGAGGTGATTTAGAGAGATCACCATTCCTTAACTGGAGGTGTTTTAAGAACATGTAATAGCATAAAAATTAAAGAGGGATTGAAGGCTAGAGCTTTAACACCAATGCCACAGGAAGACAAGCCAGTGCAAGATCAAGCAGGTGTGTAAGTAAAATCAAGGTGATGTCAGACTGATTAAGAATAAACCACATCAGAAGTTCAACTGGTAAGAGACTTAATCAGAGTCAAATAAGGTAGGGAATATGGTATTCCTTTACACCACTACTTGGAGAAATTTTTGTGACAGGTTCAAAACAGAAGAAAGTCCAGTTCAACATGCTGTGGTCCTCAGTGGAAAGACGAAGACTGGACTTATCTGGCCTAAATAGGAGCAGATATGGGGATGCCTAGTGGCTAAGAGTAAGTAGTTCACTCTTCTGTAGCATAGGTTTTTGGTTGTGGGTTGTTTTTTTTGGTTTGGTTTTGTTTTTTGTTTTGGTTTGTGTTTGTTTGGGGTTTTTTGGGGGGGGGTGGTATTTTGTTTTGTTTTGTTTTTTTTAATTTCTCCTTTGCCTTTGTTGCAGGAAGTGTCTTAACTACATCAGTAAACTAGATTGTATTTGTATTATCTTTGTTTCGTTCTATTCCATAGAGAGCTGTGTTGTCAAGGAGCTCTAAAACCTGCACTCCACATTTTTCAGTATGGAGAACACTTCTATTTGCTGGGCTGGCAGCTGCTGTGTAAGCTTTTCAGTCCTTTTTAATCACTCTGCCTCCTGTAACAAACTACTGTGAATTACTTCTTTGGGCCTCATTATCCAAACTCCTTTATTACTTGAGAAGGAACAAGAGGTACTGAAGGAAACCCAGGGAGATATCCCCTGCCTAATGAAACTCTGCTGTGCCTGTAGAGCCACAGTGCCAAGAGGAGGACGGAAGGGTCATGGCTGGGGTGTGCTGTGTTCTGGATGATAGCACATGAGAATGAATCAGAGCAGCAATGAAATTGCTACACATGACACTGGAAGTCAAGTCGGCTCTGAATGATACCAGGAAACAGAAGGATAAGGACACTGAAAACTTCCTTTACCCGCATCCTCACTTAGTTTGCAGTGCTGAAATCACTGACAACTGAAAGAGCAGTAACTGGAAAGAGCAAGGAAAAAGTCCAGTATCTGTGCTTTTTCTTGGTTTTTTCTCTGATTCCAGGGAATCTGACCTTAAGCAGCATGCCAAGGCAGGGAGGTAGAGCTTTTCATAAGCAGCAGTCACCCTAATTGACAGAAGGAAATGAGATTGTATGCCCTTTCATTCCAGTTGAAGGATATAACTTCCCCAGATACTGCAGATTTAGAATGAAGAGCTATCAAACTGAGATTTTGAATGAGGCTCTGTTTACCCCTCTTACTTAGCAGACATGGAAGCAACAAAGATCCTCACTTTTACAAGGGAAAAAAAATTCTTTCCTTTTCTGTTTTGTAGTTATTGCATGCTGATTAGAAACCTACTCAGAACAAGTTTTACAATACAAGGCTCTTCCATCTCATTTACTGAATCTTCTTAGTAAAGTGCAGGAAACAGTAGGAAAGAAAGCAATTACAGTAAATGCTGAAGCTTCCAACTCAACCCAAAACTCTCCATAGGCTGGTGATGCATGGTACTGTTCTAGGGTTTTCTTCATCTAAGCTCCAGGAACTGGACTCATTAAACATGCTAATATCAAGATTACTTTTTAATTGCAGTTTTTAACTCACCTGTTGTGCTACCTGTTGCTCCGTCAAAGTTGTGCTCACAGGGAAGAGCATGAAAAAAAGAATGAAGGGAAATCTGTTTCTGTGGTGTCAAGGTGTGGGGCAGTCAGTGCCTGGAACTTTCTCGCTAGTTTAAATATCCTGTGAAAATGTGATAGACTGAAACAGTTACATCTGAACAGACTAGGCTGTGAACATCTTCATGAAGATACAGAGGTTCTCTTACAGGTTCTTGCTGCTAGCTGCATCAATATGAAGAGTGCAGAGAGGCACACCAGCTGTCCACAACTGCACCAAGTTCAGCAGCAGAGCATTTGAATATGGGCAAGGCCCTCATTTTGGTCTCGGTCCTTTCCTTCTCTCCCTGGTGGATGAATAAATCTGCTTTGTTGCTGTTTATGTGATACAAGTGGGTGAGAATTGGCACTTGCGAATTACTGGTTTGGGTTATTAACTTGGGTTCATGAATAAACAGAATGACTGCTGCCAGGGAATTGTGCATTAATTACCCTTGAGCTCTGCTGATGGAAGAATGAGAAACAGCAAATATACTAAAAGCTTTTGACTATTGTTTTATCATTAATAATATTGCTAAAAGGAGCAAAACTGGAAAAAAATGCTCTGGACTGTGAAGGGGACTGCAATTCAGGTCACCTCCTCTAGAGAGTGAATGACAGATGAATTGTAGTTACTATTTTTTTGTTGTGATCGTTACTAGCCACTCAAAATGTGCTTCTGGCTCCCCCGTGGAGAGAAGAGATCCCATTTTGATATCTGGACATCCACTTGTCTTCCACAAAACTGAGAATTGTGGATGTTCATCTTAGTGCCAGCTCTGGTAATGAAGCAGTCAAGCAGACCTGCTGAAAACCCAAGAGAAATGCACTGATTAAACACTTTAGTTTTATCTTCTACTGTTCTTCTTGCCTGGTCTTTTTCACCTTCTTCCGGCCTTGGCAGTCCGCACTCCTGTGTTTTTCTGAAAAAGCTGGATGGGAAATTAGTAAACACTTCATTTGATTCAACATATGTTAAGGAAGTGGAAACAGCTGGGGGCCAAAGGGAGAATGTGGCTGGCAAGGCAGGTTGTTATTTTTATACAGAGCTGACCGGAGAGGTCTCTTTGTGTAGAGATGTCACTTGGTCCAGTTTTATCTTGATGCCTCCTATTAGTCCTCTTGCCTTCAAGCATTTTGTCTTACACACCTGTGTGTTTACTCACTGTGATCCATTGCAGCTTCTCCTTATCTCTCCCTTTCCTCAGCACTTTTCTCTTCCTTTTCCTCTTCTACAGCTGTTGCCACTCCTACAGATACCAGGGGCAATGGGAGAGGTCTGGCCCAGCTTTGTCTGTCACCTTCCCAGCCCTTCCTCTTCCTGAGGGCAAGAGAGTCTAGGGTGAAAGCTGGTCTGAAGATGAAGAGCCGGCCAATGTCTGCCAAGTTTGTACAGGCAAACCAAGCATGAGTTGAGAGGAAATTACTAGGCACGGGAAAGGACAGGGTATCCATGGTACTCAAGGAAATGGTCTCATTTAAGTAATTTCCATTAAGTCATAATGAGACAGGACCGAAAACTTTGATTGTATGTGTGATATTTTCTACTCTCTACTATTATCTATAATTTTATTTATGTGTTGCATTATAATATATTCTAGAGTAATAGGTGATAGAGCAGAAACTCCAAATCACCTGTTTTGTGGAAAGAGAGAGCCTTGAGATATTTCCTTAGGAAAACACATATGTTGCTCTATTAGAGGAGAAAAAAGTAATGTAGTAAGTGATGCTGTATCAAGGTAAATAATAAAATTGTCTCCTCTCTTTTTCACTATATGTTCAAAAATTACCTTCAATTCTGTTGCTGCTTATTTCCAGTAATTAATTCAGCTCAGTAAACTGATGCATTTTTGCCTGTCTCACATAATGTGGGTGAAGCAAACAGATATACCTGGGCCTTGATTATACCAAGGCCACTTTATATGGCTAGAGGAATCGCTCCTGATGTTTTTATTCAAACATCAAAGACCAAGGCCATTCTTGTTATTTCTTCCTGCTTTGCTAAGGAAAGTGATTTAACTGCAGAGCTCTTGTTTTATTACTGCTGTGTACAAACCTTTATAAATTCCTGGGAACTGAAAAACACTTCCAAACAAAACATGATGTTGATTGTTGGCTTCTGTGTGAGAATTTTGTAGCCTAATTCCTGCGTCAAAAATCACATAAGACTTACCCGGAGTCAGCGTAACAAGACTTAACTATTTTTTTGCAGCATTGACTCTGAAACTGGAGCTCAGCAGCCTTGTGAAGAGAGGAGAAATGAGGCCCAGAGCCATCTCACTGACTGTGTTTCCACATGAGTCTTTAAAAAAGCCTTAATTTTGACAGCCTCCCTGACATAATTTCAAACCATTCCTTTAAGTGTGTCACTGACAGTATTTCTCAAAATCTATTTTAATGTCTTCTAATGCCTTATTTGTTGAAATATATTTAGTGTCTTCTAAAGCTCGGTAATAAAATTGCTATTTTTATGTATTTTATGTCCAAGGGTGACCTTTTGGTTATGCAGTACCTTTAAGTGAATACAGGAACATGAAGCCTAATAGACACACCAGTTACTTTACCTTATTTTTTTTTTTTAATGCTTTTGATGTGTTTACTTGTTATGTGTTTCTCATAGGCAATCAAATGCCCCAAGGGCAAAGAGCAAATATGTTAAGCTAGTGTAATAAGTAAAGGTAGTCCAGTTAGTTTGACATTGCTTTCTTTTAAGCTGTCATGGATCTTAGGCCTGGTTGGTGCACCTTTTTTTTTTTTTTTGGTGACTGTGATTTATTTGTAATGTTCTATTTAAGACTCCTAGGTTGCAGAAATGCTTTTGTCAGTAGTAATATACTGTTGTTATTGATGCCAACTAATTGCTTCATTCCTAAAATCAAATGTTTTTCATTTTAGAATCCTTTGATTTCCTATCAGTCAGATGGTAAAAAGAGGAGAGAGGTTCTGTAATAAAACTTTCAAAGAACCAACAGAAAATAAATCCATTTAAAGTCTAACAATGTCTAACAAAGTCTTGTCTTCTTTTTAGTTCAAAGGGACAAATTACCAGCAATCTCTGAAAAACCAGAGAATGTAGAAGGCTTCATTATAGCCAACGATTTCAGGAAATATTGACAGATCTAGTTCTGAGGCAGAATTTCCTGCTTCCTGTCTTGATGGATAAAATACTGACACACTCAAATTCATCTGTCCACTTTGAATATGTGCTGACAGAAGCAGTCTGACTTTCAGAGCAGTGTGCACTCCAGGTGTAGACACTCGGGATGTCCCTGATTACACAGAGCAAGATTCTTGCATCCTGTTTGGCATCCCTGGGGTTTTAAAAGAGGAAAGCACAAGCTGTCATGGACTCATGATGGCAGAGGTACGGAGGTGACACCCAGCTTCGTGTGCTTGCAGGAGAAGGAACATTGTCTCCTGCCAGCCTTCAGCCCATTTCTGTCTGGGTGAGAAGTTGGCTCAGTGGCTAAACTTTAAAAGTGGTAGTACAAAGTGGTTTCTGTCACTTTCTCTGCATTTTTGGTCATTTGTTACTAACTGCATCCTCTTGGTCTTCTTTCTTGAGAACTAATTATGATCATATGAAAAGCTTTTAAAAAGAAGAAATCTAAACCTGGCTTGGTTGTAGTAACATAATATATATAAAAATTTACTGGGGTTTTTCTCTATTTTTTTTTCTTTTGCAACTCAAATGGTTTTAACTACTCCTAAAAATATCAGCCAACTTCTTAGTACCAAAAGATTTTGGTTTTTTTCATTAACTGGGCACTAGTAGCATTGATCACACTCACCAGACTGTCTCAATCCACAGCTTTCACAACTCCCAGCAATTACTGCGTGCTGGAATGATGGATCTGTTGATGGGAACCAATGGTTAATTAAAGCTGAAGTGAACAGGCAAGACAGATCCCTCAGGAACATTTTCTGTCTGTAGGTCTTTAGAAAATCTCGATTTATAGGAAGCAATACATTGGTGTTTAAGCTGTCTAGACATGAGTGCCTACTTTGAATTTATTTTGATGGGAGTCGGGCCCTGGGATGTTTTCCAAGTGCCAAAATATCAGAATACAATTAAAAAAAAAAAAAAAGCTATGACTATCTTTTGGGGACTGTTAAAATAAATAGCCTATTTAAATATTGTGCTGACAAAGTGTTAAAAAAAAAACCTAGACAGACTTCAATAAAGTAACGTGCAGTAAACGTAGTTGCGCACATTAGTGAACATTCTAGAGGAGTATGGTTCTAGACTTGAGCGTTGTGGGAGTGAAAACTTCCATGAGAAGATAACACTGAAGGAGCAGCAAAAGTTTGGGGTATGGCTGTGGTTGTTGGCACTTAATGTACATCTAAGCTATGCATCTGAAAGCCACTCAAAATGCCTAACAGATAAGAGTGCCAAAGAATATCACTTTGTTTTTCAACATCCTGGGCAGCTGTTGTCAGACTCTAAAGAAGAAGCAGAGAAGGCACAAAAAGGAAAGAATCTAGATGTAATGTATCTTTTGGACTAGACAAATCTGTCCTCTTCTGCTTCTGAGGTGTTGTAAGCTTAAGGAGACTTCAAATAGCTAAAAAGCTGTAATTAGAGCCATCTTCTGAAACATGCATTTGTTTCTCTGATGCGTTGCAGGAGAGTTCCTGTTTTCCTGTTGTTTCCTGTGGCATAAACATTTATTTTAAATTTCTTTTGTCATCTTGGTAGATGCTGTCCGGAGGAGACGTGCTTTCATGTGACCGTCTTCCTTCCCGCTGCTGTTTGTGGCCTCAAAGGCAAATGCAGGATATTCCTCTTCCAGTTCCTTCAATGCCTCTCCTCCTTCCAGTATCTCTGATCAATCAATCTGCAGTGATGTCAGCATTTCCAAAGAACTGATATAATTATTTGAAAGGTATGTAGAACAAACTGGCCCTCAGTTTCCTAGAACACGCTGAAATATTCTTCAAGCTTGTATAGATTACATAGGATTTGAACAATAATGAACGTGAAGTATTTTAAGTACTGTAATGTAAGTATGATTCAGATGATAGTAAAATGAGATAAGGATGAACATCAAATTGACATAACTTATTAGACCCCTTGGGGTTAAGAACAAGTTTGGCAAAACCCTCATAAGGGTTTTTATCAACTAGGACAGTCCAGATAAAATTAATTCTCTCTTTATACAATCTCTGATCTGTAAAATCTCTCAAGTCCTTTCCTTGTTTTGCTTCTGTGACACTAAATTATACGACTCAAGTAGCTTAGCAGATGTTATCCTGTATCAACACTAAGAATGGGAAAGATGAGAGAAGTTCAATTAGCTGCTGGTGTGCACTAATAATCATACTTAAGATTCTAAGTTACCTTTTGTACATAATTTCTTTATGACTACACAGCACTGAGCAGTCCAGTGGGTAAGCTGTGCTAACAAAACGTTAATGGGAAAAGTCTCATAGGTTCGTAAACTGAGAACTTCAGAGAACCCATTTTAAAATTAGCTCACAGGTGTATTCCCACAAGAAGTGCTTGGCCTGATTTACCGCATGACCTAATGACTCATGACCACACGGTTAAACACTGCTGGATAATCTAGCTTAACTTTTTAATAGTTGCAGTAAATCATTTAAGTAAACCTTCAAAAAGGCAGGTGCAAAGAAAGAGCTGCTTGGTTAAGGCTATTACAACCTCAAAAAACATGAAAGAGTGATATGAGGAATCCTGTCTCTTGGGATGACTCGTGAAGTCCACTTTAGGATTAACAAGGGAAGTGCTTTCTGAAGGCTGTTACTGATGAAAGCACATAACTTTCAGGACAGAAAGAGGAAGGTGGGGGGGGTGTGCTCTGTGTGTGTGCCTTACTGTGAAGAAATGGGCAGGAAGTATACTGACAGATCCTGTGGGTTTATCTCGTATGAGGAATTTCATGGGTGTAGCTGACCTCAGCCTTCATTCAGTAATGCTTTTTCTTCTGTAATGCTGTTGGTGAACCTAAACTCGGTTTGCTTCAGCATCCTGTCAAGCAGAGAAGATAGTGGTAGAAAGGAAATATCAATGTAGTAAACAAAAAATAGGTAGAACAGGTTTTAGATAGATGTACCCATGATCAATTGAAAGGCATATATTAGAAGTGATTTGTTATAAATTAATTAACACCTGTGGGTAATTAACTTCTTCGTGCAAAGGTCTATATTTCAATATAAAGAGAGGCAGTCTGCAAAATGGAAAGTGGATTTTGTTTGTGATGCAGTTGTCTTGCAACTGTTTACTCCACTACGGCATGAAGACTGTAATTAGGAGGAAAGGTTTTATTTGGTCTCAGTCAAGGTTTCAGTATATAGCTGGTTGTTGGTAAACCAGCTTGTATGACACCTGAGAAATTTTGGTTATTTTGAAAACCTGGCTTCTCCTTTCATCAAGCAACCTCTACCACATTCACCTTCTCCTTCTGAACAGAGCATTGTCAGTATGTTAGCATGCCTTCCTAACTGTAAACCGAAGTTTTGTTTGTGTCTCTCCCCATGAATCAAATTTTCTGTCCCAGTTAAGGGCAGTTGATGTGATAGCAAACTAACTATAAATATTTTTTTTCAGAAAGATCTTACCATAAAGATCTTTTCTTCGGCTGTGGCATTCCCACGGTATTTATAGCAACTGGCAGGGGTGTCTGGTCATTCAGTATAGTCTGTTTTGGGAGTGCAGGGTGGACACGAGGCTTTGCTGGAGGAGGGCAGGGAACTGGGAGTGTGAGTTTGAGCAGCGGGGGGAGGAAAGGGCTGACTCTGGTCTGCAAACTGATGCTACAGCTCAAGAAGAGACAGCAGAGACTGAAGTAGTTTGGATAGTTGGGGTGTCAGTGGGTTGTTCGACCAGGCAATAACACAGCATCTCCAAGCAAGGCCCCTTCAGTTTGGCTAAGTCTGAGTATTGAAAAGTGAAGTAAGACACAAATACAGTGTGGGTGCCAGCTGCTCCTTACTACCTGCCTGGGTACGTTTTCCTACTACCTGATAAATTTTATCTCTGTTTCAGTGATGATTCACTCTACCTGAATGTTAATGTACCTCCTATTTACTACAGAGAAGTGGCATGTAAATAAGCAGTTAATGCAAATTAGCTGGCACAAATGCAGTACTACTTATAACCCAAGAAATGTGACTTTTCTTATAGACTTAACGTATTTTTCAGTGCTATACTGATTGAAAGGTGTATCTCCCCTTCTTTATGAGGTTTCTTTACCAGAAGCAGTAGGCTGTGGTTTTGCAGTGTGGAAGAAGATAGATGAGGGACAAGGGTTAAATTAGATGTCTATAAAATTCAGAGTAGGAAGGAAAAGTCATTATGAAAGAGTTTATCTCTTGCTTCCATTACCAAAGCAGGTGAGTGTGCCATGAAGCCATCAGGTATCGGGTTCAAAACAAACAGGAGATAACGTTTTCACACGCTGCTGCATGTTTAAGTTATGCAATCCTTGGCCACAGCATGTCTTGGAGTCCAGAAGTTCTCAGAGCTTCAGAAATGGGCTTTGAGGGTTCAGAGATGAAAGAAGCCTTGAGATTTAACAGGCACAAATATACCTGCCGTGGCTCAAGGTGCCTGTCATAAACAAATCCCTAGCAACTGAGTACAAAACTGTGTGGAATGTCTGGGCTTTCTGTGCTCTTTTACTCCTCCCTGGTATCCATTGCTGGCCACTGTTGAGCACAGGACATAGTACTAAATGTCATTTTTGATCCACTGTGGATTTTTTCATGTTGTCAACCATGCTGTTAGACAGCCCATTTGTACTATTGCATCTATACTTGGAGAAGACAGGGGTATCTTGTACTGTTTTAACTGTTGTTATGGTTTTTCTGTGTGAGTGTGGCTACAAGAGGCATTTGAGTACCAGAATATGAAGTGGGAATAGAGCAACAGGGTGAATCAACTGTTCATTCTAAGATCTGAAGACAGGAATGTAGTAGAAAATATTTTTAAGTACAATCTTTAATAACAAAATCAAAGTTTATGTTTAAATCCCATATGGCAAAGAATACCGCTTCAGCAGAATTGCCTTTTTGAGGGTTCAGTGACTTGTTTTAAGTAAAGAAAAACACTGTTTGGATTTTGTATACATGGGAAAAAACAGAGGCATTCAAATTTTTCATAAGGAAATTTTTATTAGTCTGTAAATACCCGCTAAGTTAATTTAACTGGGACTTCATATCCTGTTGTCCCAGTTGTGCAAATAGGAAAACAATGATGCTGCTTCTAAAGACTTGTTAAGAATGTTATTATTTTGGCATGAGGTCTTAATGGTTTGCACACTGCAGGCATCAGGCTGGAAGAAACTTGGGTGAACTTGCTTGCAGACAAAGAAGAGGTCGCTTTGCAGTTTTTTTAAACACAGGGTAACTAGGATGAAGCAAGATACTATCCTTTCTCTTATAGTTAATGGACTGCAAGTAATTTTTTTGCACACAAGGAGAGGGTGAGGAGGACAGTTGCACAGACTAACCTTTCTTGGATCCCCTGCCGTCATGCAAACAAGAAAAGTGGGAGATAAGGTCATGTGGTAGAGGCAGCTGACAGCCACATCTGCCTTCAGGTTGGTCAGCAGGACAAGTGCAAACTGCAGACAGTAAGTTTCTTAAGACAGACTACTAAATATCTTATCTCCATGCTATAGATCAGCTAAGGAGAAAGAAGTCAGGGAGGTCTTCTTGGGCTCTAGAGCCCTTCCTACCTCTTGCCCAAGACCTGCACAAACACCTTGCTACCTCGTTGCCTTGTGCTGGGATATCCCGTGTCCTAACTAGGACATGGAGCCCTAAGGAGGAAATTCTGCAAACTTGCACCCAGCACCTTCCGTGGTACCTTGGTCCCTCATCTCTAAACTGCTTCTCTAAACTGCTTCAAGGACCGTTAATGCCAAGATCATGGGATGTGATGTCCTGGGACCAATTTCTAACCACAAGAAAGAGCCCCCCTGTCCCAGGCCAGTGCTGTTGCTGGTCTCTCTTTTGCAGCAAGATGGTGGGGATAGGGTTTGTCTCTTCTACCTGTACAGTGAAACAAACAGAGCTGCCAGAAAGGAGGCCATAAACGCAGCACTTATAGATGAGGTGGGGAGTTCAAGAGTCTCATTAGAACAGGGGTGCTATAGGAAGCTGAAGACTGCACTGTTCAGTTCTCGGTCTTCTCAGAGGCAGCAGCCTTGCTTGAAGCTGAGGAGACCTGAACCTATTTGCTCCTGTGCAACACCCACCTCATTTTAATGTCCTACCTATGACTCCCCTATTGCTCTGTTTTTCCCAAAGCTCTGGATGCAAGTATAAGATTCAGGACAACTTGGGACAGGACAAGGTTGAGGGCTGACAGTTTAGGAAATTGTGAGAGCAAGGGGAAGGAGGAGAAGGGAGGGTGACATCTTCTCAGCTTCCCTATATGCAAGGTTGCTAACATAGCGCTGGTGCTAATTCAGAGATGTGGTTCTGAAATCTTAGTGCTTTTTCTGTCTCTCTCTCTGGTTCAGTACACGAGCACACAAGCATCTGAATTACCCTTGGGACCATATGCTTAGAGCTGTAGAGTGAATTGGTGGTGAAGGAAGACAAAAGAAAGCAGCAGTTTCTAGACAGGAGGCAACCCACAATTGGAAAGGGGCTTGTGTGCCATTCATTATCATGGTTCAAAGGAACCATGATGGGAAATGTGCAGGTTTGGCAAACAAACCAATAGCACTAAGAAAATACCTGACTACGTATTACCAATTTTGACTCCCAAGGGAAACTGACTTCCAAAACATTGTCATTCAGCACAAGTCCTAGAGGCTGTGCTGGTTTTGCTTGGTAAACATTCCCTTATTTAACAAAAGCCATTACTAGTGAGGAAAGAAAAGGCCAGATACACAGTTGCTGTGAAGTGAAAGCCTGGGGGCAGAATAGCTGACGTTCACTTAAAACCCTATAATTCTGCTAGTGAAGAAAAGAAAATGCACTGAACTGGCAGATGAAAGGTACTCTTTTCCTTGTCTTCATGTGAAAGGTCAAGCAGAAAAAAAAATAAGGAGGTCAGAAATAAATAGGAACAATAAAAATAGTCTTTAAGACACTGCAGTGTTAACACAGTGCTTTTCTTCCTGTAGCCTGATCTCGCTCCAGAAAAAAACCTTGGGAACATGCCAAAGCATTAAAAGCAATAGAATTGCATTTTGAAGGGCAAGAAAAGCAGATTGTGTGCTGTAAAGTGCTGTGCTGTTCACCTTTCATCTCTCTGACCGTCACCCAAGGATCTCCTTTGCGATTATAAAAGGTGCCACTTTGAGATCATTTATGTTGCTTGGGAGAGTTATTTGAACAGTATCTATGCATTGCTGAGGTAACTTTAATTGGGTTGCTGTGTAGGTGATGCAATTAAATTATTGACCTTCTGATAGCAAAATATCCAAATGAAATAGTCTTGTTTGGGTAATGGCTGTTAAAATGTATAGCGGCTTATTGACATACTTCAGGTTTATTGACCTAACCTTCTGAAGTCACCTTTTGTAATGCAGAAAAGTCCCTCTGTGCCTTGCATTCATTTCACAGTCTTTCTTGCCCTGATTTGTCAGGGGCAGGAGCTCAGAGCATCCTTTGCTCCCTATTCAGTGAGTGGAAGTCCCCCTGAAACTGTGTGTCTCCAAAGAAATTCAGTTCTTCAGTTGAACCATGCCATGGGGTTTCAGTTTTAACTTGCAGAGCAACTTTTCAGCCATCTCTTTTAGGAGGAAGTCCAGGTCAGATGCAGAGCACTTGATTCTTAGTTTTATATGAAGAGTTAACAGCAGCTGCGTTTTTTCCACAAATTAGATACTCACAGTTAGAAGAGCTTCTCATGCCACCGTGCTAGTTTATTAACACAAAAGTATTTGTGCATTTACATTGGATGCTCTGATCAGACATAGATTATTTCTGTTCAGAGCTACTCTCCAAGGAAGGAGGGGTAGAAGGCTGAAACCCAGAACACAACAACAGTGTGAAGAGGGCCTGTCACTTCATAACTATGACTGGCAGAGATTAAGACAAGTTAAATTAATTGACATTTTACTACTCAATATCTATGGGCTACTTTCAATTCTCTACATTTTGACTACCTTTTTTTCATTATCACCCTGAAGATGACGTCTGTGTCTCTGAAAAACATTATACCGTCTAATCTGCTTTCAACATCTCTTTACCTGCACTGGATTCTCCACAAGATTCATATCTATTAGCAATCTGATGAAGAGACTTCTCCTTGTTCCCCTATGTGCTAGAGCTGTTTATCCTTTGTGATTTAATTTTTTTCCCTTTTCAAATCCTTGTGGTGGTGACAAATGGCAGTGGTTTTCCATCCTTCAGATATTTGGCACTTCTCTTGACCTGGCCAACCAGTTTGTTTCTTCCCTTGTCCTCCCTCTCCCTCCCCAGAACAACTCTTCTTGAAAATTCAGGATGCTTTCTGACTTCCTGAGCATGCTTGTTGCTTTTCCTGTGGGGCAATGAAAACTTGTCCTACCTGGTCACTCTGAGTAGGCAGGACATAGTTTCAAGTCCTACTCTTGAAGAGCTCAGTTACAGGAGCTATTTTTATTTTCCTCCTCCAACCCTAAGCTTTAGTATGAGCCAAAAGGGAAATACATCTTATGGCTCTTAAAACAAATTTGTAAGTTTTTTATATCATAATTTTACCACAAGAGAGTTTCAAATCCTGTTTTTATGAAATCTATGGAAGTCTTCCAGTGGATTCAAGTCTGAGGTGAGTGTCTGTTAAACAAAACAAAATGTCAGAAAACAAAATGTGGTATGAGTTAGAAACAGACATCATAAATGTTTTCTTCTCAGTTTCCTCTCAGACAGTAAGTTCTGTGGTCCCATATGTGAAACTTCTTGTATGGCTGTTTTCCTGGAGAAAGTCTCAATGGGCAGTAGCCTATCAGTTATTCCTTTAAGTTCATTTTTTATCAAATCATTACTTGTAAATAAGGTTAAGTGTGCTTTTACAACTCTAGTTTCCTGCCAAATTACCTGAGCATGAGACACATCTTCACAGTGACATGTCCAGAGGCTCAAGGCATTCCCCATAGTAGACGACTTGATTGGGAGACTGTGGACGACAAGATTAGAAAGATTTTTGACTTAGAAACCTGTCTAATTTTCCCCAAAAAGCTAAACTATGGGGTAACACCAGGCTCGTTAGGATTATTCATCTTTTATATGGTCATCTTTTTGCTTAATCTGTGAAAGTAATTACAGGCTGGAATACATACAATTTACACAACATGGAACTGGGACTCCAGGGAAAAAGGTACTACTGTTCAAAGAAGAAAGGGAAAGTGGAACATCTGGACAAAATCAGATGAGGACAACCAGAACACAAGTTAGTAGACTTGGCACAGGAGTTTTATTTTGCAAGAATTCCTAAGATGAGCTCATTTGCTCAATCACCCTCGCCTTTGCATCCATTTATATTTTGGCCTCCTATGGAGGCCCAGGTTGAGAAACATAGTTTGAACCCCTTCCACACCCCCATTATGGAAACCTAATCTGCGCTGCCGGTCTGTTTCTGGGTCAGATGCCTGCAGCCAGAGCAGAGCAGGAGCAGTGTGTGGGAGCAGCCCCTCAGAAAGGAAAGGACTTGAAATGATTTCTGTACAACATTTCACGAGTCCTTGACCATTGCCGAAGTGAGATTAATCAATTTTGAGTAGCCCTGAAGAAATCAACGTGCCTGGGGCCTGAGCAGTTTAGCCACAGAAACTCGTCAGCGCAGGGGGAAGGCCAGAGCCTGGACACCCGGCATCAAACAAGCAGCTCCGGCTGCAAGCACCACCCGTTCCCCTGCGCTCCGGCTGCTCAAAGGCGGGTTTACGGAGCACATCCTCCGGATAACTCTGGACCCGGAGGTCTGGCCATCCGCTGTACGGTCGCAGAGGGGTCTTCTCTGCCCTGCCAGGCAGCGCGGCGCCCGGGCGAGCCCCAGGCTGTGAGCCTCACACAGCCCCGCTGGCTGCCCTCCCAGAGCAGGGGCTCGTGGTATGCGCCGGGGGAGTCCGGAGGCTGTTTGGCGCTGGAAGCGAACTAATGCAAAACACAGTCAAAGCGCTTTCATGTGAGCTCCTGAGGAGAGGCCGGGGCAGCTGTAAAGAATATGCATGGCCCAGGGTCTGTTTACAAGGAGAGAGAAAGGGCTGTTGTGGGAAATGGCCGCATCACTGTTCCCGTGGTGCACGGTACCTTGTTTATACGACAGTGCCAAGTGGCAAGCACAGACACACTTGTGAGAGAGCACCTTGGGAACTTTAGAGCCTCCTTCTGATTTTCTTCAAAACCTGAAAAGGGGAGAAAGTTGTTTTAATTTGTACTACTGTCACTGCTACTCAGCTGTTTGAACCTTTTTTCCATCCACTCATGTTTACTTCTCTCAGCAACGGTGAGTTTCTAGAGTGTATTAGAAACATCGCAGGCAATGCCAGTGCTTGAAATTGAGCAGCTGAGGTCATTTGGCTTGTTCAGTCTGGAGAAGGCGAGACTTGACAGGAGAACCTCGTACTGGTCTACAGCTTCCTCACAAGGGGAAGTGGAGAGCCAGACACTGATGTCTTCTCTCTGGTGACCAGTGGCAGGACCCAAGGGAATGGTATGAAGCTGTTTTGAGGGGAGTTAGATTGGATATAAGGAAAAGGTTCTTCGCCCAGAGGGCGGTTGGACACTGCAGCAGGCTCCCCAGGAAAGTGGTCGCAGAACCAAGACTTCCAGAGTTCAAGAAGCATTTGGACAATGTTCTCAGACACATGGTGTCATTCTTGGGCCTGTCCTGTGCAGGGCCAGGAGTTGGAGTTTGATTATCCTTATGGGTCCTTTCCAACTCAGGATATTCTATGATTCTGTGAAATTCATGCTTGTATCTTTGGGTGGATGTTTTACTACTGAAGCTCTGGGTAGTGTGATAATAGTAGTATTTGTAGCAACTTCTGTTGTCTGCAATTTTCCCTCTTTTAATGACACATTCGTAAGTACTATTCCAGACTCAAATAAAAAAGTATTTCTGTTCTTGTTTGATAAAAAAGTATCTCTGTTCATTTTCATAAGAGCTTAGTAAGCATAGTACATTTTGTGAACCCAGGAGTATAAGAACTACTGGCTTTTCTGTCTATACTCTGTGAATTTAATTTACCTTTTCAGATTAGTTTTATTCCCTGTAGGTACATCCTGGACTCCTCTGTAGTTATTATTTTTGATGACTCCACTAACGCCTACTGCTGAAGACAGAGATGATCTATTTCAGACTCCTCCGCTGAATGAATTCAGCCAACAATCCACTCATGACTCTGGCAGATGTTTTTGCTTGCTTTCTTTCCTTCAGGCCAGTAAAAACTTTATAAATCTTCACTCTACCATTCCAGAAACGTGAGAACTTTCCCCCTTGACACCTGAAACATCTCACTGACCTTGTCTGCATACAGTAGAATGTGTTTGTATATACTACAGACCCCTGAGTTTTAAATTAACAAAACCTCAACATTTAGTCTTATAAAAACTTGATTTAGATTAGACTAGGCTCCACAAAATTAGGTTTTCTTAAGAATACTTACTCCTTGTGCTCATATACCCACAATTCAAAACCTGTCAACTTGATTGCTTACTGTAACAATTCCAAATATTTATGTTGGTTGTCCCTGCCTGTTTATATAACATTGTGTCTTCCCTACTTTATATGCGCATTAGTATCCGTGAAGTCAATGGACTATTTCCATTGATGTCCGGAGATGTTAGCCAAAGGTTCCATAGAAAATGCATGAGACCCTGCTCCAAATCAAGCCTGATACGTGTTCATTACAATCTTTTCTTCATCTCCATTTCAAGATGCTAACTCATTCCTTGGTCTGCTCTCTTGTTGAAGAAGACCAGAGAGTTCAAAGAGGCTACTTCAGACTTTGCTTTTCAAGGCTTGTCCTTCTTCTGTTTGTTGGAACTAGAAAGCATTTAGATATGTTGATTATTTTGAGGGAAAGAGTGAGGTGAACTGATTATTGCAGTCCTGCTCTCTCTAGACTAGTGGACACATTATTTTTTGGAACTAAGTTTTGCTAAGAAGCCAAGGATTAATTGATTATGGAGACTAAATTATCCTTTCACTTAATAATTTACTAGAAAATGTCATGGTGTTATAACCAGAGGCTGTTAGAAACCTTCATCATCATGAATAATTATGACATGATGCAACATGTCTGAGGAGGAACTCTTGAAATTGCTCTAATGTGAATAAATAAAATAGAGATTACTATTCCATAAAAAATATGTAAACTCAGAAAATTGCAAATGAAGACTGGCATAAACCTTTGTGGTTTGTTTTTTTTTTTTTTTTAAATTGTGAAGTTGTTGGAGTTTTTTCAAAGTAGTAACATAAGTTTGTTTTTTGTTTGTTTGTTTGTTTTTATCTTATTAGTACAGTGCTAATTGCAGCTTATTTACAGCCCCTAGAAAATAAAATTCCCATCAGGGAAATACTCTATTTCAGTTTTCGGCACAAAGCAGTGAGATGGTAATCTCTTTCTTCTGTCAATCTCCTTGTCATTCCTATCTCAAGTACCATTCTTTGTCTTCTACTTCTCGATAAGCCTGCAAGTTGTCTATGCAGAATCTGCAGTATTTGACTCAGCGAATTTGCATTGTACTCCTTGGACATCTTGCTATCTCATACCTCCCTGGGTATTTTCTGTTTTCTGTACATTCTCTGCAACTGCAAATCCCAAATGCTTGCATGAATGAAAGGTTAGTATTAGCAGATCTATGTGGTGGATTCATTCACGTTCTGTGTTGTCCTGAAGAATAGCCATTAGTTTAAAACTCATAAAAATGAGAAAAATTATGAACACTGGTCAAAAAACGTCACCACCTCACAAAAGAGTAAGAATAGCTTGGTTAGGACAACTATAAAGTTTGCCCATTCCTGCAGCCACAACAGCAAAGTGTAATCAAAATGAAATTTTTTTGTCTTCTCTTCTTTTAACCTTTTTGACAGAAAATGTTTAGGCCCGTGGCTTTGCTGCAGGACTTACTGATAATTCACAGAAACCAGTGTCTGGTTTATCTGACTTTTAGATGGACTGAGTACGTGGAACCCAAGTTTTAGTTTGCAATAGTTACGGGAAGTGCCTGCTCCTGAACAAAAGGCAGTCTAAGTCAGGAGCTGCTTTGTAAACCAGTATACTTGTCCTAGTAATGATGGAAGTAGTATTAATTCAGGTCACAGCTGTAATGAGAGTGCCATTTGCTTATAAAATGCCAAAAGGTGGAAATAATCATTAATCACATGCAAAGAAGACTGCAACAGGATGAGGTACCTGTGTACACTTATTACCCTTAAGCACCTATTCTATTAATAACCCTGCTGTAAGCATTGTGTTTAAACTATCAATCCTCTATTAAGACTGAGAGCAGACAGCCAAAGCTGTAGAGGTCTCTCAACATTCCAAAGGGCACATCCTGCAGGACAGTATGCCCACTGGGGGACACCTGGGCAGCTAACAACCTTCAAATTGTCCACTCTAGGTCACCTGTCCATAGGTCATGACTGCCTTAACTCCTCAGCAATAGCCTGACAACTTCCACCTGTGGTGGGTTTTCCTAGGCATGACTTGTTGTATTTGAGAAATTTGATCCTGTCTTGGATTAATGGGAGTTTTATCTCTGACACCCATGAGGTAGAGTTGAAGTTTTGATGATATGTGGGAAGCAGCAGCTGCTTCTGTATTGTCCATCTTTGGCGTTTTGGAATGATTACCTAGAGAGGGCATGGGTGCTCTTGACACAGGGAATGGGTACGTAACATGAAAAGGTTCTGCTCCTTCACATCTACGTTGTGGAGAAGAACACTCCTTTAATGATTTCATAATTAGAAACAACAGCAGAAATAAATTCAAACCTTTAACAGCTGCTCAGATTTTAGGTTGAGTGCTGGGGAATCTCCTAAGCCCATACAAGTGTTTTCTGTGTCTGTCTGGCATAAGAAACTAGTAGCGTTCTACCATTAATATTGTTCATGTAATCCTGTATTATTTGTCCATGTTTTACACGGCACTGTTCTGCTCCCTAAGGGTTAGACTTTGGCTAGTGTTGCATTCTCAGTAGTGAGGCATGGCTTGTGCATCTGGGTTTTACATCAGAAACACACGCTCTCATTCGTGCGAAGCTCATTCAGAAAATTGACTGGTTTTTCAAAAGGGCGACGGTATAGTTTTATACCAGTGGAGTGCCAAAGGACTTAAGTTCATGTGTCCTTGTTTCTGGTTGCAGGAAAAGACATCAATACAGAGCACATGTGAAATTCTGTCTGTGTAATGAAGAGTGTTCTTTGACTACGCTGTTTCCAGTGTAAACTACTGAACTTGCAAACACCAAGTTATGTGGGAAATAAGCCAAGGTGATGAAGTCCAAGCAAGATGAGGAAGCACAGAGACTGTAAACACATTACCTTCTATTAAAGGAAGCATGTGTTGTAAAGATATAGGTTCTTGTCTTTTATTTTGGTAAGAATAAGCTTATTTTTTTTTGATACAGGTGGCAAATCCTCCAAGGAAAACATCTACAAGAGAACAGAGGTAGGCCAGAACATTTAACAAAAGCCTCATTATCTGTTGTTCTGTAAAGCAGAGGACCAAATGCTGGTCTCTTAAAATTGGTGGCAAAACTAGCTGTTTTAATGGCTAGGAGTTTATCCCAGGTGTTTTGCTACCATAGTGACAGTCTTATCCACACGTGTGGAGAGCAGTTGGTTTAAATTAAGAGCTGCTGTTATCAAGGTGCAGTTTTGGAATGAAAGGACAGCTAGAGTTAAATGAATTAAATGTATGTATTACAAAAAATATTTCCCAGTATACGTTCTCGATGTAGAGAGGATCACTGCAATACTCACAGATCACAGTAAATACAGCAGAAGTATATACAGTGCAAATAAGTTTTGCCTTCTGAAACTTATGTCATCTAAGCCCACAAGGCTCAGTGAGCACACTAATAGAAACCAAAATAAATGTATAAATTCACACACCTATATCAACTGTCTGTAGGGCAAACACTGAATAAATATACTATTAGAACAGTCCATTTGTTATAAAACTATGCCAAGTATCAAGAATGGTAGATTTTCCTGTAGTTTCCTTCACAAAGAGACGGCATACAAAAGAAAACCGTTTCAACTTCTGTATTGTGGGAATATGCTAAGTTTTTATTTCTTTGTGTGCTAATTCAATAAGTACTAGCATCTGTGCTAATCTCTTTCTTTACTACTTTTCAGAACAAGGCTATCCTGAGTTAATTTATGCCCTTCATTTGAGACATTGATGGCTGGCACTGAGAGCAAGACGAGAAAACTGGGCAAATTTGGGGGCTGCTGTTATCTTTAATACATTTTTAGCAATGCCTTTCACGAGAATTTTAGATCTTCGTGACTTTGAAAATAGAGGTGACAAACCAGGTAAGTATAATGAAAACTTGAAATAAAAGTGGGATTTTTATTTTAGTTTTGAGATGACCATTTAGACTAACATATTTTAAGATTTTGTACTAATTCAGGTTTATTTTCATGTCTAGTTGTCATTATACATAATGCTGAATCCTACCATCAACTTCTGAAGCCTATGGAAAGTGAAATTTGCACTGATGCCTGTGGCTGTTCAGCTCAACCTGTGCAAGCTATAGACACAGGTTTGATTTGGTTTGGGTTTGTTTTTTGTTTGTTTGTTGTTGTTGTTGTTTTTGTTGGGTTTTTTGTCGGTTTTTGGTTTTTTTTTTTTACAGTTATGGCCACAGGTATAAACTGGGCAATTATTTTTTGGAGGTGCAGTTTTTGTGAGGCAAATGAGTCCTACAGACAGATCTGTTTCCATATGATTTTGATTCATAGTGACTTTGCACATGCCATTTGTGACTTTTCCACTGCAGTTACTGGGAACTGATTTTTATTTCTTAGTTGCTTTGTGAGACAAAGACAATTACATTTGTTTCAATTTTAAAATAAAACTGAGGTGTTTATATCTTTGAATATGTTTACTGCTTCAGCTGTGAAGTCATTTAAATAGAAACAGTACTAGGGAGCATAGTGGAGTATCAGACAAAAACAAGTATTTTGAAAGATCAATTGAGTTTTGTAAGCTCAAAAGCATCTATTTGAATCAAATCATACAATGTGTGATTTTGATATCATTAAAACAAATATCCCAAATGAGCCATCCCTCACCCTTCATAGCAAAGGGGTGACATCATTTCTGCATATTGTATTGATAGTTTTTGTCATTCAGTACAGAGGTCAGGCAAGTAAGCTGGGAAAGCAAGTTGTGTTCCAAAAGGCCACACCAAGTCCCAGCATGAGCTTTTTATTTTCTTTGAATGTAAGATCATAAGGAATTAACTTTTAATCTGTTTTGTCCACCTGTGTTTACTGTAGCTAGGGGACCTCTTGCTTTGCTATTGCTATTCTATTTATTTAAAGGCAAAATGAGAACCGAAGAGTATATGGGAATACTCCTAGTAGGGCAGATTTGGGTGAAAGGAGCCCATACATTGCCATCCCACACTGCTGTAGCTTCTGAGCAGCCTGCTGTTTGCTTGTCTGGCTAATTTTATACTGTGGTTCTCACTTTAGGCTATGGCTTCTACAGCACTGGTCTCATACTTTAGATGTTGTGGAAAATGGCATTTGCATTGAAGTCAGTGATAGCTGAGTGCATACACTGCAGAAAATAAACACAAACATTGCTTTCATTGTCTCTTCCTTCCTCTATTATGTATGCTAAACTTCTGCTATTGTTGTTGTTTTTGCTCACAGAGATACCAGGAATACCATTGGAAATTGTCTTCCAGCTCCTTCCTTGAAGGAAGGACAAGGAATCAGTTTTTTATTTTTATGTTTTTAATAGTGGAAGAGTACCAAGTCACAACTCTGAAACTTGTTCTACTATGAAAATAGCCCTGCTGAGAACATAGCATGGCTTTGTTTTGCCTTTCCACAGAAAAAAATCAAGAGGATAATGAGCAAATGGAAAAATAATTTTTAAAAAAGGGTCTTTTTCTTATAATATCTTGCACAAGTTTATGCTTAAAAACATTTGCACAAGATAGGTGTCTTTTATTAAGATATGTCCTAGAACAACCCATTCACTGAACAATACATAATAGTTACGCTAAACACTGTCTGCTTTTATCATAGCAGCAGCAGAATGAATCTGACAGTGCCTGTACTACTGTTTGCAAAGGAACGTATTACAATTCAGGCTCATACCGCTTGCCAGACACAGAATGCTTTCTTAACGGTGAGAGAAATTAGTTTCCATTTTTATGCAGATTTTCCTGCTTATTGGCTATAGAGGTCTTCTGTTGTATTCAGAAGGAATGCATCTTAAGCACTGGAGAGGCTTCGCATTACTTCCAGATACTGCTGAGATATGTGGGGGGGTGAAAGCAGTCAGAGAGAGAAATTAATGTCATTTTGTTCTGTCTTCTCTGTATTTCTTAATTGATTGAAGAAGCAGTGGGGGAGAAAAAAGATAATGGCATCTCTAGTTTAAATAGTATATTTCTCAGACCACTGTTATTCATACAGCTTTGAATGTAAATGTGTTCATCATTGTGTCTAGCAGATGAGAAAACCCCAGCAGAGCCATCTCAGTTTGCACTGTGTGGTACAGACTGTGAGCGAATGATGAACAAAAGTTGCTGTGTTCAACATAGAATGAGTCCTTTGCTGTTGGAACATTTTATTTTGTGATGTGGTAGAAGAGAGCAGAAGAAAATAGCAGAGGAATAGAAAGTCTGCCCTTAAAAGGTCTATCAGAAGGATTGTCTTAGGACTCATCTTAGGATTCATCTTACAGCTCATCTGTCGGAGTACTGTCCTGGGATGCGACTTAATGTTTCTCCTCCTCCTGAAGGGATGTCAGTCACACCTTCTGAGAGATGCTATCATCTCCTGATTTTGCAGAGATGAGAGTCTTTCCCAGGCTTTGGCAGATTCCTGGGTCCTGCCTGCGGGAGCGGCCTCGTCAGTGCTGAGCAAGAGGGGCCTCAGCTTTTGCCCACTCCCTTGGGAAGCAGGACTGTCAGGCTCCATGTTGTGCTTCCTATTTTGGATGGAGCATACACCAGAAATTCAGATAACTGTGCCATGTACACCTGTGCTCAGAGCCTTTCCTGGAAAGTTAGAAATACATCTTCAAGTTGTCTCAAGCAGAAGAAGGAACTGGATTCAGATTTCCAGTATTTGGGTGGAGGGTTTGTGTGCACAAGTGGGGTAAAAAGAAGTTATGTGCAGTAACGTGCTTCTGTGATATTCCCTGGCTAGTCTGCAGCCATGTTGGATAGGAGACCTGAAATGGGAATCTGGAAGAGTTTTTTCCTGCATGACTTCACCATGTGAAAGCATTTATTTGGTATCATACCTCTAATTTAATAAACCTTTTGGGTTTATAATTACCTTGGAGTCTTTTAACCTATGTTTATCATTGATTGAAATGTTTCTACAGCTCCTCAAACATTTGGGAGTGGGAAATACGATGATATAAGCCTGGTTTTCTGATAAAACCAAGAACCTTCTCTTCTACCTCTCCTACTTCTGTTGCTGTAACTCTTTTTTTATTTTTCAAAAGCCTTTAGCACTTTTGGGATGGTGGGTGGGAGTGGGGGAAAGTATTCATTTGGCTCTACTGCCCATAGAATTAAAAAACCCACAACTTCTTTCTTATTTTTAGAAAATATTTATAAATTACTAATATAGTATGTGAATTCCTGAACAGTATCACAAGATAATTATTTCAGTGAAACACAAAATTCCTCAGGTTTAGTTGCATCTTCGTTTTTTGGCAAATTTCCAACGAATGCATGATGCTCAGGTGTGTCATTGATGAAATTTAAATGCTCACTGTATTTTGATAGAAAGACACTCTTTTTTCCCTTGTCTATTATTAGTGAATAAACAAATTTTGTTTCCTTAAACAAGATCTATTACAGTATCATTCTAAGATAATTTCTACTGATGCAAACTCCCTAAGTGATTAGTAGACTATATTAGAAACCACTCACCAATACTGTCCCTTTGTTTGGATTTCAGTAGAGGTGCTTTATGCAGACTGCTTCAATGGAATCTGCTTTTGTGTGGGCATTTTAATTTTTTAAAAATGTGAATGCTGCAAGACATATAATATGAATAACATGAAATTAATTCTAAATTACATAACAGTTACAATATGTAATGTAATTAAAATGCTAACAGCTTATCCTTTTGTGCACTACGTTTTGGTTTTTTTGCTTACGAAAATCCCTTTGGTAGGTGTATTTTTAATCCCCTCACAACTTCACATTGTTGTTTTTCTAAATTTATTTTGAATATAAGAATAGATACAGAAACCACCTGTCACGTGATATAAAGACAGACTTTTAAAAAAAATTTGGTCCCTTCACTCTTTATCGCCTTCCTTCTTATTGACATAAGTATTATGAATTCCATTTACCTGCAGTTTAAACTTTCTCAGGCCATATTTTTGTTTTGTTCTTTTGTTTGTTTGGTTTGGTTTTTTGTTTGGGGTGGGGTTTTTTGGTAGATTGAACTTTGTGTGATATAGTAGAGATGGCAGACTGTTCACCATCTCACAGAAACTGGCCCAGCACATGTGGCAGATCTTAATTTCCTCATTACGTGTTTTCTCTTCTGAATTCTTTTCTGTTTTTCACTGCAATCTATTTTTCACTGGCTTTTCTCTCATTAATACCATAAAAAGGTAAAACTTAACTTTTAATCTCTTGCCTTTTTTTTTTTTTTTTTTTTTTTCTTTTTTTTCTTTTTTTTTTTTGATGAGGTCAAAATTAGGCAAAATGAATTTGTCTATCCCTACCTGAAAACCTCTTTTTAATATCTATTTTGATAGCAGTGGGATAAAAACATAGACTGGAGAGAGTTTTAAACTTTAAAATGTGTTATCAAGTGAAAGAACAGTGAAATGTGGAAATAAACAGAAAAGCAAGAGGAATTTCTTGTCATTTGTTTTTGGTAACTGGAGAATTGTCAGAGCTCAGAAAGGACATAAAGACTTCGTTGTGTGTTTCAATCAAGTTTTAGAGCCAGATAGTTACAGGGCAAATTCATTCTCAATATACAGCCTCTGGAACAACATTAATCAGATGTGACCAAAATGTCAGGATCCTCATAAAGAAATCATTCACTCATCTGGGTTATTATATCATGAGATTTTTTGGGGGGTCTGATAAATATAGGGCATGGAAAAAAATGACTTATTTATAGTTGCCTTTTTATTTCATAGTGATAGTGCTCACCATCCCTCCCATACAGCTCCAGAACTCCTTAGCTAGGAAATACATAGAAATTAATGACCTGGGTCATCATACTTGCTACTAAAAAGAATAAATACAAAAGGGCTGCATACAAAACAAGATCCATGCCCAGTTCTGGTGCTCTGTACTCTCTGTGTAATACGTTATCACTATTTCTTTTTAATGTTATATTGAAATCCATTGAAGAACAGATGTTGTCACTGGAAACTCCTGGAAGCACCAGCTTAAGCAGTCCCACACTGGTTGAGCATCCCATTATCCTGTCTCGGACAATGGCCAGTACCAACAGTTTAGGGAAAGAGCTTAAGAAACACAGCAATCATCCGTTCCTCTTTCCTTTCTTCTGGTGATCAGTGCTGCAGGCATTTCCTCCTCTTGATATGACATTAGGGCTATTGTTTAGTTATCCTCGATGGACCTTTTGCAAGTGACTTGCCTAATTCCACTTTGAATCTGTTAATACTTTTCACATCCTAGCTTAATTTAGCAATGAGTCATACAGCTCAGTATCTTGTGTGGAAAACAGTTCCCTTTGGCTTTATCTGTTTTTAAAACTGTCATTGGATAAATTAATTTGTTTATATGGTGAGAAATGATGAACAGTTGTTCCTTACTCATCTTCTCTGTCCTAGTTATGACTTTATAAACCTACTTTCCCCACACATGCAAGTCATCTTGAGCTGAAGAAAGCTAGCCTGCTTAGCCTTTGCATGAGCAGATGTGGAGCCATACTTGCTCAGCAAGAGTCCCCCTCCATCCTTATGCCCCTTCAGAATACTCCTAGTTCTACTGTTGCCTTTTGGACAGAGCATCGTCAGAGTTATACCAACAGACTTGTCAGATGTGAAAAATGTGCAAGAACCGAAGGATTCCAGGACATAAAGTAATAGGGTTTGTGGCTTTCTATGGATATCATGAGCAACTGATTTGGGAATCTGGATAGTTTTATCTCAAATAGGAGTGGGATTTTTTTCTCTCTGTTTCTAAATGTGTTCAAGCTGCTTTGCATTTGGGCTAAGCAAGCTAGAACTTGGGCTAGAATGTTCCCTCATAGAGGCAACTTGAATCAGCTATCCATTTAAAATTGTCTCCCTATCCTGTTATATGCCAATTTTCATCTATCAACAAACCCTCAATCTCAAGTTTTTAGTAGTTCTTTCACAGGAGTACTGTGTGGATTAATTAATGCACACTGTTGGTTGAAACTAATTAGTGCCAAAATTTAATTACTCTCAACGCTAGTTGACTCTTATCCACAGATTGTGCAAACTAAAATTTTCCATTCCTCTGGGATACATTTCTCATGTGGGCTGCACACGTTTCATAAATTAAAATGCCTTGGAGATTCTCCTTATGCTGGGAAATTTGTGTGGTCTGGAAACCAGAAACACAAGCAGCAGTTCTAAAGGCTTCAGTAGAATACAGTCTGCTCTTGCAGAGTAGATACACAGGACAATAAACATCTAAGTAGTGCACCTAAGTTGATATTAAGTACTACTGTGTGTGCTATTTAAACAGAGTTAAGAGATGAATTGCCTTCTAGAGTAGTCTCACTCCAGTGAAGCATGCATATTGTCCACAGTTTTAACTCAGTAGCAGACAACTATTGTCCATTCAGTTCCACATAAATCTGTAATGAAACATTAACGAGCTAAATGGCAAACCCCCAGGTATTTCCAGAAATTGACACTTATGAGAAACCACTATATTGTTGGAATCAAAATTGTCAGTGAAACAAATCTTTTTCTTAAGCCTAAAATCTAATGTGCATTTTCAGTTCACTTATATGTTTTTTTTCTGCAGCTTTGATGGAGTTGACTTTTGACTGGTAAGAGTTACAAACTCTACAATATAAGTTTAAGAAAACGAGAGAGATATTTATTGGATAATGAGCCAGGATGGCCTAAAGGGACCTGGATTTGAGATCTAATATTGCTGTTGACCTGTACTATAGACATGGTAATTTTTTACTTCTAATTTTATCTGGTTTCTCAGCTATAATGTGTTTGCAGAAGACAATTTTCGTTACGTATTTCTAGTCAAGCACAATGGAGTCCCCCTTCTCTCTTGGATGTCTGCTAGTCATATTCCCTGCTGCAAACCAAGTAACACAGGGATTTCCCACACTAAAGAACATGTTTATCCACTTCGGAAGATCAAATGTTGGCTGAAGTGAGTGACAAGTGTCTTTTTTAGCAGTCGAGGTGAGTGACTCCAGGAGTTCTTATTCTTTGACTCTTGTTATGTTGTTACTTATTGAGCAGTAGTTCCTTGCGCAGCCAAGATGCCAAGGTAGATGACTCTTGTTCTTGCCTGTGCACATGCCACTCTGTCTGTTCCTATGCCTTCATTTCCAGGCTGAGGGGAGTCTAGCCCACTAGCCCAGCAGGATAAATTACTCAGCAGAAGAGCTGAGCAATCTTCTAATAGGTTAGGGTAGCATCCAGAAGAGTCCAAATGTCAAGAGTGTAGGGTGGGAGCAGAGCAGGGGAGAAGAGAGGCCAGGCCAGGGTGAGACTTTCTCTTTGTTGGCCACCATAGGACACAAGGTTTGCTCAGTTGCCCTGAAACTGCAACTTAATATTAACAGTCTGTTTTGGTATTCTAGGATACTGATTTTCATTTTATGAACAGACTTTGTTTTGCATAGCTGAATAACATGAGACAAAGTTGAACTAATGGTCAGTCTTAAGTTTACTACTGAGGATTTCAACCTTGCAGCCACAAGAGAAAAGCTCTTAAAATGTTGAAAATGTTTGAATCTGCCTAGAAATAATTACTGTTTCATAACCCAGTTATATCTTCCAACAAACACAAAGAGCTGCCTGCAGTTCTAACACTATGCAGTTCTATGTTCTTGTTTGTTTATCTTGGTAAACCAGGAGGTTTTTTACAATATGATGCGTATTTTGGCTTTTGGAATACAGCATGAAGCACAGGAAATCATATGTGCTGACAAATGGATTCTGAAATTTTGTTAAGAGGAAACAATTTCAGAGCCTCCACTAGGAGAACTCCACCCATCTTGATATACGGTGTTTTAATAGCTATCTGTTTAATAAGAATGACATATGTTATCAAGGCTATGCATGTTTTCTTTTAGAATAGTTTTGTGATTCTTGTCCTCACCCCCTGCTTATATACAAAATTGCATGGATTTTACTAAATGAAAATCACTTCTGTGAATGTTTCTTAAAAAACCCCACCCCACTGTATTTAACTTCACTGTTGAGTTCTGTGTTTCTTCAACATAGAGGACTCTTCTTCTGCTATGCAACAGAAACACTGTTTCAAGGTGATGACAATGATTTCTGTAGTATACAGCCTGTGGTCCCGCCCTGTAGCATCTTCTAATAAGGAGGGGGTCTTTCTCAAACAGGATTAACATATGTTCTTACTAATCTATTTTTCTTGAAGTGATTTAAAGATGAAGGACAAAGCACTGCCAAGCACAGTGAAACAGAAGATTCGCTCATATGGGTGAGGGACAGTGAGGAAGGCCGCTGTGTCAGGGCTGGGATTTCCCATCAATGCTGCATACACTTGGCTGGGCCACTGACCATTGTTTCAAGTGATATGCTGTGCTGGCTCCCACGCAAGGTGACTTTTTTCTATGTCGCATTTAAAGAACAAACTCTTCTCAGAATATCTGGGATACCAGTTTGTTGTGGTTTTCATGAATAGGGGGGAAGTTCCTGGCATATGCAATTTCTGGGAGGAGCAAGAAGGTTGACGGCCCCTCAGTGACTGAAAATGGAACTGAACCTTGGTTGAAGGTACATGAACTAAAAATCTGAGAACAAAATTTACCCTGCTTCCCTCTGTGGAAAAAAAATAGTGCTGTCTTGGTCTTCCATGTGGTCTTTCCTTTAGGGCAATATATCTCTTATACATTTTTGTCACTGCACAGTAAAAGTATGGAGCAATACTGTCTGACATGGAGCTGTTGTTCCTTCAAGTTTTCCTTATTCTGGAGTTCCTGATTTCTACAGGAAGCTGTACAAATCAAGGCACCCCTTCCAACAATAAACTGTGAAAAAGCTAAAAACAGGAAAGCATCAAGTGGTTTGGGGCTGAGGCTTCTAGGAGAAGGAGTATTAACTTCATATAGCAAATCTGCTTCTATTACAGCATTGGCTTTGTCTCTTCACTTTTGGTATATTTTTGCCTTATTCCAAGGAGAGAAGCCTCTGTGACAGAAATTAAGAAAACAGTGGATTAATGGACAAACAGTCTAAAACTTTTGACTTTAGAAGATCATTTCCTATTTAATCTCACCTCTAGCCACCTGCTCTCTCTGTCCTCACATGTCAGAGGTGTCACATCTGTCATCTGGTTTTGGAGTGTTGATCTCCTGGCACAAGTAGGTCAAACATATAAACTATGATACATTGATCAAAATGATTGGCTGGCAAAGTTCAATTAATTAATAAAAATTAATAAAATTATAATCACATTCCTTATTTTAAGAATGACACTTCCATGGAACATAGAAGTCTCCTTATATAAACATGGGGCTGCCTCTTGACCTATTTCCTACTTCCAGATTTCCTTTTTAGCCATGGCAGGAAGATTGGGATTGTGACAAGAGGAAGGGGAAACACAGAACAGTTAGTAGCAGTAAGTTTTCTCATGTTTAGAAATAGCCTCTGTGTGCAAAAACAATTGTCAGCAGCTTTCACCGATTTCAGTGATGGGTTTTGTTTTCTCAGACCTGACCACCCTGTTCATCAGTCTTTCGACATGCATCAGTCATGAGTCTGAGTCTCTCCGCATCCCCATGCTGAGCTGTCATTAATCAGTCTGCACTCTGGAAACTGCATATGGCTCTCTATGGTGGGCAGAGCTTAGGCAGCAGGGACCAGCTCTATTTCAGCTCAACGTAAGTACACTAAAGCTTTCCATTGACCTGTATAAGAGGAAGGATAGAAACGTAAGTTCTTCCAAATCATTTGTCTTGAGCTGTTGTCAGCCATTCCAAAGAGATAAATAAGGGAGAGTCAGGTCTTATGTACACTCTCCAGGAGTGGTATGTATACTATTATCTCGGTCTTTGAAGTCAGATGTAACTTTTTCATTCAATAGGAATTACTATGCAAGCTCACCAGTAGAGAACAGGGTAGTTCTGGGGATAAAACACACAGCTAGGAGTTCAGAGCAGTGCTCAAATTCCAGCCTCATTACACTATGAAATTCTAAGTTACAATTTTCTGTCATTAAACCTCTTCCATGGGTGGTGAAAGCTGAACAGCAGCGAAGACTCAAAGCATTGTGTCACATAGTGAACCGTGCTACACCACGATAAAGTCAAACAGTGGAATAAAAAACACACCCAAATCCCATGTATGTTACAAGGTCCACCAGTTGGACTGCAACTACACCATGGGATTCTGCACTGCAAGCCCTCAGTACTATTTTTTCACTTATTGTATCAGTACAAAATGCTTTAGCGAGTGTCCAGATAAGTATGCTTTTTCATAACCACTATGTTTTATATGATGATAATGATGTTTTATAAGGTAGTGCTAAAAAAACTAGCATTTTGGTTTATTCCATTCATATCAGAATGACCTACATCCTTCTCAGTTTGGGTGCACAAATGCAACTCTACATGTCTGTTCATATTTTTGATGCCTCTTGGTAGAAGAATGGTTCTGCTCTGCACAGTTATCTCCTGCACGAGGAACCATCAACAACTATGCTGTAGTCATTACATGTAAAATGGAAGAAAATAATAGCTTCTTTCGCACTCAAATGTACAGTAGAGGTGAAAGGGAGGGTTTAGTTGCGGTAACCCTTTCTGCTTCAGCTGCCTGTACTAATGGGAGTAGGGTGCTTGCGTGCATCTGCTTTTGCTTTTGAAGTGAGTGCCTCATCCTGTCTCCCTTTGGTGCTGGGGACTGGGTGTAAGGTTTGCTTTGTCTGCAGGGAATCTGTCTGTTTTCACCTGTACTCGAAAGACTGATATTACCACACCCGAGGTCCTGATGAGAGCTGTCTTCTGTCAGCGCATCAGACCCCAGGGAGATGTGAATGGAGCTCCTGAGTGTCAGGTGGGAGAGAGGTTACGCCCAACCTAACTTGGTCTGTTACAATGTTTTGTAACTTTGATTAATGAACTGTTCTGCCCCAAATATTTCTTGGATGTCTACATTAACATTTTCAATTGTACTAACTCAAACAAACCAGCAATCAATTAACTAGAATTCCAGTATGACCAAAACTGTAGGCTAAACAAAGCCATCATGATGAAACTGGCTGTCTGCCCAGTATCTGCTGATGATGGGATTTGAAACAGCCTATTGATTCTATAGCCCTTGAATTCTTGTATGAAAGTAGAAACAATGCTATTTGCCTTTTCAATAGGAAAAAAAAAAAATCCCATTTTATTCAGTACCTCCACTTAGAAAAGGCTAAGTACATTACTGAGCCAATTTTTAGAAGGTTGTACAGAAAGTACTTCCAGCACATCAAAAAAACTACAGCTTAGAGTCGAGTATTTTGAGCAATCCTAAAAGGCAAGAACACTAAATTTTAAACTATATTTGTATGTCCCCACGTCCAAACTGTTGCACAAACTTTTTGAAGAATTTTCATCTTTCATGTACAAAGCCACTTGAGAAGACAAAACAGCTCTGTCAAATTTCTATGCTGGTGACTGTCAGTTTACTGCTAATGCTATGATATTTAGTGCTTTTCATCTGGCTTTGGATGACAGAACCCTAAAAAGTATGAAGATCTAGCTTTGACCTAAAGGTTTCAAGTATTCAGGGTTTGGGGAAAAAATTTGGACATTTGAAAGAGACACACACAAATGACTTAAACAAGAAGACAAGCAAGAGCAACTGAAAGTATCACTTTCAAAATGCTCTTCTTTTTAATTAATCCTCTGCTCTGGAGGAGCAGTTTTGTGGCTTTCCGATATGTGCAGGTTGCCAATACAAAAAGGGAGCAGTAATTGTAAAAGCAACAACCAGTCCAGCTGCATTCCCTGTACAGAAACTGAGAGGGACAACAAGCCATAAATAGTGGTGTCACCGCCACTCTTTGCCTCATTTAAGGAGTATTATTATTCTAAACACAAAATAAACTATTGCTTAGGCTTCAACTGGAAGTTTCAAAGCCTCATAAATCTGTCAGGTCAAAGCCAATTTTCAGTGGAATTTTGGAAAGGAACTTCTTTTCTTGAGAGAAATATCCAGGGCTAATTTTATGTTTCTTTTACTACTTGTTTTAGCAGTCTTGTCCAAACCCATGGTGTTCCTCAAATGAAAAAATACAAATTTTCGTCTAATTCACCTCATTTTATACGTACTTGTAACTGAAAACTAGTCTCCTACAGCAAACACAAGTAGAACATCTACAATGAGCATATATCTTTTAGCTTGGAGCTGCTGAGAAGTCTCTTGCCCCAGAGATTGATTTGATGAGTGACTGCACATTAATTACTGATGGACTTTAGCTAGAACAGTGCTGCCTAAGCTGTCTTCTCTAAGATCCCAGCCCAGGCAGGTACATAACCTGCATGGATCTGAGTGCTGGAGGGCCAAACAGGCAAAATGCAGCACAGGAGGATCTCCAGTGCTGCATGACACTCAGGAACCCAGACAATGTCACAAAACGAAAGCAGAGCTCAGTGCAAAGTCTGTGTAGAGCAGGGAGGGGCTTGTACAATAAAAGCTTTGGAACTGCTGCCACTGAGGAAAGTTGCTGGCTCCAAAATATGAAGAGGAAGGGTTTTATTATTTGTTTCAATAAAAAGGAAAAGTCCTTCCATGAGAGCTCAGCCGACAGATGAGGCAATTTTGAGAAAAGTCTTCTCAAAAGGAATGATGCACGTATACGCTTGCTCTCTGATTGCCCTTTCAAGAGTAATTTTTTTGTGCTACTTTTTCTGCTTTGGAGTATCTTTCCAGGTGGAGAGACCAGCGTTCCAGAAAGGGAGATGGGGCAGATCCTCCCTTTTCTTAAAAAATTTCTGTTCCATCAGTATCCTTCTGCTATAACATTTAATTGTCTTCCTTCACGCATTAAGTGTGTTCTACACAGAAACACATTTGCAGCAAAACCTTCTTGCAGCACAGTGCTTTCTGGACTCAGTATTTTATCTTTATAATAAGTGGTGGTGTATGTTTGCTATGAGCAGAAAAAAACAAGATGGGCAATGTAAGATAAAACCTGAGCTCTCTTTTTTTCCAGGGATGTTTATTCCATTTTCATGATTACTTCTGAAGTTGTGTTCTCCTTCTATGTGAACAAATTTGGCCCCAAGCATCAATGAATGCAGTGATAGAATAGACATGATTAGTCCAAGATCCCCACAAAGAACTTAAAAAATGGAAAAGGTGGCAAAAGGGTAGATTGTAGAGTGAGAGAGATAGATCAAAGTGTTTGGTATTGTGAGACAATCCTCTTTTTCTTTTCTATTTGTTAAATCTTTTTGCCCAGACAGGAACAACTGATTTTAATAAGCATTTGGCTTAATTTGTTTTGTAGAAGATACAATAGGCCCATAGACTCATCCTATCAAAACATACAGTCCTGGGCCTAAAGAAAGGTGTCATAAAAGTGGGGATTTTTTTAATGAAAAGAAAAAGATAGTCAAAAGGACTACTTTACATAGTTCAAGTGATTGGGGTAGGACAGAAAAATGTTCTGCCTTTAATATGGATTTAAATAAAGACATTTCTTTCCTTGTTAACTACCATCAAAAGGGGCCTGGTTCTGAGAAACATGCTGAAAAAGTGTTTCTTTGTCTACTATGCACATCAGCTGCCTGGTAGACATAGAAAGATCTTTGCGAATAATTCGTTTAATACAAAAAAGCAAATAACATTATCTGCATCTATAGGTATTGCTTTCCAGTGAAACAGTTTTATTTCTTGCCAGTCCATAAGATGTAGAAAAATAATTGTGACATCTGTTGGCCATAACAACATACTGTGATTAAAACTGATCTTCACTCTGCAGGTAAAATATATATATATATATATATATATATATATATATACAGGCCGGTAAGCCTTGTTCAGCTTTTTTTTTTTTACTTTATGATGTCAGCCCTGGGACTCTGTTTCTCCTCGGACTGACCCTGCACTTTTAGACTTGTTCGTCTACCAGGATATCTCCTAACCTTATTAACATAGGCTCTTCTTAAAGGGAGCTCTGTGCAGCAGTGGGCAACACTAACATGGTTGTCTTTTGGAAAGCACAGCTGCGGGGACCTTCCTCCAGAAATGGCAAACCAGATAGTTGTCAACTATCAAAGAAAATTTAGGCTTCAGGCACAAGCACTTCTCGCTTTGTTTGCCACAGTATTGCGCAATCTATAGCAGTGTTTTGTAGGTGAAAAGAAATATGCAGCTAGAAGGGTGTCAGAGCTTTTTCCAGCAGGATTCGTGTCAATAAAACATCCTGAAACTTTGTTTATAGCCTTGGCAAAGCTATCACAGGCTGAATTAGTCACAGCAGCCAAGCTATCTGCTCACCAGTAGGGGATCTTCACATTACAAACTTTTCTTATAAACCTCATGAGGTTTAATAGGAATTACTTTATATACTAGTAAAATGTATAGATTTTTACAGACCCTAGAGCTTGTTTTTACTCTTTACAACACCAACCAAGATGAAATCTTCTGGCTTCTACGCTCTCTTCTCTCTCAGCTTTTTCCTAGTTGCTGCTGCTCACTGTTCAGTCTGCATGGACGTGTCTGTGGCCTTTGCTGTAATGCAGCAGAAGTCAGTGGGGCTCAAAAATATTGCCCCCTTTCCATGTCTTTCAGCGCACTTCCCACAGTGACTGCCTCTCTAGCCAATTGTGTGGTTATGATCCCTTCAAGTAATTGAACAAGAATGCAATTCCACAGCATAGTTTACAAATCTTTAAGAAGATTAGTATTTTCAATTGGTTTTAAATTTGTGGACCCATGTAAAGTGAATCTAAATCTACCAAAGTAAACCTTCTTTTCCCAGTTATCTTTCCGGATCTCCTAAAAGTAGACCACAGGTCAAAGACCACTTATCTAGAATAAAAAGACATCCCTTCCAGTGGAATTTAAGCTACATTTACTCAAAGATTCAGAACACACTCAGCTCTACTTAGATTGTAAATTCCCCGGTATAGGGATTGCCTTTTCCTTTTTTTTAACAAATGCTGCATTCAGCTCATTGGTCCCATGCCTTGTGAGCATTATTACAGTATAAATAATAAATGGCGCTGTTATCTGAGGGTCCTCAAAATATCACTCCGTAAGCAAGTTTCTCATCACTGGCTTTGGAATATACTGAAATTATTACTGTTAGATGCCCAGAGCCAGGATATGTTTCATGATGGCTGGTAAACTAGAGGTATTAGGTAAACATTGTCACAGCTGACTGACTTTGTGTGATTGCACCCTAACTGGTACAGCTTTCATAAGAGGAGAAGCCAAGACTGAAAGGAAACATGGGAGTTTCATGGAGCACAATTACAGTTGTTTATTCAATTATTAGCCCGTCCTGAAATGACTCACAACACAGCTGCTTAGATTTACAGGCAGCTAACAGACTTAAGTGTTTGTTGTTTTTTTTGTTCAAAGTGATGTAGTGGGTCACTGTCCTGGGACAGATGTATCATGAAGTTTGAGGCTTGAGGAAAGAGAACAGACTTTTGTCTCTTTCTTGCACCAGTTGCTTTGTCTGTGCTACGAGAAAGATGTCATGAAGGTGATTTTATCTGACATATCTTGAGATAGCAGAGTGATCTAGTAACAGTATTCAGTTATAGCTGGGCACTATTGTCTCTGAGACACTCTGAAAAGTTGGGGATTCTCTGATCTGCTAGTTCCAAATACTCCGATTTTTGATGTGGCTTTATTTGGTAACTCTTGCATCTTTAATAATAATACAGTGTGCTGGCTGCTTGGCTAGTGAAATTCTTTCAAAACAGTGAAAATTAACACTCAATCACACTGCCTCAGAATTATTTGGAAATGTTTCTGTTACATTAGCATTCAAATTTCGTGAACAGACAGAATAACCAGTAAGTAAATAGGCCATTTCATATAAACAAGTATTTACAAGATGTTGCAACATATTGCCTTTTCTAAATGACTGTTTCTAATTTAATTTTGGGTTCTTCTCCTGTACTAGCCTTCTGTGCTAACCTTCTGCATTAAATAAAAGGAATTAACATCACTGACCATAACACTTCAGAATTTTTGGTTTTCCTGTTTTAATTTTTGCCTTTCTTCTATTTTTCTTCCTTATTTCATTGTTTCACTAAGGTGTGTCTTCTGCTCTCAATTCCCTTTGTCTGAGGTTGAGGTACTGTCTTTTTTCTCTCTTCTGTTTAAAGTATTTTGCATTTTTAGATTGCTATACAGAACTATTAAATAATCAAAAGCATCAATCCATATGGTAGGTAGCAAGATTTGTAAAAACTGTAAGAGATTCTCTGTCTGTTTGTCAACGACAGATCTTCATTTTAGGGCTTTTCCTTCTTCTGGACAGGCACTGACTGAGGTTAAGGCAAGTTCCCATTAGGGGTTAACAGCCTTGATTGCTACAACTCCTCATAAAGCTTTGAGACTTCCTTTTCCACTACCTTGTCTGCATTCATATAGATATGTGCAGAATGAAACCAGAGCAGGTTTGTTAAATCTTTTTCTGTCTTGCTAGGATCTGAAGTATCACCTTCCCTTGACCAGTCTGCAGTGGCTGAGAGTGAGTTTTTGAGTGTTAAACGTGTCTGAGGGCTGTGATGGATTATACCTGCTGCCTGTGACCTGGTTGGCTTTTGCCATTCATACAATTTACTAAGAAATAGGAAAGCCTTTCCTTAAGAAAGCTTTTTACTCTGGTAGTAGCTTAGGACAGCACAGGATGCAGCTTTGATGAGGATTGGGATGGCTGAACAGTGGCAGAGCAGTTATCTGATAGGTGATTTGGACAGCGTGTTGCATTAGACAGCGATACAGCAAAGGAGATTACAGTTCTCTTAGCTCCTTCTTGGAAGTTTGCCCCTCGGGATCCTCTCTGGTCCATGCCCAGAGAACTGCCCTTGCAATCTGCTGGCTCTCTGATGGGCAGCAAACCAGACTAAATGCAAGGAAGAATCCAACTGTCCTTGAGAAAAATACTCCAAGGACTAGTTGGTGGAGAGATTAGGGGCTGAATTTAGTTTATTGCCTAAAAAAAAAAAAAAAAAGGCACCTTTATTACTTATTACTCAGATGGTAGTTTAAAACAATTAGTCTAAATATTGTGGAGCATTGTTCTTTAAAAGGTACAGCTGAAAATAGAGAACCACAAGATTTTCATGTAAGTAGTAAAATGTTTTTTTCTTTTAATAACCTAGATGAGTCAGAAGAAACCAGTAGTTAAATGTTTGAAGGAGTTTCCTTGAAGTTGGAGTCCTGTAATCAGATGAACTCATCTGCAATCTAAGCAACCTGTACTAGCAGTGTTGAAAAGTAATCCTTAGTTGCTGCTTAAAGCAACTCTAATGTATTCTTTGTTGTGCTCTTAAGACCTGAGATTTGCTCCTGCCTTTTTGTGCACATGGACTCACAAAAAAGAAAAAAAACTTTTGAAAAGCATGATGCTGCAGTCCCTAAGTCAAACACACAAACCAAAGGTCTCCTTGTGACATGTCTTAATACTCTTTTACTGAATAATCAATTTAAGCCAAACAGAGGCAGCTGAATTTTGAGAAACAAGCATCCTATGCAAGCCTGTCTGCATGCAAGCAACTAAACAGAGAAAAGGGAGTGGCTGGGTTCCTGCTCCAGCTTTATTTTGACTGCTTTTGACTGTCCTACTAAGAGAAAAGGGGTAAGCATCCTTCATGCTGGACGGGTTGCAATGGTTCATCCTTACCTGGTGGCTTTGGTACAGAATAAGTAGTGACTTTCTCCCAGAGCAAGGTGACTGAAGGCCATCTTTGTCCACAAGTTTGAAATTAACTGTCCAGTTCTGGCCTTATAATCTAAAATACTTCAAAGAAAATTTCACTGGGAAGAAGATAAGCCCTTGTAAGACTGAAACATGTTTTTTGTTTGCAAGGGTGTAGATGCAAATCTTTTCAGGAATAAGACAGAAGAAAAACTTTCTAGAGAAGAACAGACAGGAAGTGTAGAAGGCTATTATTTATCACAATGAAGAAGGCATCACAGTGGAGGTTGTGCTTAAGACCCAAGACTTCTAAGGAATTTGGGACCTGAAGGTGACAACATAATTGTACTAGCATTTGAATTTAAAAAAAGTCTATTTCATTAGTATTGCAGCTGGTCTGTGTGCTTTTTTTATGAAATACAGTTGCATTTGTGGAGAATCCAAGCACTGTTGCTATGTGGAAAAGTAAATGATCTCAAAGATGTTTACTTCTGCATGACTCCCAGACAAAGGAGTCAAAGCCTCTCCTTAGAAAGATTAAGTTCAGTCAATTCCTTCTGTACAATATTTTGTTCTTTTCTTATGTTGACAGTCTTCATACTTGTAACCACTAAACTTCATCCTCCTACTCCCGTTCTTTATGCACACTATTTGTTCCTCAAGGCAAGTGGCATGCAGAGTCATCTTGTATTTAAAGTACTTCCACTTAAACTTTGCAGTAAGATTTGGAGAAAGATATTTTGAACTTTATAATCGTGATTAAATGTTGTAACAGCTGTTTCTGTAAAGACTTATATACGCTTTCAATTTTTTTCACACAGATACCTCATCAACTTGGATGCAATTGAATACCTACAGGACACAAGCATAAAGTAGGCATGATAGCATTTTATTTGATATTAATGATTTTACTGGAACATGTAATTACTGGAATGATTGTGTACTCCTTGGCATTAGCATACATGAAAGGGTATTCTATTAAATGGGAGCATAGCTCTAAAAACACCCACACTTAATAATATTGCTTTGCAAAGCAAATGAGCATATCTGTGCCTGCCAATTAAATTGTATTGTGGGTGGAATAATTAATTTGGATGCAAGGCAAGGAACATATTGCTGATTACTATTACTATTATTTAAGCTGACTGAAGAGTGCCCTGGTTAAGATTATATCCATCTTCCTTGCCTTACACCCTTGTGCATGGCATGGATGTAGCTGTTTGCTTCTACAGATCCTCCCCCTCACCAAACAATCAAATCTGGGATGTGCCTTTTTGTCTTTTAAGTGTGTGTGTGGGATGTCTTTACAAGTAGCTGTTTTCTGCTACTGTAGGGACAGGGTTTTTAATTTCCAGATTCTAACTTGGAACAGATAAACTTGTGCTTCTCTTCAAGTGAATGCTGAAATTCATCATCAGTCAGCAAAACTGAAGTGACGGAGATTTCTGTACCTTTAAAGGCACCAGTTACAGTTTTGCTGAGTTGCAGACAAAATGAGAAAAACATGAACACAACGATGGGTGCAATTCAGACCCGGTGATGTACAGAAATGCTGTGATGTTTGAGAACATATGTATGTGTACAAACATATTAGTAGACTAGCTGATATAGTCAGACTTTCTAGAAGGAAAGAAAATCCCCAAAGGGGAAATAATGTGAAGATTTAGATTCCCAACTATACTAAGCAAATCACTTCCAAGTGGTACATGAAGGCGAGTCCTGACCACTGTAGTGAAAGACACCAGCTCATTAGTAGTGCAAGTTTCTGACTGCAAGGGCAGCACGAGGGACGAAAGTGAAGAGCTGGCAGATGAGGCTGTATCCCACCTTATGTATGGGGGAAGGCAGGGATCCTGCTCTGTGAGAGCGTGAGAGATGCTGTGTGAGTAGAGAAAGGTGTGTGCTGAAAAAGGTGAATGCAGGGGGAGCAGAGGTTTGCTTCTTGCCAGTGCACAGGGGTGCTGCTGAGGGTGACTGAGTAAGCTGTTTGGGAACCCTCACAACAGTTTGTGCTCTCACCTGTGCCATTGACTTTCTGGTGCACAGGCAATACCCAGGAGAAAGGTTTGCCTGCCTGCAGCCTCCTTGTCATTTGTGCCCTTTCACCAAAAGTAACCTGGATTACCTTTAAAGATAGGAATTCCCACAATTTGTCCATATATCTAATTCCTCCAAAAATGGGTGGTTCTTCAGGTACACTGTTTTGTGTTACAGTGCTGTAAAGCTTGACCTTTAAGCCTCTCTCATTATTTCTGCAACAATGATTGTACATGGTCAGTCAGTTGACTTGAAACTGAAGGTATTTGGTCAGTCCACTGTAATGCTATTTTTAGCACAAACAAGCAAGCAGACAGGCTCATGATCAGTCCTTTGGGGAAATGGAGATAGAAGGATGAAGCGAGAGGAAGAGACTTCTCTAGAAGATTTTTCCTGTTAGTCACAGCACTGAGGAAAAACAAACTCCATATGGAACAGATAATGTAAGGCCTTTAAAACATATTTGCAAAGATTGTACAGTTTCTTAGAGGAACTTGAAATAGTCTGTGGTTTGGGGGTTTTGCTGTATTTCCCATTTGGGGATGTGTGTGCATTTTCATTTGTTTTAATTTGGACCGAGTTAAATGCATCAACCAGTAGTTTGCTTTATTACCATCTTTGAAAGATCTATTCATAAAGGAAAAACATTCCCTGATTCCCCAAATGGGAAAGAGTTACAAATGCTGCTCTCCCAGTAGTTTCATCAGAGAAGCTTTGCTGCCTTTTTTCTTTTTCTTTTCTAATTAGCTTGCAAATAAAGGCTAACTTTTTGCTCCAGCACAAGGCCAGAGTTTAGTGTGCTGAGGCAAGGATGTGTGCTCAGCTGGATGCTGAATTCAGACATGGAGTAGCTATGCAGTGCAGGAGGTCATGACCAGTGGGCTGGGTTTCGTGGAGCTACTAGTCACATCTGAAATTACTTGACCTTTCCCCCTTTGTCCTTTGTCAAGTGACTTTGCAGAGCACCATTCCAGAATACTAACTGTGGAGTCCAGCCTCCCATGATCTGCCTTTCCTGCCCGATAGGACAGTGACAGCTCACAAGGCAGTAGGGGGGGAGTGAGACTTAGCCCTTCGTGATAAGGTTTTTCACCCAGAGGTTGATGGTTGGGCAGTGGAAGTCTCTCTGGGGAAGTGGTCACAGAACCTAGACTGACAGAGTTTAAGCAGTGTTTGGGCAATGCTCTCAGACTACAGGGGCTGTCCTGTGAAGGGCCGGGAGCTGGACTTGATGATCCTTGAGGGTCCCTTCCAACTCAAGGTATTCTACGATGTTGTGATAACTATGCTCTAATTCTGCAATGTAAATAAATGTTATGTTCAAGAATGACTGTTATTAAAACACTTGAGGTATTTTTTGCTTTAGCTGAGAAGTTAATATAGTCCTAGTTGTCAAACACAAACCTTTGGTTTGAAACATGGCCAAAATGAATTCATAAATATGATAATCTTTTAAAATTCATCACTGGTCTGAAGCATGTTCAGTGTGCATGTTGGGCTTCTGAATCAAGGATAGAGAAACAGACTCTGACCGAGTCTTGTTTGGATTTTTGTTTGTTTTGGGGTTTGTTTGTTTTTGTTGTTTGTTTGGTTTGGTTTTGTTTCACTGTTGTTTGATTTGTGTTTTGTTTCTGTTCTTTTTTGTTTGTTTTGTTGTGGTGTTGTTTTTGGTGGGTTTTTTAAAAGTTGTTGGTTTTAGTTTGTTTTTTTTCCTTAGGATTCCAGTGAGAACAGGTAAGATGAGTGCAAACCCTGAAACTTCCTCCTTTTCTGAATTACTGCTGTAATTACTTATTTTGACTTCTGAAAAGTATGAGTTGTTCTCCCAAATTTCCTCACATTCCACATGCTGTATGCATGAGTAGAGGGAGAAACTATGTTGTAAAAACAAAAGCAACACAGCTTTACCGAATCTGAAATATGGAAAAAAGTTTTGCAGGAAACCAAGGATTTTGTCACTGCTCAGATGAATGAGGACCACTGAACATGTATGAAGAATTCAGGTTTTATTTAAGTCGGTTTTTTGTGTGTGTGCCTTCTTTTTTTTTTTTTTTTTTAATGTTGTGTAACTTAAAATCACCTTTTCAAAAGAAGATGGCCCACCAGACTGCCAGGAGGCAGGTGCAGTCTCTACAACTTCTTTGAATTTTCTTTTTAAGGGGTAGACTTGCCCCTGTGGTATTTTGGCAATTAATTTAAAGAAGCTCTCTCCATTTAATACCAATGCCGTGCCTTCGATTATTGAAATTTCAAACCTGTGGTGGCGGAGAGGAGACAGTGGGCAACTCGGCCAGTCGGGCACGGGGCTCGCAGCCGGGCAGACAGACTGTGCCCTGGCACACGGGGGGAAGCACTTGTCCCTGCGTGAAAACAGTAGCGGATTTTTTTTTTCCCCCCCTCATTCCCTTTTCCTCCTTTCTTCTTCCCGGGGCTGTAATCCGACTGCTCTCTTTGGCTCGGTTCCAGAGACAAGTCCGAGTGCTTAATCTCTCTCCCACCCCCTTTTCCCAGCCCCGGGGAACGGGGGGCGGAGGAGGGAGGAGAAGAAGAAAAAGGGGAGCGGACTCAGCTGCAGCCCGGATCCGGGCCGGGCCGAGCCTCCCCGGGGAGGGGCTGAGGCAGCGGCTGGGCTGCGGGAGCTGCATGGAGGAGGGGAGTTTCACCGTCTCCTCTGCCCGGCCGGCAGGAGGAGGAGGAAGTTTGGAGATTAAGCCGCTGCCCGGAGCCGGAGCGCAGGGAGTGAGCCGGGGCGCGGCCGCGGGCGCTGGGAGGGGGACGCGCCGCCAGCGCCGCCGGAGGAGTTACGGGGCGGGGAAACCTCCCGCACTCCCGGCTCGCACCCCTGCGCCTGGATACTAAGCGGAGGGAGGAGCGGTGTGCGAGGGCAGAACGCGGCGAGACGCTGCCGGTGAGCGCTGCCGGGGGGAAAGCTTTGTTCGGTGGGTCGCGCCGGGGAGGGGGAGGCGGCTCCTGGCTCGGCTCGGCCCGGCCCGGGGCGGGCGGGGAGGTGAGTTACCCGGTCGCCCTGCAGCCCCCGAAACCCACCGGGGCGGAGCGGGGTGGGGGTCCGCAGGGGAGAGGGTGTTTTCCGTGAGCGCCGCCTTTGTGCGAGCGGGGGCGGGAGGCACCGTGCGGCGGGGCTGCCCGCGGGGCTGCGGGTCGCCTTGCCCTCGGGTGCGCTTTGTGCTCGCCGGAGCCCCGGGGGTAGCCTGGGCGAGCTGCACCGCGCTCGGCGAGCCCGAGGGCTTCGTTGAGGTGTTCCCTTTAAAGTATTACGAGGTTGCGCGGGGCCTCAGGTTTCGCGCGGATGCTTTAGCAAACCTGTGTCTTCTGGAAAACTCCGTTCCAAAAAAAGACCCTCAGTCTCGGGTGGATGTTTTAAAGTAGCGTTAACGGGATTGTGATAAGTGTGGACTAAAAAGGGTTAAAAATAAGATTGATCTATTGTTAAGTATCGGGAACGTTTATTCTGGGGAAGGAAAAAGGGGGAGAGGCAGTGGGACAGAGCAGTGTTCTGCTGTCCTGTGGGACCCTGGATGCGTTTCCCCATTTCCTGCCTTCGTGTTTTCCCTGCCTTGCGGGTCGCAGTCCTTGTCCCTCTTGTTGTGGGGAAGTTCTCCAGAGCTCATCCTTCGGTTAGCGTTAACAGACACGAGGCACTCTTTTTCTTCTTTCTTGTCAAGCTACACTGTTCCAAGTATGAGGGAAGAGAACCTGAAATAAACTTAGCTGTACGTTCAGCTGGCTTCCAATACAGCCTCTCTTTAGTTGGCTTTTTTCGTTCTTTGATTATTAATTGGCAGAGTTAGAAAGAGCTGTAGCTTTGCTTTTTGCTTTCAATGTTTGCTGGTACTTCAGCAATTTAATATTGCTGCCTAGAGAACCTGATGACTTATAGGTGTTTTGAAAGCTGTGTAATAAGAGCCTACTAATAGTCGTCTTTTACTACTGTTTCGTTCTTGGAGGGAACAATCTTTGCTTCTGGAGAGTTGCGGTTCAAATTTCCATAAGCGTTTGTTGCCCGTGCCTCTAGCTAAATTTATAAAGGAATCCTGTTCGCTTGTATGAAGCTAAATCTGGCTATAGCAGCTCCTGGCTGTGCAATTCACTGTGCTTGGCAAGACACAATATATAGTTTCCTTTAGATTTATTTTTAGGTTCTTTTTTTTCCTGGTGTGTGTGTGGCACGTAGTTGTCATAATTTTGGGAACTCTTCATCAGTGTGTGTGTGGGTGCTTTGAGATGAAAACATAAGAGTTATGCTAAGGTTAGAAAATGTATTAATAGGGTGGTTGTCTTGAAAATATGAGAAGGCAGTTTGAGCTCAGCCTCTTAATGAATATTGGTATTGTTCTTGGGTCCATGCAGATGGTTAGCTACTAAACTTTGACTCTATTTCTCCTCTGTGTTCTCAATTGACAAACTAGAAATGGTGCAAAACACTCTGATAAAAGGTTCAGTTTTACATGTGATCATTTATGGCAATGGTGGCTGTTTCTTACAGACCTAGAGAGCTCTAGGTAAACAATGTGGCCTTGTGGCCGTACAACTGAGTTCATCTCTGCAAACGCATGTTATGATTCTAACACTAGGTGTTAATGTGTAGTTTTCCTTGTTGTTACTATTTTCCAAAAAAGAGAAAGAAGAAAAAAAAAAAGGGTGTGTAGTCAAATAGGTTTGTAATTTATAGTCTTAATAACACCTTGCAAAGACAGCATTGACTTGATTTTTAAGTGGAAATCTTCAAGTCTGTTGGCAGCTCTCATGATTTCAGGGCATCTGCTAATGTGTTCTTCCTTGGGCAGGATGTGAGAGTAGAAGTTGACTGACTAAAGGCATACTTTGAGCTTAAAGTGGTTGATTACAAGACTGTGGTATAAACTATGCCTGGTAGGAAAGGTTTGGAGCTAAGTGACTGAGCTCTTAGTATCTTCCTGTGTGGAAGTGGGATGGTGTATTTGTTTAGTTAGGGGTTTTTTATGGGGTTGTGCTTTGGGTTTCTTTGTGGTTTTGTTTTGTTTTTTCTTATTTTATTTCAATATACCTACTTACTTTTTTATTAAGTAATTTAGGCAAGTTGTGAGTTTGTGATGCTTTTTGCTACTGTTGTCTATGTAGGTTAGTACGGTTGAACTTTTCACTGATGCAGTTTACATGTGGCACCAGTAATAGTATTTTTTGTGAAGTCATTTGGAGCAGTGTGTGTGTCTGAAAGCCTCCTCATGCATTTGTTTGGACTGAGTTGTCGTATACCTGCCCTCCTCTGCCTTTCTTATGCTTGTGATTTCTTAGCTCCAATTCAGGAAAGGCTTTTTAAGTCCTGCTAACCAGATAGGGCTGTAGCAACTGACAAAGGCTCATACTTGAGTCAGTGCTTTATTATCTTTGAATGCAAAATCTGAAGTGCAAATCTGACTGTTTCTTTAACCATAGAACTCTAACAGAACTGTAATTTCAATAGTGGCTTCTGTCGTTTTACTCTGCTCTGTGAGAGCATCACCATACAACTTGTAGGCTCTGGTGAGTGCTTTTGAGATCAACCCAAAGATGGGGCAATCAAGAACACAGTTACAAAGTCTGCTGTTTGTAATTTTGAAGAGTAGATCCATAGATAGGCTTGAGATACTGGTATTTAAAAAAAAAAAAATCTCTGTACAGAGATGTTTTTTCTAAAATTGTGTCTAAAAAGACCAATCCCAACCAAAACAATTTTTAGGGAAGGACACTATAAGATATGTCATGTCAGAATGGATGGGAATTCTTTTATCTCTTAATTTTTTAAGATGTCCCAAGTAACAATATTTTAGCAGATATTTAGCACAGTTATTAAAGTAAGCCAAAGACTCATTCAGCTGTTGCCCAATTGCTGGGCACTGCTAAGTCTCTTCCCAGCCAAGCCAGGGCTGCAGTTCTTGGTCTTTGGGATCATGGGGTCATGAAGAAGAGAAATGCCACATTTCTGGGTGGCAGCTGGAGATGACACTCAGCACGGCCTTGTCATGTACCCCAAGTCCATAGGGTCAGATGTGCTGGGTCAGGAAATAATTTTAACGTCCAAGGCGATGATAAAGGGAGCCATTTGCAGAACTCTGTTTGGAAGTGTTTCTCAGATTAGACATGTGTAAAGCTGTGGCAGTTATAAATTAGAACAAAGGAATTAATCTGATGTGCATTCCCTTTTTTATTCAGTCATGTGTTGAGAAGGATGATTGCTGTGTTAAAGAAACATGTTTTATTGACACATTAAATTAGTTATGGCTTGAAGTTATTTTGCCGTAAATTTCTTAGGGGCCAAGTGTGGTGCACAGATATTTAGCTGGAATATACAATAGAAGAGAGAATAATGAAATATGAAAGGATGCAAGTTAGTAATGTAATGTCTACTAGAGACATTTGGAATAGTTGTGATTATATATGGCAGCCCTCTTACAATAAGCTGGAATTTTGGCTTGTAGGGACAATGAAGATGTCTTACCATTACTTACTCTAAAAGGCATTTTGCTTTTGTAGTGTTAAGTGGAGGAGGTGGGGAAAAAGAATTGTTGCAGCCCTCAGCAAAGTCATGAATGGCTGAAAGACTTGCAAAGCTGTTTCTGAATGGTTAGTTCTGAGAACCTGTGTTACTGTTGTTGCTCATAAGAAATTTTAGCTTGCAGGACTGTCAAGGAGAAAAAAAGTGGACGTAAGTGTTATTCTTGTAAACTTAGAATGCAAAGGATGTGGAGCCTAGATTGGGGGGGGGGGGGGGGGGGGGGGGGGGGGGGGGGGGGGGGGGGGGGGGGGGGGGGGGGGGGGGGGGGGGGG
>JAWMRA010000113.1:57350883-57467017 GCA_035584735.1 Pseudotriccus pelzelni | reverse complement strand
TTCCCCCCCCCCCCCCCCTTTTTTTTTTTAGGTTGCTTTTCAAAGCATTTCTCATAGCTGCTCATTTAGTACTTGATTAAGCCTCTCATTCTGGGAGACTGACCAAAACTACCTGAAGAGTTGAGCTGCATCACCAGTCCTAAGCAATGTCTTCCACACCCCAGTCATGGCTCAAACTTCCTAAACTTGTGTGTTCGTTTTATTAGCCATTAATCCTGTAGTATTTTTCAGTTCCTTTTGGGTTTGAAGTCTATTAAAGTAGTATTTTCCCTTTTTTCATTTTTGAAAGAAAAGCTGAGATTCCCCTGAGGTGTCATGCTCCAAGACTTGGGGCTTTAGAAAAACGTCACACAGAGGTTTCACTTCAGAGCAGGTGGGTGAAACCACAAAACCAGGCTGGAAACCAGGAGCAGAGCGAGTGAGGAGGAAACTCGGTCTTACTGCAGTGGCAACAGTTACGACTGTGAGTACAGGAGCATTTTACGTTTGTGGTTAAGAATACAAGGGATGATTTGGAACTGATTAAATAATAATTAGAAGTATCAGCAAAACCTGTTTGTGTTAATTCATTTTCAAAAAAAAAAAAGTGTGTGACTATCTCATAGTTTTTTAAGTTTCTAAAATCACTTTAAGCATATAAACTTTTTTTTTTTAGTTGTGATTGTATCAAATAGGCCTATCTAGTCTGATTCACCAATAGTTGAATTAAGATGAACTTGGCCTAAAATAAGTTTAACTGCGAATTTGATTACAAGTGCAGGAAAAGAAAGGGGCCTAGTCAGGGAGGACTGTGGAAGGAAATAGAGGGAAAAACTACTGATACTTATCAAGGAGACCTGAGAGAAGCAGTTGTCCAAGCAAAGTTGCAAACTTTTAAACCCACTCTCAGCTGCTGACTGAGATTCCTTCTGAAGAACTTGGATATGAGGGTGATTCAGTACCTGTGTTTTCACTAATAATGATGCAGAGCATTGCTGTGAAAATACAAACCAAGGTGATGGTTTAAAAATTTGTCTGTAAGAGATACTCGATGCATCTGAATGGATTCTTATTTCACAGAATATTCTGAGTTGGAAGGGACCCACAAGGATTATCAAGTCCAGCTCTTGAGAGATTGCCCATACAGGGATCAAACCCACAACCTTGGTGTTATTAGCACGGTGCTCTAACCAAGTGAGCTAATCTCAGGATTTTCTGTCTTCCTTCCTTCCTTGGCATGAGCTCCATGAGTCCTGCTTCCTACTCCTCTACAGTACCGTGGGTGGTTATACTAGTGAAAGTTGCATGTGTGTTTTGTAAGTGTAGTGTCTTTTATAAGTGTAGTGAACAAGTATAGCTTAGGGCTGGCAGTAGTTTCCCATGTAAACTTGTGACGGAAGCAGTGCTAATAACTTTGAATCCTGTAAGTCTTGCTTACCTGCTCTGTCATTGAGTTTCAGACCACAAGAGGTGCCAAACTTCTTCCTATAAGCATGCGTTCTGTAGAAACTTGAATGTGATGTTTTAAAACCCAACTTAATTATTATTAACATGCAAATATTTGAGCCTTCGTATCCATTCAGATGTTTCAGGATCAGTCTCCAGGCATTAGTACCGTGACGCTAATGTTTTCTGCTGGTAGGATGTGTGTGTCCTTTCACTGAAAGTCCTGAGCAGAGATAAAAAGTGTGTCATGGGAACAGTGATTGAATCACCTGCTCAGTTGCTTACTCAGAGCCGTTGTAGACAAAACCTTGATACCTAGCTTGGGAAGGAGAGGGCTGTTTGGGTTGGTAAGGAGTGGTGTTGGAGACAGCAAAACACAGCGTAACAGCCAGCTTCTTTTCATGGTCATGGTTGACATCTTTCAGCATTATCTGCAAACACAGGAAAGTTTTCCTCGTTAACCCCCTGTAAACTCTGCTTTATTAAAGTATTTACTGATATTTACCCTCCTGTATATCCCTTAAGATTAGATATACTGTCTGCTGCAGCCTTGTTGTGATTTCTACATACCAGTATCAACTTGCTGTTTGGGGTTTTTTGGTTTTGTTTTGTGGGTTTTTCTGTATTTGCATTGCCTATCCCAGTGAGTCCAGGTTCATAGTTGAGGTCCCAATGCATTTCAGAAATGCAGTGGCAGAACTACTTGGTTTCTGCTGCTGCTGCTGATCTGTGGTATTTCAATATAAAGTAACATTATACTTTGTGTCTTTGCTGCCTGACACAAAGGAAAAATTATAGTTCCTTCCTTGTAAATAATTTTGAAACTAGATGGATGAGATTAACTAATTGTTATACATGTCTGTAATCTTTATCACTTCAGAATGCACAGAGCTTTCCACTTACTGTTTTAAACTGAAACCAGAGTTAATATCTGGCTTGCAAGCAGGTTTAGTACTGCCAAGATGAGCATGCTTCAAAGTGTTTATGAAACTTTGTCACTGTTTACGTTCCAATTCCTTGTCATTATCCTGATAACGTACCTCAGTAGTTGCTCAGAGTGGTGTCAGCTGTGGTGTCTGAGTGATGTCATCACACATTCAGCCTGTTGCAGAAGCACTGATTTCTCAGAAGAATCATCAGTCTTAGCCTATTTGAATGGTAGACAAGTATGTATTTACCAATAAATCATTACTGAATTTGGACAGATAGCTTACCTTCCCTCGTCCTCTACCAGTTTGTGATGTCTCTTCCATCAGTCTCCTCTGATAAATGTCGGTCTCATGTTAGATGAATCTGAAGTCAGAAATCTCTGACTGGCTTGGTCTTGGTCATTTTGTGCTCCTGCTGCCTTGAGGAGGTTCTGTCTTTGTCCTACAGGCAGAAAAGACCACTTAGTGCATTCCTCACTGGATATAGTCTCTTAAAATCATTGCCCTATCAGGTTGGTTGTGCTGTGAAGGCTCTTCTGTCCTGTGGTATGAGGATATAATTTTCAGCATCTCCTCCTGAGCTTGAACTCATTTAATCTTGTTGGTTTTTCCTGGATTTTCCAGGGGAAAGCCACTACCATATTTTCTGAACATCTACCTGCAGCACCAAGCATCAGGCATAGTATAGGCTTTTTGGTAAGCCACTGAGGGCATCAATGACCATTTAATCTCCAAGGTTTCTTTCTGATTTATAGGGCAGTATCTTGGCATGCCTCTGCTCCTTCATTGCTTTAGGTGATGTTGTTCCTAAATTGGCATTTGAGTTGTCTGTGCTAGGAGACTCAGATGAAAAGGACCAGGTTTTCTGAAGACATTCCTTTTCAGGAATCATTTTCTACTTTCATTTAGTCTGCCAGCAGGGGAAATGCAGACTAGAGCGTTAAGAAAACTCTCCTTTTCTTTTGGTGTGAAGGACAGCGTGGTTTGCCAAGGCACAAGCCGTGCCGGGCGGATTTTAGAGCTGATATCTTGTATGGCGACTCATCCTATTGATCTCCGTTACTGCAGTTTGTACTTTGCCACTTCACCTGCAGCAGCGTTCTTTGGTAGCGTGGCATGTTACCAACGCAGGAGTGCTTCCTCAGTAATGGCTGTGCGTGCTGACAGTGTCACTTGAGTTCTTCAGTCTTAGAGCTAGGTTATCCTGCAAAGCACAGCATAGGCACTGTCTGAAATTCCCACAAGGTCAAAGCAAAGGAGAATAGGGGATTTTTTTTTTTTTTCCTACTGTTCATTGGTGAAGCACTGGTGTGGTGGGACCTGTGATATGCACAGGTGGGGTATGGAGAAGAAAGGATTTCTTCCACAGGCCGTTGTGTGCTGTTTGGATAGGATAGGAGATGTGTCTGCTTTTCAAGGAAGAATTCTGAAAAAACAGAACCGTGATGATCTCATTTGCTGTCTTCAGAAGAAAAGTTGGTCATCAGCCTTTGCCATGAAGAACTGTTGCTTGTGAGTCTTTCATTTCTAGGGTACAGCGCTGACATAGATACATGACAGATGAACCTGCCCGGCCTGGCTATGGGCATTATGCAACTGTTTGACCTTCCAGAGGGATTTGGGTGCTAGGGCCATCTGAATGCATCTTCATTACCTGTCTTGTAGTGATGAGGAGTCAACTCGCTACATGTTGGGTTTTGGTGGGGTTTTTTTGGTGCCTCCCCTCCCTTTGCTCTTCTTTAAATCAATGTCAGTGCTGCATGAGGAGTTCTTTCAATATTTAACAGAGGATCAGTGGTGCGAGTATTATTTCAGAAAAATGCACTGGGTTCGTTCCCAGTTATAAATATTGAGTCATTTCAGGAGGTAATTAGTTCCGATACCTGGATCAGAGTTACTTGTCTGTGCCCATACTTGCCCAGTACTGACTCCTTTCCTTGGGACAGTTTGAGGTAATACAAGGAATGGCAAAGATTCACTCAGCTCTTGACCCTCCAATGTAACTCAGCTTTGTGCTGTTCACTGTTGTGAATGAGTAGAGTCAAAGAAACTCCAGGAGTGCTGCATGTTCTTAGTCCATGAAATTGGCTTAATATATTTGGGAAAGCTCTCAGCTGATTGCATGTGGAATAAATCTTTTTCCTTGGGATGCAGCACATGGTCCCTCTGTTCATCAGTTTTGTCGTGCAATGAGAAGTGGTGGTATGTGGCCTTCCCTTGATACTGTAACAGCAAGCCGCTTTCCTTGACCACAAAAGTTGGGCTTTAAGAACTGTCACATAGCTCAGTAAAAAGTCATGCCAGATTTTTACTTTAGTCCTCCTCACTGGTGATTAAACTCGACAAGTGGTTTGCTTCTACAAATACTTTTATTCTGAGCTTTGCTTAGAGGATCAGTATGTGGAATTGTTTCACGAAAGTATTTGTTTTAAAATGCTGCACTATATGTTGACACATTTTTAATATGTCCATTGCACAATATAATCCAAGTTGTAAGGATGGAGTTGTCTGGATGTGAGTTGTGGTTGGGGACTAGGTGAGAGGAGGGATGACAGTGAATGGAACAAGTGTCTTGATATCCTACTTGTAATTTACGCAAATTCCCACATGTAAGTTTGTGGAACACAATTATATGTGATTGGGTGGCTTTGGCTTACTTTGGTCTTTTACCCCAGCAGAAACAGGATAAGGAAATCCTTAAACAGCAGAGATTTCAAAACTCAAACCATGTCATTTGAGGGAACCAGTTTATTGAAGTGATAATGTTAGCCTTTCAACAAGCAGCTCAGTCTGGGATTGAGGGAGTGTGTAACACAGAAGGGTTGTGTGTCATTTACACTTTTGAGGAAAAGAGAGGTGAAGATAGTCTCAATGACTCCTAAGAGAGTGAAGTAAAGCACCCATCCTCTTACTGAAGATTATTTTGGTTGCCTCCCATGTGGAGTGTAGCTAAAAAGAGAACTTTTATTTTACAGCATTTTGAAAGACAGTTTTTAAGTTTCTGGGCGTCTAGTTTAATGTTACAATGTGAAGTCCAAGTGCCAAAGTGTTTTTCACAGGACAATCAGACAATGGTTCAAGTCAGTTTAAATACATGAATGCAGGTGTCTTTGGGGAGTTTGCTTCTTAAGCTGCTACTTGCCTGATGCTTTAACCCTGTATATTTTCTAAAAGTAATTAGAAGGTAACGCTTTTTGATTAATAATTGTGATATATCTCTAGATTAACTAAGACTATTTTAAGACATGCAAGCTTTTTAAAGATGAAATAGAAATTGTAGGACAAACAACAGTTTATTTGTAAATAATTTTGTCGAGGGGAACATGCACATGTTTTCTTCGTGATAGTGTTTCTAGTATAAAAGTGTTCCTTTTTTTTGACTGATGTTTGAGAAATAAATCACTGAATTGATAAAAAAATTCGTAGTATGAACGTTCATTTTCCTTACAGATTGTCCTTTTATATAGTATGATAATACCAAGATCTGTAGAAAACTCTTGGAAAAGTTAAAGAAGGTTGATAGAAGAACACTCAGTAGCATCCAAGAGCTTGTACTTCAGTCAATTTGGATGTGACTGTGGGATCCTGTCAGAAGTCATCAGTTGAAAGGTTTTGGAAGGCCATTGTGTCCTCTGGGGGTTAGGGAATATCTCAGCTTTTGACCAATAACTTTAGTCAAGAACTAAGAAACTGTTATTGATGAAGCTGCTATCAAACGAGTGCCCCTATAAAAATTTAGACTTCTTCAGGATTGTCTGGTCACCTGATTTTCATTTCTTTATATATAATGTGTTTACGTGTGTATATTCTATATACATAAATGTATGTTATGTTTTTATATATATAAGCATATATATACACATATATATACACATATACACATACTCATGTATGTGTATTTAAATGTTTGTGGTTGTATTGCGAGTCTGTCTCTTTCTAGAGTTCTTAAAGAAACTGCTTTCTCAAGCACTTGAAATTGAGTCCTTTGACTCTGGAGGATTTGTGACTAAGGAAACATGCATGAACTAAATGGAAAGTAGGATGGTAATTACAGCTCACTTTGTATTTTTGTTTCACTTAATTTAAAATCTGAGGTACAGGCAGGTGGTTGGGCATTTGAATGTTACAGCTGTTACAGTCTGATGACAGGAACCTGGTGAGACTACTCATGTATTTCCTCCTTCAGATTCATAGAAGTGTTGTTAGTGGAGGCTTTTCTGTATGTTCAGTTATGAACAGAAAAAAACTAAATGAAGTAAATAAAATTGTTGTTAGAATTGTCACTCAGTGATATCAAAAGAAAAGAAAATATACTCTTTTAGTCTGTGAGATTACCTGTCGTGTTAATATATTGCTATAAAGTTAGCATGGAGAGGGAAAACATATCGATATTTCATTAAAAGAAAATTTCAGATGGAGTAGTTTTTATATGTAAAAAACATCTGTAGATGAATGTTATGCTGCATTAGCAAGATTAAATTGATGGTATTACTGTTGAAGTTGAAAGTAGGCCAATATTTTTTTAAATGGGTTTTTGAAACATAAAATTTTGCCTGTTTATGATTTGGTTCGCCTAGACCAAATTAACTTGGACACTCAGCAGGGACTCTTATTTATTCTGGCATAAGAACAAGCATTGGGCAGAGCTTCCTGGTCTCAAAAAACTGGTGATGGTAAGAGGCCTCTGTAGTGTTCCCAGCCAGCTGAATGCCTGAGGTATTTTGCCATACAGGAAATCAATTGCAGCTGAATGTGCACTGTTTCCACTCCAAGTATATAAACTGGCCTTATGATGATATAAAAAAGAGAAGAAAAAATTAAATAGTTTCTTGAAAGTTCAGAGCAAGAACATTTGATGTTCAGTTTCTGTGGATTGTTCACTGTCACCTTTGGCTCAGTCCATAGCACAGAAATAGCAAAGAAGGAGAGGTGAATTAATCTTGGGGTCCCCTAGAACAGGAAAATGTAAAGGAATGTCTTAGAGTAATGAAAATTATAAAAAAGGTATCACTGTTCAGTTCCAGTTGATATTCTGAAGCTGGGAAGGGTTACAAATTTAGCAAAGGAAATGAGTTCTTTCCCTTGTTAAATCAAGAGTCCTCCATTTTTTAGGCTTTAAGGTGGATTAATACATTTTGTGAGAAAGCTGTGCCACGATTCTATCTAGATAGCTGGTTTTTGTGAGGTGGTAGAAGAAACATTTTCATTTGAATATTTATCATGCTTTGTTGACCTTGTAAAAATACCTAGATCAGATGGAGGTACCAGGCAGATCTCGGTGCCCCATGTCTCTGATGTGCCTTAATGGCCACTGATGTTACTTACCAGGAAAGTGAGGGTTCACTTGGATAGAAGTTTCCAAGCATTAAAGATAATTACGTTGAAAATCAGCGCTAACAATTTCCAGAAGGAGTGTGGCCTGAAGCCATTGGGGTTTAGAGCTTGGGAACCCAGCAGCACTTCCTTGCTCCACCACAGATGTACAGCACGACCATAGGCAGGCTGTCTGATCTAGATTTTTCAAGATATATAGCTAGGCAGAGGTGCTAAAGGCTCTTAATGGGATTTTCAGAATCACATTAGTGTCTAATTCCTGTTCAAAATCTGACCCTTTAGCTTGTATGAACTGGATTCAGCTCGTGCTATGTTTTATTCAGCTACTCTTTAAGTCAGTACAGGCAGGCAGTACATACAGCAAGCACGACTTAGGGGGTATAAACCAGAGTGCGTGTGGACCCCCACTGAGCTGTGCAGCTGTGCTGCCTTTTATCCCTTCTCTAATTCCATGATTTCTACCCTCCTTTCTGCAGAATGCCGGAGATTCAACAGAGGAAAGGAAAAGCGACCCCGGTTTGCCTAACCCAACAGTAATATATTTGGTGAGTGCTGTACCAGGTAAATTTTCTTTTGCTATTATAACTTTTTGTTTTGTTTTTTAAATCCAAATATGAGATGATGTTTGCTGTACCTCTGACTGAGATGATTATTATTGCTGTATAGCGAATGCGCCTCAGGTTAACCATGAGGCTGCTTAGTATGCAAATCCACAGTAGGTCAGTGTGCTGTATGGGCCTCCTGACATGTGGGTTAGCTGGGGCAGTGGATTTTTTTTCTTGGGCATGCTAGGGGGGTTTTATGCTAATTAAATTAAACTCGAGGGGGAAAGCCCTAAGCAGTTAGGGGAGGTTAGGTCTTTGTTTTTAGTCCTTGTTTCTGTAACTGAAATTTTGCTAAAGACCTGTAGCTGAAGTTTTGTTTTGGTTGCTTAATTCTGTCCGTTTGGAATCATAAATGCCACTTTCATGAAGAAACAATGGTCTGTGCATGGGGATGGGGAGATAGGGAATGGGGGTATCTGAGATGACTGTGTTCTCGTGAGATTTCTTATGTTACTCTATTACTCTAAGAAGAAATTGATGTTTCTTAGTTTATTTTTTAGGGATTTAATTTTGTTTATGTAATCTTCACTGCCTGAAATTCTTGGGAGACTTGGGGAACTTTAGAGCATAGGAAAAGCAGATTTAGATGCCATGGAAATGTAACTTGATTGTAATAACCGATTTCACTCATTTGATTATCTGAAACAAAATGACATTCCAGAAGTCTTCATGATAGGGCTGGCAGGAAACTCCACAGAAAATATTAAATAAGAGAGCTTTAGGCAAGATCCCTTTCTCCTCCTTTCTTCCTCAGTGCTGATGCCAACCCGAAGGAATCTTTTCTTCTCTCTGGAAAAAGCAGACATTCAGTGGGTAACAGCACAGACACTGGTACTTGGAAAAACTTGATGCCTTATAAGTAACCTACTTCACTCCTTCCAGTACTAATGCTGAAACCAGTGTAGCATGGATTAGTTTATAATAATAAAAAAAAGTGCATTATGTTAATTGCCACTCTGTCTTCTGTGATCTGCAGAGGAACTACTAATATGCTATATTAGACTACTAATTAATAGTTCTTTCACCTCCTGAGAGTGGGGCTTTTAATACAATTTTGTATTTATCAGCCAACTGTGTTAGAATTTTATAAAATTTTGGGAGAATGGCAACTTTGTTTTGGCTCCAGTGCTTTGAGATTGCATAACTGTACTAGAGAGACACTGCAGGACTGCATAGCATTAAATTGAAACTTACATCTGACAAACATTAGTGAGATCTTACTTTCCTTTGGATCCAAGGGAGAATAGTAGGAAAACATTTTGCAGAGGCTGCAAGAGGAAAGACCAGAAATTCCTCTTCAGTGTTTTCTAAAAATAGCAAGATTTGAATAAGGTTGCAAGTTTCAACTTGAAAAATAATTGCCATGACCCAAATTCAGTATACTAGTTCTCTGTTATTTACTAATAGTTAATTACTAGACTGTTTTTTCATCCATAAATGTGGAGGGGCTGTACATTCCCAACTTCCACACGGGAAATGATTTTATTTATTTAGCTTGAAATTTGTGCATATCCAAATGCATACAAAGTATTTGCCTAGAGTCCTTAGAGTGAATTATTTGCACAAACATCCCCCCTTGCCTGATTTCCATTTCATTTCAAATATGGTGCTTGGCCTCGGTTTTGATTTGCAGTGATTTTATTGTGTTTTCATGCTGAACAGAAAAGCTAAACCAGACTGTCAGACTTGAATAACCTCTTTTCTGAAAGCTGAGATAAGATGGATTGCATCTGTGGCCTAAGGTGCTGAAGATTTCCTAAGATTCTCTGGGATCCATGGCAGACAATCATTCACTGTGAAGTGCTTCAAAAAATTGTTGTATCAACAAAACTGGAGTATGTGGGAATGTATCAACAAATGAGATAAGGCATTCAAGGACTAGATGAAGTGCATATAGTAAGGGATTAATTTTGTGGGAAAAAGGAAGAAACCTAAAATATGAGAAACAGTGTTCTGTAAAAAGAGTAGCGTAATGCGTTAGGCATATACAGCTTTGGGGGATGGATGTTAGATCTTACCAAATAACCACCAGTAATTTTGCAAAATTTGGTTCACATGACAGACAACTTCAGTCTGGAACTTCTAAGGATATTTTCATTCTGAAAAGCTTTTGGAGGTCATGGGGGAGACATTCCATGAAATTTGTTTATAGTTTACTGTTATCCATTTGACTTATATAACAATATTGTCTGTTTTTAATTTTTTCAGTAAGTGGGTGGTTAGAATACCCTAATCCTTGGAAGGAATTAAAATGAGCTTCATCAGCTCTTAAAATCATAACATCTGTTGTAACAGAGAAGGAAACATCAGATCAATATACTTTGTTCTGGCAATTCAGGATGAGTTTTAATATGCAGTGTGTTTATACTAAAAGTCAATACATAAAAAAATTCCTTGAGTATCTGTGCATCACTGAATGCTTTGTTTAGGCCATGCCTTTAATGGTATGAGGGCTTGCAAATCTCTGTGGGGGTGGAGAGGAATGATGCTATGCCCACGTGTGAGCTTTTCTGTAAGTCGGTTCTATTTTTGGTATGCGATGAAGCAGAGGTACAGGGCAAAACCAGGGGTTCAGTTGCAACGTGAAGGCCTGTGAAAGCTTTCCTATCGTGGGAAGCGCCTAGCAGGCTTTTAGAGCCGTTGCATTAGTGTCCATGGGAATATTTGGGGTTTAATTTAGCATGCTAGATTAGGGCCTAATACCTTAATTAAGGCTAACAATTTTTAATAAGTTTCTCCCAAACCCTTTGTGGCTGACTACAGTTGTGAAACAGCCATAATATAAAGCCCATCTCTAGGGTTCTGTGTTGTTGGCAGTTTTATGAAAGCTGTCATTCTGTTTCAGAGTGATGAAGCTGACCAGCAAATGTAATTTTTTTAACAGAAGGATCTACAGATGTGACTAGACTTCTTAAAAAATAATAATCCAAGTAACTTATGCCAGTAACACATTGAGAGTCTAAACATATAGTACATTTAGACTAACGGTTTTATCAAAATTGTGATAACTGTTTCAGAGAAGGCTTTGTTAGTTGATAAAACAGCTTTTCCAGACGCTGCTTAATTCTCTTGTCAGCTCACGTGTTTGTGATTTTCTGCTGTGAAAAAGATTAACTGAATTGTCTGGACAAAATCAGGAATAACATAATTAACATTTTGCATAATTTGTAGACGATGTTATTTGGTTTTTGAACATTTGTATATTAAAGTGTTGAATAAAATTTCTTATATTCATTTAAATTAAAAATCCAAAATCACAAGCCCACTCAATCCTATCTTTTCCCCCCTCACCTCCTCCCAGCCATGCTTGCTCAGAGCGGTCGGTCCTTTCCCGCTGCCATCTCCTATTGTTGCGGTCAAATGACCAAGGAAAAGTGTACACTTCCTTTTGTGTCCTGTAGATAGGAGTTCTTAATTGATGACCGCTGCTTTCTTTCTGACAGAAAGGAAATGAATGGGCAGTAGTGATTATAGCACATCTGTTGTTTTCTGGTGAGCATCCTGTACAGCAGCGAAACTGTCTTGAAGATTACTTTTTTTTCCTGTTCAGGAGCAGTTAATAGAGAGGGTACGGGTGACATGTGACAGTATTGTTCCTTTATCACAGGTGTAGCCAGAGCAGAAAAACAAATTGCACAGTGAAAGAGAATGACTTGTTTTCCAAATAGGTATATTTTACATAAACAACAACAACATCAAAGAAATCTTTCAAAGACTTCAGGGATGTACTGTGTTTACTGTGTTTGGTTGCAGGTTGTGGGTAACGAATCTTGTCTTCATGGAATGGCCACTGCAGATTTAACACTCGAAAATCACGCTGAAAATGGCTTTTTCTGGGAACGGGGAAAAATAAAATAGCATTCATACCAAGGACTCAAAAGCTGAAATATTCACACACCTTTCACTCTATGATGCGGCTTCTCAGTCTGTAATATCATTGTCCAACTCCTGCTTGAACATCTTTTGCTTGATGTATTGCAACATAGCTCTTAGAAGTGCTGAGGAACAAACTGGGCAGCTCTATGGTGTGTTCCTGTCCTCCTGGAGAGGGGAGCTAGGGGTGGATGAAACTTCTTACTTGACTTTACAGATGACAGAGAAGGAAGTTTTGGGGACAGCTGAATGGTGAACTATAGATAAGGGTCTGGCCTGAGAGAAGAACGGGACTTGAAGGTAGGGAAGACAGATATCTGAGGAAATGAATGACAGAGGCCAGTAAAACAGCTGGGTGTGGGAGAGGAGTGTACCGCAGCTTGCCGCTTGCCCTTCACATCACATCAGCCACAATTTTTCCACAATTTTTTTTCTTTTTGACTCTTGTATTATTAAGATGTGAAAATTGTAGGTGCTCTATGCATACCCTGAGTGTACCTCAAACAGGGGACCTTTTTGTTCTTTCTTGCCAAGCAAAGTGCTTGCAAAACTGTTAATTGAAAGAACTGTGTAAGTCTGAATCCTTACCACTTACTTTGTTGTCCTTTGTTCCTCCTTTTGCTTTTATCCTGTTTAATTGCAGCATTTCTTGTAAGCAAGGTGCCAGTACTCTTCTTTTGCATTGTCTGAATATATTGGTACTTAAAGTGATAGAGATTATGTTGGGCTTTGATGAAGCTGGCGAACTCAAATCAGCAGACTGAGAAGTGCTGCGCTGTTTCTTGGGGGTTTGTGATGTGTATTGGATAAAATTGAAAGTTTTTTCAGCCCCTTCTTGTCACTTGGCTATCCTAGGAGCTGCTCTGTCCCTGTACTCTTAAGAGTACATCACTTAACAAAGGAGGTGTTGAGATGTTCAATTTCTTATCTGTAAGACACCATTTAGCTGAAAGGTTACAGCCTTCCTTAAGCTAAATGGGGTTTTTAAATAACAGATGTACCTGGCCACTGTAGACAGGAAAAGTGAGCAGTAGGTAAACATCAGCATAACTGAATGCAAAATTCATGGTACCACAGGTGAATTGTGCTGCAATTAATGCCCTAGTGCTTTATATGCTGTTATGGTGTTGGTAGAATGGGCATCAAAATTGTGACCCTTCCTTTGACTTGATTTTCACCTGTACTCTAAATTTGCAGACAGTGTGGAGTAATCACCTGTGTAATTGTCCAGCATAGGTAAGGTTCAAGTTTTGTCATTCCCTGATGAGAAAAAAACTTCAGAAAACAAAAAAGCAGATGCCATAACCCCAAATTTAAATTGAAATTGAGTAGGTTTTTCTCCTTTTGTCTAGTGGCAAAATGGGCTGGGTTGGCATTTTTGTTTGTTTTTTTTTGTTTGTTTGTTTTTTTCTGTGGGTTTTTTTGAAAGCTTGTCTAAGAGTAATTTAAGCATTTAAATAACCCTTTTTCTTTTTGAGTGAGACACACAAGAGACCCTGTTCATGCCTCTAAAGTGTTTTAAACATTTAGCCTATCCCCATAGGATTTCAGAATTATCTTACATCTGTTGGCAAGCTTTATGTTGTAGCAAAATATTAGTCATGGCACCAGCCAAGTAATACAGGAAAAACCCACAGTCATTTGAAATCCATTTGCTCAAGTCGTTGTAAATTCCATTTTATGGATCTCTTAAAACATAGAGTTTTACAAAGATTGCATTAAAAGTTTTAAGGAAGATAGTAAATTGTTAATTAGAGCTTTTAACAATTCTAAGCACTACATTGATGTATTATTCTGCACCTCTTGAATGACTCATGAGAAACACTTGAATATTTGTGTGCCAGTGTATTCAAATTGCTATATAGAAGTTTACTAGGATGTTTTTATTATGAAATCTTGGCTTTGGGAACAGATGTGACTTCTTTTATCATAAACTAAAGATGCAATACGTGACTTATAGCAGAACTGTCGATTGTTTTACAAAATTTTCACAGCTCTTTGAGTGCATATGCACTGATGAATATACACACAGAGCAAAATCCTATTAGAAATTAAAAATACTTTTTCTGTTGAGGCAGATATTCATTAGAGCATGATGCATAGCTGTTCAGTAAAAGAAACTTCAATAAGACCTTCAACCTCTAAAAGAAAGATTAGCTACTGCTTTTATCATCACGGACATCGCTTTGAAGATACTAAATATCTGGTTTCCTTCTGGGAGAGTTATGTTCTGTCCACTTGACCCTTTGTAAAAGTAAATATTTTTATTAATTACGTTATGTAGGAATTTGGAACAATATTTAATGCTTTAAAAAAACCCAGCCTTTGCATACTTAGCTTCAGTTACATAAGTGCAGTATATCAAACACTCTTTGTTCTTGATTCATGAGTTTCTATTGTAATTAAAAATTATTCCAGTATGGAATTTGATAAGAGACATAACTGATTTTCCTTTCTTTCTTTGTTTTCCTTTTTAAAAGAAAGTATTCCTCTTTCTCCCTTACTCATTTGTCCCCTCCCAAGAGTGTGTTTTTGTCCTGCAGACGCTGCAGCCCTAACTCCTTTCCTTCGGCTATGCCTGTAAACTGCACTTCAGTGATAAATCCAACTGAATTGTGTTTGTTTACCACATAATTTAGATGTGTGAAGTTACTTAGTAAAGAGTTGTATGTTTTGACTGTGATCAAATGCAGGTTAAAGGTTATTAGATATGTAGCTTCTAATCCTGTTTTCAAGATAGGATAGAAAAGACCTTAATATCATAATTGTTGTATTTGTTTCTTCTACATGAAAATAGATTACTTAGGAAAAATGCCCTCCATACGTACTGGTGAAAACACAAATGTTGCTTGTTTTCTGCCAGTATGAGAGTGAGTAGGTATCTTTTAGAATACACAATGCAGCCTTTTAAGTAAGGAAAGGCATTTGACTTAATGAAATGTTACATTTTAGAAACAATTTTACAAGTGAAGCCAGTTACGAATTTCAGCCAAAAATATTTTGTTGGAAAATAACAATTTATTTAAAACAGAACATTTCACACAAGCAGATTTAAACAAAACTATCAGCAAGAGGAGTTTCTGAGACTCAGGATTGTAAGAATGTGTTTTCAGTTCCATGGAAAAATAACAATGTAACTTAAAACTGAAGTGAATACTGTCTCTCTGAAAAGATCTGTCTCTGCTTATGTTAATTATATTTTTATTTGAATTACAATCCTTCAGTGATCTCTACCTCTTCCTCATAAAGAATATACCTCTTTTCAAAATTCTACTTGTTATTTTTTTCCTTAAGTTGGAAAGATAGCTTGCTAGTTGATTCTAGTCTACCGATGTTCATTTTTGCAAATTGTTCCTATGAAAAAGATTCTACTGTTGTTTTAATGCAAACATTCTGATAAAGTCATGACAAATGATTCCTTCCATTCCTTTTCATTCTCCATTTGACATGTATTAAAAATCTTACTGATGACTGATCAGTGAAGACCTATTCCAAATTCTTAAAAATTTGCTTTCTCCCATTCATTGTTATTATTGGTCTAAATTGTGTTGCTTATGCAATAGGCACCATAAGTGCCTGTCTCTTTATTGGATGTGCGAGTGTTGAGGGTTTATTAATCTTCAGGGTGAAATGAAGCTTTTCAAAAGACTGTGCTACTTTTAGTCTCAGAGTAGACAGCTTTTGATCAAATGGGTTGCTGGATAATTGAGGACACTTGTGCCAAATCTGTCTAGGATCTAAACCAAAAATACAGAGGTTTTGTGTTTATTTTGGGAACAGGTTGTAAGTTTTTCTTGTACAGCAATATTTATGAAAAATGACAGTGTAGCGGACTTTATATTATAAAATGTTATTGTGTTTCTGAAGCACATCTGGTAATGCAAGATCTAATGCTATTAATTTGGTCAGGACAATGAGTTCTTTATGAATAGGGGCTAGCCCATTGAAATGAGTTTGCTCCTGAATTAATGATGATGGAGGGTGGGGAATTCAAAGTAATGACCATCTGCTGGGTTGCTGATGTCCAGCAGACTTCGAGAGACAGAGTGACGCCTGTGGTAACATGCTTGTGCAAACCTTAATATCTGTATTGTTACTGTGCACAGAGCAAAGAAATAAAAGCTGAATGAAACTATAAAATTTGGGTAAATTATGTGTGTGTGAGAGAACTGTCTTCTGGGGTGGAAGCTTACTATTCGTTCCTGAGAACAGCTTGATTTGATTCCCCCTCCAGGAGAGATGAGGGGCAAAACACTCCAAATGCTTTTTACTCTGAGGATTGGAGGAATCCCACACAAGTGCTGTTGTGCTTCATCTCCAGTAGTGCAACAGTGCATGTGTGATAATCACAAGTCCCCAGCTCTTCATCCCTGTTGCTACTTATTCCATGTACCGAGGTTGCAACCCAAGATGTGGTTTAAATCCCTGAGACACTAATTCTCATAAAGCCATTTAAGAGCCTTTCAGCACTGAGAGTGGTGTACATTTCTCAAGATTATCAAGTTCTATTTTGTCTTATCCATGGCTTTATTAGATGTAAGGATACAGACACTTGAGGAAATTTTGTAGTGTAAATAACTGTATCAATGAGGGAGGCATGAAATTCCCCTGCAAAAGTAATTTCTTTCCCTGCTTTCTTGGATGTTGGCCTTCAAGGTGAGTGACATAAGCCCACTGCGTGCTTGCTGGAAATGAGATTAGTAGCTGGGGGTTTTCCTTAAAATGAATTGGCAGTAGAGGCGGAAGAATGCATGCTTCTTTCTGTGTATGTGAAAAGCATAACGTAAACATTCATCCATTTATAAATAGACATCATACAAATATTTTAATGTCTCTATAGTATTGTACTTCCTGCCATTGATCTTTATCACTAAAAGCAAACAAATAATTTTTCCTTGATGATTCTTACATATTAATCTAGGACTGCAAACCTCTACTTCCAAAGATGCTGTTCATGGTGGATATCTTGAAGATGACAGTGTCCGTGGTGTTTTGATAGGATTGGGTGGAACATTTCCGAAGTATATGTCATACTCTATATGAAGTGTTCCTGCTTAATTCATGCTGTTTGGGTGTAGGGTTTTCACTGCAGTCCAGAGTAGCAGGCTTGTACTTTGGAATAGGCAGAGTGCAGCACTCTTGGGGCAGGTGCCAGCAGCTGAGAGAAGTGGGATGTAAAACACTACTTGATCATCAGGCTCTGGGTCTATAAAGCATTTGAATATTCTAGACATATGTTAATTCAGCCCTCCAGGGTTTACATGATTCAAACCTCGCTCCTTAGTTTCATGGGTTTGTTGTGTTTTTCTTTTTTTTTTTCTTTTCTCATTTTTTCCACATATCTATTTTGCAAATAAAGCCATATAACAAGTATGATTTGACAGAAGCACCATGTGGATATGTGTTTTAAAATAGGTTGACCTTTTCTTACTTTTAGGTGTAAGACTCAAAGCTTTCAAAAGTTACAGGTAATTTTGATATTTGGTAGTTGCCTTAATCTACACTATAGTTACTTCTGTCAAGTATGCTGGGTTCTTGTTTTCCATAAGTTGGGGTAGATGCTAAAATGACAAACAGGTTTGAAAAAATTTGGCCTTTGTTTTATAACTATGATTCATTGCAGCTTCTTTGCAAATTTTAATGGCTTTTACTTAAATTGTGTTAGAGTTGGATGTAAAAAGAAAACCCCAAGACCCCAAACCCTTCCATTATGGATCTGCTTTACATTTCATGCTGCCATTAGCCTGCTAGTGGCACAGGGATGCCCTAACTTCAAACTTGTGTATGGAACAGCCACAAGAGAAATTTTCTTGCTACAGGGGAGCTGGTCGGCTGCCTCTGAACTCTCCCTGTGGAAAAACCTCTTGCTCTGACACGATTGGAGGTGGCATCCCCCATTTATTGGATGCATAGGAGCTGAGAAGTTGCAGAGAAAGGTATTGACAGGTACAGAGACAGAAAATTGTGCTCCTTTTTGAAAGGTATCTGATCTGTTTTAAAGGTCAGGACTGCATGGTAGATGAAAACCCTGACGCTGCCAGTGGCATATGCATAAGGGAAGAGCAGTTCAGTTGAATGTAATTATACTTTCTGCTCTCCAGAGAGCATGGTTGTCTTTTTGTTGTCTTTTTTTTTTTTCCTCTGCTTGTTCTGCTTTTTATGCCATTGAATATGTGTCTGTCTCCACTCAGAGTTCTTTAAATCTTTGAAGTGTGTAATGAAACTTAATTAAGAGAGAAGTGTTCAAAACTATGTGCCAGCAAAGTTTATGAGCATAGGTGGCCTGAGAGAGGAGTCCTGTAAGGTTCAACCTGTTTAAAGTTCCGATGGGCCTCTAGGAATGCTACCAGGCCTGGAAGAAGGTGGTCTGTATTAGTTGTGTTGGCTCTTGTAACTTTCGGGAAACGATGGTTAGCTTTCTCCCCAGACAGTTTCCAGCTCAGTCCCTAGTCCAGTTCAGTCACCACTGGTGAGAGATGGCTTTTATGCACTCTGTTTTGTAGACTAAGATTGTTCATTAGCACAAATACACGGTATTCTGTCCCAGCTTGCTTTTGTGCCCAGGAGCACTTGTTGGCTTCATCTAATGCATGAATTTAAGCATAGCCTCCATTTTTTCAATTATGAAACTCTGCAACATGAACTCAGCGTTTATTCAGCATCAGAGAATCTGCAGGTTGGTCCAGAGACCCTGTGAGTGTCTTCACTGTGAGGAAAATCAAAGGTCACTTTTTATTTGATGTGAGTGCATCTTTTCAGTCAACATTTCTCTGCAGACTTTTTAGTCCCTCACTTGAGTAAGTTTGCTTTACAGAATTGCTGTTGTTTATTTCGAAGTGAATTTCAGGATTGTTTGTTTTGTAGGGAGAAATGGAGGAATTAGGAACTGAGAAAGAGAAAATAGAGTTTGGAACTGACTTGGCACTTGTTAAATTGACATGCACTGGTGGGTCAGCACATAGTGGTGACTACTGGGCAAAAAATTATAGTAGCTTGGTGATACTCTGGGAGTACTGCACAGGCTGTGGGAACAGTGACAGGATGAGAGGGAGATGGAATAACTGCCATTGAGTCTAAAGGGCGAGAATGCTTCTTCTTCCACCTACTCCTCTTGCCTAAATGCAGTAAGGCTTGGAGGGCTGTAGAATCTTGCTGTTCAGAGTGGTTTCCTGCTTTTTGGGGTAATATACATAGCTCCTTGTGTGTGTTTGAAATACAGCAGGGACTTTTTCTTTTTTCCTGTTGCCCAGCTGAATAGGCTGACATCATCTCGGAGCCAAGGCATGGCCAGGTGGTGTCCTTGCCTCGCTGGGCCTCTTGCAGGGGAAACTTGGTGTTGTTAGTATGCGCTCCGTGTCCCTGTGTTCCTCAGAGTACAAAATGTGGGCTAGGCAGCAAGAATGGAAGAGCTGCGATTTTTTAATTTTTTTTTTTGAATGTATAAAGGATGATATTACATAAGTTGAAACAGCATTATTGAAATACTTCTATTTTCTCTTCAGTATCTCAGTACTTAATATTTGAGTGAAAGATTAAGGTTTATAAATGCTTATTTGTGTGTCTTGGCAGTGCTTTAGGTTTATTCCCCAATTACTGAACTCAGAAGGCTGTTTTGCAGAAAGTTCACATAAGTTATTTCTTCCCTTAAAAGTGGAAGAAAAGGAACTTTCATCTGAATTCATTGGGCTTAGCTCTGAGAATTCAAAGGGCTTTGGAAACTGGCTGAAGTTCTTGGTACTGACTTGAGTAATATCCCCTTGAATATTTACTTCAATCAAGCCTATTCACAGATTTTCTCTCACACCTTGTCCTTATTTGTGTTGGTTTCCAGTACTAAACCCAATGATCAATGAAATATAAAGCTTTTTCTCTTTAAAAATAGGTTCTTAGGGAGTTGTCAGTGGTATTCCTGTGACTGGATTTTATGTCTTGTGCTTACAAAAATTGAAATAACTGGAAAGACCTACCCATCTCTATTGTACTGCAGCAATGTATTGCCTTGCCAGTGGGAAAACATTGTAACTCAAGAATTTTACTTGTTTGGAACCACAGTGTTGATATATATGTTATAAAAATGAAAGTATGTTTGATGGTTTTCTTATTGCAATAAGATTTCACGTGCAGTTTTGCTATAGGATTTCATGTACAGTGGTTTGTTGTCTTATTTTTGAAGGTGTCTCTCTTACCCTTTTAATGCAGTGCATAATATTTATATGTCATTGGACAATTCTTGGCATCATTTGTGTAATTATATTAATTTTAACTTTATTAATTGAGGAGACCTGAATTCCTTTTTGTACCTGTTCGCCCTTTTTTTCATAACCCTATCTTTCTCAGGATAGAAATTAAATACTTGATTACCCTTAATGCTGCCTTCTACTGTTGTTGAAGTACACGCGATCCATCTTTCAGTCTAGTAAAATTTTACTTGGTGGGAATAGATAGGGAAAGAGACATCCCTTTGTCAGTAATTCTGGCATCCCAGACACAGCAGGGAAAGCTGACTGCTGAATGCGTGATTTGTTTTTGATTCTCTACAAAGTGTGTAGAAGGAGAAAAAGCTTCACTGTTCATTGTGGTTAAAATGGAAAGGTAAAAAATGTGACCTTCATTGCTGGTGCAAGAAGGTGGAGAAGGTGAAGAGAGGAGAATCTGGACTCCTTTTCTGGATGAAAAGTGTCTGATAGTGTTGGAATTTTTAAAAGGTTTGTAATCTTAATACCTTCTAAAACTGTAAACTAAAATGATTGGAAACCCTTTACTGTCTATCCTTTGATAACCTGTATTCAAACATGATGTTTCCTAATGATCACTATCCTTGAAATAATTTTCACTCTAAATAGTTACAGAATTTGGGATGATTTTTCTCCTATCTTATTGAAGGCTACAAAACAACATGTAGGTCACCAAAAAAAGATGTCTCTTAGCACAAGCTGTGAGTTACTATAGTTGTTTCAGAATCTTGCAAATCTCTGAAAGTTTCAATGATTGCATACTCTAAGTGTCCATGAGGCAATGTCAGATTACTGTAATTTCAGTACAAAATATGTGTTTCTTTGTTTCTGTGTTTGAAAACTAAGTCTAAGTTATTTATTTTTTTTATTTTCTGAGAAGGGGAATGAAGTCCTATCGAAGTGCACAATGGTTCAGACTCTATGCAGTTGTTGAGAATTACTTATAAACAACTTATTTGATCAAACTGAGTCTCTTAGACTGATCTAGAAAGGACAAAAACATTCAGCTGAAGGAAATGACCTTTCCAGTTAAAACTAGGATTCCTGTCTGGGGCCAATGAAGGTCTGCATTTGGCCATGCAATGTTCAGTAAGTAATCCATCTTTTCTGAGAAACAATAATGGAGATAACAAGCTTTATATGTTTATATAGAAGGAGTTTCTGTTTCTAGAGAATACTGCAATTTAAACCCAAAGAAATGTTTATTTAGCACCTTGTCAGCTGCTTCTGTCAAAATGGTTGTTCAAATTTCTTTGGAAATTGTGGCAGGTTAAAGATTGTTACTGTGTGTGGTTTCCCTTTTGACAGTTTAAGTCTCCTAGGTTCTCTACTTGGGCTGATCATGGGTGAGCGAAATAATTTCCTTTCTATTTCTAGCCCTTTTTCATGTAATATTCCATATGCTTTATAATGAATATCTATATGCATGTCTTTATGTATGCATATAGAAAACCTGTGTTGTTAGAGGTTAAACAGGAATGGAATTTGAAACTCTAAAGTTTCTCTCTGCTTGTATATGTAATTCAGTGACACAAAAGCCAATTGGGCTAGGCTTGCAGTTACAGAACTCTGAACTGGGGACATGTTTTTCAAAGCTAATATACGGAGAGAGGGTTCTGGCTTCTCCATCATTAGTTAGAGTGTTGTGGAGATAACTGCAAACTTTTGCTCTAAAAAGCATGTTTTTTGCAGGCCACGCTTCAACAGTGGCAATCTGGAGTGGCTTGATAGTGGGGTGTTTCTACAGGAGATGTCACAACCTGAGTTACAAGGCCATTCATTTGGATAAATTGCAAGTGAATATACACAGTGCTGTTAGTTTCTCTGTTACTAATTTCCTCTTTTTTAATGTGTATGTGCAGTGTGTATATAAATATATATACATATGTACACACAGATGTATGTATCCTCAAAGTAGGGAGGAGGAGAAGCTGGAGAAACGTGAAGGGGTCCTGCAGTCAGCTGCCTAAGCCAGGGTTGGGGGGCTGCCAGGTTCGGCGGCATTTGGGAGCCTGGAAAATGTCACTGCTCAGAAAGCTTTAACCGTTGACTCTTCTATGTGATTTGCTCTGTTGTTTCCTAATGTTACATACTCTGTGATGAAAACAACCCCTCAAAATTTTCATTAATGACAGTTGACTGTAGTCAAAAAGTTAGATGAACTTTTTCTGAGGGCTGTGGGTAAAAAAATGTGTTTCACAGGGCCTACGTAAGTAACTTTGTTATGCATGGCTGTACTTTGGCTAGCTGCTCAAATGACGGTTTCTGGAAAAGCCAACTGAGTATTACTTGTCTAATAATTATAAAGCCCACATCTAAATGTCTCATTTCAGCAGTAATGCTGTACTCAGGCAGTTGTAGTTGAAGGAGACACGCAAATGGGCTTTGTAGGAGCCCTTCTCCTGACGGTGAATCTGTCTGATTCTTTCCTTATAAATGTAACAGTGTCACTGCATTATGGAGTCAAAAGTAGTGAAGGATCCACTTATATAAAGTGATACTTATCCATTATCCTGGTTTTAAGTAGGTTTCCCCTTCATGAACAAACATCAGCAATGCCACATCAGACATTCTTTTGTATATTTCTTTCCCCCCTCTCTTTAGCTCTCCAAAAAAGTTTACAGTTGAGGGGAAAAAATATCTTTCTCCCTTCCTTACTTGGAATTAACACTATTTAGGAAAATATTTAACAAAGTAAATGGGTCTTCTGGACAGTGCTGACATTTTTGTCTTTCATCAGTATGACCATATTCTGAAAGTTCTGTGGTTTTCTTCTACAATGAGGTCTAAAGTTATTTCTTTGAAAATACATAGTGAAGCCAAACATATTAAATAGATGAATCAGTCTAATTGGAGTTGATGCATACTGATTTTTCTGTTTTTAGTGAAATTGGAAGAAAAATAACAGTGCTTTGAAAAACATATGCATAAGAGAAAAAACTTGTGATTTTAATTTGGTGCAGAGCAATATTTTGTGGGTTTTTTTTTCCTTTAATTGAGTTTTCAGGAAAGTGTTTAAGTGAAGAAAAGAAATACCCCTGAAACAACTGACTTTGAATTGGGCTTTTCTGTGTTTATACTCTTGAAAAACATCGGGCTGTTCTGTAGTCTTGAGTATTTGCTTTTGGAGGCACCTTATCTCTTTGTCAAGTTGTCCATGAATGTGGTTTCAAGGTTTACATTGCATACTGGTTATGCGGGTTTAGGAAGATGTCATTCCCTATCTCAGTGTATCCTTGACTCTGGCCCTACACAAAGTTAAAATACATGCGAATTTTGTTTGTCCCACAGATACTAGCTTTTATACTGACCTTAAAATACCAAGAATTTCTCTGTAAGAGGGCTAAAAAACCTTCATTTAAAATAAAACAACCCCCAGAAACTGCTTCATTACTGTCATGGCCCTGAGATTTCAGGAGAGACTACCCTTCATGCTGCCTGATGTCCTTACTAAGCAGATAGCAAAGTTGTTTCCCTTTTTATGTGAAGTATGATGGAGTTAATGATCTTGAGCCGGGTGTCAAGAAATTTCCTGAAACAGAAATGAAAATGCAGAAGGGAAGTGTCAGAAGGTATGTCAGAAATGTATGCGGACACAGTAAATTTGTTTCTCCCATCATAACCAAATTCTTTAAACACATTGGAATCCATTCGTATGTTATCCGTCACTTTAAGATTTACTCCGCACATAGGACTGGATTAAAATTAATTTAAGGCTTTGTATATTTAATAACCTTGAAAATAAATTATTACTTTTTTGCTGTGAATGGATTCCTTGTCCTCCAACAACAGCTTTGCTTCCTTGCCCTATTTTGATTTTATTTTCTCCACTACTTGTGGAGAACCTGTGGTGAAATGATGAATTTGTGCAACAGTGGTCTTTTCCAAGTTGAGGTTTAGTGATATCTCAAGCACAGGCACCAAGCATAAAAAGAAGTGTCTTTATAAGTGCTATCAGACAACATCTCTAATAGCAAACAATTTGGAGGAGACTTAGAGCCTTCACAGGCAAGTATCAGGGGTTCTTTACAGATGCAAGACTGGAGGGAGGTTTTTTTTTTGTTTTGCTTGTTTTTTCCCTGTGTAACATAGAATTGAGAATAAAAATTGACTGTTAGGATACTAGCTGGGTTATTGCTCTTGTTTGCTTGTTTGTTTTTTTTTCATATCCAAGAGCAGCATGAATAACCAGCAGCAGCAGCAGCCGCCCTTGCCCTTAACCAGGAATCTTTAAACAGCAGCTGCTGGGCACTAGGAACTTGAATGGGAAAAAGACTAAAGAGGGACACTTTGCATGTGTGCATCTGTGTGATTGTTTATTCGACAAATCAGCATCTCTTCTAACTGTAGCAAAGTTCAGAGCTTTGAAAGGAATTTGAGTAATTCTGAGATAAACAATGCTGAAAGTCTTTCCTCTTCAGTTTCGTTTTCTTAACTGTGTGCACTATAAATCAACGTTTACTATTAAGAAAATTTAACAAGTTCATATCCAGCTGCAGAATGTTGTTTTTTTCTGCATTTATTAAGCCAGAACTTTTGACCCAGTAGTGAGGTTTATACTGTGCCACCTCACTAGAACTAAATAATAGAATGGCTTGGGTTGAAAGGGACCTTAAAGGTCATCAAGTTTCAACCTCCTTGCTGTGGACCGGGACACCTTCCAGTAGACCAGGCTGCTCAGAGCTCCATCTAACCTGGCCTTAAACACTTCTAGGGATGGGGCATCCACAACTTCGTAGGGAAACCTGTTCCAATGCCTCACCAACCTCACAGTAAACTATCAAATCTAACTCTACTCTCTTTCAGTTTGAAGCCATTCCCCCTTTTCCTGTCACTAAGTGCCCATGTAAGAAGTCTCTCTCCAGTTTTCTCATAGGCTTCCTTCAGTTACTGGAAGGCCACAGATATGTCATCCTGAAGTTTCTCTTTTCCAGAATGAACAATCCCCATTGTCTTAGCCTTTCCTCATAGGAGAGGTACTCCATCCCTCTAATCAACTTGACGGCCCTCATCTGGACTCACTTCAACAAAAAACCAAGACTTAATGCAACTGTAGTTGTATTTTCTCATGAGAAAGATGTAAAATGAGTGGATGCTAGTGACCAGTCAAAATACCAAATGTAGATTTAATAAAAGAAACTGAGGACTTACCTGAAATGTGTAATTTTGGAGGGGTGAATGGTGAGCAAGGCAGAAGTGCAGCTGTAAACCTAATGGCCAGAGATTGTATTTAGTTTTACTCCCTTGGGTGACATGACAAAATGACTGTGTAAATTCTAATAGTATCAGAGAATTTGTTGAAGGAAAAGCCGTGTATTCTTTTCTGGCAACTGTCAGGGTTCTGGCCTTGGGTTTGACTGATATTATAATGTGAGGACTTGTACCCTAAAATCCTTTAGTTTCTTTAGTGCTGTAGTTGGTATATGTGCTTTTTGTGCTATTTCTGCACTTGATATATGCATTACTGAAGAGTTGCAGCTTAAGGAAACTAGAAATAAGCTCTTATAGTAAGGAAAATGTTGAATTGTGTGCTCTTGTCTGTGCTGAGGCATTTGGTTTTATTTTTAAAATGGGTTTGTTTCAAATTCAGTTTTCTTTGCATGGCCCTAATTAGAACTTAACAGTAGAATTAATATTACCTAAAACATGAAATCAGAAACCAGTGTAATGGTTAAAGTTAACAGTAAACAGTTAAAGCTCAATTAAAATGTTTCATCTCCATCTTTGTAAACGTCATTAATGAAAACTCTGCTGTTAGTTGGTTTTTGCAGAGTAACTACATGTAGTGCGTTACATGGGGTTCTTTCTTAACTTGCTTAGAAAATGGCTTGTGTGGAATACATGGTGTGCTTCTTTTTGTGCTTGTTGAGTAGCAGATTTCTTTGAGTACATGACAACAGTATTTTGTGATAACGATAGCTGTACTTGGCAGCTATGACTTGCTACTGCTGTACTCGTAACAGTCTGTGCTGAGACTTGCCTCTGAGTCCCTAAATATCTTGGGACAGACCTGCTTATCCTGCTTTTCCTTTTTATCGTCAGATTGTATGTCAGGCATGTCCTGTGCTGAGCCACCTTACCCAAATCTGTCTATTTTCTCAAGCTTGGATTCAAAAGAAAGTGTTCAAAGTGGCAGACCTGTATGTAAGTGAAACGTGATCTTTTTGATGGAATTTTTTTCTTTGTCTGGGTTTTTTAAAACTTTATAGAAGACCTGGAAGGGCTGCTTAGATTAACTGCACTGTACAAAGGCATGAGAGAAGCAATGTATGTGCATAATTTGCAAAATGCCCAGCGCTTTATGAATTAATTCTGTTCATTCTGGTTACAGGGAGTTTTGAAATAAACAAAAGGTTGTATAGCAGCTTAGCTGTCAGGCTATTCAGCCTCAAATCCAGACTCGAGCGATAAGCAGGACAAGTCAGAAATCTGAAAGTTAGAAGGATTTATACCCCTTGTTTGGCATGCTGACCAGGAGGGATAGACAGTTTCTGCTGCAAGCATTCAGTTTTGCCTGCCAGTGGAGCAGTGTGTGGCACCTCACGGAGCAGCAGCTAGTGCCACCTGCGGGAGCTCTGCTGGAACCGGTGGCTTTATGGTTCAGAGATGCATCATCCTGGGAAAAAGCTGTCACGACTTCCCAGTGCCACAGAAGGAGGCATTGGGTTGTCTTCCCGTCAGCTTTCTGTAGCAAAGCTCGTTTATATGCCATTCAGGGTTGATCTTGAGCAAAGTATAAAAGAGAACATGTGTAATAACTATTTTCAAATATACTTATTAACAGTTCATTATTACAGAAATAAAATAGCAGTGGTTAATTATACTAAAGAAATTCCTACTGCACTGAAATGACTTGAGTTCAAAAGATGGCACTTCTGCTGAGCTGAGAAACTGCTGTGATCAGTACAGAGTTAATATGTATGTGCAGGAAATACATGCATTTCACCAGTTAAAGCTGGCATCTTTCTGATTAGGCTTTGAGCTTATGCTTCACAGGGGTATTCTGGGAGTGTCAGTCAAAGTTTTCGTCCCTCTGCTCTCTCCCAGAAGACTCCATGGGGAAGGTTTCCTTCTTCACTAGACATAGTAATAGCATATGCTAAGTAAGGAGCCCTGCAATGTGGTTGGACACTGACCAAACATTGAGAATGGCTCGTCTTTTCAAGAAGTTCATTCTGTACAAAATTTGAAGGAGAAAACAGTGTCACATTCCCTCCCAGACCTCATATCCTGTGCTACTTCGTAAAAAATACGCTGTCTTGACTTGCAGGCTGAAATGTGGTGATTAGCTGCTGAACTTGATCTTTTAGTGGGTTTGGAAAACCATGACCAAGGTCTTGGAAGAGCACTGGGAATGGAGTCAGAACTGTTGGAGAGACTGGAGGAGGGAGAAGACATATGCGTAGCAGTTAAACCACAAAGGAGCCAGACAGCTCATTCCTTATATTAGAACATCTGTGATGGTTTTCACATTCAAACATGGCGAATTACGGGAAACCAGAATGAAAGTGACAAAGGGATTCTGTGATTTAGTCTTTCCTTGCTGGCAAAAAAAAGTTATGTTTTTTGGATTGCAGCTGCAGTATGGATGATTAGCTTCATAAACTAGACAGAGGATGCTGTAGATTTTTGCTGTTCTGAAGAAGTGGGCAGGAGAGAGCAGGAAGAGAAAGTGATACTAATATGACTTTCATCAATAGGGCAAATGTGCAAGGGAGGTTTTGCTCCTTTTCACCAATATAGATCAGATTATCTTGTTTGGACCAGCTCATCTCTTGCTGCAGTTGTCTTAAATGCCACTGTTACTGCCTTTCTGTGGAAGAGAAAGTGAAAGGGTGTACTGGTTTGGGAAAATCAGCAAAATGCATAGCATATTACAAGAAGAAAAAAACGTAAACCCCAAACTACAGCTAAACTCCCTAAAGCTGGAATGTTTTGGTATGCATTGATGTGCAGGGGAAAAAAGACTGGAAGATTTCTGTGGGACTTTGAAAGAGAGGATTGTTGAAAAAGGAAGCTGTAACTCACATCCAGAGTGCTGCTGGAAGGGAATGCAAGGAGCCATTAGAATTCTGTGCAATTTTGAAGGAATAACTATTAACTTGAAATAACGCTGGAATCCTAAACAAGTACTGCCATGTTACTTAGAAGGGCTGGGGGATGGTGGTTAATAGGAGCAGCAGTGAGGCTTGATGGCATATAGTGGTTTGTGTCCCTGTAATTTCTGTCCTTTCTGTCAATGTTATTTAGGGTTTCTTTCAGAGTCACTTTTTGGTTCATGTGAAAAAATTGTGTTAGTGTTACCATATAAAGTTGCTTTTATCATTTCTGCGACCTGGGATCAAAGCTATTCTCGTGAGGTTCAGAGAAACAATGCATCTGCTCCAGAGGGGATTTTGTAGGCAAACAAATGGGAAAAACTAGATCAGGGACAGATGTCCTTATTGTCTAATACTGATATATTCAGTGTTTCACAGGCAGATGTCAAGTTCTGGTCGTGTTGATGTGTGTGTGAATTTTACCATAGCCATCCTTGGAGTTTGGAGTTCATCCTGCAACCTGAGACTTGAGTGCTGATTTTGAGGTTCTGTGAGTTGTTTTGCATTCAGAAATCCAATTCAACAATGCAACATCCAATATGATTCATCCAAGAAAGATGATCATCTCTGCAGGCTGTCTCTGGGCATCTAAGTGTCCTTATTTGATTGCAAAATATTTTATGTCAAAAAACCTACTAATACCCATTTTCTACCTACCCCTCTGACACCTTTTTTTACTTGCAGAAGGAGAACTCATCAAAATACCATTTAAAAATAAACCAGCAGATAGCTTTACTGTTAACAGCACAATATGTAATGTGAAACTTCAGGACTTCAGTTGTTTGACATGTATTTTCTGTATGTATATAGCACTAACAGTTTATTCTGTGAAACGCTGCATTTAAAATTTTAATACAGTGTTTTAAGGGGACATGTATAGTGATCATGAATAAAGTGGCCGCAGCAGAATCTTAGTATTAAAGTTGGTTATGCCTTTGAAAGATGGGGAAGAAACGCAGTATCTGTCTAAGGCACTGTATTTTGAAGGTTTTTGAAGAAATCCAACCAACTTCTTTAAATATGATCACTTCTAGCTATTTGGAACAGATGTAGACTAGGGGCCAGGGGTTTGACACAAAGGAGAAGGTTCAGCTTAGATTTTGGTTAGTGACGATCATTGTTCAACATAAATACATAGTTGGACTCCATAGTTACAACTGCAAACAGTCCTGTCATGAACAATAATTTCTTTCCAGATGCTTGATGCTTTTTTGAGAATACCGCAATAAATTGCTGAAAGAACAAAACTGGAAGGCTTCTCTCCAATGAAAATTTATCCCTGAAATGTTAGAAGTGAAAATTGTTATACTTCAACTAATAGTGATTTTGAATAATTGAAAACCCTTACTGGTGTTTGGTTGGTGGTTTAGCTTGTTGTTTGTTTGTTTGTTTCAGCACAGTACAGTTAATTTAAGAGACAAGGGCTATATTTGTCTGTGAAATGCAAGTAATCCATATTTTCTGTAAGCATGCTTTTTAAAAGTATTCTTTAGCCACTTGTGCTATAAATTTGAATGCTTTCCTTTTAAATCACCTATAGCATTCTATTGGTTTAGATGCTGTATTTCAAATATTTTTTTTTTAAAAGCTGATTTGCAATTTTTAGCAGCTCAGGATTTGAAAGGCAAATCAATCTACTGGAAGGAACGACAAATTTCTTGAAGTAAGACCTCCCAGTATGCCTGTTTGGGTGGCCCTAGCTGATTATGGGCTGTGAAAATGCGTGGTCATACATCTGAATGTTTTTGGTTGCTGTTAAAGAGTTTTGCTTAATTGAGAAATGTAAACAGTATGGCTGTGTTTATTCATAAATTATGAATGCATATGTATTTCCAGTTCTCTTGCTAGGATGTTCTGTGAAAAAGTTCTTGGAGTAAGAAATAGGTAGCAGCTTTGACTAATGAATTCAGAAATACAAAGTACCCCATGGAGTGCTGTCGTAGCTGAGCCTGAGATTTAGGGACAATTAAAGCTATATCAAGAATTACATTGCAAGAGTATTTGAATTGGTCTAACAGAAACGTTTTTAGAAGATACTCTATGTGATTGATCTTGTAATTATTGCAAACTTTGGGATACTACTACGAATAAGATTATCTGGGTAAGTGGAAATTCTTTGTAAAGAAAGTGAGCATTTTTACATTTACTAGCAAGCTGCTTCTCTGCTGGATTTTGTAGGAGTCCTGCTTGGCCTTACTGAAGAGACAGATTTACTTTCCTAGTCTGATGTACTTTTTAGAGATTTCCTTCCTAGATTAAAAGGAGGAACTTTATTTATAAATAAAGGAATGCTAAATGTTGACTTCTGGCTTTTGAGTAATTCAAAACTCGATGTGTTACAGAGAACAGGATCAGAGTTCTGGATTTCTTTTTTTTTAAGTTGTTTAGTATATTCTGCAATTTCTAGCAACAGTGTGGAACTGGTTTGCATTAATGAGACAGAAGAGGGGAAAGCGTACTTTTTAGATTTTAAAATATATGGATTTCTGTGCTTTTTAAAGAAGTCATAAAACACTGTTCTGTGCCACATTACTGGACCTCAGTTTTTAGGTGTAATTTTTTTTAATTGACAACGATATGGGAAAATGTTGAAGACTGTCACTTTTGCACCTGGTTGAACTATTCTAGTACTACTAATTTCCTATGTGATTTAGAAAACAGCCACAAATTTCAGACTGTTTCATTACTGAAAACCATTACAGACAGTGACAAGAATATTTGGAAAAATTTCTTCATGGAAAGGGTTGTCAAACATTGGAACAAGCTGCCCAGGGAAAAGGTGGAGTCACCACACCTGGAGGTATTTAAAAGACACGTAGATGTGGCACTTAGGGACCTGCTTTAGTGGTGGGGTTGACAGTGTCAGGTTATCAACTGGACTCAGTGATCTTAGAGGCCTTTTGCGACCTAAACGATTCTATGATTCTAAGAGTTTCTAGATGGTGTTCTGAAGATGCATTTTACTAGGCACAGAGGCTGACTTTCTTCAGCCTGTTGCAACTATGTTTGGCCTCCCTTGCTATCCCTTATTGTAATGCAGAGGTGCAAAATTGGGTAGAAAACTGTTAGTGGCACAGTAGTATTTAAAATTTCCATGGATTATCTCAATGAGCTCTTGAAACAGAGTTGTAGCTGTGACAGGTCTGAACCTGTTCAATAAATACCTTGGTTCATTGTGCAGTAATGGAATGATTCAGCTTTCAAGTTACTATTCCCTTATTAAAAATGCCAAGGGGGTCATTCAATCTCCCGTGTTTTTGTGCTAGGAATGATAGGTCATGCTCCATAGAGAGGGATGAAGACAGAAACTCCGTTGACTGTTGGTATGTGTCTTACTTGTAGTAGTAATGCTTTCTTGGTACTGAGTTTTGATAACACAAAATCAAGGCTATTGTTTCCTTAGAAAGTCAAGTAGAAAATGTTGGCCTACCTTAGACAAGGAAAAATTTGACTTACATAAATAAAAATCAGGGTAGAAGAGGCAAGAAAAAAAGTGTTTTGGGTTTTTTTTCTTGCTTATATTACTACTTCTAAAAATGTCAGTAAAGAAGCTCTGAATTATTTCTGAGACTGCTGTTTTTTTGTCATTATCTTGTCAGTGAGTAACTCCTTGAACATTTTCATGGTGAAGTTTACTTACGTATTTATTTCCATTCTACAGAATTCAAACCAATCAAAACTTGAAAACAAATATGTGGATATCCATGTTTTTCCATTTTAAACATGTAGTTCCCTGAATAAATGATATTAAAAGATTTATTTAAAATTTAAAACTTACAAAAAATATTTTTATGGATTTTGAAATTAGTCACAGAAAATATAGTAAATATAGTATTTATTGATGTAATTTTTTTTGTTCAAATGCATTGTGTCATTAACTAGTTTCTATTAACTCTCCTAGTAAAGCAATGGATAACTGGAATCTTATAAATAAACTGGTGCAATGTTCAAGACAATGAACAGTGGTGCATCACTGAATGCAGAGGCTTAGACAGGGGCTTGCGAGGTTTTAGAATTAGTTGATGTATTTATGCTAGCCAACTGTTTAGTGATGATAAGCATAGATAATTAAGTTTGAGTAATCTGTTTGAAGAACAAATTTATTTTTTAGTTGTCTTCTGGACAGTGAGTTCTGTTTTACACAAGATTTATAAAGGGCTTTGGAGACTACCAGATGTTTATAACTGTTTAAAACCTCTGTTGTGGACACACTTGTTTGTTCAGTTTGTGACACTGTCCAGCTGTGGTTTATGAACTCACAAACTCGGACCTTCAGGTGGATAAGCATTGTCACTGTTAATTTTAGGGAAATCTAGCCAGATGTCTTCTCTGTCTTAAGTGTGTGTATTGTTGCATGGATAAAGCATGTATGTTAAGGACAAAGTAATTCCTAAGTAAGACCTGGTGGAATTTTGTCTTGAGTAGAGATGAATTGGCTGATCAAAAAAATCATATGTAGTAGAGTTTCCATCAGCTAATTAGGAATTAATTTCTACCCTAAGATGTGCTAGTGGATTGTAGCTTCACGTGTCTAATAGAAGTTTCTAAGTATTTTATGTATATTGAATTAAATATGACAGATATACCAGCCCTGGATAACACACCTGAAATACAATTTTGTGACTTAAATGACTTAAGAAATCCTAGGTATTTTGTATGGTTTGGTTTTAATGTAAACCCAAGTCTTTTATTGGATATTAGGGCAGAAACATTTCATTGTATGTGTGGTGATAGGATTCAAAACAAGCCATATGGATTTGAAAGCAAAATAATTTAGGAGAGAGGAAAAGAAGGCCACTTATTGGAGTTCAGTCTTAGTTCTGCTGCAGGGTGATCCAGGGAGGTCTCCCTTAACTCTGGATCTGCTGGTTGCCTGATATCTGCATGCCAAATCTGCTCTTTGCCTCTGCACTGTTAGAAACTAGATGATTGAATTACTTTATTAGGAATTAAGGTGTACGGCTAATACTTGCAGTGCTGTGTACACTGTACACAGCACTGAGCTATCTGAATTGTCAGCTGAGGTGAAGTCCCTGCCCCAACTGGCACACGGTCTCCTTCAGGCAGAGAATCCTCCTCTTTCTGATTTGTCTTTTCCTGGTGCATCCTATCAGATTTGAGGCTTTTTTAATGTAAAGTTGAACGTCAGTCTGCTGATGATGGGAAAATATTCAAAGGTGCTAAAAAGGAGGATACAAGATCCTAGTCAGTATGTGGTAGCCACACATTGACCATCAGCCAGTACCACAGAGGGTACATAACGCTGCTGTAAGAGGAGACGGGCTCACTGCCTTCTTGAGAAGCCTTTTCTTCTCTGCCTGTTGCTGTGATGGAGGAAACATTGCTGCTTTACAATGTAGTAAAGCCTTAAGGTAATAGGATTTTCTGTTTAATGCAGTCTGATGTGACTCTTCCATATGGTTACTCTAATGTTAACTTCAGCAGTATGTGAGTATAAGCAGCTCTTCCATCCCAGTTCAGAGAGCTCTCACTAGAAATTAACTGGCGGGGGGGAACCATACAAAATCAAAGACAAAAGTTCTGCAGATGTAATTAGGGTTCTTTTGTGCCTCCTACCTGGCAGTACATCCAGGTAAGTCTACTGAATGGTATTGCAGTTAGTCCCTAGTGGGTTTTACCTCCTTACACATCTTATGTACCAATACAGAAATGCTGAAAATGCATGTTTCACAGGGGCCATGGAACATACTGGCTTTGATGGAGAATGCTTTCTTTGCTTTGTGTCCATTAGGTTTCACTAAGCCTGTGTCTGAAGAGATGCCAGATAAAACACCAGGTGGTACAGAGCCTGTGCCCAGAAGTGAAGGTTAGTAGTTTTCTTCTATTTTTTGACTATTGAAAAAAAGAGAAACATTGTGATTTTGTGAAGAATTTTTCAAGTCAAAAAGTGAGTTTCCCTTACTGGCCTTAAATTTAAGGGAGAGCTTGATTAATATTATATGTGCATGTTTATCTAAATAGCAGGAAATTTTCACTTATTTTTTATTGTTTTAACCTCTGCACCCTTCTCTAGCCCATCATCCATGATATTACTAAAATATATATTGAGGAGGGAGGGCCAGTGGACTGATAGGATTTCAGCATGGAAGGTGTTTTGTCCCATTTTGATAAAGAGATCTTGTTGACTGAGGCCAGCTTTTCATATAGAACACTTGAGTCTTGCTGGGGTTTGAGTCTCACAGAACCCGAGCTAACATTTAAGATGTGGGATGAATGATACAAGGAGGAATTGACGATGCATGATTTTCACTAAAATCAGTGGTAAAATGCTCAGTCCCATCACTTTTTCTTCTAAAAGTCCTTTACTTTATCCCATATCGGAATGTTTGGTACTTGGTTTCAGGGGAAATTTATTCTTTAAAAACAATTGTAACCCTGCTAGTTTGAGTCCTTTCTCAGAATCACTGCTGAATGTGTCATTAAAATATTTTAGAGAAACTTGCTATTTAGTGTGAAGGTTGTGAGGTGTTTCTGACAGTATTGTGTCAAAGCTTATAGTAGCTCTTGTATACCCTTGCTTTCTAGATCATTGCTGTCATCACACAAGGGCTGTATTAATTCAAATATGTGTTTTAGTTAGACTGAAGCTTACAGCTGAGGCTGGTTTGTTCTATGCCTCAAGACAAACATCTCAGAACTTAGTTTTAAGTATTTTTGTGGCCTGTAGGACTCCATTTTGACATTTGAAAGGCATGGAAGAGCGTACTGCAATAATAACTTCAAGAAGTGCATCAATAACAGCAAAAAAGGGATTTCTCTTCACATGAAGGATATTAAGTTCTGCTTATCGGCAGAAGGTTTTTTTAAAATTTACTGTAAAAGCTTAGCACATGTTACTAGGAGAACTCTCAACACAAGAGGAGAAGCAATTACATCTAGTCTTTTAAAGACTAAACTCTCTCTGATTCTCATGTTGTGTGTCCCACTTATAAATAAATACTTAGGCGAAAAGCACTGTGAGTCTGGTTAGAACAAAAGCATACAATAAAATATAGCTAACTATAATGATAAGATTATTCTGAGTCTTCATTTTCAAATTACAACTGTCATCGTATTCTGTTATGATAAGAGCTCATGAAGTTACTCCAGCAACTTTTATAAAATATGCTTGGTCAGTTGGTTAGAGCGTGGTGCCAGTAACGCCAGGGTCGTGGACTCAGTCCCCGTATGGGCCATCCACTTACGAGTTGGACTCTATGATCTTTGTGGGTCCCTTCCAACTTAGAATATTCTCTGTGATTTGGTGCGTCTTAACAAATGCAGTGTTCAGTAAAACAAAACTTGGTTTAATTTGGATGCTTTTTAATTGCTCTTTTGAAACTAATATTTAGAAGTTTAAAAAAGGTAAAATAGTGAATAAAAACAAATCTTCACTGAAAGACCTATTCTTATGTCTTGATGAAAGTGCTCTACTGTACATAAAGCATACTAGTGTCTTCTAATGATACTAAATCATTGCTGCTGGAAGTTAAAACTTTGAAAATTTTTGCTGTTTTATTGTCATAAATACTTTCAAAGCTGTTATGATAACGTTTACTGAAAAAAATTGTCAGACATGTATGCCAGTGGCTGCTCTAGCACAGACTTAAAAGCTAAACTTCTATAGTTAGTCTTTGATCATATATATCTCTATTTACTTAGCATTTATACAGTTAACTAGTATATAGAAATGTTTCCCTGGTATGACTGAGTCAGAATTGAGAAGTGGGTGTTTAATTTCTCATGTTTAAAATATCACTGCTCCTTACGTGCGTAAATGTTTGCGTGAACTTTTGTAATTATTTCCAGGCATCTTATCTTCTTGTTACTACTTGGTTTTTTTCCAAAGAAATATTCTTGCAATCGTTGGTTAAAAGAAAAAAAATAAAACGGTATATTTGTTGTTACAAATTTCTAATAATTAATGTTATGTTTATCAGGGTCAAGTTGGGTTGAGCAAAGTGTTGGCAAGTAATTGATTATCTGGAAACTTTTTAAAAGTCAATGTTTCTTTAACCTATCAGTGCCCCTCCCTGCCCCTCACCCACTGACCCACTGCTCCACATACTCTAGTTAAGCCATGAAGCACACAGAAGCAGACAATTGAGAAAGGAGTTTCCTGTAATTAAGTTACTGTAACTTAGTCCTTGACTGGAGGGTCCCCAGTGGGTGGGCAGACTATTTGCTTTTCTACCACGGCTTCTGTCAAACCTTCTAGAGTCAACAGTTACATTTATAAATGTCACTGCTTGCTTTGTGTTATCAGGAGGGAAAAAACCCAGAATCTGGAGATTTTGTTGTTGCAAAGATGGAAGTGCGTGTATATATAAAAGGGAAAAATATTTTTTGAGAAGCTTGTGTAGCTATCAAGGAGTGGCAGACAAACAAATTAAAACAAAAAACTCCTACCATGATCCATGTATAACTATTTCTTAACTGTTTTCCTTCGGCAAAGCTATTATATTCTATTTACAATGGATGCATTTAGAACAATGTACTATGTCAATACCAGGAAGTGGACTGAGTGTATTTCTGTTTTAGCTTGCAAAGGAATTAGCATTTGTTCTGCTTGTATTTGCTGAAAAGCCACTCTTAAACTTTTAGTGTGGTTAACTGCTGGAAATTAGGCTGTGACAGGAGTACCCCACCCACTGCCACAAATTCCTCCTCTCACTTACAGAGAGGCTGCTGTGGTTCACAGTGGCTGATCATGGTGGTATCTGGAGCTGGCCAATTACTCATTTGCAAAAATTTAGGGGACTGATCGTAGATTTTTTTTTTCATTACAAATTACCTATCTTACAGGATTAAAAAAAAAATTTTTATAGCTTAACAAAATGTTGATGATTCTGAATATTTTTCATAAAACACAAGTTTTATGACGTTTGAAGAACAGGTCATCCCATGAATAGCTGATTTTTTTTTTTTTGGTCGTGATACCTTTGAACAGCTGTTCATAACATAGCTAAGCTTGCTTCAAAGGAACCAGAGGAGGTCTGCCTTACTATCCATTTGTAAGACTCCCAGACTCAAAGTTTTTGGGATATCAGTCAAGTGCTACCTTAGCAGTAGCTTTGTGCAAAACACTAAGAAAAGATATATGGATGTTGGAACCTTTAATAGGTTTCTCCAGTCGACTGCTTATTTTTCTGTGCCTTAAAAGTAGATACAGTTGAAGAAGATGTGAGGAAGTTAAACTCCCACAAACTGTTTTTCCTTTCCCTCTTCCCACACCACCTTTTTTCATTAAGCAAGAGCCATGACTTCCCACAGCTGGATCCTCTCTTACTGACTTCGTGGTTCACACTTGCATCCTGAAGGAAACAAGTGTTACACCTGGACTTTATAAACAGCCACTGACAAATCCCTGTGGACAACAAGCTTATGTCATTGTAAAATATCCTACAGTAACAAGCGGTGGTTTTCCTTGCATTGTGTGCTGATGGCACTAGTGGGAGCCTACCAGCTGTTTCTGTTGCTGTTCGTGATAAGAGTAATTCCGTTTTGTAACTCCTCGGACTTACGTTTGCATGCTATTTCTGCTGTAACGCGTAACACTGCACAGGAAACACATGCAAGCGCAGCCCAATGGATCTCACACTTCAAATGCAGCAAAGAAAAAAGCTCGAGTATTTCTACATCCAACTTTTGCTAAGGCGGATTCTTTCGCGGCAGGAGTGGAAAGGTATGGTCATTTAGGTCAGTAAATGCTGCGTGCTGCCTTTTGCCCAGTGCTGTGTGGGCTTTCAGTGTGTCACGTTTATGGAGAAAGTTGTTACGCTTTATTAGTACACCCCTTTTAAAGAAACACACAAGTAGGTGGGGAAATGAAGCATCTTATCTAAAGCCTTTTCAGATCTTATGTGCGTGTGAAGTCGTAGACAGCTATGGCAATAGTATAGTGTTAGGCTTAATGGTACATCACTGGGCTGAGATGGACATAAAAACATCTGTGTGCTGACACTAGATGGGTGAGATGGAACATAAAAGGTCTTGGCTATTTATGCAGAAAGTGGTGGGTGTTGTAGACTTCCCTGCCAAAGGATGTTGTGAAAATCACTTGAGTTGAGGGGAAGACTAGAGAAGACCATTTCAAGTAAATGAGCCACTGTGAACCAGGGAAATACCTTTAGCTGAAAATGGTTGAAAGCTAAAAGAATGCTGGGGAAAAAATAGTACATGCTTCTTACATTCTCACTGTCCCCAGTAATATAATCTTCCTGTACCAGGTTCTTATTCTTTAGTTACTATTCTTAGCCTCATTTTCCAGTAGCTTTTAATCCCCCCCAAAATCATATCTTGATGAAGGAGGAAATGACTATATAAAGACAATATCTGAAATTCTTAACCCTAGTGTTTCTAAAAGGAGGTGGTGAAGCCAAAGCAGATTTGGAATCTGATTGCAAATGGGAGAAATGCAAAGTGGAAGGGTGATGAAATTGGATATTTTGTGTCTGAGTCCTCTCTAAATTGTTGGCCTCCCTCTGTACACTGTGAGATGGTGGCACATCTTCCTTTGAAAAACTGGTTGCATACTCTTGTTGTAATACATAATGATTTTTGTTGTAACTCTCTTGAAATTTGGGCTAGATCCAGTCCACTGAAGTTGAGTACCAGCAACAGCCAAAGGAACTTGCTTTGCTGCAACCAGACTGCAGCCCCTGTGCTGTGCAGCACAGCTCATTCTCTGATAATGCATGATGCATTTAACCACTACGCTGAGTTAAACGACTATTTTCCTGAAAGCATTCTGGTGAATTGCCTTAGTCCTTGAGCCATGCTGGTTGGGTCCCACTTCCTTTCTCAGTTGCCAATGGGCTGTAAAGTGGATGGGCTTCTAAAGCTCCTCTGCTCAATGAAGAGGAGAAGGAGATGGTGGCTCTCTTGATCTAGGGCAGTGAAGGGTGATGAAAGATAGACTGTTCTGGACACTATGAAATTTTTGAGCACAGTAAAGCCTGCTCCTCATCAGAAGTGAAGATGCAGTTGCTGTAATGTAATGGTGGTTAAGTCACTGATTACAAAGGTTGGGCTATTAACAAGTAGAATAACCTGTTCTTCAAATGCCAAGCACTTGCCCTGTGTGTGTCCTGGCTGGCTGGTATCCTGTCAAAGATCAGTGTTTCAGTTATCAGGGAGTTATAGAGAGCTTATGTGGCCTGAACTGCTTAAACTTGAGGTTTGGAAAACTATGGAGGGTTTAATTTGTATTGGTGATCCCATTTTTAAAGAATTACTTTTCCTTTTTGATTCAGTGGTAACTAATTCTTAGTTCTCAAGCAATTAGGAAGCGTAGCACTTGAGTTTGATGCATTTTTTGCTTTTGTATCAATAAATTGTGCATGATATAAAATTATGTGTCATGTTTTATAAATAATGTGTATATGTTAAAAAACTAATTGTGAGTAGTGAAAAGTAAGGAGACTAAATGTGGCTTGCATGAAGTATTCAAAAGTGCTGTATCTTGATTAAAAAAAAGCTAGTTTCCTTAAAGCTCTTCTGAATCCTAATAGTCTTTAATTCTAAATTGGTGCTCTAAAATGAGAGAAATCTAAAACAACTCAAACATTCCTGGAGGAGCAAAGGTTCCTTGTTAAAGAAAGGAAAGAAGTGGTATACTAATTTGCTGTGTATTGTAGTGTAAAAATTCATCTCAGTTGTATCCTATTTAAAACTAGTTGAAGATGGCCATCTCTGAATTGTAAGCTTTTTAAAAAATTATTTACATTTCCGCTGAAAACTGTAATTTGAGCATCAGCCTGAGGTTGCTTATCCAGAGCTTGTTTATCCCAAGTTAAATATTGCCAGTGGAATTTTTAGCTATATGATTCTCAACTTTATCATGTGAACATAAGAAGCAACCCCACCCCCAAATTGCTCCACAGAGTCTGAAAGTAAAACACAGCGATGCCATAAATGTGTTTCCAGTGTCTGCCTTTGTGATTGGAACGTGAATTTTAGTGATCTGTTTGCATTGCTCAGAATTGGCTGTGGAGGCAGAGGGCAGATGCGAAGGGGCCCCAGCAATGCAATCTGCACGGAAAAGGCAGGGAGCACCAGGCCCCTCTCTCCTTCCCCGCTCCTGCATTTGAAGAGCCTTCTTCCCATGGTGCCTCACCCTTAGTGCTCTTCGGTGGCATTGGAGGAGGGAGCATTTCCCTTTGTGGTTGGTGTCCATCAGGAGTTATAAACAGTGTCTAATTATTGAATTTATGCATTATTTTGATCTTAGCTCTATATATAAAATACTTGAAAGAAAATGATTGATTGACTACTCCTTCATAAATGTGGGGGTTTTTCATAAATTGTTTTTGTGTCATGCTTAGCGTCTGTCTTGATTACGGTATCAGCAATGTGCTGCTGATCCTAAAAAAGCAGTTGCAGGTTTAAATTCTCTGTGTCTGAGTACCATAACAGTTCTTGGAGAGGGCCCCAACCAGAGGCTACAGTTTGTAATCCTGCAGTCTTAGTTGTATGTGGCCTGGAAGGAAAATACAGAAGTACTATTTGGTGCTTACAAATGTTAGCAGTGTGCTTTGCATCTGCTCTTTCTAGGTTGGGAATAATAACCATTGCTTCCCTTGAGATTTTTTTTTAATGGCAAGACACTGTCACCAAACAGAACAGTTATTGTTCTTAAAGCGACTACTGTGTGTTAGATTGCTGCTTTGCAATACTTAGAACAGCTTAAAAAGACACAGTAATAATGAAAATCATGATAGAAATGATGATTTAAAGTAGTATCTTTTACCAGTTTAATCATGGGTTTGGGAGGTAGTTTTTTATTGTTGTTTTGAGGTGGTTTTTTTGCTAACATATATTTCATGTTGCTGTATGTGCTGCAACTGCGGTGTTAATATACAGAAAATGAGCAATAGTAACAGTTAATCTTTCTGCCAGTGTTAATACAGGATTTTACTTGCACTAGTAGGGTGTAAAATACATTGGAGTACTGTAAAGTCAGCAGTTTCTTAATGTAAATCAGCTTTCCTCACAACAACTGTGCTTTTTCTCCCTTTTGAAATTTCCCCCACCAAGTCTGTTTTCAGATTAATTGATTTCACCTTCTCCCCAGCCATGTTTTTTCCAAAGCAACTTTAAGGACGTCGAAGAGTAAGAGATTAATTGGTAGCAAGTAATCCATTTTTAAGTGAGCTGCAACTCCTAAGATAAATGAGATTGTCAGCTTGGGCTGACTACATCCTTAAAACCAAGAGATCCAAAGTAGTAAAAATAAAGATACAAAGTCGTTTCGCCCTTTGAGTTGCAGCAGCACAGGTACCTCCCACTTATTTACCACTTGATTCTGAAGAAATTTGTTAGGTGCTATATAGTTAGCAAATGTAAGTGTGACCATTTTTTTGTTGCTTAGCTACCCAGTTATATGTCTAGCAGTAATTTAAAACTATGCACATCAGAAGTGGTCAGAGAGGCCTCGATATATCCTGAATTTAAATTTGAGAGATTAATAAATATAGAGGAAAGCTTAATTGTTAGGTTTTGCTTTTTTTATTGGCTCCCTGTGGTTTTATTTAGCCTAAAAAAGGGGCAAAATGCTGCTTGCTGTTAACCAGACGGGGAGGCAACCTTGATGTTTTATGAGCGATAAAAAATTAATAGAAACTTTTTACGTGTTTTGGAGCAATATGAAACTCCTAAAGTCAGCTTCTCGAAGAGTCAGCAAGCTGAGTGGAGCGGGAAGGGATGTTGTGTCCATTAGCAGTGCATACAGGAGACTTTTATTCTTTAAATTAAAGCCACATTGGGTTCTGGCTATCTCTTTGGTCAGAACATGCTGTAAACCAAATTATGCAGTTCAAGGCATTAGAAGTTACCAAATACTTTGAAAAAAGTAGCTATTCTTGGTTGTGGGTTTTGTAAAGTAAGTCTTAATATTAATTCCATTATACACATCTTGGCAGTGGTTTCCCCAACACGTATTTTGTAGAATAATTAAAAGGGGACACAGTTTCCAGGTGCAGTAAACAATTTTTTCTTGTACGCACACAATGTAGTCTGTCCTTCAAATGATGAAAGGATTGAAAAACTGTTTAAGGTGATAGGAGTTTTATTATAACCTCTGTCCTAGCAAATCTGTGCTTTCATGGTTCAGGAAAGCCAGGCAATGCAAATTATTTGGGTTCTGTTATGTCTAGTTTCTGTTGAGATAGTTACAGGCCACATGCTTCCTCTCAATGTCTGTTTGTTAAGAAGGGTGGTTATCAGTTCATATATTTGTACTTTTCACTGTATAAAAATTTCATGCTCATGGTTAAATCTTATCTTATGAAAGGGTATATCCTTCACAATGGAAAGTAATATTTGAAGAATCAAGTTATGTATGAGGCTAATTGTTAGGGAATTTTGCCTGATGTCTAGCCAGGAGATCGTTCTGTCTGGTCATGTCCGTGTTGCTACAGATGGGATGTCCTGTCTTGAATGCTTTTTTTTCCTATACAAATACACTTCATAGGCAAAAGGAAATCCTTTAGATTGATTTGCCATGGCTCTCCCAGAAAAAAAATGGCTGCATTCAGGGTTTGATCCCAATTTTGATCTCTACCCAGGAAAGTGTTGGTATTAGATCCCAGCCTTGGGAGCACTGTAGTCACTCAGAATAAAACACAGAGACAGCCTTCTTCAGACTGTAAATATGATATGTATAAATGGATTTTTTTCTCTCATGTCTTCAGTATTTTGGTTTGGGGTTTTGTTGTTGTTTTGGGTTTTTTTTTCCACAACTGAGTAGTAATAAAATACATTATTTAATGACTGTCTAAAGTTTTGGAAAATCATAGGCTTTCCATTTTCAAAGAAGTGGCAGTATTATCTAGAGGCACTGATCTACTATAGCATTTGGCACTCAAGTAGGAAATTGAAGGAGCCACAAAGTTGCCCTCCTCAACCTGACCACACAAATGTTTTGTGACCTGCTAAAGCAAGCAGAGTATTTAAAGACTTGTTCCATTGACAGCTGCTAGCTAGGAAATCCTTCCATGTGACATAAAGAAGAGTTTCTTGAGTGTGAATCATGAGCTAGTTTCTCATTTTGCTCCTCAGCAATATTGTTGAAGCATGCCCTAATTTTATTTTAAATCCATATTCATTATTAAACCTAGTGGATTAGTTCTGCTGCTTGCCATCCCCTCTCATTTCCACCTCTTGAAAGAAAAAACACACACCTGCATCTTCTTATATATGTAGACATCACTTCTTGAGACTTCGGTGTTAACAGAGCACTGGGAGGAGATGGATTCTTGTAATTATGGAGCAGTGAGTTCAAGAAGCTTCATGCTGGAGTTGTGTTGCAGGACTGAGGTTTTAGGTTACATCTTGAAATGGTAATTTTGGGATCTACAAATAGAATCATTTGACTAGTTGCATATTTCTTGTCAATGTTGTGCGTTTGATGAAGTGCTCAGAAATACTTTGTTTCACAGGAGAAATGCTGAAGGAAAATAATGCCTGCGTTTCATATAGTGAAGAATGTTCTTGAGAACCTGAGTTCTTGTGTTTTTCACAGTTCTTCAGCTCTTATAGCAAGATCTAACTACAACCTGGGTAGCAGAGACTGATGGTTTTTCAACAGGTCTTATGTTTATGCTTAATGTTTTCTAAAAATAGAATTTGTTTGCACCTCAAGGCTGCCAGGTTGCCAGTGTACCGGGAGTACTATTTTTTTGGCCAGCACTCAAGCTAAAAGGCTCATTAGGATATGACAAGCTTCACTTGATTTGGAGAAGCAGCAATGGGAACTCAGTACTGTGTGCTTCTGGGAAAACTCTCTGTACGCCGCTTCCAGAAACTTTTATGTCAAGTCTATCTTTCTCACTGAGAACAACTGATTCTCGATACAGCTGTGTCTCTGGGATCTTTTATTGTGAATTAAACTTTAGTAATATATATATATATATCTCTCTGGATGCTGTGCATTTGTCACAGACTGTCACTTGCTCATCACTTCAGGCCTGGCTGGAATCCACTTTATTAATACATCAGCTCCAGTCCATTTTGCCACACGTCTTTCAGACAGATGGAGAGATGTGAATATGAATCAGATCATGCCCTTGGAGTAGTTTTGTGGTGTAAATCCAACCGTCACAGCATGTTCCTGTGCTTTGTGCTACGCTGAGCTCTCCTGGCTGCCAGGGAGGAATGGTACAACCCTGTCAGAAATGTCTTCAGCCCCAGCTGGGGCTATGTGTATGTAATCAGGGTGCAGGAAAGTGAGCCAAAACCACTGGAATTATCATGCATTTTTAAGTGCTGAGCCCTCCTTTCTTTTGAACAGCCCAAAGACAGTGGTTAAAACTTTGTTTGGAGACCAGGTAAATTCTTTCTGCAACCCAGCTTGGTTGCTTTTTATTATTGCTTTGTTGGTTTGGTTTTTTTCTGTGAGCTCTGCTGGGGAGGATCTGACTCAGCTTTTTAGGTTCTCTTCGTGTTTAAGAACACACTGTTTTTAAATGAAAAAATTTTTTTTGTTTTCTTCTGGTTTTTTTTTCGTTGTATTTTTCACTTCTTTGTGGATCTTAAGCCTGTATTAGATTTTCACATTTTTGGAAGATAGTTGGGCTATCTTAATAGTTGCCATCTGTGGACCATTTCCTTGAGAGGAAGGGAAATCAAAGTCTTGGTAAGAGTAAAAATCTGTGCACAAGCTTTTAAAATTCACAGATTTTTAAGTTGTGAAATTACTGCTGTGACTGAAGTAAGTGCATGATACCCAAAACCAGATTTGCACTTATCTTTGTGGGAAAATGTCACTGCATTGTTGTCACAATTGAATACAGACAAATAACGGCCTTTTATAAAATTGTCAGAGTTTATAGACATATTTACTTTACAGCTACTTTTATAAGTTACCCACACCCTTCTCTGCATGTGAATAAAAGAGCTAGAAAGGCCACACTGATAATGTCATATACCAGGAAATCTCTAATGTAAAATACAGAGAACATGGGAAGGAGAAGGGAAGCTTGAGGAGCAGGACAAATGACACTGAAGATAATGTATGCAGGGAGAAAATACTGCTTTTACTTCTATGCCTTTTTTTTTTAATTTATTTTGAGTTTAAAGATAGGAAATACTGGATAGGTTGCCTTTGACATAAGCCAACAAATATGTTTGTAAGCATTGATATACAGGGAGGCTTCTTGGTTCTAGATTTGAACCTTTATAATTCTTCTAAAATTGAACGTGTATTAAAAAGATTGAGGAAACAAACCCCAGAAAACGAACAAAATAAACAAAATCCCCAAAACCCCTCAATCTTGCAGAGCTGAAAATAATGCCTGTTGACCAGACTGGATCCTGCTTAATCTTTTTCTTCCAAGTTAGACATTCTGGCAAGCTTCCTCAAGTCTGGATGCATTCAAGTACTGTATTTGGCTGACTTGTTACTTACTAAAGATATGTGAAAATCCCAGTTCAAACATTTCAACCTATACTTGTTTTACAATCTGTCAAGAAACACAACTAATTGGTATTTCACTTTAGACATCCGATATAGTTTTTCTACTGGGACATATGTATTTGGAGGTACATTTTCCACTTAAATGTCAATTCTGCTACTATATATTTTATCTGAAACACTTCATAGTTTTTCAGAATATGTGCTCTTGCTACTCAGCTGTGTATGGTAACTTTTGGTAAGTCACTTTTTCCCACCTTTTTTCAAATTAATAGCATCTTCCAAATCATGGCTTTGAAGTGATTAATCTGGCTTTAATGTACAATCTGTCTCTGCAGAGATGACCGTCATTATCTTAACTTCGAGTTTATGAAGAACTGCAAAATCATTACAGATGAGACTTTCTATATTTGAATGGCATTATTGGAATACCTTTGATGCTTTTGTCCCATGTATAAAGCTAAAATTTAAAATTATAAACGTGAAACTAACCAAAACCATATGGTTTTGATTGTATATGTTAATTGGTCTTTCTTCCAAGTCCAATGCTGATTTCAGTTTCCACAGCACTAATTCTGCTTGTCAATAAAAGTATTACTTATTGGATTTGTGCATGAAGAAAAGAGGGGATTTTTGTTTTCATATGAGTTCTGTTTTAGCTGAGGAAAAATTGTGAATTTCCCAACAGAAAGAATAAACACTAAATCTGCACCTGTTAGAGAGGTGTCTAGAAGTTTCTAAAGCCTTGAAGTAACTGCAGTAGGTGTGCGAGCCCATCCCCTGCATAACATAGTCTTCAGAAGCTGAATACCTGAACTGCAGAGGCTTTGCTTCTGATATATCATACTGTTTAGAAAGAGATTTAGTTTTTAAGGCAAGAATTTATATTGTAAATTCACTCCTGACAGAGAGATTTTTATCCCTAATTATGCCATCAGTTCAGTCCTGTTTCTAGACTAGACATGTCTGTGTGTTTAGCTTCCACTATTAAACTTTTGTTTGAAGAAATGGTTGTCACCCTCAGACAGGTACTTACTGACTGTTTAAATTGAACAGATTGATCTTCTTTTGCCTGTTGGTATAATGTAGGGTTTCTTACAGCATGTTTCTCATGCCTTATTTTGCAGTCTTCACAATTCTTGGGTGTTCTTTTTGAAATGTAAGAGTTAGAGCTTGACTGTATTCAGATCCTGCACTTCATCTTGTCTAGGACTAGGCATTGATTCCCTATTCCCACTTGATTAAGATGCTTAAGATTATTTGTAAACAGGGGAAAACTGGCCTCCCAAGCATTTAGAATTAAACTGCACAGGCAGAAACTTGATGAGATGAAATAATTGCTGTGTTCCTAAAATAACTTGAAAGACTTTGTAAGAAAGGTACTGTCTCATTAGCAGGCTACGGAGTGTTAAACTTAGGGACATAAATAAGCCAAAAGTTGATTTTCCTTATTTCTCACAAGAAATTCACTTGGAACAGCAGTGCTTGTAATTGAGGGAGATGTCAGGAATTCTTTTCTGCTGACATGGAACAAAGGCTAATCCAGGTCAGTCAGTACCTTGAAATTAATGCACATTGTTTTTCTTTTCTTTTCTTTCCTTTCCTTTTTTTTTTTTTTTTTTTTTTGTGTGTGTATGTGTGTTTTCATTTTGTTTGGTTGTTTGATTTTTGTTTTATCTTCCTTTTAATTTACTTTGATTTATTTTTTCCTTTCTATGCTTTTTTCTCCTAGGTAGGGAAAAGGGAGCAATCCCTGGTTTAAATCTCTGAGCTGGTCCAAAGTGATTATAAATGTTTTGAACAGAATGCAGATTACAGAGTAAAACTATGCTAAACTGCTAAATAACAGAGCCCTTTTTATAGACAATTTTTAAATCTAGAGGGTTTTGTTATAGTATTCCCTCCTCGCAACCCTGGCCTTGCCAGTTTGCAGACAAGCAGTAACTTACATTACTATGTAATAGCTCAGAGGGTTGGAAGGGTTAAGTGGAAAGAAGATAAAAGCTGCTTTGAGCTCACTTTGTTGCCTTGAACTTTGGATGCTGTTGAATATAGCAGTCATCTGTGATCACAGGTATCTTAGCAGCTGTATAATTGAAAAGATAGGAAATGATCCAGTAATTAGAGGAAACAGTACTGAACCTGATGACTTGAAGTCACTTCGTTCTTAAATCACACAGTTGTAGCTGTTAAAATTTATCCTGTGATCTTTTCTCAGTACCTTGGCAGAGTACTTGAAAACCCTGATAATCTGATTGGCTGAGAGTTAGAAAGGAGAGAAGGATTGGGATTGCTTTTTGTAGCCACCCTTTCCCCCCAGAAAGGAGCACCTCCTGATTGAGAGGTGGTGTTGCATAAGTAGACCGGGAGAAAGCTAGGGGGTGGTCTCTCTCGTTAACTGGATGCCTGCTTTTCTTTCTTTGTATGTGTTATATTGCAAGTATTAATACAAATTCAAGGGAGGGCTTTGCGGTGGTTTTGTATACGTGCCACTGAAATCTAAACACTAGTCAAAGCTTGAGAGAGCTCAGATTTTTAAATTGGAGTGGTTTCAGAAGAAAAAAAAAAGTGTGGCCTACTTACTGGGGTTTTTTTGTTTCATTTTTCCCCCCTCTGCTATAACAGCCTTATGAAGTTTACTCAAAAGTGAAATGGGCTTGTCTAAAATAAAACGGGATTTGGAAATTTAGTCTCAGATCAGTGAAGGATTTCCTAAAAGTTGTATAAGAGAACTCTATTTACAGAAACACAAAAAACTCTACCACTTCCATGACGTTGAATAGTTGAATACTTGCTTTTTTATGGATGCATGTATACACAGTATTATCTGCTGCTTCAAAGTACTCAGGTGTGGTTTTGCATTTTATATCACATGCACATGACTTAGTGGTCAAAATAATGGCTCATAAATTTGTTTATTGGCTCGGTCTAATTATGACTTATATTACTGAAAAATCCCTTGTCATCTCTTCAGATTCTCTCCCAAGAGATTATTCTTGCTCAAATACCAAGATTCCTCTTTATCAAAAGGGATAGTGAAAACAGTATAGTGTTAATCGGCCTGAAGCAATAGATGTTGAAATGTACAGTGATTCACTGTCTTTATTTACCACCGTGGTAAATAAAGGGATACGCAGGTTATGGTTAAAAGTTCTAAGGATGCTGCATTTAGTGCTAATTTTCTGCTTAAAGTATGTCCCTTTCATAGCACTAGTATATTGCACTGGGAGCTGACTAATTTAGTTGATTGGTGGATTGGTTCTTCTTCCCTGAAGAAAGTGTGTGCTGAAATAAATACAAGAACAGGTAAAATCTGTTTGTTGTCTACTTTGGGTCATCTGCAGTTGGCTCACAGTTAGTCCAAGTTACTCTGCTCTGTCCTTGTAGCTACAGAATAATTGTGATTAGTATCACAGATTAGTCTTCTGAAGTTTATTCAGTGTGTTTGAGATGCTTTGAGATCTTCACATCAAGATGTTATAGCAATATTTTGTATTTAAATGAGATGTGGGAATGGAATGTCCAGAAAACTTACATGTACTATGCATGCCATTCCTCTGCTTAAAAAACAAAAAAGTTTGTTTTGAAAGACTTCCTGTAAATTATGTTGCCAATAACAGCAATTCTAGTGTTAGCATGGAGAAAATACAAATTTAAAGTGCTTATTGAATCAGAATTCAATATATTTGGACTCAGTAATTACAGGGTTCTCAGAACAAGACATTTAAGTGAATTAATAACTTTAAATTAATGAAGATTAATAGATACAAAGGGGTGACATGCTCATGGCTAAGTGCTCATGTTACAATTCCCACCTTGCAGGACAAGAGCTATGATTTCATGATACATCTAAGCAGATTTATCACTAGTAGCATAAGAAGGAACAGTACCATCCTCTGTCTAGTTATATATTCACTTACCTCCACTTGCTCTCACCCAGCATGCAAACCATAATGTTTCAGGAGTAAGACTAGCAAGAATGTAATTTTTTTCTTTTTTTTTTTCATTTGTTTGAGCGTTGTTTTTTTTTACATCTGATCTGATTAGCTGTCCCTGAGCCGACTTACCGTTGGTCTTTGCTGCTAATCATCCGTCTTGGTTTTAAATACTTTGCAGGGTAAATCATACTTTGTGCAGTAGATTTGTCCAACTTTATTGAATGTGAAGGCTTAATTAGAGATTATTCAGGCCTTAGTAAGCTGTTCTGCTTCATGCATGCTAAAAAAGGGTAGCTCATTTTCCCTTCTCTGTAGTGTTAACTCTGTTCTAATGAAATAACTTACGGACTCAAACAATAAAAACGTACTTTGCTTCTGAAGCAAGTGCAGTGCTTTTTCTCATCCAGCTCGGGCAACTTGATACTTTTAATGCGAAGTTGGGAAAGGATGTAAATGATAGGTTTACACAGAGCAACAGGCACAGCTTGCAGACGGAAAGTGGCATTTTTGTTGGCTCCAGGATGAGACTTTGAAACCTGTTTATTTCTTTGCCTGCAACACTTAAGTCCCTGACTTGGCTAAGGAACCTGATAGAAACTTGACAGTTGTTCTAGGCAACTCAAAGGGAAGAATTTTGTCTGTCATCTGAGAGGAAATTTCTCTTCTTTTTCTCCTCCATGGCTGATACTTAATAATGTTTTACTCTGCCCATGACCCTTCTTTGTCCTGATTGTCCCTGATCTTGTCCCAAGGCAAAAAAGATGGTGCTGACAATCATATATTTACTAAGTAGTAACTATCCACTGTCTTAAGGCTCTTTAACTCCTACTGCTTGCTTAGTTACAGGAGGTGGTTGGTTGCAGCTGAAAGGAGGTAAGTTCTGACTAGGACAGAAAACTGAGGCATAGTGGCTAAGTCTTTTTCAGGTGAAGCTTCACCCACACTGTAATACAATGAGTTTATCAAAACATTAGCAGTTTTTCTTGAGAGATTAAGTAACAATGATAGTTCCTCTTTGGTTATGGATTTACAAAAGATGCTCATCATATACAAATATAATCTTAAAATCATTTTTACCATAATAGTTGGATACTACAGCTCTCAAGCCCTCACAGGTCTCTTCCACTTGAATTAAAGCAAAGAAGCATGATACTAGAATTCAGGAGGATCTCTGCTGAACTGCAGATTACAATACAAAAGAAAAAGCATATAACATATTCTTTAAAAAAAATCTCTATCATGAGCAGGAGAAAGGCAGATGTCATTTCACTGACAAACTGACTTCTCTAAACTGGGACAGTTTAATGTCCACATAAACACCAAGGACAAAAAAAAATAATGTCTGGGGGTTTCCTCTGAAACTGCATCTCTAAAGGGTGGATGAAAGGAGGCTCTGTCCTTACTTTAAGGATTGGAAAATGATGTAGAGAAATGGATTTACACCACAAATGTGTGGGCTTTCCAGGTGTAAGTGCTACTTTTCAAAGTCCTGGGATTGTATTTACCAGTGATTTGGTATAATTATTTGGTTGTATTTAGAATGCAATGCCCAGACTAGCATATTCTTTGTAAAATGATAATTAATGTCATTATGATCTGTGCTCTCCAAATCTCTAGTCTGTCTAAAGGAGAGCAAACAAGAGCTCTGATTTTAAGGCATATTCTTGGTGGATTTTAATTTTTTTACAATATTTGCTCAGTGGTTGGTGTAATCCTGTTTAAAAGTTTTTTTTGCTTACTCGAGCATGTTCTGTCTGGCTACCATTGTTTCATCCCTCATTCATAACTGAGAAACTTAATGCTGAAATCAAACAAGTTTGAGTTTCAAACCCAGACAAGGTTTTTGTCATCCTGTTTTCATTTTGCTTTGTGCAAACAGGTGGTACTTTTGTTGGCTATTCTGTAGCTAGTGTCACATTGAAAGCATTTGAAGCCAATTTTTGTACAGAGTAAACATTCTGTGGTTAGAAGGGCTTAATTAGCTCAGGTGCCTTTACTGCTGGCATATGCCTCCTTATCTTGAAACTAGTATACACCAACTAATCCTTTATTTATGTTGAGCTTTGGAATTTCCCTTAAAATGCCTTTTTGTAACCTGTCCCAGAATAAATGGGAAGTGAACAGATTGCCAGGTAAACAGTGAGGTTGCCGGTAAGCAAATTAATAATACACATGAATACAGGTTTCTTCTCACTGGTTGCAGGTTGGATGCCTGTGATTAACCTCAGGAAGAGTGCCGGTGGTGTGCTTATTCCTGTGATATGACTTGTTACCTTTTGTTGTACCATTTTACAAAGGAAGCTTTTTCTTGTGTTTATGCATGGGAGGACTGAATTTGTTAATCAAATGTCCAAGGCTATGTTTTCAGTGCTCAAAAGAAGGGAATTGTTAAATCACAATAGCTAATTTGCGATAGCAATCGCAATGTGAAATCCTAGTGGGGCAGGTAGTTCTATTTGTCTGAAGCCAGCTGAGATCACAGTGTATTCTCCGATTCAGCATGAACAAAACAGCAGCCTATTTCCACTTTACAGTGATGGAACTAACTCAACTTTGCTCCCTTGGCATAAAAAGGTATCATTTTAGTTTGGTTTTGGTAAATTCTTAGCCCCATTGTGAAATGGTCTTTTCGATTACAGGATTAAAGGTAATCCTAGAGAATCCTGATAGTAGTGGCTGAAAAAGAAAATCTGTAAAAGCATTGTGTTCCATTTCTCAGGTTTCTGGCTTTATAATAGTATATGATTGCACTGACAACTGGGCGAGACTATCCCATCATAGGAGGAGAACAAGGAGTATGCCAGAAGTTAATGCTTTCTTCTGTCCCATATTGAGAGAAAAATTCCCAGTCTGACACTTCTTAAAGGTAGTAGTGAAGGGGAAGTTCAATCAGCCAGAAGTAAAGAAATCATAATTTTGGCTTAACTATACCCTGCATGGTAAAAGAGGCTTGTAGATGTGATACCTGGAAAAGCTGCCTTCCTATTTGTTCTTTTTTTTCCCCCCAAGAACCAGGTAGTTTGCCATTTCAGATTAGATCATGGTGTAGGCCTTCCCCACAAGAAGAAAATAAATTCAATAAATTGTGTTTTGGTTTGACTTTGTTCTGTTATTCTTATCCAAGAGACTGCAGCAATAGCAATTTTGCTCTTAGTGTATAATGGAGAAAACTGAGCTAGACTAAGATGATGTATCTCCCTCTGTTTTTTTTCTCTAATACTTCTTGCATTTAGGGTCTGAAGAAAGGATTATGTATAACCCTAGCTGAAGACTTTTCTTGAGCTTTAGGAAAACTAGTGGGAATGGACCCTCAAGCGTGTGTCATGGCCATGGGTACAGGTGTTTCTAAGGCTCCACTTGGCAGAAGAATGCAAGAAAAATGCCACTTCAGACCCAATAAAAGCAAGTGCTCATGAATACGTTATTTCTGCTGCAAGTTTAACATGTAACAGTAGTACAGAATATGCCTGCTCAGAGGCGTGTAAGTCAGAATTCAGGGTTGACTTCTTCAGATCAAAGAAGGAACTCAACTGAAAGACTTGCGCAAATTTTGAGAGAGCAACTGTTTTTAAATTTTTATTTTATTTCAGACTGTAACAATCTAGAGAGCTGAATGTAATGCTGACCCTGCTATAAGACTTAAGAATAATGAATCAATTCCAGGGGAAAATCGAAAGCATAATAGCTTTCAGTATCCAGTGTCTTGTGGAATGGAGTCGGAGATCTTTTTTTTTTTATCAGAGAAAGGTCATAACCTCATCAAGCATTCCCTCCCTTCCTCATGACTCCCCAAAGGTCCAGTACTCTTAATGGCTTTTGGCAGATAAAAGCTATGAGGAAGTCGGGGAATATGTTTTATTTTATGTTACTGCTATTAGTCTGAACTAGTTCTTAATCTAAGATTACAAAGACATTTTTTATAAGGATATATCTACTGTAGTTTCTATTTGTTTCTGCTCCTCTAGGTTGCATAAGGCAAACAGTAATAGACACATGCTTAACTTACAGAAAATTGAAAATGTTCTGAAGACTTAAAATTCAGGACTTAAATATTTCTTTACAAAGTTGTTGAACTTCTCTGCATGATAGCCTGATATAATGACTGTATTTATAGTCCATATACAACACCAACTACTTTTCAGATATTTTTACTTACTATGTGTATATAAGAATAAATCGTGAGGTGACATGAGGTGTTTGTAGTCAACATAGCAAGGAAACTAAAGATGCAAAGCTTTGCTTGGTATTTGATCCTAGTTTTCGTGAAAAGACTTCTATTTATACTATCAAGACAGCAGATAATCTATATTGAATCTTTATATTCTATATCTAGACTATATTAATAGTATATATTTAAATTAGCATTAAATATAGTCCAACAACGATGGTGGGGACTTGGTCCTGTGGCTGTTCTTTCTTTAAGCTGAGTAATATTAAGAGAGCTGCTAGTCTTCTTGCTGCTACAATTGCACCTGTATGTCTGTAAGTGCTGCCTTAAATTTATTGGTCTCTGGCCTTTATATTTTTTTTAGGGAATCCCTTTCGTATTTTTACTCCCAAACATTACTCTGTAGAAATGTATACTTATAAAAATAAGTAAAATTTCTCTGTAGGATAATACAGTCCACAATAGAGACCTAATATGGTCACTGATTAGGCAAGTTGTGTAATTGTGATGGAAGAGCTTTTTTAAAAAAAACAAAACAAAAACCCCCAAACAAAACAAACAACAAAAAAACAAACACCAAAACCAAAAAACAAACTAGTAGAAATGTTGTGAGTGAATTCATGGACATATAACTTCTAAGTAAGATGTGTTTATTTAAGTGGGAACTCTGCTTAAAAAAAGTGGGATTGCTCTGACCTTCATTCTTTGCTCAGAAGAACAAAGTTAAGTATGTGTGATAAAGATAAAAGTGCACATTGCTGTTTGCTGAATTGGGGCCACTGTTAATACTTGAATGTGGTGGCCAAATCCAAGGCTGTTAAAAGTGGGAAACTTGGAACTGGATCAGATATTATGTGACAGAGGTGGTTTCTTTTTTGACATGTGCAGCTGAAAATCAAACCCTGCTTTCTCCAAATTCTTCACGTGTATTAGAAAGGTGCATGAAATATTTTAAATAACTCATTTTTGAACAAGTGTGATATAAAATATCCAAATTCTTGGATGCAGATTACAGTAATGAAAGGAACAAATCTGTTCCTGGTCATACAGTAAAGAACAGAAAAGACAAATGCCATATTTACTTCTGAATTTTTGTTCAGGAAGATGTAGCTCATTTGCTTAGTGCTGCCTGAGGGAGGAAGCCGGAAGATCATAAAATTAGTTTTCTGTTTGTTTGTTCAGAGGCTTCAAGTTTTATCAGTGTGTCAAGTTTATTTTTCTTTTTTTTGATCAAAGTTGTTTTCAGAACTGCACAGTAAAAAATTGCTATGTAGATAGTGAGAAACAAGCTGGCTCCTTTGCTTCTTCCTCTTTGCTATCCCATCCTCTTTCTCTGCCATCCACCCCTAAAACCTTCAATAATTACTTTGATGATTGAAATTATGGAAATGTTCCCAGCAGTCCAGACCTGCCAGGACTAATTAAATCTCAGGATTTGTCAGTCTTTTTTAATTTGAAATTGGGTTTTGTAAAGCCTACCTGAAGACATGATTTCTGTTATCTCTCTAGGGGTCCTGACTCATTTCATACTCTAATATGATTTCTAGGGAGTAAACTTACTTTATCTTTAATTCACAGCTGAAGTTTAAAGAGAATTAATAACAAACTGCTGTTAAATAGTCTTTTTCCATTTGCAGCCTCCTTGTTGCAAATTTTGATCAGAACACATGAAAGGATTGGGTTAAGGACAGGTAATTTCCTTGAAGCTTAAATGAATAGGGTGCTGGCCCCCTCCCATGAAGTATTTTATTTAGGTTTGTGCCATGTATTTTAATAAACATTGGGAAGTATGTAGCTGGTGATGTTGATAATTGCTGAAGTTAGTTCACTGTGTTCTCCAGGAGCTCTCTTTTGAATTTACTGCTTGGCATGCATGGAACGATATAACTGTTTGACTAAACGTGGATGGAGCATTAAATTGCAGTTGTTATTCAGCTCAGCTCTTAGTGTGCGTATTGTCCTCCAGTACAGTTAGAACTTACCTTGTAATGCTAGGGTAATTTCAAGTAATATTTTGACTCTTTATGAACACTTTACTGAGGCATGCATAGTACTGCTGGTAATATAAGCCATGGTGAACACAACCAGTGATAGTAAACAGTAATAGGTGTCTTCAAATATGTGGTAATTGCACATCTGGTGTGCCCTGCCCTTTGAACAGGTAATTTGTACTTCTGGGACCTAAACTCTTGTACTCTTTAGAGTTTTAAATTCTGTTTAATAGGGAGGTTAGAATTGATTATTAAATGTCAGTGCTGGTTCCTTATTATGCATGGTGCTCTACCCTTATCTTATTGACTAATAACATACACATATGCAATTGAGCTCGTGCAATCAGCATGAATGTGTCTTTGCTAGCAAATCGTACCGTGTACCATTGAGAGTTCCTCAGTTAATTTAGATCTCACTTTTGTTACAGAGTTAACTTTTTGCCCCAGATTTGGGCTCATGTTATATGGTGCTTTTGTTCAAAATAATTTTAGAAGAAAGAAAATTGCTATTTCTTGCTTATATAGCTGCACAGGAGTAGTGTTTTCTCTCTTTTCCTGTAGTTTCTAGTCTTTCTCAAGATTTGCAAGCTTTCTGTTTTGGCTTAGAAAAAAATAGTACTTTGAAAAATTAATAATTAAAACTCCCCACTCAAACAAAACAGAAAAGAACTCTCTCTTCTTCCATAACTGTGTTTGAAAAAAATAAAATAAATATAGTATTTTTACACACCTTGGAGAAAGAAGTTAGGCTTACATATTTTACTCTGTTTTTACTAAAGAGATGTCCATGTTTGTGGCTTTGGTACTACTTGGTTATTTTCAGTAACTTAGCCATGTATCTAGAAGAGACAATAAAGAAAGAGATGTTGTATGTGTAATTATGTGCATTTCAGAAGTTTGAGAAAGTTTTGGTTTTGTTCTTAAATTCTTACAATTTCTTTAATGTGCAACTTTTTTTTTCAGAAAATAGAATTTTTCTTCCTATTTCACTTGCTAGATTATATCAGTCTAACTCAGTGATGCAGCGTGTGTATGTGTGGTAGGAATGTTACTATTTTAAGAAAGTCTTTTCCATCCGTCTTTTTTGTAGTATGTACAAGGAGTTTGAGTCTTAGATATAGTGCAGATTTGCCAAGAAGCATTTCCCAGGCAGCTTATGGAAAGCAAGTCTGGAGGATTCCCAAACCTAAATAACTGAAAGATAGTTCTTGGTGGGCCTGCGGCTCTCTGGAATTGTAATGTAAAACAGGCAGTGGAATAAACGCACTCCCCGAGGAGGCTGAAGATGCTGCAGAGCAGCAGACAGGCAAGAGGAACTTTCCCGAAAAGCACTTTTCTTTTTTTTTTCTTTTTTTTTTTTTTTCTTGTTTAGCCATATTCCTCTTTGAGGCCTGCAGTAATGGCAGGTATCCAGCTCAGTATCGAAACTGCGGTTTTAAAATTGGAATGAGAGGATGGCTCTTAGCCACTCATTAATCCTGTGTGGAAGGTCTCCAAGAGAGTAACCAGTTACATGGCTTCTCAAGTGCAGAGGCAGGGGGCTCACTCGGCAGGCGTATTTCTGGATAGTAATATTTCTAGAATGTTTGAGAACAGCAGTATTTAATTATCTGTAATTTGTTGGACTAAATGGGCGACGTGCTGTATTTAGAGTTATGCCTCCAGTGAAAATGAATCTGCATTTACCGTAGAGCGAGTTTTTTTGGGTAAGCCTTTCCTTTTCTTTTACCTTTTCCATCTTTCTCACTTTTGCTTGCTTCCTCTATAAGTCTTCACCAATATTTAGAGTTCCTATAAGATCTTAAAACCAGAATATTTTATATATATATAATATATATAAAAATTCTGGTAATGCTGTTCTGTAAAAATTATATGTGGCTTTTTTGTGAGGGGGGTCAGTTTTTGTCATAGACCAGCTATATAATGTAATACAGTAAGCACTTAGGGACTATCAAGTAATTTAAAATACAGAGTTTATTGTGATACTTCATTTAGTTTCTAAGGTAACTTAATTTCCAAGAATGAAGTAGCAAGAAAAATGACAAAAGCTGATACCCTGTATTTTCGTGCCAAAAATTTTCATAGGAGGGTCTTTCCTGAACTGGTCATTGAGTCGAGCATCACGGATGATCAGTTACTTGGGCCACTGAAGTTTGTTCATTTCTGTATGCATGTGTTCTGTCATTTGAAGTCAAATGTCTTTAATTCACTACCTGAGTGACAAATGTTAAATGCTGAGGAGCTGTTTTGATCATCTTCATAATTGTGTTTTGTATGGGTTGACATAGCTGTATAAGAATGAAAAGCCGTGTTACACTAAATATGTTATTTCTGGGTATTTCATTTGCCATTTCTCTTTGAGATGAGGGAAAAGAAGCAGATGATACAGAAAGTAACTTCAGTGTTTGAGTTTTTCAGAGATGCTTCATGGTATTTATACATAAATCATAAAAGTGCGAAGTCTTTTTTATTTGGGTGTCAGTATAATACCCTATTCCTATCCCAATTAATGTTGTTTTATCTCTAGAGATTGATTTGTGGACATATGCACAGACATATGCGAAAGCATAAATAGTTGTCATCTTTAAAGATCAAGCAGATCATGGTCTCACATACCATTCTAGTTTTGTTTTGGTATTGGAAGATTTTCTCTTTCTGAAAGTTGCTAGCTATTGAAAAAAGTTTTGTTTAATTTTACTAAAACCTTTGTAGAAGCATTCTCCCTTTAACTTGCTGGCTTTCAGGGAAAACCAAATTCAATACTTTACTTATGGTTCAAAATAAGTCTCTTGTATGTGCTGGCCTCCATGTAAGTGCTCTACAGAAGATGGATCAAAGTGAAGTTATACTTCTTGTTGTGGGAGAATGTGGAAAGAAAGGAAAAGGGTATGTTTAACACTGCCTAAAGGAACTAGTTCTAACAGGAGACAAAAATTTCCCAAAATGTACATGTGAAGTCACTGAGGCTTACTGCAACTCAGTTTTGTTTGAATTAGCTGATGTGAAGGGATGCCTATCCAGAAACTAATGTGTTGTGTGTACATTTGCACACACACATACACACGCACGTGCTGTTAGATTTCATAATTCCGGTTTAAACAATGAGACTGCACACCTGAAGCTGAAGTCTATATTTAAATGAGGATATAAAGAGAACATGGTCCGTCAGTCTGCCTGTCTGTCATCAGGTTCTTATGCTTTTTAATAACCCACACTACCTCCCCAAAGGTCCTCTGATAGGTAAAGGCATGTATTTTTGTTGAACTTGCCAAAACCAGCTGTCCAGTCTTTAGGACAGCTCAGCCTGGTGGTTTGTTCAGCTCCAGAGTGCAGGGGGACCTTCGTTCTTCCAGAGGTTTCCAAACACTTCGGTGCAGTGACAGAGGGGATGACCGTTTTCCACTGTAGTCCCTGGGCCATATATTCCTGCGCTCTCTGCCTCTGGCAGGGACAGTCATGCAGCTGCCCAGCTTAGGCAGAAGCCTGATGCAGGTGAAAATGGAGATGGGTGCCCTCAGGACCATTACTGCTGTAGTGAGCACTAATGGAGCTTTGAGTGTACGTCATCTGGAGTGACAGGAGAGAGGCAAGCCCACCAGTGGGCTTAACAGGGATTTAAAGTGACCCTCTGAGTGCTCTGAGACCAAACTGGTCTGAAAATTAACATCATAAATGTATTTTTCTCACTGTCTATTGTATCCTTATAGTAGCATTTAATCATCTTGCAAGGATTTTAATTAGTAAAAAACACAGATAATTGTTTTATTACAGCCCGTCAAAATAAGTAAGAATATATTTAAATATTTATTAAGAAATTAGTTTTCAAAGATACATTTTTCTCGGGTCTTTGGAGTACAGAGAGAAAAACAGCAGATGGAAAATGTGTTACATTAGTGTTTCCTTCAGAGATTAATTTATTGAATGACAAACTCCAATTTTGGGGAGGTATGTTTTGCCTGTGTATGATGTGGGGTTTTTTACAATGCATATAAATATTCTTTAGTCATGTTTGCTAGTAATGTTAGGATACTTAGTGTATTTCCAAAACCCAGACATGGTTTTGGAAATGGTCTAGGGAGTACACGTCCACTTACTGTAATCTTAGACAGCTTATTTTATTCATTTATTTTTGTAACCTGGGGCTTTCCACTGAATACTTGCTGACCTTTAATTTCATTTACTGGTGGGTGGGGAGGAAAGAGGAGAAAAGAAAAGCCTTAGGAAATCCCTTTTCCCCACCCTGCAAAAGAAGGTAACTTTCTGTTTAAGTCTTGTTAGGTTTAAAGGCTGTAAGCAAAGGAAAAATACAGATCATTTTGCATCCTTCATAAAAGCCAAATGTTGAAAGCACATTATCAAATATTTAGAAGCATTACAAATTTGATACAACCTCTGTAATAGATGAGTATGTGAGATTTATAAAATGTTTGTAGTCCCTGCTGAACAACCCTCATGCTGATACATGATTATTACTAATATGCTCTTGTTAGTATTTCAGTGATGCTTACTTAAACTGGGTATTTATTATAATAGATTTTGCTTTGTATTCATAATGTATACACCAGATCATGTATCTGTTAAGAAGCTTTTCTTCCTACTTAGAGATCATCTAGTTTTCCCAAATTGAAAGTATTTCTTCATGCAGTTGCTTAGTTTTTTTGCTAGATTATTTTAACCCACTCCTTTGTTTCCATTTTGAATCAGTACTGGACATTTGGTTTAGTAATACTTTTCTCCCGTGTTCCAGAGGGTTGAGTTTGTCTTTTCTAGAGCTGGAGAAAATCTGTTTGTTCATTTCTTAACCTTTTGACATGTCTGTTTTTACAAGACTGGGTGTTTGTGATGGGTGATTGAAGTATACAGTAACTACAGAAGGAAACATCTTTTGTTATGATCAGAGTGTAAACTGAGCCTAATGCAATGAAGAGGGAGTATGCTTACATAAGATTTTTGCACACCAGAAAAAAGAGACCCTCCTCTTCCTTTATTTTGAATTTTCATGTGGTGTGATAAAGGGTGAATTTTTAAAAGTTTTATTCCCACCTCTTAGACACGTGACTGTAAAAATGACTTGCAATAGGTTAAACCACTAATTCTTCACTGTAAAAGCAGGCACAACAAAGCTGAGCATCACAAGTGAGACAGGTCTGAAAAATCAAGACCACAGACTCCTATGTGAAGTTCCCAAAATGCCCTTATCATAACAAGCAGGGAAATACAGGAGTTTAAAGCGTTCAAAGAGGAATTGGTTTACAGAATCTCTGTTTTCTCATGGCATGTTCTCTCTGACCCCAGGCTCAGGAGTGTCTCAAGTCACTGGTGCAGGCAGGTGCTGGAGAAAGAAGTAGTTCTGTCTGTCTTCTGACTCAGGTATTAGATCCATCAAACCTTTAGGCTTCAGCAACTTAATGCCAGTCCTACTTTTATCACACTTGGAAAACATAACATTATATCAAAACTTCTTATCCTTGTCTGTATTTTTCCAGTAAAAGTGGAGGGTTGTAATAGTGACACCTGGTCAAGTTTTGTTCCTCTTTCTCAAAATAAGTTGTATCATCCGGCAAACAGATGATTATTATATTATATATATTATGCATAAATATGTGCATAAAGTTGAAAGATATTTTTTTTGTCTCTCCTTATGTCTTGAAAAAATATATCTGAATGTGTTGCAGTGCCAGAGGACACCACAGTGATGACATGTCATAAGGACATGTGAGATGCCTTCTGCACTAAACTTGGGAACAGTTAAGGGTCTGCCTATAGCAGCAGAAGTATCTGAATGAGCATAATCCTGTTCTGGACCCTGTAGATGCACTAGCTGAGGCTTCTGTTGCCAGTAGGACTGGGTATCTATGGTGGAAGAGAGCCAGCTGTGCCAGCTCAGGGGTGCTGGCAGAAACTGGAGCATTGCCTCTGGGCTGTGCTGACAAGAACAGCTTGTCTTTTAAGTGAGTAAAAAATTATTCACTTGGGCTAATGATAACTAGTTTTCATATTAGTAGAGTGGCTATTGTAGCTTCTGATTTAAATACAATAAATGTTTCCTTAAAACTCATATGGAAAAAGTCCATGGCTAGGCAGTTCTGAAATCTGAAAACCTTGACATGCCCCATGCACATCCCTTCTGTTTTGCTTTGGCAGGTCTGAAGGTTTTTTTCTTTTCTTTTCCTTTTTTCTCCTTAAAATGAATTTATTTCAGATGAGAATGTGGAGTTGGGTAGTGAATTACCTTTATTTAAACTAAGTATAAGCTGTCACTTCCCACACCCATTCATCTCTGCAACAAAGGGGATAAATGGAAGGGGCAAGTGGGAGTGCTAAGGAGGGATTCCTAGCTACATCACTATGTGCAGAATAATGTTGCAGGCTCAAAGCAGAACCACCGGTATCAGCAATACGTTCCTAAACCAATTATGTTAGTTTGAAAAGAGAAAAGTAAACATGAGAGAAAGGAATGTCAATACAGGGGGAAAATGGTGGGCTCCAATATAACACACTCAGTGCATACTGCATAATTGTTTTCCTGTTTGCTAATGGTGATTATCAGGTCTTTTATCTTAAATATGCTTCTTGCCACCTCTAGATGTGAGAGATAGTGCTGACATAGTGGGACTTGGAGTTTGAACTGTCCTTTTCAGGGTATATGGAAGCTGATAACAAAAAAACCTTATGGTCCCCCCACTGATATAGCAAATCCCTATAATAATTATTTAGCTCTCATGTATGTCAATGATAGCGTGTTACTGCTAAGAAAATCGATACAATGGAAGACCTCAACTCAAAATCTTATAAATTGGCAGTGGTGACTGGTTAAGAGTATGGAGTGGCTAGGCATTCTGTTCTTGCTTTCCGAGGCTTTTATCCTCTCACATTCCTCTTGGTGCAGTATTCTTCCATTATAGAGTTACTGGTGGATGTGAAAGTGTAATTAACAAGTTATCAGCAGCGTTAGGACTTTTTAGTAGGATTTTCTGTAGAATATTCTTCTTCCCTAGGTATTAATAAGTTTTGAATAAAACACATATATAACGTATATCAACATATTTTAAATGTGATGACCAAACTGTGGTAGCATCTGTACAGTATTCTGGCTAGCTAAATGGCTTACTTCTAGAAGCACAGTTTGTGTCAATGCCGTTCATCGAGTCCTAAAAATTACTTTATATTATTGCATCTTAAAGGACAAAGGGGATTACTGATGTTGAAGCCTCTTCTTAATAACTCCGGTGAATCTGTGCTGTGCTTGCTGGGAGATGCTTTTTAGCAGTCTCTGGTAATTTTGCCATTGAAGCTCTCTTACCATTGGTAGCTTCTCTTCTGTCCACCAACATGCACATGCATGTTACAGTTTAGCTCTGGAGCTATTTCAGTTTTTGATGTTACATTGCTCTGAGTCAAGACCAGCTATAGCAATTGCCATGTTAAAGGCAGAAATATGACCACAGTCAGTTTAACTATTCTTGCTGTATGTTGTTCAGGCCTTTAGAGCACGATGCCTTTGTCATTGTTTTCAAAGAACTTTGCTCTAATTTCATCAAGAGGGGAATGTTTCTTCCAGATTGTTTTTCTAACCTTCAAAATATTTTGCAATGAATTTATAATTGGCAAGGTCTGTACATAGTTTAAAGTGTTTCAAGTCCTTTAGTTTTATGTTATAAAGAACACATATTAACTGAAAAATCGTTGAAGTGGAAATTTGAATATCTTTTGGTGCTCTGCAAATTGATGCTGATCAATGCAGAAGGGACCTCTTTTGCTCTCATGTTACTTTGTCTGGGGGAGAATATAGCCATTCTTATGGCCCCCTGTATTGAGAGATCGATGTTTTTTGATGCAGAAATAAATATAGCTGATTTCATCCAGGTCTGCATGTAGAAATTATTGCAAAGGAAGGGAAAATTGAGTAAACCCACCATTCTTCTGTTTTGCTGAATAAAGTTAATGAAATTATTTGCAAACTGATTCAGTTCAAGAGTCTTACTAAATTGTTATGGCTGGTCATCTGTTTTCATTTTCTTACTGATTTAATTACATAAACGTCACAAACCTCTTGCCAAAGTTTTTGTTAATGAAACGCTTCAATAGTGACAGAATTTCTATATAACTGTAAGAATGAAAGCTTCTTACTGAAATTCTGCCTGTGTGAGTAACACATTATAGGTAATGCCAAAGGGGAGGGGAGGGAATTGCCCAACTAAACTTCTTTTAACCTATGCCTCTTTGTAATAAAATAATGGTAGTCAGGGTTTCCAAAGAGATGAGGATTTGAAAAGTGAGCATGCCAGCTAATAGCTGTGGTAACAGGCTGAACGTAGTCTAATAATACCAATGTAGTGGCCTCTCGGTGTGTCTCTGCGCCTCAGGGCTCAATAGTGAATGCGCAGCATTGTTTCGCTGTGAAAAGTTTCGGAGCTCTTGGGATGTCAGGGCAGACCGAGGGAAACTGATTTTCAGCTTGTAGCCTCCTTATAAGAGGGCTGCAAGAAGCCTGGGGGCGATTAGCCATTGCTCCCGGCTCCTTTGCTCTACCAGTTTCATGCTCGTATGTGGCGAGTCCCCTGCAGGGATCTTACAGCTCAGCAGTTTGCCCGTGGGAGAAGAGAAGACGGGAAGGTGGAGGGGGTGAGGGGGGGAAAGGATTTTTTTCCTTCGTGATGAGTTTCATGGTTGAATGTTAAGTGAAAGCTTTCCCTGAGGGAAGTTAGAAAGTGACGTTTGAATTTAAGGAGGAGCATGGACATAAGTTATTTCATTGAGGATTTACAGCTTAATGGTCTAAATTTGATCACAGGGTTTGGAAGAAAATAAATGTTTTACTGTGTGAAGTGTTTTTTTTAAATAAACTGAGACTCTGGCTAAGTTGTGAGAATGGCTCTTGAATGAATTACCTTGTAAGTTCCCATGTGTGTAGGGTATGGAGTGGAGAAAGCTTTGATGTTCTCTCTGTAAACAGGAACAACAAAAGGAATTGTTTTTTAGAATGACTTGTTGGGAAAACCCTGCAGTTCCACCACAGAGTTAATACAGCCTCCACCCTCACTCTTTTTAGACAACAAAATTAGCGTTTGTGGCCAAGTTTCTTCAAGTCCAGGCTTTGTGTTTTGGATTTGAGAATTTGATTTGGATTCCAGCTCTAATATTTAAATAAGGAAGGATTTGCTACTCCTTTTCCATAGAAACAATCAAATGGAAAACCCAAACAAGGAAAATGGTGGGATTGAATGTCCCTCTCTTGGAAGAAAGATACAGCGTGAAGGAGAAATCTGAGAAAAATTATTCCTTTAGCCGTGCTAACAGGATTTAAATAGGAGTCTAGTTTTCTGTTTTTCCTGTCTCTGATCTAAACATTGAGAAGGCTCATCTGAGTTGTTTACTGAATACCGGCAGTGTTTGGGCCATATGGACGGCTTTAAATGTTGTTTATTATAGTTATCAAGAACTCTGAAAACTGGCCAATGTAGAAGTGTCTGAAGGCTGCAAAAGAGAAGTAATATGGTACTGACTGTAAAAGCCAGGAAGGCAGAAGGATGATAGCAGATAGTTATCTTTTCGTGAATGTTTTAAATTTTGTCTACCTTGCTGTAAAACACATAGTGGTATATTTTTAAGAATGAGATTTCATGCCTGTCTCTTGTATGCATTTGTCAGAGTTTTTCTCCTCCAGGTTGTCAACAATTGCATAATAAACCTGTGTTGAGTAGGAATCTTTTCTTGTTTACTGACTTCCTTTGAATGGTGTTCCATTCTATAATTTGTATGGAATGTTAGGAGAATTTTAATAACTTAAGTCCATAGGATTATTTTTCTCAAGCTGTTGGTAAAGAAGGCAATAGCAACTCTGCAATATATATATATATAGCTTTAATAAAATGACTGTCTGCTTCAAATTAAACATTTTATTGTTCTGATAAGAAAGTGCAGAGAAAGACATGACTCAGTAAGTTAATTGCTGTGCATTGTGCACCAAATGTTCACTGTAACCAAGTCCAGGCCTCTGATCTCTTTGCTTCTTGCCCTGTGGCTTCTGAAGTGTGACTGTTGTCACTGTTAATCTTGAATACTGATATGTCAATAAGCGTTCCAGGCATTAACACCATCTCTATATGGGCACAGAGGCTATACTGCTCTGTACACTGACACTGCAGTGATGCCAACCTCAGTTCATGCTTTGCTTCTTGCATACAAAAACTCTAAGGAAAGTATTGCTTGTTTGAGATAGGAATTTTGTTCTCAGTCGTTTGTCTTCATGAAATAACAGCAAAAAAGTAGTAGGAAGTATAGCACACACTGCAGAAGGGCCTTAAAGCAACTCTGAAAACATGGTGAAACCAATTCTTCATCACAAACATTGGAGTGGCTTTCACAGACACACCTGAAAGCTTAATGGTGAGGAAGGGAAGCTTCATTTACTGGTGGCACTATATTTTCTGGGTACTGCAGGAGGTTAAGGACGTTGAACAGGACAGGTACAAAACATGATGCCCATACTCTAAAGGTGCAGATTCTGTTCCATGCTCCAATGGACCATTTAGGAGGGCCAAATCAAAGTGAACAGCAGTCTGGATGTGGTAGGTTCATCAGTAGAAAATAAAAAATGAAGATTTGGAGTGACTGCATTTTTAAAGATCTGTTGTATGTGGCAGCAATAAGATACCTTTTGACTTTTCTGCTGTGAGCAGTTATTTTGTTGCCACTTGGCAGTGTTAGTCTTCTTGACTTTATTTATGTAAAATTCCATACTTAGCTGTAGAAGCAATATAGTGAGAAGACATGGGATATCTTGTACTCCTTTGGACTTGCTTGATTTCTTTTTATTTATTTTCATTTAAAAGGTTGTGAGATTGCAATATGCTGATTATTTTATGCTGTAAAAATCTGTTGCAGTCATTTATTAAATCCAGAGTCCTTTAACTGTCATTGAGTACGTTCCTATTGAACTGGGGTTTTGAAAGAGCTGTTAGCTTACTAATAGCTTAATGTCATCTTAAAAACAAGACCTAATGTTCCTTTTTAAGAGGGTGAGCATAAGAAAACAACTGATGACTTGAAATGCCAGAGCCAGCCTGTGGTTGAGACAGACCATCAATATGTCTCAGTTCCAACCTGGGTAAAATTTAAAGATTCTTCTCCCCAAGATGTAAACATGAATACTGCTTTCTGCAGCTTGTATTTTTATTCAAGAGAAGAAACACAGAAGAAAGCTTTTCTTTTATTGGAAATGTGAACATCTGTTAGGAGGAGTCTGCTGCTACTATTTCAGTTCAGTTTCAAAATTCTAGTTGTTAAACTTCCTGAGGTGCAGAGGAGGTTCCAGTAAGTGTCTTCCATTCAAAAGATCATTGGGAGAGATCATTTAGCTGCATTTAAAGAAAAACATCAATTATTTGAAGCTTCTGAGACTCACTTCTATTTGGCATCTAACAGTGTCAGCTGTTTCAGGGAACTGGCTTTTACAAATGTCTTTTGTTTCATGTAGGATTTTCACTGGAAAGATGTGGAAGTCAACAAAAAATTTAGTGGCAGAGGCAAACAACAGATTGTTAAAATGAGTTTAAAAGACCTAAACTGTTTGTGCCAGGTACTGTAGTTACACGTTCTTGTCAAATTGAAAGGTATGAGTTGTAAAAAGATGCCTTCTTTAGGGTCGCACAATGAAATTTTTGCTGTAACTAGCAAAAATTATTCCTAGATGCCATCTTTCTTTCTACTGAAACTGTATATCACTCTCAAAAGGGTGAATGTGACTTTACAGTGAGAGAAAGAAACATTTTTTAATCTTAAAAACCTTCCAGTGTTCTTGGTAAAGCAACAAGTGTTGTGTGCTACGGTGGGGATGCCTGGCCAAGACCTCCCAAGTGCTTGTGCTGCAGTGGGCGCTGAAAAGTTTTGTACTTCAGCAGCAACTTGAGCAACTTGGTTTAGATGAAGTTGAAAACAGTATTATGTTATATGCTGAAGTGATGGGACATTTGCTCAGAGCAGTAGGTTAAAGCAGGAAGAAGTAGAAACCAGACCTGACATCCAAGCACTGTTCAATGATATAGCATAGCATGGAAAGACGCTAGTAATGTGCCAGCAGCGAGGCCTGATCCTGTGTGGTGCTGAGTGGAAAGAAGAGCCCATGTAGATTTTCATTCCAGCACTAAAGCTTGAGTGTAAAAGCACTAAAACATTCACACAAGCATCATGTTGAACAGTAACTGTTTACGCATCTTCACTAAATGCCAGTATGGGCAGAGAAGAAAAGAAAGTAAAAGCTTTGATTATTTGTCATCTAGGGTGGTACTCCTCCTTGTCATCTGTAGTATTACTCCTCCATATGCATTCATATCTACAAGTCTTCACTAAGTTTTCATTTGCTCTGATTTAGAAAAGATTAGAACTGTACCTTTTTTTTTTTTTAATAGGAGATAAGCAAGCCTTCAAAATTCACGAGAAGATGGGAAACAATTCTTTTAAAAGGCCCATAAATGGAACATTGGATCCATATGCTTTATTTGTGTTGCAGTACATCAGCAGCATGTGATGGCTTGTTCCATTTGTTAGGTGTCTCTGCAGTACTGTATACAGATTAAATAGCTACTGCATTGCAGAGAGTTATTAATACACTACATTGCACTTCCAGGGAAGATGTCAGTGTGTCCTTTAGCCTGAATGTACCTTGTGGTTGAGTTATAGGTTTTGGGGTTTTTTTTTAATTTTGCTGAGGATAACTTATTTCTTCAGTAAATCCTTAGCCAGATGGGAACTATTGAATAACATAATTCTTCACTTATATAAACTTCACTTATTGTTCAAGTTTAGAAAAATCAAAGCCTTGTTCCTAAATAAAAAGAGGTCACTCTTCTCAAATCTTAAACCTGATATACTAAAAATAAGGTCTTATGCCACTGCATACAATTGGAGGGAGCAGGAGTTGGGACAGAGAAAGGTATACAGCTGCTAAAATATATTGCAACTCCTAAAATACATGAAATGTTATCAGAAGAGGGGCAAAGCCATTATTTTTCTGGCACGTCAGTGTTCTGTTTCATTTGTGATGCACATTAGTAAAACCAGAAGGCTTTTGAGTTTCCAGTCTTCTGCACTGATAGCTCTCAGTGCTGTGTATGTTTAAAGTGATGGAGGGCGAGGGGTTGTTCTTGGGAAAGCCTCACAGCATGGGGGGAACTTCTGCTGACTAATACATGGGGATGGAAGGGAGAGCTAAGGTCAGATGTGGGTGTGCAGAGATGAAAGAGCATCTGTTTTCCTCTTCCCTCTACCCACAGTAATGCTCATGAGAGCTCACTCTGCCAGTTCAGACTAGTGGCTGAAGCTCACACTGCTTTGTTGCAGCCCCTACTTTTACCTAGCCTGCTGAAACAGATGTAGAACACTGTCACTGAGCCTTCAGAGTTCAGGAGGTTTGTCATTGCTAAATGATGAGGCTGCTGGTATTAGGGTCATAAGACATACAAATAAGGAAAACTCTGTAGGCAAGGTGGGCACAAGGTGTGAGGAAGCAGAGATCCTAAGGGGTGAATCCTTAGCTTCTGAGAGCAGTATGTGTGAACGTGGAGCATAGCAAATGTGTGGTAAATTTGCTACACTCAATTGATACGAGTAGCTGGGTACTGCCCTGTGTACATATTAGAGCTTTGGGACTAGTGTTGGCCATCCTGTGCCTGTGAGTGTGTCCGAGACTTACAGGTATGTGGTAGCTTTGTCTAAAGTATTTTGCACAGATCTTGCAATAAGATCTTTTAATGTAAATACGTAAGTATTAAAAAATTCTCAAAAACTACAGAAGAACATATGCAAGAGAGAGTAAGTCTTAATGATCTGAAACGTATCAGTGTGGCAACAGGCTGTAAACACCTGATGTTTTAGCCTGGGTAAAAGGGACTTTCACCCCAAGAGCCCTGACGTTCAGATCAAAGTGTTTCACAGCTTTGCAAATGGTTCTCAAGGCTGTCTTCACTTCCTTTTCTACCTCCAGTTTCCTTCTGAAAGGCGTTGTTCAAGGACTGTGCTCTTTGGGAAAACTCTGAATGAAGCTGAGGCCATGTTACATACAAGGATAGAGGTAGTGAGTTTCAAGTGTGATTTTAAAGACAGAGTGCCTCTTTGTGGGCTAGGTTTGAGCATGCAGCTGTGAGAACACACGTGGAAAGTAGTGCCAGCATCTGGGAACTCTTCTGATTTCTTTTGCCTCCCAGCTCCAAGACAGAAATACCACCACCCCTCCACAGGCCACGGAGACGTCAGCTTTCTCACTGGTTAGCACCAGTCTATATCCTTTTTTTCTCCTTTTCTCTATTCTTCATCTTTTCTCCAGTTTCTTCTCTCACTGTGTGCTCTCTCCTTTTTTTCTTTTTTCCCTTTTACTTTGCTTTATTGTGATTTAGCACAGAGCACTTGATGGTTTGGTTTTCACATTTTCTTCTGAAAATCTTTCCTCTTGCTCTTAAAAAAAAAACCACCGAAGCATTGCAAGCACTCTGCAGAAGCCTGTTCCTGTTTATGTTAGGGCAGACTAAGATCCAGAATGATTCTATTGCTGCGGATCATCCTATTACATTGCAAGTTCATGGGACTTTTTAACATAAACACGGAAGTTTCACAATACCAGCAGGTGATTTATTTGCTTTATGTGTGTATCGATACTGTCTGCAAATCAAGGAGCAAAGTGTAATAAATGCTGTGGAAGTGGGGGCTCTATTTGATGTTTTCACAGTGTTGTGCCTGGAAAAATGGAAGTCAGTGGGTGTTGCTCAGTGAAGTGTGCATTTTAAAGTTACCCACAGTGATGCCCATTGTCCTGTCCCTGAATTGCATGATGTCATGTTTCATTTAAAGCTCTTAGTGATGCCGAAGACTGTCGGTGCACTGGGGAAAAGGCGGTGAGAAAGCTGTGAATCAGGTTTCTGTAAAGCCTTTGTGTTTAGGGTTTTGATAGATAAAAGCTGACTCATGCAATATTTCTGGCAAAGGAGCTGTACAGACTAGTAAGAGCTTCTCATTTTACCTGAGTGCCCAGTGAGCTAATTCAGGAACAGCTGAAGTCAGAGCCCGCGCCTCTCCTCTGCCACACAGGTAGGTCGTGGGTTCTTTGAGAGGATTAGAAAAATAGAGGGGACTTCTTCATCCTGGGTGAGAGGAGCCAGAGACATTCCTCAGTGGTGAGATACTGTCGCAGAGGATTTTCCCTTGCAATAATGTTCTCGGATATTAGCATGCTTCGTTGTGACAGAAGCTATTCTGCTTTAAGTATTGCAGGGAGTGGGGGCGGGGGGACTGTAATTTGACAGACAGAAGCACATTAGTTGGTGACTTTTTTCCCTTGTTGTGAGATTTTTAATAAATGGGATTTCTGTTCCTCAAAGTTCAGTTAAAATACTTGGCAGAGTATCGTTTGTGACAGTCCAGACTAGAGATGTAATCCTGCAAATATTGTAGCTCTCTAATGTGATTTTGTTCACAGAGGGTGTTAGTTTTAGAACCGATATGCGTTCATATACAAAATTTAGTGATTAAAAACTGCTGACTTGGACAATATGCAAGTGCAGAGGATATGGGGAGTGTATTTAAAATAATCTGGGATTCCTGTAATTTAATTTGATCTTTCTCAGTCAGGAATCTATAGAACATTTATGTTTGTTTCTAAATTCCAGTGTTGCATTTTGAATTTCATACTGCATGTGGAAATTGTTCTGGACAAGTTTGCTTATTTGTATCCACAGTATGAAGGCTTTGTTTGAAATATGAAAATATCTCAAGGGAAAAACAGGAAAGATATTTCTTGTTGTCTCATCACTTTTTTTGTAGCTAAACTTCCAAAGGATGTGAATACTGTAATTTCTGGTAATTGTAGATAACACCTGATGTGCTCTTTTTCATGCCAGGAGAAAGGCAACAACAATGCTAATCATGAATATGAATTGACTTGTGAGTTTTTTGTTGTGCAGTGTGTATGTCTTAAAATGTCACGTGTAGTAAACAGAGGAATAAACACCTATATTTAGATAGGACTTGGGGATCTTTAAGTCTATTTTATATTTAAATACAAAGAACTTTATCTCTCATTGTAGGCTAATATTCTAGCATAGACAAAGCTGCAGAGATAATGGAAAACACTTATCATTACTATGAATATAGTTACAGGAAGAAGTATTTGTTAAAGAAAAGCAGGTAATGGTATAAGGATATGCATTTTTGGTGAGAGCTTGTTTAGGACTGCACACTGAAAACATGAGATATGCCAAGATGGTTGCTTTGCATGTGCCTTCAGTGTTGTAACTAATGTTAGAGTTGCCTGTTGCGGTTAAGTGCAGGTTTTTCTTGCCCTTGCATGTCTGTAGAATAGGAACATGTCATTGTTTTTGCTGGGGAGTGCTCTGGGGTCATGCCATGCCATTGTGTGTATGTGATGCGGGAGAAGGGAGGTTTGCAGGGGCTGGGAAGGGGGAGAGACTAACTGAATTAATGCAAAGGCACAAACAAGAAATGACCTTGTTTGGGGAGCGTGTTTCCTTCTGAGTACGGACAAGTAGTAATTATCCTCCTTTCAGTGCTGAACTAACAAGTAATTACTGTTGTTCCTTAATTAAAGTATGCAAATTGAAGATTTCTTTTTTTTTCCTCCCCAGACTGAGTTAAATACCGTTATTCACAGCTGACAAAAGCTCTCAATATTATTTTGGTTCATCCTTGAAAAGGTTCAATAACCAAAAGAAAGCCTAACAAAAAAAGTAGTGAACCGGGCCAGATGTGGGTCATGCTATACAAGACTTGCTCAGAGCGTGTGCCTGTGCAGGCTCTGGGAGTACCTACAATTAGACACAGTGTTTGCAGCCTGAGTTTTGATGAATGCACCTACCCGCTGGTGCTGAAACGGGGGGTTGGGAGGGAGGGGGCTTGTAAATCAGTCCCACGGAGTATGGGACAAACGACTTGCTTTCTATTGTACATTTGTATGAAAGACAGAAGTTTGTAAGATGTTACAGGGTTTGCAGAGGCACTGGGTCAATTATGATGCATAGAGAGCCATCCTGGGGGAGGCTGTTTACTCTCCCCTCACTCTCAGTAATTCACTTGCAAATTTTTCATTAGGCAGCTGGTACAGACCTTAGGTAGCTGCTGCAAGAGTAAAGTTACTTTGCAGCCCAGCTGTGGAGTAAAACTGTACTAGAGCTCTGAAAAGTCAAATGCAGACCCTGAGAGATGCGCACGTGTCTGTGGCAATGAACTCAGTTCGGCTTGCTGTCTTTGCCAATGCACTTGTGACTGCAGAAATCATCTAAAAACTTGATTCCTGATTTTAACAGCGGGGGGTTATCATAGAGATTATTTTCCAACCTAAATGATTCTAAGATGATTGAATCCAGCCACTAACCCAATAATGACAAGTCCACCACTAAATACCACGTTTACATGCCTTTTAAATACCTGCAGGGATGGTGACTCCACTGTTTCCCTGGGCAGCCTGTTCCAGTGCCTGACAGCCCTTTTGGTGAAGAAATTTTTCCTACTGTCCAATTTAAATCTTCCCTGGTGCAACTTGAGGCTATTTCTTCTTGTCCTAGCACTTGTTATTTGGGAGAAGAGACTGACCCCCACCTTGCTACGTAATTGCAGAGAGCAATACAATCTCCTCTGAAACTCCTCTTCTAGACACCCCCAGCTCCCTCAGTCACTCCTCACAAGACTTGTGCTCCAGACCCTTCACCACCTCCATTTCCCTTCTCCGGACATACTCCAGCACCTCAATGTCTTTCTTGTGGTGAGGGGCCCAAAACTGAAGGCAGGACCTCACCAGTGCCCAGTACAATGCTGCCTAGTTTCAGAGGGGTTTCTGAAGACAAATCTGTGAAGCCTTGGAACATTTACAGATGCTGTGTTATTAGGAAGGGCTATGGGTCTGTAACAGCTGCCTGTACCTGAGGCAGACATTGAGAAGTTTGCAGAGCCAGGGTGTGTCCACCAGGTCTGATTTCCATAGGCAGGGCGTTCGGTGCAGGACTTGCCAGCTGGGGAAAGGGAGCTGCTTCCTGGTTCCGTGACATGCTGAAATCCCCGGTCCCCTGTGACCTGCCTTTTTGCCAGGTGCACCAGCCGCATCGGTGCCTACCTGCTCTCTGCAGGAGCACTGGACTTTTGTGCCATTAGAGTGGATCCTGAGGAACATGCTTTGCTGGGTGGAGGTATAATGGACAAAATTTTAACAGAAGTTCTCCACAGAGAAGCCAAAGGACCAGTTTACACCTGGCTGGGAAAGGAATGAGAACGAAGTAAAAAGTAACTTTTGAAATCAGTAGTCAGGATGAGGCTTTGAGGACAAAACAGACCAAGTAGCAAATACTTTGGTGTAATTTGTATAAAAAAAATGGAGTAACTTGAGTCAACCATATTGCATGCCTGGGTTTTGCCAAGATCAGGTGTTTAAAAGCAAGCCAATTTTAACTATCACAATGCTAATCCTTGTTCTTTTTTATGAAGAATGACATTGTCATTAAACAAGAAAATAAGTGAGCTTGTTTGTTTTGGTTCTCTAAAACATGTTAAGATCTCCCAATGCTTCTAGTTATGTCATATAAAACTGCTTTTAACATTTTTTTTCTGATTCTAATGTCATTGACATGAACTGTGTTTGGAGTTTTTTTATATTAATGAGCCTGACAATGCTTACAAAGCAAATGCTACATATTAATACCTTCAGGTTATTATCTGAGAGGCAGACTGCATATCAGTGAAACAAGAAGAAGAGAGTGTGGGGTAACAGAATTTCACAGCAATCCTTTATTTCCCCCATAAATGTGGCTAATCAGGTGTTTCTTTGTAATGCAATTTTAGTAAAATATCTTGGAGTAAGTTATCAACAGGGCATCCCTGTTATCTTGTTTATCCTGTGCAACTTAAACATGAAAAATGATCCAAAGCTGATAGCAAAAATACATTCTTTCTTATAAAAAAAGGTATTCTTTCTTATCACAAGCAATAGGAAGGTGAAGTCTGTACCCCTTTGGAAATAAGAGAACTTCACTACATTTTCAGTTTTAATTTTTTCCTGGTTTTCTGCTTTATATTTTATTTTGGAGTTGGTACTTGATGTGGTTTATTGAAAAAGGGTAAGAAAATATGCTTCTATGCTGCAAAAATAGAAGAACCTGGCACAAAGAAAGGCTATAGATTTTTAGACTGCAAGGTAAAACCAGGGGTACAGAGGTGCCAAATTAATTTTTTAATCTAATGGCCAATTTCTAACCTATGTAATGAACAAATTACTCTCAGTTTAGTTCCATGCATTACCTTGAGAGCAATGCTTTTCCTTAACAGAAAGCTAATGCCATCATCACTGAAATGGCGCTATTAATTACTCACATACAAATAAAATCTTATGCATTCAAGATAGGCCAAATGAAAACAATCTTCTCTGCAATTTTATTTCTGTTTGCTTTGGATTGATTTTGAAAAATGGGAGAGTTGCTTTCAGCTTTGAATGAAATTCTCCCGCTGCTCTGACGGTTGCATGAGCCGTGTGTCCAGGAGGTTTTTCTGCTTGTACTTGCATAGCAAGTCTGCCTCAGTTCAAGAAGGGCCACCTTAAAGGTTGGGCGGGTTTGATTTGCAGCTTTATGGTTTCTTTACTGAAACTGTTGTCTAGAGCTATAATTGCTGGCATGATTTTTGAAAAGTGAAGTTGTCACTAAACTAAAATAAGGACTAAAGTACTGCTTTTCTTCCTAAATTGTCACAAGTTTCTCTTTTTCACAGAACAGACATTCTGAAATTCTCAAAGTTGAGGCAAGGTTTTTTTGGGTGGACACTTCTTACGGAAGTGAACCCTTGACGTACTGAATTTATCTGCAGCTGCTTTTGCAGGTTCTCATGCTGCCTCCCACAACTTGGCCAGAGACAAATCTGCATTGCATTGTGGACAGTGTTCTGCAGGGCATTTTGGCAATGAAAATAAAGCAGAATTGGAATGCCGACAGGAAGACAGACATCTTATTTTGTTGTTGCACTGATCTGAAAAACAGCTTTAGATCAGTTCAGCAGGGGGTAATATTCTGGCTGGAGAAGAACAGTTTTAGAATTATTTATTTTCCCAGTAGAAAACTGAACTATTTGGCAGTACTCTTTCCTGCAGGGACTCTTTCTTCAGAAACTACATTATTTTCACTGGGAAATCATTATGCTTTTAGTGTTATTGTACAAGCCACAGAGCTGGTAATTGATAACTGCTTTTAGTTTTTGTTTGACTGTTGGCCTTACAGGATTCAAAACAAAAGACGCTTTCTGGTATCACTGTGTGTTTCTTGAGTTTTCCAAACCTCCCAAATCATAATCAGTGCTCAGCTGGGAGATAGCAGAGACTGCTCCCAACAGAGTTGGGTGGGGTTTTTTAACCTCAGGGAAAATCTTTGAGTCCTGTTTTTCTCCTGTGCTGAGCCTGAGCAGTGCCTGTGCTAGCAACAAGCCTAGCACACTGGCACAAGAAGGATGTGCCAGAGACATACATGTGAACAGGAGGAATGTGATGACTCTGTTGTAGCGCCTGGTGGGGGATCCCCATCACTTAAAAAGCAACAGAGTCACAGTGATCCCCAAATCATATTGTTCTGGTTGTCTTTTAGTTAAAATAGAGTTATGGCAGGTTTTTATGCAAAAGGCTTTAAACGGTCTGCTAGGAACTTCTGTTATGTAGGGCAATACCAGTAAACTAACTTCTGTTTGTTTGTTTAGATGACTTCCACTTGCCCCTTGATGTTGTACCAGCTGTGACAGAGGCCCTTGACTCCAAGACAAAAGGGGAAGATTTGCACAAGGAGAGCAGACCTTTCCGCTACTGTGAAAAAAACACCATGGACCTGTCAGACAGTGACCGTCCTGTCAGCTTTAGTTCCACTTCCTCCTCTGCATCCTCCAGGGACAGTCACTGCTCCTTTGGAAGCAGAATGACCTTGGTTTCCAACAGCCACTTGGGTTTGTTCAACCAGGATAAAGAAGCCGGTGCCATCAAGCTAGAACTGGTCCCTGCCAGGCGATTTTCCAGCAACAAGACATGCAAAAATTCCACTGTTGAACAAGAGGATCCTGAGGAAAGCCTTGAAAAAAGGCCAAGCATGTCAAGGAAAGTAGAACCAAGAGGAGCAAGCAAAAACTGTGCAATGTCCCTCGTCACAGAGCCCACCAGTCCAAAGCTTCTCTACGTAGACAGAGTTGTCCAAGAGATTCTGGAAACAGAAAGGATGTATGTGCAGGATCTAAAAAGCATTGTCAAGGTAGGGGTCTTGGTTAGGATGATGTTAACTGTTCCATAATGCCATTTTTTACACTGTTTGATTTCACAGCAGGACAGATGGTCCTGACAATGGAACTGGCTTTTGCTGGTCTTTATAAATCAGTGTAATATCATTGTTCTAGTGTGTTTCTAGTTTTTATTTGATTAGATAAATCTAAGTTGTTTCTGTGCTTTCATGAAGAAATAACAGAAAAAAAATCCTACCATTGGCAGCCCTAGTGAACAAAGAGTGATAAACTCTTTGCAATAACAAAACTCTTTTTATATTTGCAAAAAAATGTGTATTGCTCTGTGTCCTAGAATGTATAGCAAGAAGCAAACAGAAAACAGCTGTAAATGCCACTTTAAAGGCTTTATCTAAAGGGTCTTACTGATTATTCCATCCCTCTCCCCCCAAGTCCTAGTCCTTCAAGTTCTTTCTTTTCCACCTGCAAGTTACCTTTCCCTCCCTCCTTTCATACAGCTCACAGCTGCAGTCTGTTCTTCCTGTATCCTTGGCTTCTAGTATTGAATATGGCATTTTTAATTGCTGGAAAATACTCTTGTTTGACTGTTATAGGAAGGAATTGTTTTCTGTAATATTAATTCTGAAGTAATGTTGCTAGTAAGTGGGTGTAGCATTTATTAGCAACAGTGAAGTTTTTGTCCAATCCTCAACCTAACTGTACATTTTATTTTCCCTTTCTAGTACAGGAAAAAATATGGATGAGTCCTTCTGTGGATTGTTATTTTCACTCCATGTACTCATGGCTGTGCCATCCAAATCGTGTTGTTTTGTATTTTTGAAGATGACAATTAAGTCCCTTGGCTATTGTTTGTAGTCAACATACTTAGCCCACAAAGAAGGGTTTCTTGGGAGATGCACGTTTAATGCACTGTTTGTGGAACTTAGAGCTCTAGGTAGGTGTATGTGGTCATCTGAAAAAGGAAATATCAGCCAGCTGGAGATATTCTCCCCACCCACGGCTCCAACCCATCTGGTCCCCCAAGCAGTAGTGGGGAAGGCTTTGATAATACAAATGCACATCATGATTAAACACCCTGGCCCACTAAGTTCACATCAAGGTGGCTTTTTCTGCAAGACTTCATTGGTTTCCATAGCTGGTGCTGTTTTACTACATTCAGCTGTTGCCCAAGTTTCATTTTGGAGTGTTTAAAGTTGTCAGATGCTGCAGAGCCAAGTCAGCTTCTGTGTGTAGTCACCACTCACTAGGCATGACTTCCATGTAAGGTTTTGGAAACCTTAGTGCTCACTCATCCACCTATGCAGTAAATTGTACAGCTTGAGACACTGAAAACAATAATTAAAATCTTGAAGCGAATTTTGCGTTTACAAGTAGAAAGACCAGTAAATGCTCTCTAGAAAATACTTTAAGCATCACTACAGTAGATGTAGATTAAATAAGGCAAATGCATTTCTGGTTAGGAAAGAATTGGAGGAATTGTGAACCTGTGAAATGCCCAAGCCTATTTCCTGCAGCAACTAATAATGAATCTTGAAAGCTTTGTGTGGCACTAGACAGCTTACTTGAGAGATGGAATAGTTGGCAGTGGGGCTTTTCTTAGGTAGGTGCTGAAGATCCAAGGTGTTCAAAGGAGCATCCCAGATGGTAAGGACAGTGGGGAACAATTTGCCTCAGCTTGTGCAGAATGTTCTTCATTTGGTTTCAGGGGAAAGAGGTGTGACTGGAAGCACATTACAGAAGAGCCCATTTCATATGTTTCTCGGTATTCCTTTCTCCACAAGTTACTTTAGCAATGCTGCAGTAATTTACCTAAGCAAGAGTGGAGGTTGTGAGGAGGTTGGGAATACTCCACAGACATCTGTAGGAGTGCTGTAGCCTTATAGGGCTTGATTATCTGCGCCTCTGTGACTTGAGGCCATTTAGTTTGGCAGCAGATACCTGGTGCTGAGCCAAACTAAGATGAAGGGAAGCAGCTTCATTTTCCAGATAAACATGGATCAGATTTGGCAGCTGGTTAGGAAATGGGATGAGAATGGGAAAAGGGGAGCTGGAGAGAGGTCAAAGGGCAACTGCTGCCCAAGGAGTGTGTGGGAGCTGAAGAGATATGTGAAGGTGGGAGCTGGTGGAAGAAAGCATTAGCAAATGAACCAGTGGTAAGTGGAGAGAGAGAAAATCATTAGAGGGAAAACAATATAAGGAAATCAGGGAAAACCCAGGAAGTGGAAAGTTAAAATCCGAGATTGTTTGGAACTGGAGCTCTCTAGCAAGTTTGCAGCTGCCTGCAGTAGAATATCACAGAATGAGTAATGTTGAAAGGAACCACAGGTGGAGTCATTTGGTTCAACCTTCCTGCTCAAGCAGGGTCATCCTAGAGCACAAGGCACAGAATTGTCCATATGTGGTCCTTGAATACCTCCAGTGAGGGAGATAACCACAATCTTCTGGGCAGTCTGTTCTGGTGCATAGTGACCTTCGCAGTAAAGTCTTCTTCATGTTCAAGTGGAACTTCTGGAACACCCATTTCTGCCTGTTGCCTCTTGCCCCAGTGCCTAGTTCCTAAGCATCTTCGCAGCCTTCCGCTGGACTTGCTTCAGGAGCTCCATCTCCCTCTTGTACTGAGGAGCCCAGAACTGGACACAGCACTCCAGAAGTGGCCTCACTAGGGATGAGTAGAGGAGCAGGATCACCTCCCTTGACCTTCTGACAATGCTCTTCCTAATGCACTCCAGGATACCATTGGCCTTCGTGGGCACAAGAGCACACTGCTGGCTCACAGGCAGCTTGTTGTCCACCAGGACCTCGGAAGCTTATGTACATAGTCTAAAAATAGTAAGAAGGGTTTATGCTTTTCTTCATGGTGGTTTGGGGGTTTTTTGGCAGAGGGAGGAAGAAAGAGAAGCAGGGCAACACCTGTACAAAGAGCTAAAAGCTAAAGAGATGTCAGGATGGCAGAAGAACAAAAAGAGAAAAACAAATACCATTTTAATCACCCTCTATGCCCAGCTGAGAACTGTCAGTATAGATCTAGTCTATTGCTTTTTGTCCTCTGGTAGAGGCGATTTGCAAGATATTCTCCGTAGAAAATGGAAACATACTCAAAAAGAATATGTTCTCACTGTTCCAGCACTTTGAAACAGGTTTCAGAGCTGAAACTGAGAGGGTGTCAAAATTCATATCCATGAATCTACTCTCTACGTTTCTGGTGTAAAGCAAGGCATGTTTGCTTGTCACAGTCAAGTTTTCCTTTTTTTTTTTTTTTTTCCTCCTAGGGGGTGGTGTGTATTGTGTGGTGTGGGGTTTGCTTGGTTGTTTTTATAGGTTTGGGGGGGTTGGGAAGATTTTATTTTTTTTTAATTAGTTTCAGGGGGGATATTATGGTTGGTTTTTTTTGCTTAGAGTTTTTTTTATTATATTCACACACATTCCCATTATCCAGATCATTAATGAATACATTAAACAGGGTGGAATCTAGTATAAACCTCTAGCGTATGCCACTAACCTCCAACTTCATTTTGTGCCTGTGAATACCACGCTCAAGTCCTGTCTGGTTAGGCAGTTTTCAGTCAAACTTGGTGTCTGCTTATCCAGTTCATACTTCAACTTGCGTGTGAGGACCTTAAGTAGTTAAAAGCCTTTCCGAAGTCAAGGGAGACAATCTCCACTGCTTTCAGCTCATATACCAAGCCAGTTGTTTTATAGGTAAAGGGTTATCAGACTGGTCAGCTTTCCCTTGGTGAATCCCTGATGACTGTTCTTGATTACCTTCTTGCCCTTAGGGTGCCTGGAACGGGTTCCCAGGACTAGCTGCACACAAATGACCCATTAACATGGATGATGTGAAATTGCATGTAGGCAGGATCCTAGTACTAGTCATAATGACAGAAGACAGCTTGGTAAGGGTTAGCCTAGCACAGTATTTTGGGCAGTGTCCTTTCAGCCTGTGTTGTCCTTAGAACACGGAGTTACCATGGCTGAAGTAAAACACTATGGATAAATGGGGCAAAATAAAATTTTACCCTTTTTGATGCTTGTATTGACCTAATGCTGTTGGGGCATTGATAAGTAAATGAATAATGATAAAATAAAAAGACATGACTTCCAGGCCTTTTGAGTATCTGGGTGATGTTGACAGTGCCAAATTGGTGGACAGAAGTAGAAATTGACTTCACGGGACGTGGTTAATGTGATTTTTAAATTAAACTGGAGACCTGCTGAGGTTCTCCAGCGTTCTTTTAAACTGCTGATAAGAAGTATTTAATGGGCTTAGGATGAGTGAGAGGAGGCTGTACAGGTGCTATTTGGCACCCTTCGCTCCAGGATATGCATTAAAACCCAACTGCTTTTCTAGCCAGTACAGCCATTTTCTGTATGACCTGGATGAGTTATGATTGTTTTGAGGCACACTGCCCTGCCTCTTGCACAGGCAAGCATTTCAACAAAGATAGAGAGAACTTTTCCACCATTTGGTATGTTTTATCAGATGATCTGTTAAGGATAATTAAAGTTTTCAATGAGTGCAGCTTGAAGCTTGTTTTGGGCAAGTTTGTGATGAGAAATTGGATATCTCTGCTTCCTGCTTGTGTCGTTCTGACAGGTGTACTGGCCAGAGCAAAACTCACTGACCTTCTCCTCTTCAGGACCTACTCTGACTTTTTCAAGTAGTAATGTAGTTAGAACAGGCATAACCTTCAATTAGAGTCACTTACTCAAATAACTTTTTTTTTTTCCCCTGAATAGAATTTTGTCTCAGAATTTGTAATAAAACTGTGTTTTGCCCTTGCAGTTCGGAGGAGTCAGAAACCCCCATTCATAATTTGTACAATGGCTAGTAACTGTAGAAAGACATCCACATCTGTGTTTTACCTTTGCAAAATGAAGGAATAATGCAAATCCATTGTTACAATGCTTTCATCTGTCATTTTGCATTAAATACCTTCACAGTGTATCAGCTCATTGAGAACATCAAGAACCACAGCATGGACCTCAGTCTTGGTACAAGATCCTCTATCAGTAAAATAATATAAGTAAAAAGTCATTGGTATCTATACAGTAGCCAGAGGGGAATGAAGCATGTGTTGTCAGTGCATTTCACAAATATCTGATGCAAACAGATGTTGAGCATCAGGAATCTTGAACTCAATCTGAAATCAGGGAGACATCATTTATGTGAATAAGTTCCTCTACCTTTTCATTCCGAATTAATCTTTTATTTTCTTTTTTTTTAACCATCTGTACTGGACCAGTTGAAGTCTTTATCCTATCTCCCTTCCGTATCTTTTGTCTTTGACTCAATTTTTTTATACTTAAGGCTCCTCATTTGAGAAATTCCCATTCTCCTCTGCACAGTCTGCTGCCTGTGACCTTCCTGCCTATCTGTCCTAAGTCTTCTCTCCATAAATCCCATCCTCATCCCCTGTCAGTACATATTGTCTCATTTCCTTAAGTGATTTTTCATTTTTTAGTATTCTTTCCCATGTTTTTAGTCTCTGCTGACTCCAGATCTCTCTCCGTAGTTCTCATGGCAGATCTGACAACGTTTTCATCACATTCCTAATTTTTCTGCCCTCTTAAGTCCTGTTAATATTCAGTCTCCATCTTTTGGTGTCCGCCAAGCTTTGTTCCCATTTTGTTTTTTCCATCTTTCTGGAGTATTCCTTTATGTCTCCTCTACCCTGAAATTGCACAGCATGTTTCTCTGTACAGTGTAAGGTTTGCAGAGAGTCACTGAGACACAGGAACAATGTTTTTGCTGCTCTTGCTTCAGAGGATAGGATGTCACTGGCAGCAGCTGAGAGTGGCAGTTGTGGGTTAAACCCTTGTGAAACCTGAGCTGAACCTAGCAAAGGACCATTGCTAGAAGTTGCTGTTGAGGATATGTGAATTTGAGGGGTTTCTCCTCCTCATCCCATCCCCCCCGTATGGTAAAATACAGGGGAATTTACACAAAGACAGCAAAAGGCATACTCTCAGAAACAAAGTCACCATTATGTTTGAATCTGCTACTGTCCCTTCCTTTAGATGTGGGGATATGGTTCATGTCCCTGCTAGTCAGCCTGGGAATGCTTGTCTTCTCAGGGGAAAGGTCACCAAAATTTTTCAACATGAGCAAAAAAGGGCATTCTTTCTCTAAAAGCCCCGGGGGAATGCTTTTGCTGAAATCTCCTCGAACAACTCATCAGGAAGACAGGTTTCTGGTGTGGAAAGCTTCTTCCAAGTAAACATGTCTGTCGAAATTATACACCCTTTGGGGGTTGGGGGCCGGCCTTGCAAGGGGGAATATTGGATGTTTGAGGTAGGTACGTGTTGTGGCACCAGTGATTAAGGGAAACCCTTCAGAGAGGAAGTCAGTATCGGAATTCTATTGTTCCTGGTTTCCTGTCTCCTAGTGCTGCAGTCAGAGGATGTCTACTTCTACGTTTTAGGCAATTAGTTGAAAAGATCGTGTGCATTGTCACTTGTGATGTGTTAGTAAAAGCTTGTGCACTGGGTTGCTGGATAGCATAACTCTGAAAGTTAATTCTTTCTAGATTCAAAAGGTGGGAATCCCAATATAGCTAGGACATCCCATAATGCTGCATACACCTTTAGGTTGCTGACATAAGTTGCATGTGAAGATGTTACTCTGGGAGAGTGCCTCAGTTTCACAGCGCAGAATTCCAACACCCAGCAATAGAAATGGTTAATTAGCAGAGTTGCTCTTTTTGAGAATTTTGTAGATGAGAAGTGCTTCACAGAGCGCTTCAATGGAAAGTTTATTGAATGTTACTGAGAAAAACTTTGATATGTGAGGATGTACTGATCCTTCCTATATGAGCATCCTGAATTTCATGGCTCTGCTGCAACCATCAGACTGTAATGACAGCATTCTTACAAAGGATTTCATCACTTCTATTTGACTCAATATAGGATGCACTGATATTTGGTCTCAGAACTAGTATTTTTCTTCTGTGTATTAAAACCAGAAGTTAGCATACCATATGGTTTTAAAGCCACAGATGAAAATCTCAGCTTCATGTACAGGTACTGCAGTTTTGCAAGTTTAGTTTGTATGACAAAGACTGCTGACATAATTTATTTGTCTTAAATCTTGAGCACAAAAGAGAGAACTTATAAAATCTGTAATGAATTTGTTAGCAGCTGTACTGGAGAACATCGATGTTGTGTTTTGTTTCTGGAGTTACTGTTTACAAATTAGGACTAAAATCCGCAGTGCACACTGCTGAAAAGTGAACTAGCTAAGAACACCACAAGGTAAGTTACCAAACAAATATAAACAGCTGTTCTGGATACCTTTAAAGAAATACATAAAGTAAATCAGACTTCTTTCTTCTGATGAAGTGGGATAGTTCAGTTTTCCTGCAAACTCCTTGCTTCCTGTATGTGTGCCATATTAAATACCCTAAAGCAACCTAAAGTAATGGAAGTATACACAAACTGTTGTTCATGTCTTAAACAGTTTTAGATGAGATTGTCTCTGGAACTCCAGGATCCTGAACAGGAGAGTTTTGCCAGCTACATATGCTGTAAGCTTCTCATCATATATGCCCTTTAATGATACCTAACAAAAGCAGAAACAAAATTCAACCCTTGTTTTGCTGGGTAGGATGAGAATGATTCTGGGCTTTGGAAAAAAGAGGTTTTATAGATGTGCAGTAGGAATTTATTGTGTTGTGGACAACCAGAGGTAACCCAACAAACAACTTAACGTGGTGTAAACATCTGCTTATGTTGTGGCATGAACAGGGACCTGTTTGTAAACTAACTTCATAGGAAGCACAAAAGCCAGGGTTAAATATACTGATGCATGGGTTTTTTCTTATCTGCATCATCAGTCTTATTTCTGCTGGCAACATTCATACATTTCTTTCATCCGGCGTGTTCCCAAGTACTTGAAAGACACTGAATAAAGTATCATTGCTGCCTTGTGTTTCCTCCACCTGTACTTTGCATCCAGTTCTTATCTTACAGCTAGATTGTAGAAACTTCTTAGGACAGGGGCTGTCAGGTGGTTGCAGAGCTTCACTGTTTAACTGGGACTGCAAACATTAAGACAGTACAAATGTATAGCCGTAGCTTTGTGTTTGTTTTGAGGTCAGCTCTGTATTTGGATAGCACAAAAGGGTGAGTTATACTGCAGTAAAAAAATTATCTGTGTGTAAATGTACAGTGAGTGTTTCTTAAGCTGTGGGTGGGAGAGAAGTAGTAGGGAGGGCTGCTGCTCTTTGAGAGCGCCACAAAATTGCCAAAAAGCCTGACATCATGCTGTTGCTCTTGTCCTCCCTTGTCTTGCAGCAGGGCGTAAATCAATCAACCATGCTGTTTGCAACCTCCTACCCGTTTTCTGAATGTGAATGGATATAGATAAAAGGCTGAAAGTTAATCTTCCATTCCAGAATGCTTTTTTTCTTTTGGGAGCAGGGAGGCAAAAGGCAGATGTAATTAAATAAAGCAAGGGGAAGATGCAATTAAATATGGAGTGTGCCATTTAAGAGTGCTGGTGATAGGCAGGAGGCTTCAGGAATAAAACATCTTTTGACTGTACTGAGGCTGGAGGGGGAGGTTGTATCCCTGGTCAGTGGGATATAGAGAGCTGGGATTCAGAAAGTAACAACAGAGAGCTCTGTTCACCTCCACCTTGTGGCTTGCTGTTGCTCACTGGCAGCAGATACGGAGCCCGCAGAACAGAGCAGCAGCACTCTTCAAAAGCAACAAGTTTATAGAGAGTGGGCAGGAAAACTGTGAGGAATAGATCCGAGAACTGAGAGGCAGGCAGGGAGAGGAAGTGCAGCTTATGCTGCAGAATTTTCAGTAAACATTAGAATGTTTTAATGAGATTTTTTTTTTTTCCCCAGAAGGAGTGGGATTTTCTGTAAAGAAATGTCAAAATTTGGAGATGATATCTTAAAGGCAAACAAATTTCTGCTTTTCCTGCCAGGCCATAGTTTCTGAAGTTTTATTTGCTAATTATAGCCATTTCAATTGTGATCCATGGAGGTATTTGACCACTTTCAAATTTGTTATATTGTTTTTCTTAAATATTACTTGTCAGTGAACAGTCTTCTAGTAATCCATGACCTTTAAACCTGAACATTTAACAAACCACGTACCAGTCTCTCTCTTTTCTGCTTTTACTATTCCTGCAGATGAAGGTGTGGAGGCAGCTGCTACTTTTTTTTTGGTTTCAGGAGAAGACCATTTTGCAAATAAGACACTTTTTAAAAGTTTTTACTTGCAAACCACTCACTGCTATAAGGTTCCATTTCATTTCATATATTAATAATAAAAAAAAATCCTTAAATCTCTGGGAATCATGTGGTTACTAAGGTTAAGATAAATATGTGTTTAGGATGTGTGCAGATTTTCTTCATTATGCTGGGTTTGCATTTTCGTTCTTTGGAAAACAGACTCAGTTTCCCTTCTTGTATTTTAAAATAAACATTTCTCTTCTGGAATGTCTCATTTAACTTGTAAGCATATTGAGATATCTTTTAAAAAATGTTAACATTCATTTGCCTTACAAATTGAGGAAGGTTTATTTAACCGGGCAAAGATCTATAGCACAAGACTCAGGTTCTTTTCATGAGTGATTCATACATTCAAAGGCCAAACATGCCTTAATAATTCACAGTTTTGTTTTACTAGGAGCTCAATAAGCTTATAATCAGACCAACCAAGCTGTGTTGTGAGAATTAATTTATAGATGCCCTGATGAACTTTGAAAGATATTTTTTTTAATATATTTATAATTACTAAACACTTTCAACAGTGGGTGCTGGCTGATACCTGAAGATAAATATGGGACATGGTTTTAATCAGTAGGTTACAACTTCAATAAGTTAGTGTGCTGAAATGTCTAAGTGGGGTTTCATGTGAGTTTCCTTTCCCGGTGATTTACCCATATCACCTTTACAGGTGATAGATTATTTAGGGAATTTCTCTATGTACAATCCTTAAATCCCAGTTTCAACTTGAGTGCTTTTATTGCATTTTTATCAAATTACAGTTTGATTTAATTGACAGTCTGCCTTCCAAGGTGTCTTTTTAAGCTGGGAGATGTTAGCATGAATTTCCTACAGTTGAACTAAGGAATATTATTGAACTGTGACTGTGTTTCATTAGAGCAAAAATTCACTGTAATAAAGAAAGCAAAAATCCATGAAAGCAGTCATAGAGTCATAGAATCAGAGAATCAGAGAATAGATTGGGTTGGAAAAGACCTCCAAGATCATCGAGTCCATCCGTGCAGGCTGACAGTTCAGTGCTGGATTGACTGGTGCCGGATTTTGATCCTCCAGGGAGCTTTGTAGGCACAGCATTCCTGCTAAAATGGCTCATGGGAGAGATGAGAGAGGAAGAAAGCATGCAGTGGGCAAAAAGAAAAGACATAAAACCCTGGACAGGTGGAATAGCCATTGTAGGACACGTGCCTTCTTCCAACCGAGTCCTAGAAGGGAGCTGTGAGTGAGTGCTGGAAGCTGATATGGGCAGCTTCTGACACTGGGACAGGGGCAAGGGGATGTGCAGAGCTTGTTTTAAAGGCTCAGGCTCGAAAGCAGTGAGGGGGAACCCACAGCTGCAGAAAGCTATTCTGCTGTCTCCCAGCTCTGCATACTGGTGAGGCAGTTGTTCTTGCCCAGGGACCCTGTGCATTGATTCGGTGCAACAATGGTGAGGGACCTCTCACTGACAAAGTTTTCCAGGGCAAATCCTTGATTTTATTTCCTGAGACGAGCTGTGCTCTGACAGCTTGAAGTCCTGTGACAAGATCTCCTGACTGTTATGTTGTTGACATTGATGTGCCCTAGAAATTTCCAACTCTGTATACAACCGTGCCTGTGCTTGTGTTTACATGGGCACAACTATTCAAAGGCAGCCTAAAAACCAAAGCAAGCATGTGTTTTCAAGGTGCAAGGCATAGTGTTAGGACTCAGGAATTCCTCACTGCTAATTCTGGCTGACACATAATTCCTCACCCTGTGGCTTTCCACGCATGTGGATGAAGCCAAAGGGGGAGCCTACTAGGGGTCACTGCTTTCAGACCTTGGTAACTGTGAGTGGGACAGTGTTTTAACATCTATAACATAGGTGAGGAAGTGACACTGATTATCACAAATCTATCACTCAAGAATAGCTACATGGAAAAAATAATTTTTTCCCTCTCCTTCTCTAGGTAAAATTTAAATTAATATTTTAACTTATTTGCAGACCCCTAACTGTAGGAAGCTTAGAGAACTCCGTCATGATCACCTGGCTCTGCAATGTTAAACAGTGGAAAGAGAACTTAAATGTGCTTCTCTATTTTTAGTCTTTCCTCATGCCATGTTTTCACGAGTGCTCTCACCATCAATCTTTGCCCTTTCTACATGCAGTCAGTCAGCAGAGTATCGTCTTACTATATCACACTTTATTGCTGTTATCCGCAGGCTGCGTGTGAGCCAGCTGCACGTGTAGATTGGGCACTTCTGAGGAAGCTGCTTGTAAGCACAGGTGAGCACGGTGTGGCTTCCTCCACCATCTGCCTGGGGGGAGGGCTGATGGCAGCGAGATGGCCTCCTGCCAGCTCAGAGATCCTGCTCTTCTGCACGGACAGCAGAGGGGAAAGAAATCGATCATAAACCGCATCTGGTGACAGATTGTGTAAAGCATATGGGTTACTTTGGCTGCTCCGATTTGGAGGCCAGCTGGCTATCAGTGCTGGGAGGTGTTCTCCACTCCTCTTCCCTTGGTGGCAGGGTCAGTCCTCTGCAAGCATGCAGGCAGGTGCTTCGAAGCCCAGCTGCAAGGCCCGACAGACCCATTTCCCAAAAGAGCAGAGCTTTGCTACTGCTGACAAGTAGCGGTCTTATGTACAAGGTACTGAGGGTTGCAGAGCAAATGGAAAAGGGGAGTAGGAAGTGCACGGAGCTCAGGAGCTTTCTGCTTGCATTGCTGAAGTGAGCAGAGGAGGCTGTGCGTCCAAGAAAAAAACTCTGGCTTTGGCCATCAGTCAGTGGCAGGACCGTGCCATGACATACTGTGCATAGCCCTAGGTAGGTGCTGGTCTTTCAGACCTGTCCATACTTTGGCCTATGTGTGAGGGTTTTCTGGCTTCAGATATCTTTAAAAGAACCCCACTGAATACCAATCCCCCTGCCCCCTCTGTTTTCCATTAGAAGTAGAAAGATATTCTTGCAGAAATTTTCTTCTTTATTTGAGTTGCTGGGTTTTCATATAGAGAATCTGTACAGTGAACAGTGCAAGCATTTTTTGAGTTTTGATTTCCAGGCATCATTAATGTGCAACATCTTTGACAGAAATAAAGCATGGTTCTAATTTTTATGATGCTCAAATTGTGCATCTACTACAATTAAAAATACACATATTAGTTAACTCTAAGAATTTAGTTGTATTAGCCTACTGTATGACAGTGTGTGTTGCTTGCAGACTGGGTTAGTGGTTGTGGTATTCATGTGGGAACTGGAGATAATTGCTGCTAGGTAGCAAATTATCACGATTACAACAAAATGTGTTTGTAAAGTTCCTCCCCTCTCTATTCAGTCAGTACAGGTAGGACACTAAAGCAGAGCTGCCACTTCTGCTTCTCCTGCAGAGGAGTTTCAGAAGTGGAAGGTGAAGGGCCCATGGATTTCTGCCTGCCGCATGGAAGTGTGCCAGGCTGTCTCTGGATGACTGAAAATGACAAGGGCTTTGACAGGGAATGGGACGTGGGAAATTGTTTCAAGAGCAATTGGGAAAGCATATTCACTCTCATAAGGAAAGGGTGGTTGCAGTCAAAATGAGGCTGCTGTTCATACGTGGCCAGTTTTAACTGATTACAGAGACAGAAGAGGAAAAATATGAAAAACAGAAGATGGGGAGATGAAAAAAGTCAGAAATCTGTTAAGTTTAATATTGGCTGCATGAAATGTTTTGCTACAGGTGTCTCCAGATAAACTACTGTGCAGATTACAGGAAACCTGCTCTAAAAGAGTGAGCTTGTCTCCTTCCATCACAGAAGGTGATGACAACAATGATAATTATGTGTTTTATGGAGAAATCCTGACAATAGGTTTTGATATGGGAAGAAGATGGTTTTAATTGAGATTTTTTAATCAGTCCTTGTACTCATATAGCCAAAGGAACCAGAGAAAGCAAGCAAACTATGTTTAATTTAAATATGCACATTCACTTTACAGGGCACATCTGTATTTTAAATAATTAGAAATAGCTGCAATGAGCTTCTCTGACCAAAATTCAGCATTCTTGGCCACCTGTTGTGTGTATAGCGTGCTATTTTTTGACCCACGAGGCATTCAGAGTATGTTGCTGTGCAGGTTGAATAAATTAATAAATAAAGTCAGTAATGAGGAAAAAACTACTAGGAAAAAGAATCAGACAAAAGCTGAATTGATACATTTCATAGTTAACCTATGTAATTAGCAGAATAAGCAATAGGGAGCATGTTATAGTGGCTATTCTGTTGCACGTCAGTTGCCCAACTTCCTCTTTGTTTACAAGCTTATAGCTAGTTTGGGCAGCATGGCTCTAGATAGCATGCTACCAATGGGATCCACTTCTGGCCTGCAGCCTTTTCCTCCAGGTGGTATGGAAGTACTGTTTAGGTGGCCAAGGCTGATGAGCTGATTCAGTTGTTCTTCTTCCGCATAGCCATCTGATTTTGGCCAAATATATCTCTGTTGGGTAGAGGGTCTTTGGAGTAGAGGGGAATTGGGCAAAAATATGCCCATGCATATGGTATAGTATCTAGGAATAAAAACTGCTTTATTAATAGCATGGATCTAGGGACTATCAGAAAACTGAGGTCTGGGTGATTTTACAGCTGTGCATGGATTAGGTCCTGCTTGTTACATATTCCTGCTCAGGCTGCAACGCTACTAGAAGCCACTGAAGTTTTGATAAGTACCTGGTTTTAAATATTTTTTGGTCAGAGACTGAGCTTTCATGATGTAAGTCCTCAGTTCTTAAGCCAGTGTGTTGCTGAAATCAGAGACGTACAGCAGCTTTACTTTCTCCTGCAGCCTGTGTTTAGGCATTGGAAAGCAAAGTTTCCTGGTGGGTAGAATCTTTTTTTTTCTTCTTTTTTGGTATTGATATTTGATCAAATTTTCGGTGTCTTGTGTGCCTGCCCCTTGATAAACATGCAACAACACTGTTCTTTCAACAATTTTGCTTATCTTTGGTGGTATTCTTATATGCACAGTCCTGCCCTATAAAGGGGGTTACTAAGGGCTTCTATAGGATATATGTTTCTTGAAGAGCAGGACAAAAATTGATTCTTGTTTTACGAGACAATGTGGCTTTTACCCATTTTTAGCATTACCATATTAATATTACCATTAACATTACCCATTTTAATGTGTAATTTTAACATTGCCAGATTAATAGCTGAACTTATAATATGGGCTGAATGACAATAGATAACGTTTTTAAAGCTGTTTGCCTGTTTTTACACGAAAGCTTGGTGACTAGATGAAAAAGTTCCACTAGTTTGCATTTGGTTTTCTGAAGTTTGGTCATGGAAAACATTAATTAGTATGTGAAAATATTGTTGCTCACTTTGTCCTTTCCTTGACAGTTTTCTGATTTCCAATTCATATATTTTTTTTGTTGTTTAGCCTCTGAGGTTAGTGTTTTCATTATTTTATTCCTCTGGAGATCTTTCTTTTGTGATTATGAGGAGGAGATGGTAGTCAGGATATGCATCTTCTAGCAGACGTTCCGTCTGATGGATTTAGCATGATGAAAGGCAAATGAGGAGAACATCAAACCCAGCAAGGAAGGCACGGCAGTCTGGCAAGACTCTTCTGGTCTTTGGAGAGTTTCAGGATGTGGGAGGGGAAAATTGTGCAATACCATTAAAGCAAACCTTGGTCCATAAATCAATCTAAGGAGATTGACATTTGTGTGTGGGTTTTTTGTCATATAAAGTAAGCTAAATGTTTTTGCCATAACTGCAGAGAAGCAATAAAAGGCTAGGGAAGGCAAAGGTTATAAACAAAGCATACTGTGCCGACAGAGGGTTCATAGATGATGACAAGAAACAAATAAAGTGAATAGGGCTGGTACTCTGTTCTGATAAATTTCATTGATTTCTGCACAGCCTCATTATGGTTGCAGCCTGCCCTGTTATATTGTAGCTCCAAACCTTTCATTATGGCTTCAGATGATAACAGCTGTTGAAACGCGGCAGGAGGTTGCAGTGACTGCCATGGGGGTAAAGTACCATTTGCTAAGAAAATAATTAGGAAAAACCCTACGTCTGGGTAGCTTTTATCTGCCTGTGGTGTTGTCCTTGCAGAGGAACATTATATGCCAATACTGCATTTATTTCCTGGATGAGTTCATGAAGCCCTCATAAGAGCAGAGGTGCTCTATAAAGCGGTATCAGACAAATCTCACTTGCTGAGTCAGTGCAAATGGTTTGCTGCTGTGCTTTGCCTGGACTTCCTGAGACCACTGTGTCAAGACTGGACTCTTGTTCACATAAACACAGGTTTCACATAAACAAAGCTTTTTGCTCTTGCGACTAACCTGCTGTCAGTGCCACACTAGGCAGTTTGTGCCTAGATGAGGTATCTGCTTACACCAATAACACCAACTTAAACATGTCTGTAGCCATATTTAAAAAAAAAAAAAGGGAAAGCTAAAACAGGAAAACAGTCCCCAAATGCTGTGTGATTTCCTAACAGTATAAGGTGAGGTACAAGATAGCTCCAAATCCCAAGAGTTTAGACCAAATCTCCCCTTATCCTCGGTAAGCACAAATCCATCCGTTATTTTCTTGTTTGTTTCTGATGTGATGCTGAATGAGGAAGGGGGCCTGAAACACAGTCTTAAGCAACTTTTAGCAAAAGGGAACACAGGCTGTGGGGGTGTGGTATATAAGCTGATATTGGCATATGCTACGGGAGTGCAGGAAAACTGCCAAAGCACCTGCAGGCTGCTGCTTGGCAGCAACATCAGAAAGGTACCTGGTTCTCTCTTTCTTACTAATAATTGATAAAAGACCAAGAAGAGTATACATATGTGGAGAAAAAATGGGATAAGAGGATAAAGGGAACAAAAACCAGGTCATGTATCTAACACTGTTTACAATACTGAAAATAACTGTGGACTGTTAGTTATTTTGAAGAAACCCAAGCTCCAGCTAGGTAGAGATGAATAAATTGGAAAGGAACTCCTCTTTATTCATTAAATGTACTTTAAATGTACTGCATGGAGATACTTATTGTAAGATTTCCATTCTTCTGCAGCCAATCCTGTTGTGTCAGCTCAGGGTGCTGCAGTGTGCAGCTCAGGGTGCTTTTATGTGATGATGATGTGTATTTGTGGGCAGAAAAGGTTATTTATTTAATACTATCACTGGAGTAGCACTGAATCTATCATCTGCTTTTGCCTTTGACCTCGTATATTGCTTGCTGAAGTCCTGTCTGCCTCACCATCCTGAACCTTTTATTCTTCTGCAGCTTCTGAGTATGAATAAAAAGCCAAGGACAAGTGCAGGGAGTGTCAGGGATTTGGTTCCAATGACTTTCTGCAGGAATATATTTCAAGGACACGTGTGGGCTGTGAGGCTGCTGTCAGCTAGGAGGGAAGATGGAGTACAGGTCAGTTGCTGTCACAGAAGAAATGACATGGCTTTCCACGGACCTGCTTGCCTGCCCACCACCACTTGTTGCTCTTCTAAAAGACACTATGATTGCCTTGGAAGAACCTTGCTTGCTTTCCCTGGGCAAAAAATACTGAGTTATGGGGGTGGCAAAGAATGCCTTTAACTGAAGGTGTTGAGGGAATATGGATTGTTGAGCACCTGGGATAGGGGGAGGGGACAGGAAATTCTGCTAGTACCTAAACCTGAATCTTGGTTACACCTGTGACTCTGCTGACACTATTTCAGTTGGAAAAAAGGATATGGGCATGGAGGCTCAAGTGCTGTAGTTCTTAACCTTCCTTAGGAGGGCATCTAAATTCCGAAAGTCAGGTCCATGATTAATCCAAACACTTTGTCTTCACAGAATTTACACAGAGAATAAATCTTGGGTAATGCATGTGTTCTATAATACCTTTTTCTTTATGACTCTGGAACACAGTTGTATCTTAGAAGTTTTCATGGTCCCGTTGATGTTTTGCAGGGTTCCTTTCTTGCAGCACCATGGAATGCTGTGTTGCTCTTGGGTAGTAGCCACACCACATTGTCTAGCCCCAAGCTAAGGGATTTTATTTATTTTTATTTCACATTGTTTCAACTGTTTTCACTTTTATTTTATTTTCATGCTCCAGCAGTATTTCTTCATGAATATGGCAGCACATCAGGTTTCTCAGTTTATGAGTTGTAGTTAGTTAAATAGCTTGCTGGATTTGTTTGCCCTTATCTGAGAATTTTCATACTGTAGCAGCAATAGATTGAAAGGTGACACTGAGCTCTTAGCAAAGTGAGGGAAGAGATGGGAAAGTTGTTCTCCCAGAACACTGCTGATCTGAGCTTTTTCTAGCTGTCATGTTTATGTTCAGTTAAAGTCCTCAGATGAGACACTATCACTCGTGTAAATGCAAAAACAAATCTTTGCTAGAGTATATAGCAATGTAATTTGCAATGTAACTTTATGCATGGTAAATTGCATGGTCATATATACATTGAGATCTGTCCTCTACATACTCTGTGTTATTTGTAAGTATGATTTTTTTAAAATTATTTTTTAGTGATTGCTTTTCTGAGCCTCTGTTGCTTTTATGCTTTCTGGTCTTCATTATATAGGTTTTCTGTTACTAAGACTGCATTCAATTACATTCTTCATCTCTTACTTTTACATTTTTTTGTGTTTAAGCCAGTCAAATAATCAATTAAACTCTCACTATGAATGAAATCTGAAAACATTTGTTTATCAGTAGCGAGAGAAACATTGGCTGTCCCATCTAAGAGGTATAACTTAGCTTTCAGTGAACAGATAAGTACTGTTACTGTTCATAATAGAGTGACTGTTCACAGAGGGGCTGCTGAAGGCTTATTGTAATAATAAGGGGAAACTGATATGAAGAGAGTCATGTTGTGCAATAAAACATAGCTCTGCTTACTGATCTAGAAAAGGAGGAAATGTCTGAAGACCTCCCTCTCATATCTGTTGTAGGATTACCTCGACTGTATCACTGACCAGACCAAGCTCTCCCTAGGGACAGAAGAGCGATCAGCCCTGTTTGGAAACATACGGGATATCTACCATTTCAACAGGTAAATTCACATTTAACTAAATGAAAACAGTTCAATAGCCTGTATTAATGGGAGGGGGTAAACCAACCAAAGATGCTTTTATCCCTCTAATTTGGCCAAGATCTATAAACTGAGAAATTACCTAATTTTGATTCTAAGCGAAGTTGGGCTGCTGAGAATTTCTTAGCTGTTTATTGGATGAATCAAGTGTGGTCTCCATTTTTGTTTTTATGCTGGGTATTTTTATGAATGTAAGCTTAACATGATCTGTGCCTTAACTGAGTCTAATACAAGACCACTGTGAATGAAATGCTTGCCTTAATAAGGAGATATTTTTTCCCTACTTCTGTGTACCTATGTACATCACCCAGATCTGGGTTTTGTAGGGTCTTATACTACTAGGGACTCCCTGAATTATTTCCCAAAACTGTGTTGAACTGTGTTGTTCTTTTTTTGAAGTCTTCTGTTCAGTATCTTTCCAGCCTTCTCTAAAACTCTGCAGTTGGGATTCTAGTGTATATTGGGGGCCTGGAGTAAAATTTCTTGCTTGTATAGCTAGTGCCACATTTTGTAGGACCTCAGTATCTGCAGTTTTAGGAGCATACCAGTGCTACTTTTGTCTGAATTCTATGTTACTGTAAAAATAATTAACCTATTCAATATTTAAGGAAAATCTGAATATTCTACCAATGCAAGAAATATATTGACATAAAGTTCTCACATCTTTTATATCCCAATATTCTTGTAAAAGCTCTTTCAGCTTTGCTATAGTTGACAAAATATCTCCTAAAATACTGTGTTCTTTGAAGAATAACAGACAGTTGAATCAAAAGAGGATTCTGAAGTGGAGTGCTTCTGTCAAAGAGGATCCTCAGTGTTCCATCATCATGGGAAGTTACTTTAAAGTGATTTAACTGCTGGGATCTCTGTTCAGTGTCAAAGGAAAGAGTAAGAATGGATCTATTCAGAATTTATGGACAAAGATCAAACCTAAAATCTTTTCCTGAACTTAAAATAGCTACTGCAGAGTAATGGAAATATGCTTAACTAGAAAGCCGCTGTGTCCCACTTCAGCTGCAAAAACTGACTTGACCAAATGTCTAACAGCTGGAAAATACATGGTGGGAGCCTGCTAAAACAGGCTCATGGCCGGTTTGAGAGCCATGAGACAATGATGGTAAGTTTACAGATTCTCAGTGGTCGCAGGATGGAAAAACACAGTCCTGACCGTTACATTTTCTGATCTTCAAAAGCTAGAAAAATGACATTTATGCTAGCATTACTGCAAATATTCCCTAATAAAAATACCTCCAAGTATGATCAATCATTGTGCAGAATAATTGAGCTGGGGGGGGGAGGAAGGGCGGAAATGTAGTGGTTAAAAAGAAAAAAACCCCCACACTAACAGAAAGAGCAGTTTTGGGCAATTTTAGAGATACAGATATTTTGAAAAGGTTAAAACTCACCTGAAAGTTGTCCAAAGCCGCTAGTAAATTACTAGTGTATTTCAGGCCTTCTGATGTAAAGTGTTGCGTGGAAATTCAGAGTTTTTAAAACTGAACACTTGTTGTAGATCAGTACAGCTTCTAGGATTAAGTTTACTCCTGTGTGAAATTTGGAATATAGCTTTTGGGTCCTAAATGTACTCTAGAGCCTTTTTATTTATTTTTCCTGTCAGAAAGAGGTTCACTTGACTTTATAGTTTCAGTTACTTTGTTTTTCTCAGCTTAATTTGACCGCTAATCAGTGACCAAAGGTTTTAGTCTTGGGTTTTTACACAGACTTTCAGATCTGAGAAATTTCACTTCAATAAATGGGAATTTGTCAGCTAAACTATTTCAGGTGTTGTGTTGAATGGCAAAAATGATGATCAAGATGGTAACTGCTAATTCCATGACTGTAAGCTCTATTTGGAAAACTATTTCTTAAAGCAGAATCACTGACTGTATACTGGTCCACTGATCCTGCTGTCCCTTGGGAAAAGCTCCCTCACTACTGATTTATTTATTTGGAAGGGCGAAGTGTTCTCTAAGTCAGCATGCTGCCTTTCTTCCCTGGCTCCCCTGCTGAGATTCTTTCCAGTGTCCTTTTAGGATAAATTCTCCATGATACCTTCACTCAATTCTGAAAGAGAAACTCTGCAGAGAAACGTGCTTAAGTTTAGTACTTCTACCAACACTTAGAGGTCAAGCTGAAACTTCTGCTGCTGACACAGATCATCCTGCACGTTCCTTGGCCATCGGTGACTACTAAAGCACACAAAGACAGTGAAGGGGCTGTTTTCTGTGACTGCCCATACTCAGCAGATCCTGCACTCTGAGTTTCACAGTGGTAATGTCCGGCTTCTTCTTCTGAGGAGCCCTCATAAAAAATTAAAGCACCCTAAAAGGCATTATAATTTGACTTATTCATTTGTTAAGATAATGAGTGCACTGTATACAAAATTGTCAGTCTCTTTATGCTTACCTGTCTCATCCCAAAGATGAGATTTTCCCAGTCCATAATAACCCAATATATATAACTCAGTACCTGGTCTTAAGTGGCAGTGGCACTTGTATCATCCTTCAGTCTGAATCTTGTTAATGATTCAGCTGAGAGAGCATGAAGTTCCTCCAGTGGTGCTCTCTCATGCTTCCTTCTGGCCTGGGTGTTTGGCACAACTGAGTTGCAGAGGCCAAGAGCTGTGAACAGCATAAAACCTCTGTACATTCAGGTGAAGAGGACTAATGCTTTTTTTAATTGTTTTTTCTGCCTCTTGCCAGGTACTTAAATGTAGTCTATAATAAAAGCCCTGCTTTTTCACATGTCAGCTTGGTATTACAAGGACTTATTTAAGTTTTTCAGGATGACTGAGCATGACAAATTTGCTGCTTTTACAGTGGCAGACTGCTCTTACCAATCCCATTCTTACTAGCCAGATGAGCCAGAAGAGAGTGCAGTACAGATAACAAGATCTTTCAAAAAGCAACCCTTACACCGTGGGCTTGTGCTGAAGACACAAACCACTAGCCTACTTGGACTCATTTCATGAATATGTAAAATCTCGAAGTGTTCTTTGCTGTATCCTGAAGGAGAAATAATGTGGTTTTATAAGTAGACCAGTAGAAATAAAGTGACAATCAAGGTGCTCCATACTCTAAGCCATCAGGAGAACCTCTTCCTGCCAGACAGCAGGAATCCTCTGAGCCTGTTTGGCATGTTTGATGTTATTTCCAAAGCTCGTGTGTGGGACACAGTCAGTCAGTGTAACTCATGGCTATTGGTCACCATTGGTACAGCTTGCTTCTTTTCCTCAGGTAAATGAGCTTCATGACTGTGGGGTATCAAGCAAGGGTTATATTTTTATCCGTATTTTCAGGAATGGAGAAATTGAGATGTGGAGGTGAAATTGTTGCTGTACAAAGTGACTTAGTGACCACTGAACCAGAGGTTTCTGCCTGTCTTTGTTCTTTGTGACTGCTTTCTGATTTCTCCCTTTCTTTCCTCCAGTAATTAGAGAAGCAAAAGAAGGAGGCCGGAAACTCTTCTGGTTTACTCCTCTTTGTACATACAGAGGGAAATTACTGGGGAGTACAGTAGCTCCCTTAAATACAGGTTTAGGAACTTTTTCTTTCACTGAATTTCCTTTTGAGAACTGAGTTTCATACAACAGCAAAAGGGTTCCATTATTGCTTTGCTCCTGTTACAATGAATTAATTTCCTTTTGGGTATGCCAAAATTATAAAAGCCTCTTAGTGAGATGGTGTTTTCATGCATGTAGAATGTATATATTGCCTTCCAGAAAACTTTTTTCAGGCTAACCATTTTTCTTCAGTGAAGAGACGCACTGTAGGTCGACAAATTTTCTTCATTGAGCTTCTTAACATTATTGTATGTGTAATACATCCCTGGTTCTCAGCAGTATTTTTCAGAGCAGCTCCCCATCTCCCTGGGTCAAGTAAAGCTGCTAAAATATACAAAGTCTTCGTAAGACAGGGCATGTGCTTCAGTAGCTTTTAAATTTTCTTAGTTTTAAATCGTGTTAGTTGATACACAAGCTACACAACTGTTTGGCTACACCATTATGAGTATTGCTGAAGAGCTCTCAGTCATAGAATCATATAATAGTTTGGGTTGGAAGGGGTGTTTAAGGATCATCTAGTCCAGCCTCCCTGCCATGAGCAGCGACATCTTCAACTAGATCAGGTTACTCAGAGCCTCATCCAACCTGGCCTTGAATGTCTCTAGGGATGGGACATCTACCTGAAGGAAGGAGCTCAGCTTTGCTTAGTGGATCACCAATCCATGGTCATTGTGATGACTTGAATTTTTAAATATGTGGAAATACCATTTCCTTATAGTTCTCCTCTGCCTATAAAAAAAAAACAACAAACAGTGGCTGGGGGGAAGAGGGGCATCAAAGGGGTTCTCACTCCTTTTTCAGGACTCCCTGTGTCATTAGGTACTGCCATGAATGGTGAAGCACTGTCTGGTTCCAAATACGCAGGTGTGTTCATTCCAAGGTGTGCCATAATTGTCTTACCTTTTCCTGTTCTTTGTCTTAGTGAACTTCTGCAAGATTTGGAAAACTGTGAAAATGATCCTGTGGCTATAGCAGATTGTTTTGTTTCCAAGGTAAGTCCGCAGCACGACACCAGTTTTAGAATGATATGGGTGGAGGAAATAGGTTTAATTTATTAGCTTTTGAGACCTAATTCTCATAGCTTGTGTGACATCAATAAAGAAAAGCCAGCAAATCTGTGGAAAGGGAAGGAATTTCTCTTAGTAATTTATAAGGATATGCCTCTGATTTGCATTTCTAGAAAATAATCAACTATTACAGGGGTTCTTTTTTTTCTTACATTTTTTAATGTAGTTGATCAAGTGATACTCCAGTTATGCCTTGTCAGCTTAAAAACAATTAGAGAATAAAACTTGCTTACATTTTTAGAAAAGGCAATGATATTAACATACTTATGGCCATGTTGTTTTCTGAGATGCATTTTTTCTGAATCCTGCAGTTATACCTTTAATTTTCTTTTTAAATGGGACGGCCCAAAGTCTAGCCTTAAGATTCAAATCTCATATCTCTGAAATGTTTTGAATTTTCTGAAGATGGATCTGACATCTTTATTCTGTTGGGTAATACTGAAGCCAAAAAATATGGAGAAGGAGAAGTTGTTGGGTGCAGGAGACATATAGGGAAGCAGAGGAGGTGACTTTCATTGTAGGAAACCCATAGAGCCGGTCAGGGAGAAGAGGAATGGCTATAATGGGTAGGGCAAAAAGAGATTTAGTAATTTGGGCTACATATGATTCTAGTTCACTGTAGACTTCACCAGATAATCCACATAGGCCTTGAATCTGTAGAGCCCAAATGTGGTAAGAAATGATATCATCTCGATGGTATTTCTGGAGGAAGAGGAGTGGAAGAGGGGTCATGTAGTTGTTTAAATTTGGATAATCTCTATTGTTTGCCTTTTTGTATTTAAAAACAAAACCAAAAAACCAATAGACACACACACAAAAGCAACTAAAAAAAAACCATATGAAAAAAACCCCAAAGAAACCCAAAAGCCAGACCCTGTCATGTCCCTGAACTCAGGACATGTCCCTTTATCCTGAACTCAATATTGCCAGCATCAAGCATTCAGTGTAATAGGTATAACACATGGATTTAGGGTTAACTAAACACCCTCTCATGGTGGTCTAGTAATTTGTTTGGTGCTGTTGTGACACAAGGGATTTTATCGTAACAGGGAGTGATGATACCAGCTTAGTGCTGCTGTTTCACCACATCACTTGCTTCAGTTGCGTTTGAGAAAGCTGTGATTTATCTAGTAATTGATCTTTTGTAAGCATTGAGAGACCTTAACATTGGCACCACTACTACAAAAGCAGGATGTATTGTTGTCCCATTGCAGTGGGGTTTATTGCATGTTGTTCTTACTACAGATAGCCTGGACTGAATTGAAGGAGAGAGAAAATGGGATAATGCAAAGTCCTGCTTCTGGAACAGAATAGCCTGATGTGCACACTGGGTCTGGCTGACTAGGAAACAGCTTAGTAAAAAAGATTTGGGGCCCTGGTGGGCAAGAAGTTGTGTGTAAGTCAGCAGAGTGCCTGTGCAGTGAAGGCCAGCTGGGAGTTTTTCAGGATATTTACAGATAAAATGGTTTGGAGCTGGTAGACCTTTCTGCTGTATTGCTTGCTTATATCTGGGACCACTGGGACTGCTCCTGCTGGGATATGAAACAGAGATGGTACAAGTGATAACAGTAAGTCCAGGAAAAAGCTGTGTTCTCATTCAAATTGGCCAACTGAAAAGGCCTGTCTGGTAGACTTTCTGGCCATTAGTTCTAAAATCCATCTGCATATCATTGCTTGTGCTTTTTGTTCCCTTGTCAAATGCTTTTAGCATTTGTATTATTGGCAGGAAACTGCCTGATGGCTCAGGAATTGCTAGAGATTGCAGTCCTAACAGGCATTTTTTAGCTTCATCCAGACAAGTGCAAACACTTAAAAGCAAAATCAAACAATACCAGAATACCCACAGTTCTGATTTTGGCCATGAAGATGTCATTACAGCAACTGCGGACTGTCTTAACAGACTCCAGTTGTTCATTCTTGGTTGCTTGTGTCTTCCCAGCACTGAGTAGTGGAAATAAAACTGCCTTTTTTGGCAGCATGCAGTCCTTCATGTCTTACGGGACTTTGGCCCTTTATTGTTTGATTGCTTCAAGTGTGTTAGATCTTCACAGTGAGTTAAGCATGGGAATATTATCATGCTGAAGTCATAGCTCACATCCTTAGCTAATGGATGTAGCTCTGCTGGAGCTTCTTGAATGCTTCCAGTGGAGCTGTGTTTAGGTTATACAAGCTGTGGATCTAGTGCCATTTTTTCACCCTACTGGTTCAGCTGTGAGTATCATAGTTTTTTTGAATTTTAATGTGTAATCAGGTTTTCTCTGTAGGTACTGTATTTACTTTTTCCACTATATGAAGCTCAGTAACTGCATAAAATAAAAGTAATTTCTTTCTAAGGATTCATGTGAAATGATGCAGAAGTTGGTTTGCATGTATAACAGAACAGTCTAGAAGACCTGTATTAACTCTAGGACGTAAAAGGTCTTGAAGACATTTTGCTGGTAACTGTAGTTGGAGGCTGATAAAAGGGTTCTAGTGCAAGCTTAGCGATAGCTTAGTTATTCACACAGAAGATTGTTTGTAAATTTTTTTTGCCAGTTCAGTCTTTCGTTTTCCTAGTAACAATGCCAATGTTCATTAGAAAATTGACTTCAGTATTCTGCACGTTAACATGTAAGTGAGTTAAAAAGGAGAGCTGAATTCTGGCATGTTGCTCTTCTCACTCAGCATCCCAGAAATTCAGAACATACGTTTTCTGAAAGACACATTAACCAGCTTAACCAAGGAGAAAGGGAGAATTACTCTAATCTAGCATCTCATTAGTGAAGAGGACATCCAGGCAATTGGCTTCAGTTTGCACACTGACTCCACTCCTTTTCTCAGTCTCCATTTTCTTCTAAAGTGCCTTTTATGGCTATAAAAAAGCACAGTGCACCAAGAATTGAGGGAACACTGGGAATGTATTGGAGGAGATGCCCTGTGAATTGATTCCACAGTGGGGGACCAGCTAAGTATAGCTGGGATATGCTCACGCTCGGCTTTGCCTTGAGAATGACTTGCAGTCAGTGTGGATGAGCTCTCGATCATTTTTTTGCAGCCTCTACCACAACAGTTTTTGGACCCCAGATTAAAAATGATCTCTGGAGCAATTCTAGTCTCTGTGCAGAAATCAGTTTTAATGTGGTCTGAAGACAGCTGATGTGAATAAAACGATTTTTAGGCTAAGTTTAAAGATGTCCAAAGAAATATGAATGAGCATAGCTGGTGTTTTCTTTACGTTATGAAAGTATTCAGAAAAATATTGAATCCATCTTAGTTCTGGTTTTTCTTTTGCTTCTGAATATAGTTTACAGCACTAGCTTTAGCCTGCATGGCCTGTGCCCTGATATGCTCCCAGTAACATGGTGCTGTCTCTGAGGAATCTGTTGTGAAGTAGAGCAGACCAGCTGGGTGTGTGAACTGAAAATCCCTTTGACCGTGCAAAGGTGCCGGGTACCCAGGCAGGCACTGGGAGAACAGCCATCCTGAGTAGTGTGGTTTTGTCGGGTCAAGGAAGAGCCTCTCTGGGAGGTGGCTCTCTTGGCCTCTTTCCCAGTGAGTTCACACGAATCCAGCCAGTGCCTAGGCAAGGTGTATTATGTTGATTCACAAGAGATCTGCAAGTTTGAGTGCATATCAACAATCTTATCCTGGAGGCAGAATACATGTGCTTGACTTTCTCCTAGTATTATGCTCACATTGCTCAGTAAAAGTAAATGCTCTCTGATGGTTTTGTGTGATGAAATGAGCTGTGATGCACTGAAGCGAGTACACATGTAAGTGCAGTAAGGAATTTGGTGTCATGTCTGTTCAGAAAGCAGGGATGATTGTGAAACCATTCTTAAAGTTTAGAGGTATTGAGGGCATGAGAAACGACCTTTTTTTTTTTTAATAAAAATTTGTTCCATTTCATAGCTATGCTAAAATTCTTTTGAAACAAAAAAAAACCCATTAAAAGTAATTTTGATGGTGTGTAAAAAGAAAAAAGAAACAAAACAAAAAACCAAAATCAAAAACCGAACCAAAGAGGGAGAGTGTGAAAAGGCTCCCAGGGATTTCAGACATGCTTTTGATTTTGAGGAGAATGTGCACGCAGTACACTCTGTAACCCTGAAGTGTTTGGCCTTGTTCATTTTACAGACGGTGCTTTCATTTGTTAAAATTTCCCAGCAGATATTTTTTTCCTTTCTAATTGAAAAGAAGAATAATCACGTGACTATATTTATGAGCAGAATATATATATAAAAATAAATTGGCTCAAAATGTTCTGTACTCTGCTTATGAAGTAGTTCTATAAATTGCATTATTCTGTTATCATAGCCATGAGAATAGATTATAATTTATACCAAAAGCCCCTAAACGTAAACCTTGAATTAATATATGCATATATATAATAAATCACATTTTTTTGCCATACTGAGTTTAACCTAATGTTCTCTCTTAAGCGCCCTGACTTATTATGTGTGCTAGCTAGTTTGGTAGTGATTGCCACAGAAAATTACACAGTGTAATGTCTGCAGTGCTCTGAGGTTTGTTAATTCTTCATTTTGAGTGGAGATGGTTTGGAACTGTGACTGTGGTTCCAAACATGGACATGAACAGGCTGGGACACAGGGTCACTGTCTCTGGGTGTGGAAGTGGGGCGTAAGTACACTGCCATAAAAACTAGCTGCAACAACAAAATTAGTGTGAAAAACCAAGCTAAATTATTTAATTGTATTTGTATCAAGGCTACATTTTGTTGGCTTCTAGGAGAAGAGCAGTTTAATAAGCTTACAGACCACCAGTTCCCCCAGTCCTCTGGGGAAACATTTATTAGAAGTTTGCTTGAGTTATTTTCTTTAGAACGTTTATTACTGAAACTCAGTAAGGCCTACTGAAATGAGTTGCAAGGACTTGTACTCATGTGCAGTAACATCTTATTTTATACAAGGTCCTTATGGATCACTGCTCAGTGGAGAAATGAATGGCATAACCTCCTTTACCCCTGTGAGAGGGGCACAGGACTAGCGCTGTTGGAATTGGGGAAGGGCACTGCCTGAGATGGCTCTTTCTGACGAATGGCCAAACAATGAGAAACAAAAGCCACAGCCTGTATCAGCCCTCTCCCCAGGCGGTGGTGCTCCTCAGAGCACTGCTGCCTTCTGTGAAGATGTTTGGTCTTGCCACTCACCAGCAATGACCTCCGGTAGACAGCCCCTCTTGGAGCACAGCTATTGTGCTGCATAATGCCAGAGCCCATTCTGAAGATGTTTAGAGTGGAAACTGGGGTCTTATTCACTACTGGAGGATTTAATTTTATCAGTCTAGGGCTCAGGAAAGAAAAAAATCATTGATTTTGGGGACAGTTTGCCATTCTACAATGCTTTCTTAGTCTTTAGAACTCCAGCAAGCAGCAGAAATTGTGTATTATTTGGGATAGAAGTTGACAGGCAGGTGTGGATTTAGAGCACATGGGAGTGTTTCTGGAAGCCTGTTCTTGCACAGAATTAAATGATGATTATTAAGAAAAAAAACTTAGGCCAAAGAGGAAAGAAATGAAGCTCAGGCTTTAGCTCTGAGAAGCTTGTCAGCATTAAGTTTGAGCAATTGCACTGTGACAGGCAAGTGTGGAAACCCACCCAAATCTAGTTCCAACTTGTTTGGGTAATAGCTTTCTGCTTTCACATAATTTACTTTAAAAAAAAAAAATCTCTTTTGTGGCTTCTAATTTCACGCTTAGACTGTGCTCAAATGTGAAAGTATTTATAATTGCTTGAAAATAATACGCCAAACATAACCTGCAAAACTTATCTCTCACAGTAAGTATGCCTGGCACATGGTGTGATTCTTGGAGCCGTCCTGTGCAGGGCCAGGAACTGGACTTCAGTTATGTTTGTGGGTCCCTTCCAACTCAGGGTATCCTATAATTCTGTGATACGTGTGTACTTCAGCACACAAAAAAATTAGATATGTGCAAGCCAGCCGTTTTAAAAGGGGTATGTGTAGTGATGGTGTTTCAGTTTGGTTTTTGTTTTTTGGGTTTTTTTTTAAGATGCATAGATTTTCATAAGGTACCTTGGAGAATCTGTTGCAAAGCCACTTATTTTATCTCTGTGTAGGTTTCCTTGGTTTTCCTTCAAGTAAAGGGAAAACCTCCCCTCCCCTGCCTCCCAAATAGTGAAATTAAATTCTGGTTGGTTTAGGACTATCACAGTGCAAGCAGAGGATTCACTGATCAGGAACTGGAGGTGTTATCTTGGCATCATCATCTTTATCTTGCACACGTTAGCTGCTAGTTTGACAAAATCTCAATATATGCAAATTTTTCCTCCCCATGCAGAGTGAAGATTTCCACATATATACACAGTACTGCACCAATTACCCAAGGTAGGAATTATGGGTTCCCTTTCTTTATTTGTCCTTTGGCCAATTTAAGTAATAAAAGTTGCAGTTATGCAAAAACAAAACAGCTTCTCCCCCTCCTAAATTCGAGGAATGGTCAAGGAGTAAAAAAAGCAAAAAAAACCCAATAATTTTAAAATAATACTCCTCTAAAATTTTGGTTTGACTGTTCTTGTTGTTCATTGCTTTAGCCTTCTTTAGAAAATGATGGTCTTATTCTGCAATGCTGCATATATAATTCCCAGTAAGAAAAAGTGGTTGCAGGAACAGCAGTGATCAGAATAGGAACCAGCTGCCCTCTTTTACAAGGAAAGAAGAAAACAGTTCTTGACTTTATCTACAAACTTACTGAGACGGTGTCTTGAAGCTATGTATTGATGTTTTCAGGTCAGTGGCTGTGTTGACAGAGTGCATGAGGAACAAGGCGCTGGCCAAGTTCTTCAGAGAGCGGCAAGAAGCGCTGCAGCATTCTCTGCCCCTGGGCTCTTACCTCTTGAAACCTGTCCAACGCATCCTCAAGTACCACCTGCTTTTGCATGTAAGCACACATTAGAAATGTATTTTGTTTAGGGCTCCTGCATGTCGGAGTTCTTGCCTCTGGTACAAGGCTTGATGGTTAGAAAGGTTCTGGGTTTCCTTAAATGCTCTTTTGTTTTGGGGGTATTTTATTCCCACATACAGAGACTCTGTCTTCGTCACTTCACACCATATGCATACATTTGGGATGGGGAATTTATGGTAATTGGTTTAGATGCATTGAATCAGTCTGCGCATAACAAATAATTAGCATGTTTTTTGAAAACCGGTCTGTAATTCTGAAGCTGTTCAGAAAATTCTTGTCATGATTCAACACTTTGTACACAAATTTATTATTCCAGTGAAGAACAGCATTTTTCCACATATTGCAATGTTGGGGGTGGTTGAAAGGACGACTAAATACATATAAACACCCTGACTGCTAAGAATTTTGTGTAGAGGAATCACTGAGGAAGTGGGAACTCTTTCCATCTTCAGTGAATTGAGTTAAGCAAGTTTCGGAAATTCCTGCTTTATTGTTAATGTTTTCAACATATGTTTCCTATTAGAGAGTCATGTTCTAGTGAAGTGTAAAGACACTGATCCTTGTTTAAAATGTCTGGCAGTATTCTGCTTTCCAACTGTAAAGTAGTGCCTAGTGTAATTCCATCAGGGTTTTGTAAGTGTGTAGATATGTTCTGTGTTTTAAGAATGCCATTAAATACTGTCTGAAAAGATCTTCTGTCAGTGTGCTGCACTCTTTTTCTGGGCCTCTCTGCTCACATCGGCTGCTGCAAGTATAGTCACTGCTAAACTGACCATAAAGGCTTGACTTTGGTCTTAATCAAACTGATAGCAACATGCAGGAACCTTGCATTTGAGTGATTGCAATGCAAAGACAAAATAACACAGTTGAAAATATAGTATTGTGTCCAGCTAGAAAAATCCATTTAGCAATAATGGGCCTCTTTTTTTTCTTTTTTTTTTCTTCTTTTTTTTTTTCTTCTGTCTTAGGAAATAGAAAACCACCTTGACAAGGACACTGAGGGCTATGATGTGGTGCTAGATGCCATAGATACCATGCAGAGGGTGGCATGGCATATAAATGACATGAAGAGGAAACACGAACATGCCATCAGGCTCCAGGTGAGTTCCCGGAGAGGTTTTATGGGTGTTTTTGACTGGTTTTGTCAATATATATGCAATTAACATTTTTTAGTTTATCTTTTCTTTTAATCTTTGTCAGTCATAATTTAGACTCCTGTTTAGCATGCCCGTGGCTGTTTGATCTTGGAAAGCATGGTCATAACTGCTCCAGGAAAATCTCAGACATCTCTACCCTACAAGCAGCATCCTGTAAAGCATTTATTTTGCAGTAATATGGAACTTAAGATAGCTCTTCTTTCTTCCTTTCCCTCAATTGTACAGCACTGCTGTACAACCTTAGGGCATGGCTTTGTTCAGAAATCCTGTGGTTTCCGATTTCTCCCCTTTGTGCTGATTAATTTTGTTTTGAGGCATTTCTTGTGCTGATTCTTGTTTAAGCACTTTCCTCTTGGGCTCTTGCAGACTCATTATCAGTTGCTTTTGTGAAAAGCATTAGCCTAGAAACGTGATACTTAAAAAAACTTTAACTTTGCTTCAAATGAAGAATTTTTGAGGAGAAAAAACAAAAGCTACACCCTGAATACCTTTTGGCATCAAGAGTAAGCTCTCTTGTAGAATTTTTACCTGTGTTCTGTTTCCAGGTTCTGAGTAAATTGTGATTTTACACTACATTTTCATCAGAGGTATTTATATTGCTCTAAGAAAACTGGGGAGATTTTTTAATTTACAAAAGGCAGTAACAGTCTTATATAATCTCAGAAATCTGTGTCATGCTATTCTTTGTCCATTTTTTTTTTTAACATAAATGAAAATTATTCACCTTTTTTTGTGGTTTTATTTGTGTGGGGTTTTTTCCCCTGGGGCTTTTAATGTTTGGTTTTTGTTTTATTGTTGTTTATGTGTAGGGAGAATAGGGTTATATTTGACAGTGTCTTGCCTGCAGCAGTATAACCTTTTTCCACATATTGCTGGCAATGAATGTTAATGACTTTTAACTACAATCTGCTATAAATTTGAGTAATTATATTTGGCAATAAAGAGAGTTAAGTGCGTTTGGAAAAAAAGATTCTTTTGTTTTTTTAATTTATTGAGCTCAGCTGGCAAATGTGTGGGGTTGTGGAAAATGTTCATGTTCACAGTTACCCTTTAAAAAAGTAAAATCTGTTTCTGCAGCCATAAGGGTAGGTCTTCTGTGGGCTATCACACTTGCCACGTGGTCCATAATGCTGCAATCACTCTGACAGCAGTTCCTGCGCAAAGTCTCCCTCAGCAGAGGTGGACATGATTCTTGTGCTGTACCCTAACTTATTTACAAGTTCCTGGAGAGATCTGATAAAATGCAACCTCTTTTCATTTTTGTTTACCTTTTTTTTTTTTTTTTTAATAACAGCTGTGTGTATAGACCGAAGTGGGCAGCTTTAAGGCTTTCTTTCCGTGAATGCTTTAGCCTGCATTTGTGCTTCACATGGACTGAGATGTTTTCTTGCCGAAGTCTAGGGTGCTAGAGAGCCCAATCTAGGATGAGGCAATCTGTCCCTGCTTCATTTATGCTGCCAGGTTTAAAGTCTGACAGATGTTTTTAAAGATTTCTCTGGTTAAAGGTTTAGTCTGCTTTTAGAATTTGCTGTCCCCTGCTTCAGTCCTATGTCATTGCCACTGACAGAAAACGAAAGCAACTCAAGGAAACAAGAATAGCTGTGGCTAAGTGACAGTCTTGTGAAGATGTTCTTAGGTGTTATTCCTACCATTTTGTTTATTTTCTTAATTAATAAATAAGGTGAGAAATATCTATCTTATCTATACCAAACATTAAAATACAAGCAAATCTTCAGATGTTCAGTTGACCAAATCACTCCTGGTCCTTTAGTCTTCTGAGAATCACCTCTTCAAACTGAACACCTCACAGAAGTGTCTTCTGTGATGGACCTGCAGGACATGCACATGGCATTATAATTTATTCGGTGGGAGACCACACAACTTCAAGAAGATACCTAGGGTGAGAGGGAAATGTTAAGAGGGATTGGTTAGGGATGTAGAGGTAACAGGGAAACAGACATGAGAGAGATTGATGACTGCATTACAGAAGATTTTCCATCTCTGAGATCACAGGGAGATGAGGTTGCACTCTTTCATTACAGGCTGCCCCAGGGAGCCCAGGCCTTTTTGCTGGGTCCATGGAGAGGCAGTAACCAGTACTCAGGGCATGTTTTAGTCTGGGCTTTGCAATAAGTCTCCAAGCACCTGACTGCAATGTTGCACATAACCTAGCAACCTCAGTACTGCTGGGTGGTGACTTTCCACTGTTGAATGCTGAACATTATGTAGAAGAGTGGGAATGGGCTCAGCAGATCATTTGGGCCTTTGTTTAAGTAACATCTCTGAAATGAACGTTGATTGTTCTTTTTTGATCTTTTTCAGGAGATACAGAGTTTGCTCACTAACTGGAAAGGGCCAGACCTCACAAGTTACGGGGAGCTGGTGTTAGAAGGAACATTTCGCATTCAGCGAGCTAAAAATGAGCGCACATTGTTCCTCTTTGACAAGATGCTGCTAATCACAAAAAAGAGAGATGAAATGTTTGCATACAAAGCTCACATACTGGTATGTCAGAGAGCAAGTGGTAATGTACTGTCTACAGGTCTCTCCAAAAGTCTTCTGCGATTCACATCGTTGCCTCTCTTTGTTACAGTGTGGAAACCTGATGCTTGTTGAAGTAATACCAAAGGAACCACTTAGCTTTAGTGTCTTCCACTACAAAAATCCCAAGATGCAACATACTGTCCAGGTATGACAGAAACCCCCCTACCCAGCGGGTAACCTGGCTGATGTCCATATGCTATTTATGACACTCCATAGTGCAGAAATGCATTTTTTCTCATAGTGCTCAATTTTCCTATCAGGCAAAGTCGCAGCAAGATAAGCGCCTTTGGATTCTTCACTTGAAGAGGTTAATTCTAGAAAATCATCCTGCTAAAATTCCTGCCAAGGTAAAAAACAAAAAAAAAAACCCCAGACAAAATCACTAACTTAAAACAATCTTGTTAGCTGCAAGATGCATGCAATATACAGAGTTTACGCTCCAACAGGTTAATTAACATGTTGTTTCCTTTTATCTTTAAAAGTTCCTTGGAATTAATTGGAAAGTTCCACTATAATTATCTACAGAGCTTGGTACAGGAGTAGAAGAACTGAACTGGGTGAGCAGCATTTGTCTGCAGTGTCAGAAAGTTTGATTATAGGAGCATATCTTAGTTTGATAGTGTCTGTCTGCAGAACACCAAGACGCATCAATTACAGAGTGTGTAGATGTTACCAAGCTCATTTGAATTGGTCTTGGTTAGGTATCATAGCAGTGAAACTGCTGGCAGCACACACTTTACTTGACAACTGCACACACCCATTGTGAACCCTGCATGCTTAGCTGGAATAGCAAGGCCCTTTTTGGTGAGATAGCTAGCAAGCTTTATGCCAGAGAAAATGACGTACTAATACCGATTCATAGCTATAATATCTTGGAATAAGGAAATTTAGCCCTTTTATTTATGAAATCCAATCTTAGAGTTTCAGGTGATGCTTCCCAGTGTAACATGTAGCACCTCTCAAAGGAAGTTAAGCCTAGTCAGCTCTTGCCAAGGCACAGCAGCCACTGACTCATGCGGAAAGGAGATTTCTTTCACACCTAGTTTATGGTTGGTTTTTAAGTTTCCCTGACTGTTTTTTCACTGAGTTTTTTGCTGTAATTGCTAAAAAATGTTACCTGTGACTGACGTGTGCACCGTACTGTACTAACTCTCATTTTCAACAGTGCAACAAAAAGAGAATTATGGGAGAAAAAAGCCCTATCAGTTCCTATTGCTAGTTCTCCTTTTAATTCTTTGTTGACAAAGTCTGTTGAAAGTATAATGTTTATGCAAGTATCCATCCTTACAACATAAATAATCGCTGCAACTTATTAGGTTGTAAAAAAAAATTGTAGCTTGATTTTAGCTTTTGTATCAAATTGTTTTCTTACTTATTCTTTTTTTTTTATCTGTGGAAGAAATGCATAACTAAAATCTCTGTGATTATCTGCACAGTTTTTTTATTTTGTTTCTGACAAACTGGTAGTTGATAGTTATGAGGCTTCTGACTGCCCAACTTTTGGAGAATTTAATAGTAGTCCACATGTGACGCCCAGTGGAAAATTACTGAACTGCACCTGTAGAAGGGCAAGCAGGTTAGATGTGGTATTTCAGTTTACTTTATTTTACCACTTATTAGCTGATATGCTTACTTAAAACATCCAGGTTTTTTTTTCCTATCAAAAAGGGGAAAAATTTTAAGCAATCATGAGACACTTTTTATCTTGCTTCAGTTTCACTTAAGCCAAATTATGATTATTCTTTTTTAATAGCTTTACCTCAAGGAAACTCTTGAAGGAAGGTTGACAGCATTTTATGTGCCAACAACTTCAGAGTAAGAAAATAATAAGGAAGTTAAACTATTTGATTTTTTAGGGAGGAAATGTTCTGTGAATCACCCCAAAAAAAAGTGATTCCCAGATACTAGGGCCATTTTTTTGCTAATCCCAGCAGGATATGGAGACATGCATCTATGGCTTTAAATTTCTGGGCTGGTAAGCTCCTGGCAGCAAAATTCTTCTTCACATATGTAACGTGTCCAACATACAGAGAAAAACAAAAAAATACAAACCAAAAAATAATGCTGCTAACCATATTTATTAGTTCAAAAATACACTTGCTGTTATTTGCATATAATATGCAATGCAATTTGTCCTGCCACTGACAGGTTAACTTTTTCATTTGTTCATTTGTTACTTTTTCTCTTCCAGGCCAAGCAGGCAATTCTCGAAATGGATGCCATACGTAAGTTGGTTCTTTTTCATGTTCGTTTTATAAAATTAATAAATCACCTTCAAAAGTTTGGCTTTAGCTGTCGGTTTACTTTGAGACGGAAGAAGGTCAGGCTTATGTTCCTTGAATTATGACCTTGCTGGAAAAGGCAAAAGTGGATGCAGATCCTGTGGAGCTCTGTAGGCATTGGGCTGATTGGTCTGCAGCCAGCAAGATGATGAGCAAGGAAGAGGCAAATCAGACCCACTATAAACACTGGCCAGTCTCTTTTGCTTACTTCATGCTGACTAAATGTGTGATCTTTCATGTATTGTAGTATAAACTCCTTCTGGCTAATACACACTGAAGGGCTAGCATTATGCAAACACACCTTGAAGAAGTACATAGCAATCCTATGACTTCTTCCTGCTGGCAAACCTGCAGCTGAAGGATAGAGAGGCTTGTCTTCTTATGTCTGAAGAGTTTACCTGTGTGTGTCCCACAGTCCAGCACAGGAAAGCACATGTGATGCTGCTGCTTGTGCTCTGAGCACAGCCCCATCTGCACGGTCCCTACTCTTGCATCTTCTCCTTTCTGCCTTCACTGGTGCAAGGTGCTTCAGCTCTTCATGACACCAGTAATCCCTGGCAGTGTGGGAGAAGAGAATAGTAGTCCTGTTACTTACTTACATAGTCGTTATAGAGTTGGTCAGGAAAGCTCTGACTGAGAAACTGGCAAACAAACACAATGGTGCTGGATAAATGTTTCTGGGTTAGCCATCTGGAGGCAGGCACAACTACATGGGCAAAGTGTTTCCATGGCTGGCTGGTTAACAGCTACCCTACAGCAGCATATCTTGCTTGTGTTGCTTCAGGTTCTGATGAGGTGCCACTATATCAATCATAAAGGGATGATTGTACTGCCTCTAAAGGAAGCCAAGGCATGTGAAGTGCCATCCTTGTCACTCTCTTACTCTTTGTGCCTCTGCTTGTTCCCCAGATCACCCAGGCTTCCACTATAGCCCTGAGGGAGAAATGAAATCATACCAGCCTAAGGAAGGCACTGCTCCTCACAGAGTGAGAAGGAAATCAGGTGAATAATCTCCTTTACCATCCAGATGACAAAAGGAAAACCACATAGGACTATTTAGGGATGGGTGAGGCCAGGCACGTGGAATTGGTTTTAAATCTGCACGCTGTGCAGATTTAACATGGCACAGTATGTCTCAGATGTGGGTGAAGCATCTTATTAACTATTTGTTGTTTCTGTAATTTATTTTTTATCCACTCTTTGCATTTAATGTAATGAACCTGCATTCATAACAGTGGATGCACAAAGAACAGTTGGTACTTTCTAATGGATAAAAGACAGCCAGTCACATTATTTATATCTGACATTCCCACCTCTCCGCAGTAACTTGTCTCAGAAGTGATTCCATCCTGATTATGATAGGCTTGTTATTTCAAAACATGATTGCTCTCTATATTTAATGTAATGTCTGCATTATGGATAATAGAGATTTGAGAGATAGTTATGCTGACTTTAAAGGGTTTTTTCCTTCTAGGTTGAACATATGTCCATAATTACTGTTAGTTTCCTCTCAAAGACACTACCAATGTCTTTGTAGCCGTGTGACTTTATATTGCAGTCACTGTGTTTGTCTCTTTGTGTCCTTAAAGACATTTCCAGTTTGGAGTGTGTAACACTGTGTATTGGGAATGACTTCGACAAGACCCATGAGAGTATTGATGTAATGATTTAACATACAGCAGTATTTATGTCTGAAAAACAACCAAGTTTTAATTATGTTTCAGGCATCTTCCTTTGTTTCTGAGGTGTAGTATTGCACTGGTGCTGTTCTGCCTGTGAAAGAAATAATACAAAATACTGATCAAATGGTCTTCTATGTAGTGTTCACCTACCTACACTTTTTAAGTCCTTCTAAGTTCTCAATACCTCATACATATTTCAAATAGAAAACCTCCAACAACTTAGAGTAACAACAGAGATGACCAAGTCTTTTGAAAGCAGGAATCTTAACATGGGAGAAAAATTTGTGTGCCTTGTTATATGGAGGGCAGCTTGTATTGCATTGAGGAAAAATATATGTTCTTTGGTGACAGCTGTAGATTTGGCACTTCAACAAATAGTTTGGGGTTTTTTGTGAGGAAATCGGGGGATAAAGAAATTAAATTCTGGCTGCATTGCATGGACTCAAAAGCTTAAATTTTGATATCTATATTATAAAAAGTTGGCAAAGATGCCCACAGCTTTCTTTGGAGTGCTGGAGTGCTTAAACTTGTTGTCTTTTTCAGAACCCTCATCTAGAGTCCATAAAGTTTTGAAGTCAAATGGTAAGCTACTTTTTTACTGTTTATTGACCTAGTGCTTCTGTACTTTGTAGAACAAGTAAAGATGGATTCTTTTTTCTTGTAACTGTCCCTAAATACATTGTGAGGGGAGGAGGAAGTTTAAAAGAAAACAAAATACTGGTGTTTAAATCTAATGTTTGCTTTTCCATGCTTGAGTTTTGGTCCTGTAAACATCCTAGCAACTGAACACAGAGAGTCTTGGCTACTGTGAATGGTTGTTTATATCACAGCAGTGTTGCAAAATTAGGCCCTCAAGTGGAACTCTGGTAAATCTCATGCTGTCTGTTATTTCAAAGACCCTATAGTCTGTTTGTTCAATTGCTGCTGCCTTTAACACCCTTTGGGAAATTTGTAATTGGGATATTAGTGTAGCATTCAAATGGGCATAGACTGATAGCAGTTTGATCATTTACTTATTTCTGTTTTCAGATATAAGTCCAGATATGCAGAAGGTAAGCCATTTCTTCTATTTCTTGTTTTAGCACATTTGTTTGACTTAGAGCACAGTATTTACTGAAGAATCTGCATCTTCCTGTGTTGCGTTGACTTTAAGAAAGGAAACAAACCCATAAATGTTATTTAAAATCTCAAATAGGATTACTGGAATGAAAGCAATAGAAATACAGTTTACTATTTTGGGAATATTTAATAAAGAAAAAAATTACTGATCCATATATTGTTGTGCTTTATAATACAGTACAATGAATTGCTAAGGTGTGCTGGTTTAAAAGTTAACCAGCAGGGGAATTGAACTCAACTCAAAAGAGAGATTATAAGTCAGAATAACAA
>JAWMRA010000113.1:57279397-57350669 GCA_035584735.1 Pseudotriccus pelzelni | reverse complement strand
AATGGCATGGAGGGCTATAGAATACATAGATTGGGTTACACCCATGAATTGGTCCCAGTTGTTCTAACTAGGACATAAGGCTATAAAATATAGAATCAAGGAAGTGCTGTGTATAAAGACAGTGTTTATTCTTTGGAGCATATTATCTCTGCATTTATTAAATAAGGCTGGAAAGTTTCAACTCACTCTGAGTGCAGCTAACTCAATGTAGCTTAAACACTGCCCATAAGTCTAATGATAAAGAGTGTCTTACTAAAATATAGAATCTCTATAAACTTCTAATCAAAGTTCTGTGATGTGGTTTTTTTTAAGCAGATTGGTATTGAGGGAGCTCTGTTATCTCAAGCCACCAAACTAGGATCAAGTGAAGTCCTGCTGAATTCTAGGAAAAAGGTTTTATTGGAATCCAGTGGGCTGGAGAGCCAGTTTCAAGAGTCTATTGAACCAGCCTACAACAGCGACCAGGATGAAAATCTTCAGCCTTCTGCTACGGAACAGATTGATGCTGATGATGAAGAAGAGTCTGAACAGGTAGGAAAAAGAAGGGAAAAGACAAAATCATTTTTTGCTAGGGAGGATGGAAGAGAGATTAAAATTATCTGTAAAACAGCCATGAGGAAAGAATGCATTGCAAGTATTTACATCTTTCTCTTCTTAGATATATTTTTATTTAGACTTCACACAATACTCTCTCGCATTTAACAGAGAAGATGTGAAAGTAGCCACTATACACAGGGAGAAATTCCCTTGACTTGAATGAGATTTTATGTAGTCCTTTGCAGTCCTCAAAGTTTGTTCTGGCAAAAAGCTATTGCTTTTACCTGTTGCACACAACTGGCTTTTCCTTCCTTTTTTCAGCTGATGCCATGAAAGAAATCTTTTTAGGCCACATGCAAAGATAGTGCCTTCAGGTCTCCAAAGCAAGGATTTGAGTATTAAGATTCAGGCACTGCTGCACGTGATGTGATGTTTCTTGATTTATGAGCTCCTGGCAGTAGCTAGGAATACATGAACTTTAATATGAAAAGTTTGGAGTAGGATTTCTGAAAATGAGAGCCTTTATCTGTTGCTACTGCACAGATGGTAGTTTTTCCCACTCTGTACAATGTTTTTACACATATGTAGTACCTTTGAAAGACTAAAACCCCAGCTTTGAAATGGGCCTGTATTAAATTATCTAGATTTTTAGTTTATTTTGTTTAATGGATATTGAGGTCATATCCTTGTGCAGTCCATTTATTTTGTGAATTATACCAAACCAATTATTGCAATTTTTTTAAGCTTACTGTGCATTTCCTCTTTGAAATAACACTATTTGCACTATAAATATTTGACAAAATAGTATCATGTATGAGTGTAGTGCAGTGTCTTGTACTTCTCTCTTTTGCTAACCCAAGTACAAAAGAATACCACCATAAAAATGTATACTACTAGCTTAGTGTTTAATACTAGATGTGGCAACAGTACTTTCACAGATATTCTAGGCTCTGAATCATTCCTGTGGCAGTTCTCTGACGACTCATGGGTTTATTAATCTCCCAGTATTGATCCCTGACATGTTCTAGTTGCTAATAATTCCTGTGATCAAAACCGTACAAAGAACTGCAGATTTTATTATCCCTCCCCTGCTTGTTTTCTTTAAAATCACAGGGAGTACAGCAAAACTCACTGCAGAAATCAAAAGGGGGAAGAAAAAGACTTAATAGTCAAGCTGCTGAAAACGTTGAAAAACGGAGAAGTCTTAATGTCAACAAGTGTGAAATGCAGGTATGTAATTATTATTTTTACTTCTGTTTTGCTATGCATCATATATATACGTCAAAGAAATCTGCTTTACCTAAGTACACCATTTTCTGTTTATGTCATGTATTAGTATTCATATCATTGAAATATTCATCTCTATGATGAAAGGCTATTCTTTTGGCGGGGCTGGGAAAAACAAGTAACTAAACAAACCAATCAGCATTAACTTAAGCCAAAAGGAATTATCTTTCCCTTTCTTTCTCAACCTCTGGCCTGCAAGCTCTGCAGCATCATGTTGGAATTAGCAAGCATGTGGCCTTGCTGTAAATTAGATCTGGATGAAAACTTACTCTGAAAAGAGAAAGAAATTTTCAGTGGCATATGCGAAAGAGCATAAGATTCCTTTCTGCTAGGGTTATAGGCAAGGGGAAAGGGAGGAGAACAGGACTTTTGGCACAAGCCCAGAGTCAGATTAGCTTAATCCAACTGTGAAACTGCAAAGTTAGCATAAAAGGTTTAATCTAACCCCTGCCAAACAAATTTGCCTTTAATTACTCATGCATTAACATAAGCTACTGTCTTGTATTTGAAGTAAGATGTTATTAAATGCCAAGAGTAAACTCTGAGCCATGGTAAGGATTAGAAGACAAAATAGTCTGGCACTGCCACCTTGGCTCCCTGGCTCTCTGTTGAGGAGCCTGGTTGTCCTGTCCATCTCCACACAGTTCTATGCTGCAGGACCCACTAGTGCTATGACAGTTCTGTGAATGGAGGGAATTGCTGTATTACTGCAGTGATATGCTAATGTTACCTGCAAATCTGAAATTTTCACAGAGCTCCAAGGACCCCTCAGATGAAGAGTCAACCCAGTTGAATACTGACCTTCCATTTCCCTGCACAGCTAGAGAGCCACAGGCTCCTAGACAATTCAGCCCAACCCAGAGCAACTCGCTAATCATGAATATCCTGGGAGGAAGTACCTCTGTCAGAAACATCTGGACGGACCATCAGATCAGGCAGGCATTGTTTCCCAGTCGGCGCCCACCTTATGAGAACGAAGATGATGAAGATGATTATCAAATGTTTGTACCATCAGTGTCTACATCCAATGCAAGTTCAGCTGTCGGTGGAGAAAGGAGGGGTTCTTCTGGACGTCCGTGCAGCTGGCATTTGGGGATAGTGCATCAAAATGAGACTTCCAGCCCCACTCGTCACAAAATTGTGAGACGGGCCAGTAGTGCTGGTGAAAGTAACACGTGTCCAGCCAGCACAAGGTGTAAAATAGTGGAGCGTGGTTCTCGAAGGGAAGTGAAGATAGCAGAAGTGAGCAGTAGGAATGCATATCCCGAATCTTCAGAGGAGCTGACTATCGATGATATTGAACATGTTTATGATAATATAAGCTATGAAGACTTAAAGCTGATGGGTCTGACAAGAAGGGAGGAGACACCCCGTGGTCCCCAGAGATCTGCTAGAGACTCTCTCTATGAGGCTGAAAACAAAAGCAGCTTAGATTCACCCTCCAAAAAGAGGACAGCAAATCAAAACAGGGCCTTCGTTTGCATTAGTAGAGAGGAGATACTACTCAATAAAGAAGCACCTACTTCAAGTTTGGATGAGCTCAGGATTGTTGAAGACAACATCTATGACACCATAGTGCTTCCAGAAACACAAGTATTGAATTTTAAATGTGATCCCTTAAAAACCTCTAAAAGGAGGAGTTTTTTGGAAAAAGACTTCGCATATTGTGACAACCTACAACATTTTGTTTCTGAAGAGAGTCTCCAGTTCAGTGAAGATGAAAGTCCTTACCATCGTGTTCCTGTTGACAATGACTATTTGAGCTTAGTAGATAGCTCCTCCAACTCTGATTCTCTGTCCCATAAGTCTGCAGCAGATAAACTCTCAGAGGAAGTAGATGAGATTTGGAATGACCTGGAGAACTATATCAAGAAAAATGAGGAAAAGACAAGAGACCGTGTCCTGGCAGCCTTTCCTGTTTGTAAAGATGATATGCAGGAAAGGCTGCATGCTGGTAGTACACCTGAACTGAGTAAAGATGCAGAGTACTCACTGTCTACTCTCTCTCTGCCAGAAACTCCTATTTTCCCTAAAACTGTGAAGCCCAGGGCTGCCACCATTAGTGAGGTTAATCTCAGGCTTGAAGACACTACACCATGCAAGAACTCTTTTATGAGTCTGAACAGATCTTCCTTCTCCAGTGAGATGCCTCTTGTAGATAGTCCATATGAACCTGCCAATAATGTTCTGTCCAATGTGCATGCAGACAGTGTGGAAAATGACTTGGCTGTTGTGGATAAAACGAAGAACAGAGTTTTTATGATGGCAAGACAGTACAGTCAGAAAATTAAGAAGGCTAACCAGCTTCTGAAAGTTAAAAGTCCAGAACAGGAACGGCCAGCTAGCAGACAACAGAAACTGAAACACAAAGATCTTGCTGCTATTCTGGAGGAGAAGAAACAAGGGGGTCCTGCTATTGGTATGTTAAAAACGTTTCTATACCAATACATTTCTTGAGTAACTTCAGTGAACTTTGTGTTCTGAACTGGAAGATTATGAATTTTCCTCACCTTGTTCATTGAGTATCAGTTTTCTGTGTTACCACCGAGATGAGTTTCTGGGACTTCTTTAATATGAATAGTCCCTTATATCTCATTTCTTGTCATTGCTTGATAACTCTGGGAAGAAATAGCAGGGTAGTGTCAGGAAAGAGCAATTAAACTGAGGCTGGAGATAGAAATCGTGCCCAAAGCACTATTGGACTCTTTGCAGAAAAGCAGTTACCTCCTTTAATAGTGTGATCTTCAGAGTTTGACTAAATCAGTTTATTTTCAAGTTGGTTCACCATCTAACAAGTCATGTACATTTGCTCAGATACCATCCACAATCACACCCATAAGCATAAGGAATGGGGTCAGATAAGAAAGAGGTGGTGGTCTTGTTCTGTCAGTGTGCAAAGTCATGGATATGCAAGAGCTCTGGAACTATTTTTGTCCATGATCAATTTAAACAAATGGAAAACATGGAGCCAGCAGACTCCATGCACGAGTGTCATTCTTGCCTTCTTGTGATATTTATAAAAGTCCCTAAATATCTTATTTACCAGGCCATTTTTAGAATGTTATTTTCTATTTTTACATGAAACAAGCAGCGTATTATTGGAACCATGGGCTGCATTGTGTCCTGCATGACTGCTCACTGTAGCAAGTTATTTTATGCTTCTTTTTCTCAATACAGTGTACTGAAATGTGATGCAAAGGATCTTTCAGCCTCAGTTGTTTCGTGTTACTTTGTTGAGGCCGAATATATTGACACAACTGAAAGATCTTCTCTTGACTGCTACTAAGCGTTTTAAGATTTTTAAATTTTCACTTGATTAATTGGAATGGATTCCTTATCTCTGCTAAATTAATTCTCTCTCCTTTCTAGGTGCCAGAATAGCTGAATATTCTCAGCTTTATGACCAAATTGTTTTCAGAGACAGTACTCCTAAGGTCCAAAAGGAAGCCTGGGCCACTCCTCAGGAGCCATCAGCTGGGAGGTTTTCCACGCCCGTGGCCACATCACCTCCCCGCTCCCAGCCTGCCAGTGAATGCCCAAGAGCAGAAGATTGGCTTTTGCATTCTACGTACAGTAACAGCGAGCTGGCCGACTTCTCTCCGTGGTCTGAATCCCAAGACCCAAAGTCCAAGAACTCGTATACAGAAGCTGGTACAAAAAGTAATTCGAAGCAGTTGCTGTCAGCGGGCTCGGTGCCTTCCCTTCAGATTTCTAACCGTTTGCATGTCCCAGCGCAGAGGTGGAGTGCCATTATAAGCCAACCGAACAAAGAGAACTTACATCAAGATCACATCTATAATTCGCTCGGGAGGAGAGTAAGCAATGTGAAACCACAGGCATACAGCAGGTCGCAGTCATCTTCCTCAATTGTGGTCAACAGGTCTGGAGAATCAATTGTATATACTAATGAAATTGACAAGAAAAAGCTCCATTTGAACAGGAACTTACGAATCAACAGTCATCAAAGTCCTGGTATTGCTTCAGCGTGTACAGGCCCGGAGGTGAGAAAGCAGATCCCTGAAAGCTGTTCAGATATGATTCTGCAGGATTCTCAAAAAGTCCTGAGAGTGAACAGGGCCTCCCCTCTGACAGCACAGATGGCCACTCAGAACTATTTTTCGAATTTCAAAGATTCTGAAGAAGGAGAAGGGGATGATGACGACTATGTTGAAATAAAGTCTGAGGATGAGGGATCTGACTTGGAGACTTCTCAGAACCAAACAAAGAAATTAGATCCTAAACTGCATAATGCAGACTCTGCTCCTTCTGAAACGCTCTGTGGCAAAACTGTCTCCTGTACTCCTGCAAAGTCTGCCAGCAGCAAACACGCGCTTACCCCGTATCTGACTGCATATACTGATTCAGATAAGCTGAATGATTACCTGTGGAGGGTACCATCTCCTAATCAGCAGAATATTGTACAGTCTTTAAGGGAAAAATTTCAGTGTCTCAGTTCAAGTAGCTTTGCTTGATGCTTTCAATAATTTCTAGCTGTACTGCCTTATCATGACAGAGTATATATATACTAGGACAATCAGTACTGGCATCATGTATTTCCACAATATTACACAATCAGGCATTGTATCACAATAATATTGTAAATAGATGTGAAATGTATCTTTTTTTAAGTGGTTTAGAATCCTGAACATGAAAAATGCCATATGTGCACTGTCTGGAGTCCTTCTCCATAGCGCAGGTGGACTTCTCATCTCCTATTGGATCTTTGCATCTCTTCCCTTGTTAGGTGTCATAACCTTCTCATTCTTATCATCGAACTAGGTCTGATGCCATTTTATGCTTAAAGCATTTTATCACGTGGAAACCTTAGTATTTGGATTTTCCAGTTGGTTTCCAGAGTTCGGCCTCCAGAATACCTGCGTGATGACTCTGCCTACATCCAGGACAATTTAGCTGAGTAGCTGCTCCTGTGACTGGACAGATCTCTGAGCAGGGTTCTGATAATTACACCAACAGACTACGTGCCTAATGGCACATACTTTTTTGCACATTACTTTTCATCAGACAGATTCCAAGTGTGTGGGACCAATACATATGCTACATTACTTTAGAACAAGCTTCTTACATTTTAAACAAAATCTGGTCCTAGTGCTTGATAGCCTCTTCTACTTTCTGGAACTTATAGTAGGCAGAAGACAGGCAGTGGTGGCTTTTTATGAGAACCCGTGGATGTGACATAGTCCTTGTCTGGGGGATGGTTCTGGCTATAGAAGGGGAGCTCCACTGCTTGTGAAGAGGACTAGACCAGTTTTGGAACCTCCAGTGATGGTGGTGTTTGTGACACACAAGGAAAATTTGAGTATCTTGTGGCTCAACAGTTGAAAGCTGCTGTGTGAGATTGCAAAGTGGGTGTGACCTGTTGGAAGTTTGTTCAAGTCCCAGTGTTAGTAACCCTGAGAGAGAATGAGGCTTGACCAGGTACTTGGGTGAAATACTGATCATGGGGCATGTTTGACCCATAGCGTGGTTCAGTGACACTGGTGGTTGAGTGACAAGCGGCCATCCCAGGGCATGCATCTCCTGTAGTAGGAAATGACCCTTCCTGACAGACAGAGGTAAAAGATGTATTTGCTAAATCAGCCAGGGCCGACTCTAATCCAATTTGTGTACAATAATAGTAGCTTAAAAAATGAGAATACATTCCATTATTTTGCAAATAATGTATAGGATAAATGCTGCCATTAGAGCAAAGACAGGCTTTCCGATATCATGCACACTTACTCCCCTTTGTCATCTTTGTTGCACAGCTTTGGATTCTGTTACTTGAAAACATTGTACTTAAAGGAAAGCCTAAATACGTCTACACTGATTGTTTGGTGTGACTGTTCTTTTTTGGTGCTTAAATTCTTCAGATTACATGGATAAAGCCAGTACTGAGTTAAACATATCAATAAACAAAGGAATTTCATCAAAATATTATTTTTACTAACCACTTATCACTCCCCTAAGCTACAGAGCACTGTACTTCTGGAACAGCTGACTATTTACTACATTGGTTACCATGAGGAAAACCTGAAATTCAACGTACAGCTAACTACTTGTCGACTAAGATTTGAGGACTTGAATTTATTAGAATGGATTTAAATTATTTACCACGCATATCTTGCATTGGCTAGAAATTGTTATTTTGAGGGCTGGTTGGTCATGGTACTTGCTAGCTCATACCACAGGGATACTTGTTACAGTCAGCACATCCACTGTGATAGGACCCGTATCTAGTAAAATCCGACCGAGAAATAATGTTGTACATATTTAAGACGCCGAGGTGTAGCAGAGCCCGTATTTATTTAATATAGCTTGTAAAGTATTGTAAATATGGATAGAAGGTAAATCTGTGCGCGCACGTCTAGATTTGTTTAAACGGCTTAGGGGAATGTTTAACTCGCATCTCATGCAATCAATGGGGTTGGGAGGGAGAGGTAAAAAAAAAAATAAAAATCAACAAACAAACAGAAAAAGGGACTTGTACTAGCATTGTAACTTCTCCCAGGGACCATTTCATAATATTTTTAATAAACGTTGAGTATGCAAAAGCTTTGGGTGCTGTTCCTTTCTTGCCTGCCGGAGCTGATGTTTGGAGGTGAGTCGCACGGTGATTTTTTTTTTTTGTTGCAAGAAAAGAAATAAATAAAAGCGGAAGCGAAAGCGGCGGGGCGGGCGGGGAGCGGGGCGAGAGGAGGCAAGGCGGTGCTCCAGCTCCGCCCGCCCCCTGTCTCGCCGCTCCGTCCCGGCGCCAGCGCCGCCGTACCGCTGCGGAGGGATGAGGAGCGCGGTGCTGCGGCGCTGCCTGGCCCCGGCGCTCCCCGCCGCGCTGCCGCCCAGCCGCGGGCTGTGCGGGCGGTACCCCCGGGGCGGCGGCGCGGCGGCGGCCGCCCGGTAAGAGCCGCACGTGGGGAGGCAGCGCCGGCTGATGCAACCGGGGATGGGGGTGGGGGGGGGTGGTGTGGGGCAGGGAGGGAGGAGTGGTAAAGGGCATCTTGGGGGATGCTGCCTGACTGGGTGCGTCGGGTTGGGGTTTGGGGGGGGTGGGAGCCGGCGTAGTGAATTGCCCCCGTTCCCCCAGAACCCACTGGGTTGGGTTGGTTTTTTTGCCGTGGCTTTTGGTTTTTGGGGCGTTTGGAGGGCGAGCAAAGCAGCCGTTACGTAGTGGTGGTTCAGGTGAGGTTGTGCGCAGGTGGGTTCCTGGAAAAACGTGTCCCTTCTTGCCCCCGCCTCCCCGATTCAACCTTGGCCGGGATAGTTTGCCACGGCATGAATTGGTCATTGGCTTCTGCAAGGGGCACGGTACGAGGTGTCAAAAATCCAGTCTAGGCTGTGTCTTCTTCCGTTTTCCTTGCTTGCTGTGGGGGGCAAACATACAGGTATGTTTCAGGGGGTCTCCTCCTTCCTCTGCTGGTTAAGTGCCATCTGCATGTGCAAAAGGTAACAGAGGAGAGCCGACAGCCACTTACACAGAAATTTTTTCCAGAAAGCATTCCAATGCCTGGCTGTCACCAGTTTTTCCAAGAAGCAGTGCGGCAAACAGAGCTGCTCTGTCTCCCTTCTGCCAGTGGTTTTGAATGGCATCCATGAAAGTGGATGGTCCGCTGCTCTTGAGGCTGGTGTTAAGCTATGCCAGCCCTAGGTATAAAGGCTTCTGCATCTGGCCGAGGGTATGGAAAGAAAGGACCCACCTGAGCCGAGAGCACAGGGTGGAGGTTCCCTGGTGCGCTTCCTGTGGTGCGGCTGGACGAGCCTTCTCATGAATTAGCAGTGTAGCTATAATGTTTTGGGCATGTCGGAACAATGACGCAAATAGCTGTAAAAAAAAAAAAATATTTCTCCGTACCTGTGTGGTGAACACTAGCCCTCAGAATTTACATCCAACCATAATTTTGGTGATTAAAAGCGTGTGTGCCTAAAGATCTCTATATATTGCTGACTAACGTAAGTTTCTACTGTCTAATACTAGGAAGGTTTATTTTGTTAAAGATTTGCTTGTTATTGTGTTGCAGCAAAATCACTGAGAATGCAAAGAAATCCTTGGCCTCTCTTAAGAGACAAAGCCCTCAGCTTGAGCCAACACTTGCCATTATTCAGGTAAAGTACCTCTGTATGCTCACTGGATCTCTTTCGCAACCACTCATTGTGTGAAACTTCAGAAGCACATGATGCAGAAAGTAACTTTTATTCTTTATTTATAAAGAATATTATCTGCTTTATTATAAAGCAAAGAAATAGGAGGAGGTAATTCCACCAGACTCTGGATTGCCCTTTTCTTCAGTTCTGAAACAGCCACAGCAAACTTCAGGCTGTGGGAAAGCTTTGCAAAGGAAAGGGATGATTTCATCCCTTCTTCCTTTTGCTATCGTAGTCTTCCCAACTGTGAGTGAATATGGATCACTTTTTCTCACGGCTTGTTTAAGTTGATTGGCATAGTTGCGTTAAAGCAGTTGCCCTCAACCTTTATTTAGCTGGAAGCTTTTTTTGCAATCCTGAACAAAGGATTTGTTTATGTGCCTGAAAACCTGGGTGTCCTTTCACCTCCCACCCCTGAAATAACATTGCCAGGGTTAATTAAAGACCCTGTTGCTTCCTTTCACCCTTGTTACTTTTGGGCAGCTGCAGTGTTACTGCTGCTCTAAGGAGAGCAAAACCATACTGAAAAGTCTCAGTCAGCTCAGAAGGGCCTGAGTGAAGTAAGTGCCTTGTGTGAAGTGTCAACATCCTGTAGAAGCAGCAGCACTTTCAGATGTGAAGGAATCTTGCAGTAATTGAGAGCTGTTGTTTTGCTAATGCTGTGAAGAGCTTTCCTTTCCATCCCACTGACGCTACCATCTTTGAGACAGGCAATCAAAATCAGAGATGAGGATTGCTATCCCTGCAAAACTGAAAGATGTTCCTCTTTAGATTTCTGAAGGTTTCAAAACTGAGAAACTGGGGATGTTTGTCATTCACAGTGGGACCCAGAGCCATGCAGGCAAAATCTCTATACTGTTTCCTAGGATGGTGGTATTGGTTTTGAGTGGGCACACACTGCAACTCTGACCCAATAAGTTTTCATTTTAAAACCCAACTGGAAGTATTTTCCAAGTACTCATAGTGAATCTAAGTAAAGCAACAACAGCCTTATTGCGGTAGGTCTTACTAGAGAGGCTGTCTGAACAGGCTCTCCCACCTCTTACCCTCCCTGGTAATTGCGTTTAATGTTTTCACAAAGCCTTCTAAGGCTGTAAGCTTAAGGACTGCTAGAAAAGTGGTGACGCATCTTCTCAGTGACCTGTTGTTTCTCACTTCTGTTTTGTCTTCATCCAGTTGTACCATGAGTTGGACTGGGGCTATTATCCACCCCAGCCCAGGAAGTCTGAAGAAGCTTCCTTTCAACCACGTTCATCCCCCAAGTCTGATTTCTGCATGGCCACATGGGTTTTTTATGCTGACACAAGGGAAGGGATGTCCCTCTTGTCCCTGTTTATCCTACTTGGTTTGCATTGTGAGGTGGCTGTATGAACGTGTGGCCTAGATCCTTCTGGGTGAAATTCAGCCAAGCTACGTTCTCCAGCTGGCAATCACCTTAGCTCTAGTCTGGTTGTAAGGACTGAAGCAGAGCTCATTTTAAATGTGTATTTGTTGGTACAAAGAAGACTTGCTTTAGTCTACAAATGCTCTTGTGTGCACTGCTCTACGAGGTAATGTGGGCAGAGCCTTAGGATTCGTGCTGCTCCCCATATGCCTCACTGCACCTAGAGGAGCAGAGGGAGGGCAGCGAAATTGTCGCATTTGCCAATCACTCCTGGGTAACAGCAAGTGGCATCACATGGCACCACCTCTTCAGAATGAGGATTTGTAGACTGAGCCTGCTGTGGAATGGTTTTAGGAATGTTCTTTTCCTCTTGAGTCAACTGAAGCTGAATTGATACTGAGATTGATACCTGTGTTGCTTATTATTCATGTTGAACCTGGATTGGATCTGTGCAACAGGTTGTTGGATGCTGCTTAATTTTATTGAAGCTGAAAACCAAAATGTAGCATCGGGATCCTGTTTAGCAGTGGAGCTGTTGCCCTGCAAAGCTCAGTGATCCCCTACATTCCCCTATACTGCTCTTATCTATGCCAGCCCATGTCCTGAGCTCTGGCCTCCCCTGTGCTGCTCCATGGTTTTGATAGGTGATAGTTCAGGGCAGGTTTCTGCACACACACAAGATAACTGTTCAGCTGCCAGTGCTGCAGCATCAGGGACATGACAGGGAACAGTGTGGTATCACCAGTTGCTCCATCCCAGTTAAGCCTCTCGAGCAGTCAGTATGGGGGTACAGTTCCACGTTTACTGGCATAGGGGAGCAGCTGCTGAGCTGTCCTTTGACCTGTCTCTTTTTCGCTCACTGCAGTGTGAGCTCTGCATAGTGTTTCCCCCACTGCAACAGCCTCTGTGCTGCCACTCACCTCCAGGTGCCAGGTTTGGGGAGTGGGATGCTGGTGGTGCAGAAGCTGCCCCTTACTGTGAAGCCTGTCCTTTTAAATGCTCTTTTGTTCACTGTCAGCAGTCTTGAACTATTTGGGAATAATAGAGATGGCTGCTTTCTTTCTTGGATTACTAGGCTTTTTATTTGTTCCAATACCAGTAGACACAAACATCATTACTATGTTTTTTGCATAGACGTGCATTAGTGTACTCACATTTTTAAATGTATTATTTTAAAACTTGTTTTCTGTTTTGTTCCCCAAGGCACATAATGATCATTTTATTCAAGAGGCAAACAAGAACTTTGCCAAAGAGGTAAGCCTTAGCCAATACATGTGTTGTTAATCATGAGCTACTTGCTTTTGGTAATTTTAAATATTTTTTTTCGACAGGTTGGTCTACGCATTATTCACATCTGTCTCCCTGAAGGCAGCAGCAAGGATGAGGTAACTGAAATACCTGGAGGACTCTTCCTTTTTTGCTTTTGTCGTGAACTTGTGTTTATTGCTGACACTAACTATTACTTTGACTGACCTCTGTTAACTCAAATTAGGTTTGGGATTGCCTTAGTTCAGATAACAAGTATTATCTCCCTTACTGGCAACAGTGGGGAAAAAAATTAATTAGTTTGTCTGCTGTCCCCTGGCAAGCTGGGGCAGAATCTATAGAGTAACGTTTTGGTTTTGTGTCTGGTGTTTAACTGCAGCATCCCCTCATACCAGCACACATATCCTGTCTCCTGCGGTTGCTCTTGTGACTGTACCTACTTCTTGCCCAAGTCATTCAGGGAAATTAAAGATTAATGGACTTTTTTATTATTGGGGCCGGCAGGGGGGAAAGGAGCTGAATTTGTCTGTTTATTGGTCTTTTAATGTTTAAAGTATGTGTTTAAAAACCAAACATCCACCCCAAATCACTATGGGACTGAATTCTTTACCTTGTTGAAGGCACAGCACTTAATATCAAGTATGTTTTAAATATAGCAAACCGTCTGAAAGTCAAAACAGTGAAGGAATGTATAGCAAAAGATGCAACTGGTTCCACCTGGCCTCCTTGTGCTTGGCAAGTTTGATAATCCTACAGTTTGGGAGTCTTGTTATTGTTTTGTATTCTATACACTTTGTTTTTAAAATGTTACTGGCTTGCAGTGTAATCTTGAGAACTGCTTCCAGGTATATTGAAAGTAATTTACTGTGAAGTTTTGTAGATTATGGACAGTGAGATACCCATTTTAAGAGTGGGCTTTTGAAATGAAGAACAAATACACTTTATTGTTGGTAAATATGTTTTATCTGCTGAATAACACAGTAGGAAACAGGTAAAATATAGTGATTATGCAGCAGTATTTGCTGTTACTTTGAATTAATATCCTAAAAGGTGGTTGAGCTGTATATTTAAAGAGAAAATTGGTGTCTTTTTGTTATTTGAAGTGAGTTACTTTCAATAAAATTTGTAATGGTTTACTTACTCTCTTGCTTACTATGACAAAGTTTTTTCATGTTAAAATCCACACACTCACTTGTGTTCCCTGGTGTGGGAAGGTAGCTGGGAAGGAGGTACTGCCTGTGTACAGTAAAGGCAAGTTAATGTAAAATTGCTTTATCCTGCATGAGTTATAAGTAATTTAAATGCTGTGATGATGGAAGGCTGAATTAAAGTAAGATGCAATTAAAATGGAAAACTGATTCATTTTCCCAGCAAGTGGAAATATAATTTCAAATTTTAGTTGCTACATTTTGTAGCATATAGGGATTTTTTTAAGCAAAACATGGATGTTTTCATATCCATGTGCTGGTATATACACTCATCCTTTCCATTGCAATGTATGCTGGCCCTGTTGCTGTCAAATGGCACAGGGCCTTAATATGTACACCTCTCTTTGCCTCGGGAGTCAACAAACTAAAGAGACATTTCTATACCAGTGACATGCTTGTATAATCTTTGTTTAGCATGGGAGTAGCACATTCACTTAGTTCAGAGTTGCAGATCTAACTCCCACCAAATTCCCCTGGCTTAATGTTGATTGCATATCAAGTGTTTGGGTAATACAGTTCACAGTTATATTGAATAGTTTACAAGAAAAGCATTTTAAGAAGGCTTGGTATTAGTTAAGGAAAAAAACCCACTTATTTTTTTATTGGATATTAACCCAATTTAATTATACAGTTTTGTGATGATTGCCCAGTGATTTTATATATATATGATGGGAACGTTTGCATGAAATTTCTCACCTGAGAGCTTTTTGTATGTTTGTATGTATGAACTTGGCATGTTTTATTCCATTGTATTCTTCCTTTCCGAGGAAAGCAGATTTTTGCCTTTTCATTTAGAAGTTGCAGTCATATGCAAGGGAAACAAAGGTGGCTATCAAGTAATTTAAAAAAAAATACAGGTTTTACCCCCTTCTAACTAGATTCTCCTTTTAACTGTTGTTCTGATTTTTAATGCTTTTTATTAACTTCTTAGATCGTCAGTGAAATCTTGAGACTTAATGAGGATCCTAACGTGCAGGGCCTTGCGCTTGACCTCCCAGAAAGCTTATGTAGCAGTAAGGTATTAAATGCTGTGAAACCAGAGAAGGACGTGGATGGGTAAGTGAAGCACTGAGAAATAATATTAGCAGACACAAGGCTGATGGCTCTGTAAAATCAGTTTTCCCCTGTGCTTATCATTAATGGATTGCTCACTTAATGTGTCTAGCTGTGCTATTGAGCAGTGATAAAAGATGCCTCTGAATCAGTGAGAAGTCTTCTGCTGAAGTAATTTTGATCGTTATCTTTCTACTCTTTACATAATGTATACTCAGGACATGGTCTTTCCAAAAAAAATAAAAACTGAAGTTGTGATTTACTGATGATACTTAAGGTATTTCAATACTTCATTCATGAAAATGGTAGTCACAAAGTGCTGAATTTTCACAAGAAGGATTGATGGAAAAATTGCAGAGAAGGTTTTTACTTCCCTACAGCACTCTTTCATTGTGAGAGAGTAGGCTATAGTTTGGACCCATTAACACAACTTTCCAATTAGTGTCTTTCTCTGAAGAGACCACTGGTGTAATTTAGGTGTCATTTTGCTGCTCATGCAGCCTTACTGCAGGCTATTAGCAGATTTTTTATCCTTTTCACTTTTTTTTTCTCAAATGCCATGAAAAAAAATCTGAAAATCTTCCAAATTAGTTAGCTCTCCATTATCTGAAGTACCGGAGATGCAGAAAATGGAAAATTTGGAGCATCCTTGTGTATGAGAGAGAATGTAGCACAGTGTGGAAACACTCGAGTTGCCCCTACTGAGCCAGCCTGAGCCCAGAAGGATGTGCTGCCCCTGGCTTGGCTTGGCTTGGCTTTGGCAGCGCTGGTCTGGTCTTGCTGCAGCCACGGAGGTTTTTTGGCCCCACGTGCCATGGGTAGCCCATCATGACAAGTAAAGAAATGCCTGTGTATTGTGGGATCGTGTTACTTATTCGAACTCACCGATCCCTTTCCTGGCCTCTCTTGAGGCTCAGTGTTTGTCTAACTGGGGTGTGGGATGATACAAATTAGCCGCAGTACATGACTATCAAAGGATTTGCTTTTATGAGATCTGTTTGCTCTTGGGATTAGCTGTTAGCCATGTTACAAGCATTACTGAGGATTTATGTTACACAAACTTCTTTTTTGTTAAATTGCCATATTTTTACACTGCAGATTATCCAGTGTAAACCTAGGACACTTGGTACGTGGGGATGTCTCTGATTGTCTAGTTCCTCCTACAGTGTGTGCTGTGATGGAGCTTCTTGAAAATCTAAGTGAGTACTTCTATGGTAAACATTAATGAATTTTAGCGTAATTATTTTTCTCAGTTTTTGTCCTGACTGGGAGTCAAATATAATCTAACTTGTTGTGTTTTCTAGTTTATGTTGGATTCCCACCTGACATATATTTGCCTCCAGCTAGTGAGGAGCCTCAGTGAGATCTGAATGTAGCATTTGCAGAAACGGCTCTCATTCCTACAGATTTTAGATATTAGGTAGGGATTAGCTGCCATCAACAGATTTAATCTCACTAGAGCCACACAAGACATATGAGTCTTGCAAATGAAAAATACAAACATTACTTGAGGATTTCACTTGACAGTTTTGATTAGTGTGAACAGTTGGGGAAACTCAGGTCTGTCTGTAAATTGCTGCTGATCAAATCTTTTGGTTTGGGTTTTGTTGTGTAAATGCTGACACTGAAATGGCAGATTTAAACAAGCACGTTTACAGTGTGTGAAGACAGTGTTAGTTTAAGGCACTGTTTCAGAAGTTGTCTCTCTCTCAACAATTTGTAATTGTTGAAATGAGGATTTCTGTAACAGAACTGTAAACAGGAGGTCAAATGTACTCAGTAACAACTGAGAATGAAAGGATTTGTGCAAAATACCAGAAAGCCAGAAGAGCAGTATTTGCTTACTAGAATTTGGAAAGTTACCAGGAAACAACGTAAAACCTGTGGTTTGTGTCACTGCATGGGCTCCAGAAGACTTGCCTGTGCTGGCACAGCTGCTGTGGTTGGGCAGGCATACAGCGCTGTTCTGTCGTGAGCCGCTTTGCCGGCGCTTCTGGAGGGCTTCGGCAGTGAGTGGCCTGGTCAGGGCGGAGGTCCATGTAGCTGCTCCAGCTCTGTGCCCGGTGGAGCCTGGTGCTTGCACCTTTGCAGTTGAGGGCGGCTTAACAATTTGCCTGGTGTCGCGCAGGTGGAAAGACGGTGCTGCTGGTGGGAGCCGGTGGGGCGGTGGGTGCTGCCCTGCAGAGCGTGCTGCAGAAGGAGGGAGCAGCGATCGTCAGCTGCCCGTGGAAAGCCCCACAGCTGCAGAATGAGGTGAGTGCTCTTCTGTCTGCCCCGGGGTCATCCTGCATCCACACTATCTGAGCATCCCCTTTGCTGCTGTTGCCAAGAGGGAGACTCGTTGTTGCAGTCACAGGTGGCACTGGGTCTTGCTGCCACTGTGCGTTAGGATCTTTTCTCCTTCCTGCTTTCTCAGAAATGGTGCAAACACTGGCCTCTACCCTCTACTGGAGTTCAGAGAAGGTCAATGAAGCTGGTGAAGTATCCGGAGCACAAGTCTTATGAGGAGTGGCTGAGGTAGCTGGGAGTGTTTAGTCTGGAGAAGAGGGGACTCAGAGGTGACCTAAACACACTCTGTAACTACCTGAAAGGAGGTTGTAGCCAGGTGGGGATCATCCTCTTCTCCCAGGCAACTAGTGAGAGGGCAAGAGGACACAGTCTTAAGCTGCACTGGGGAACATTTAGGTTGGACATTAGGAAGAAGTTCTTCACACAAAGGATGGTTAGATGGAGTGGACTGGCCAAGGAGGTGTGTAAAGAAAGGCTGGACATGGTACTTAGTGCCATGATCTAATTGAAATGGTGGCGTTTGGTCATAGCTTGGGCTCGATGATCTCAGGTCTTTTCCAACCTAATTGATTCTTGATTCTGTGAATATTACGTGTAACAGCAGCTTCTGTAATTTCATTATTTTACATAAGGAGCTGTTAGAGAAAAAATTTAAAAACAAATGCATTAGTTCTCTCCCTTTTACTTTCTCCAAGAGAACTGTTAAAAGGATTCAAAGGAGTTCAGGAGCCTTAAACCGAAGGATTTCCTTTACGTGGTCTCCCCGGTTGCTTTTTGCAGGGCTTTTAGCCGCAACTTAGAAGTCGGTATGACTTCCTGTCAAACTTCCCAGTTTGTTCCTTAGTCCCAAATGCGTAGTTCTTGGGGCATGTACAGCAGGGTGTGGGAGTGCACAGTACTCCAGGGCCTGGTTGCCAGTGGCTGTAGGGGTGAGGTGCCAGGGACAGCTCTAGTATTTGACAGCTTGCACCACAGGGTGGCAGCCAAGGCAAAATGATTGTGTCACACCTCTGGGCTTTGGAGGCAAGGGCAGGAGGAGGAAATAAATTTGAGCAGCTGTGATAGAAAGTTCTCTGGCAAACTCATGTTTTCACAGCTGCGGATGTTTTTGTCAGGCTTGTCTCAGCTGTGGGTTTTAAGTGACTGACAGCACTTAGGAAACATATGCCTCTGTTGGAGACAGAGCACTGTGAACTTGATCCTTGCCATGTTTCATTCTTTAGTTATTTCTTGTTGCTTGGGGTTGTGCTAGAAGACTGCTTTGGGCTGGATGGTGACAGGGTGGACAGAGGTGTTTCCACTGGTTCACAGCAAAAAATTTGGATTGAGCCCATAGCTGCTTGTGCAGTGCTGTCTATAGCTGGAGAGAAATCTGTTTCCTTCCATCCACATGCTTTCCCATGATCATGCTTTGCTTTTTGGCATTCCCATAGCTTACCTTTTGCAGCAGGTCACTGATGGAAAACAGAACGAGAGGCCTAAGTTTGAGGCCTTGCACATCAGTCTTCCCAGGTTTATTTTAGCTTTTGGCAGTAATGGAGTTTGTGCTTTGCCTGCGGGACTAATCAGCAGAGCTCAGGGGAAACCTACCTTCCTCTTCCTTGCCTGTAAGCCTGGAGCAGCATGTCACCAGTAATCCGCAGAGCACTGCTGAACCTGTCTGGATGTACTCTGATAGTTAACTCTAGCTCCTTGATAAAATCTAATGCGTTCAGGGAAAACTATCCCGTTTCATATTCCCAGAAGCTGCAGAGTCAGAAACTGAGCACAGGTTTCCTACTGAACAATGAAGTACTGCTGTCTCGTAGCAACCTGTATTTGAAGTACAGTGTTTTTAGATAACATCTTTATAGCTGGTGATATGAATTTATATTCTTCTGCTTGTTTAAAATGCCGATTAAGTAAAAACAGTTTTAAGGGTTCACAAGGTTTCTTCTCATGAGATGTGGTTTTGGTTTTTTTTAATTTGAATTTCAAGTAAGAAAATATGTTAGTCAATGTTGAGGCTTTTCCAAGATTCGGAAGGATTAACTCATGTTTTGTTTTTCCTGCACAATACGCTAACTTCTCCTTTCTCTCAATACGATGCCTCTACAGTAGCAGTCTGTGTGCTGTTGTTTGGAAGTACTACTTGTGGTAGCATAATAACTTCACTTATGAAGTGAGGGATGAACATACAAAGAGTATAAACTTTTCACTGGTATGCATTTGTTTCACAGTGTATAATAGGAAAGGAAAATTTTATCTTAAGGGTAGATGTATATTATTTGTATTAATCCATTGGCCAGGCCAGTTTGCACTGAAGCACTAACCCTGACCTTAATGATGTAATGCCTTTCTTAAGTGGGTACTAAATTACCTTAGACTAGTTCTGCTGATTTGTTCTTCTTTTTAAAAAGGACAGCATAACAACAAGTGTTTTCTTTAGAAATTCTTTCAATTTAAATGAGTCACACAACACTAAGATTGTTGGGTTTTTTGGGAAAGGTTTTGTATTGCTATGGACTTGTTATTCCTTCTTTTACTCACGCACTTTTGCAAAAATATTTTGACAGTGATCAAGAAGAAGGTATGTTTTAGTCCACCTTAGGAAAAGTCTAACAATGTAGGGATAGCTCTCCTGGCAAACAGCATAATGCCATCTACCATATGACTAAGTGTGCTCCTTTAAGGCAAGTCTTTACTGTCCTATGTCAGGAAAAAAAAATGAAATAAATAACAGTACTTTTCATTTCCTTGCCTTGAGATGAATGAATAGTGGACCTACTTTCAATGTTCTTTTCACCCCTCACTTCACGTTTTATTAAGGTGAACAGGTTAATATTTCTTTTTGTTCCATGTCAGGTTTGCTTGACTTCATTTCTTAAAAATAATCATTACAGCACAGCTGAGCCATGTCCTTCAGCACTCTTGAGCTTCCTCGGTTTTCAAATAAAATTACAAAGGAAAGAAAAGATTTCAGAAGGTTCTGGCACATCTGTACATTAGTTGCCATGAGGAAACATTGTTCTTTTGCCATTGATATGTTCAATGTAAAAGAAATTATGAAGTAAGATACAGACATAAGCATTTCAGTGGAAATTGTTAAGATGTTATCTCTCTGTTAAGCTTTGTGTAGATAACTCTTTAAAGCCCATTCACTGCACTGTGCCTGGAGAATGACCTAGTGACATACTTTCAGGAACATCTCCCTTGTAATGTTAAAATGGGACTACCCAAAAGTCGATTCAGTGTTACAGGTGAAGAATGGGAATGGATTTGTTTAATCTTTTATTATGGTAGAATTAAGCTTTCTAATTTGAGAGGAGGTTATCAAGTAGATTGATATTGAAAAATACAGATTATTTCCTTGCCAAAACATGGGTAATACTTAGTACTTGTATGAAAATAGAATTTTGTTTCAGTCATCTACATTTAGTCAGTCATTATTTCAGCATGTCATCATGTCAGCATGCCCCTATGTGAACCACATCACGCCTGTTTTAAGAGAGCTGCTATCCTACAATTTATTGTAAAAGAACTGAAAATTGGTCTATATAGGTATAATTAGGAATAGAAAAGTTGCTTGCAAAAGCCTGGTTGAGGAGTATGAGAGTGGTTCAGCTGGAGTGCTGAATGGGAAATTCCTTTCCAACTGAAAAAGAACTTCTTTTGGCCACAGTCCGCTTTTCCTTAGAGCCAATGCTTAAGCTTCAAACTCTTAGACATCTCTTAGCAATTTACTGTCCTGCTTTTACTCTCTTGATAAGAGGAAGAGTCTTGGTACTAGCAGAAAAATGCATTTCATATTGTAAGCGTGAAAGAACATAAGACCAGGTGTATGGATCCCATAAGAGGAGAGGAGAGGGAAGCTGCATGAGTTTCTAGTGATGATGATGTTGACAAAGTATTTCTGCTTCAACAGTTTATGCAGATCACCTTTGTTCCTTGTAATTTTTAGATTTATCCCCTGTCTGTAAGCTAGAGGAACAGCTGCTAAAGCAGTAGGCTTGAGCCCACAGTAGAGATGTGGGCGTGATTTTCATGTGGACTGTGTAGAGCAAGTGCGTTCAGGCTGATGTGGTAGGGAAGGTGGGGGGTGGTCAGTGTCTGGGCAAGAAGATGGTAGCAGGGACATGGTGGCTGCTTCCTCTTGCTCATCCCTGAGGAGTCTGGCCAGGTGGGAGGGATCAGAGCAGTCCATGCATAGTTGTTCTACTGAGTTGCTAATAATTTGCAAATCCTGACCTTCCTGAGGTAGAGCTAGAAGAAATCACATACCTTAGTGAAAATAGTACCTGAAACTAGTCAATGACTTAGAAAATTTTCAAGATTTCAGGAAGTAATTAGAGTTGCTGTGATTGAAGTGGAACCTGATCGGTAAACTGATGTGCATAAAGATTTTTTTTGCTAAAGAGAGTTGTGAAAAAGCTTTTAGTCAGGTTCCTATTCCTCATCCCATCTCTTAAATTTTATATGGCCTAGCTTCATACCCAGGAAACAAGGGCTTTTACATTTCAAATATTAATTTTTATTTTTATTTTGTTTGATCATGTATTTAAAAATGGCCTTTGTAGCAGTCACTTTTAACTATGAGAAAATGAAATTTTTATGCAGACTTCACAGCAAAATGGAGTTATGGTTATCTGTAATAGACAGCTACTTTATACCATTATCATTAAATACTTGGCTGGAAAGTCTGTATTGTTGTTCTAACATTTGGTTTTCTGTCTTGGGAATGGGTGGGGCTTCTTAATCTGCTTCTACTTAAATCTTGGTGCAGAGAATCGTATTTTGTTATGAGGTAAGGTTTCAGATTATTTGTTGGCACAACTCTTCCCAACTGAAAAAAATATTCACCGGTGAGAAGGCAAGATACTACTGGACTATTGACTTATTTTGTCTTCAGCCTATTGCCTAGCACATTAAGGAGGGTTTGGCGTGGTGCTTGTCATTCCTTCCTCTAGCCAGCCTGGTGGGACACAGCCTTGCTGTCCAGGGAGCGAGGGGGAGGCAGCCATGTGTTCTCTCTCATGGGTATCTCCTTGATCCTTGTGGCTATGGCTGCCTATAGCATCTGATTCCTGTCAGATGTGTCCTCTGTCCAGGGACTGTGCAGTGGATTTCCTAGGGAGATTGAATGTGATGATTTCATAGGACTTTTCCATCTCTAATGTCTGGGATTGGTTGGAGATAACTCGGCATACGCATCCCAAGGCTTGCTTCTTGCTTTAGTGACTAAACAGGCTTCAAAAGAGTGAAGGGCAAGGGAGAAAAAAAAAAACAGCAGAGGAGGCACGAACACAGCTTCTTGCAAGTGAAACCGAGATGCCTTGATGGAGATCACATAAAGCTCTTCCAAGGACACCCAAAAGTCTAAACAACTATTTTGCTTTCAGTGGATTTGCTCTCCCAGTTTCTGGATATGCTTTTTTAAAATGCTCACAGGGGGAAAAAATTTCGGTGAAGTGTTTGTGATATATATTTTATCAACTCTGCGGGAACTTTTTCAATAGTTGCACATAAAATATTATTTTCTTTGTGAAATAAGGAGAAGGAAATCACATTGAGGAAGACTGAGAGATCAGTCTTCAACCCACGGGACAACTGTTTTGCTGCCATATGATACAACCTTTTTCATGGAGGAGGTGGGGCAGGGCAATGAGATAAAAGGTTCAGCTGGTTTTCTAGTAAATTTATGGGTATGTGCAATGTTAGCTATCCAAACCAGTTTTAACATTGGCTGCAGAAATAATTGTGTTCAGCTGTTAAGAACATTTTTCAACATTAGGGTCAGTAGTCATAGAGATGAGTATTTGGCCCCATCAGTTGTTTTCTGGTATTATAGTTACATTGAATCAATTCTGTCATAAGTATGTTGGCTGAACATTCGTCAAAATTATTACTTGTTGCATACAGCTCTCAACTGGTTCCTCAATTCACAATACTAAGTGGTGTGCAAAGCTCTTAGTCCTTGTCCCAGAGGCTTTGCATGGGAAGGCATCCTGACTTTCAGTATGTGATTTCTTACCAAAAAAATGCTGTGGTCATGTAACTGAGAAAAATCACTTGTTTTTCTCTGTGTTGACTGTTGCAGCAGAGGTTGCCTCCTTTTGCAGAGCAAAAATGTGCCTTCAGCATAGTATTCTTGGTACACAAGTCATCACAGCATCTTTTTAACCAGATTTGCTTGCAGATTTCTCAGTATCATTTGACCTGATGCTGGTCAAGCATTATGACTTACGTGGCCTTCTAGGAGTGGCATGTAAGCTGATATTCTCACCAGACTCAGAAGTGTGAGCAATTTGGATAAGGCTGAATGACTCCTTGCAGACAATCACAGGAGTGTTGTGAAACTTGTGACTGAAGCCTGAATCAGCTTGTTGCATTAGTCATTTGTCGAGCCAGTAAATCTTCTCCCACACTTTTGGCTTTGTTTCCACATGTGGATCTTTAAGGAGGGTTAGGCCATCCTTGCATCCTCTGAGGGGAAGATGGAACTTTTTTTGTTTTCTGCCTTTTCCGCAGCAGTTATGTTCTTCCCTCCTGGATGCTTGGCTTTGCCAAAAACCTGCTATCCTGACAGGATTTGTAGCTGTTCTTTCTTGGCAGGAGTGTTGGGCAGGGTTGCGTCAGAGCACTTTTGGCCAAAAAAGAAGCCGGAACGCTTGTCAGTCAGAAATCAATTTGTGAGGCTCACTGAGTTTGTTACACTTGGAATTAATTTACATTTGTTCAAAATATTACCAAAATCACTGTATCTCTGAAATAATTTTTACATTCAAGCACAGCGCTGTGGCTTTTTTAGTGGATCTTTATACATCTGCCTCTGGTGCTGTCCCTTGCCTCATGGTGATTCTTAGAACTGGTACAGGACCCTGCTTCAGAGGAGGTGGGGAAAGAAAGGCACTTACGTTATAACTTTAGTTATAAGAATTTTTGTCGTAACCATTTTTGCTCCGACATCTGCCGAGTTGAAGTAAATCACAGGCACTGATTAGTAAACATGAACTGAGAAAGAAAAAGGATGCTTTAATTGGTATTCTTCAAAAGCATTTATGTTTGCAGATCAGGTCATCTTGCATGCCCATCGGCTGGCCTGGTTTTCTACTGTCTGGTAATCTGACTGTACTCTTTATAGTTGCCTATTTACTGTCATTCAACCCTTCTTCTTCTTAAGTTGCTCCATGTTATCTTGGACTTTAGGACAATGATAGAACTTATTTGGAAGGATGTAATCCCCTTTAAGTATTATTGATGCTGACTCTGACCTCACTCGCCTGATCTCAGTTTGTTTACCTAACTTCACTTTAAATGCTATTGTTCCTAAATTTCGTAGAGGGTAAGAATCAAGCCATCAGTTTGCATCTTTTTCTTTTTTTCTTTTTTTTTGGTTCTTGTTATCTGTAAGTGCTTTGCTCAAAAGGCTGTTGCTGTATAAGTCTGCATATCTTAAAGATGCATATTAAAGTATGTATTTCTAACATTAAATGCTTGCTTTGTTTCTGGGGGGTGTTTTGGGGTGTCCCTAGCTTCGTCACGCAGATGTGGTGGTATTTGGCAGTATGAAACCCGATGATGTCCCTGTGAGCTGGATAAAGCCTGGAACCACTATTATCAGTTGTTCTCATGACCTGCTGTCAGGTAAGAGTTGTTAAAGATAGCAGTTCCTGCAAGTGATGTGTAGTGAGTCCTTGAAATGTGTATGGCATCTTGGTGATAACACAGTGTGGTTAAAACCTGCATCTTTGGGAGGGCGCTTTGAAAGGTGTGTGTTTGTGTACAGGGGATGTATACATGTTTCTCTGATGTATAAATAGGAAAAAGATGTCAGGTGGGGTAAGAAAGGTTGGAACAGATTCTTCATACCATGATTGTTAAATAAGTGTTGATCCTGTGGATTCAAAGGCTTCAGAGAGAAGACTTTTGGGTCGTAAGAGGAGCTATTACTTAGTACTGTTTTGTACAGTGTGTTATCCTGTGACTTCTGTGGTCTCACCTGGAACATGGGAAAAAGAGAAGAGGAGAAAAACATCAGCTGTAAAGTGCTGCGACACTGCCTGCAGAGAATGGTGCAGAAGGGAGTAAAGAAATCATGTATAGCTAAGAAGAGGCTAAATGTCTCCTGCGGTAATTATTCCTACAAAAAAGAGTTAGGATTCACCTCCCTCCTCCCTAGTATAACACAGTCTTACATGGAGGAGGAATGGAGGAGAAAGACAAAGGGGCAGAGAAGAGAGGGAGTGGTGTTACAGCAGTAGTACCTATAAATAAATAAATGAAAGTGAATCTCCCCTCCTCATTTTAATGCTTCTAAGCAGAAACTTCTTGTGCATCAGACTTGGGGCGGAGGTGCAGGTCTGTTCTGGCAAGATGGGGATAAGCCAGTCCTTGCAGCCTGAGTGGGCACCACTAGTGACTGGACTCTCCCAGCACTATGTGTTGCCCAGCCCAAGTCCCACTTTTGGAGACCTAATTCTCTCCTTCTATTGCAGAGGGAGTCTGAGCCTTCAGAGAATTACAACTTCTGCAGTATATTCTATGTCTTTAGACTTAAATATCTTCATGCCTTAGTTGCTCTGTAGAACTCTAGATAATATTAATGTTTCCCTTCCCTGAAAGAGTGCTGTTAGAAAAACTGCCTTACATATCAAAGCAACATTCATTTTTTCAGGCAAGAAATCTAAGATTTGGCATAAGCTTATACATTTCTTTGCATTTTTCAAGTTGTAGCAGTGGGCTGTGTTAAGTACTGCTTTTGGGGGTTTTTTGAAAGGCAGCATGAGATCTTTATAATGATAATTTAAATAGAACTTATCTACCAAATGTCTATCTGTCTTTATGGCTACGCTTTTGATGTTGTCAGAACCTTGCAGAAACTGCAAAATTATAGAAGAAATGCATTTTAGCAGCTTTAAAAAATGCTGGTCTCAAAGCTTACTAGAGAAGTACATGAAACACAGGTGTCTGACAGGAAGAATGCACTTAGTTTAATTGCAAATGTTTGTGAAAAGCCCATTGTGGAGCAGTTATGACCTTGGAGACACAACTGAGTCTTATAACTGACTCTTCACTTTCATGGAATCTGGCTGAGGTGCTTGGAAATTGTTCTGGATTTTTTCTTGCTTTAGAAATGTCCAACTTAACATCTGTGGGGTCACAGGAGCTAAATGAAGCCTGAAAGCAGTAATGGCCATGAAGTAACTTTTGTTCCTGCTAGATGGTGGCTGGATCTTAAATGGGTATATATGTAGTCTAACACACTTGCATGTTTTAAAAGCACTCAAAATTTGCAATGATGTAGGTGAACCAGGGAAATTTAATGATGTAAGCCAGGAGAGTAGAGCTAAAAATGCTCACTCCAAAGTGACAAAGTTCTTTTTCAAGTATTTTTTTTAATCCGAGCAAAGATTTTTAAATTATCACAATTTAAGATGTTCTAGCAACATTTCAAAAATTTCAAAATTTTCTAGCAGTGCAACATCTGCTGCTGTTGCACTAATGATCTTGGAATCAGGTGAGTGCTGGTAGTATCTTGCAGGAATATACTTTAAATATAAACATACAGAAATGAAAATAAGTTTCTGAACAAAATTTAAGGATGTCAGAATCATTTGGGATTGGGGTCACTTGAAAGCTGAAGCCCATATAGTTTTAAGTATGTTATTAGGAAATTCAAGCATTTCCCCACCTCTTCTCTGTTCTAAGCTGCATGAGCAGACAGGTAGTACATGACAGCGGCTCTCACCTGTCTGCACAGCAGGGTACAATTCAGAGGAGGGATCATAATGTCTGTAGCTGATCTGACTGTAGTCCAAAGCAGAGTGGTATTCCAGCTCCCATCTGGAAAATTTATCCTAAGAGAGCTGTTGCAGTCCTGTGATTGTCTTGTTAATTCCATGTGTGCATGACTTTCACCTCTAGCTTTGCCTTCACCCCTGTAAAAGCCTGGTTAGTCATTTGTGGGGTGACTGTGTAGCATAGGCAGTCTGAGAGAAGTAGTTATTGAAGGGAATTGTCTAATTCTGATACATTTACATGCACGCTAGCTCTGCCCTGATAAAAAAGTCATATTAAGCCAAATAACATAAAAACCCAAAATGTCTCTGTAAAGCACAGCTGTCTGAAAGGGGGTTTTAAACTCCATTTTTCCTACTTTGTTTGTCTGTTTGGCAGCTCTCCCAGCCTGGTCTCAAAGCAACAACAGTCAGCTTATGACTGTGATAGACTGTTCCAGTAAAACTCTTCTGTCTGTATCTAAAGCTGAGCATCTCCAGAAGATTATGTTGTTTTGTTGTTTGTTTTTTTAATAGCAAGTGTTAATGTAAGTAGAAGGATTTTTTCCAACACTTTCTAAATTGGAGTTTAATATCAGGACTGTTGCCTTCTGCTTGGTTGCCTTTGTCACTGATATGTAGATGCCTGTTGGCAGGAAAGTTTGAGAAAGGGTTAGGAAATGCACAGAATGAGACGGAGGGTGTCTGCAGAGAGGGTCTCTTGCTCCCTCAGTGATGGATGTGACAGAGTGAGGTGGAGCTGGGTGGCAGTCTGAGTTTTCTGTGCCTTGCTGCCACTGGGACCCTTGTCGGGAGGAGTAATTGCGCAAGACAACGTGAGTGTTTTATGACCGGTACAGATGGGTTGAGTAGAGGGAGAGCTCGACCAGGTTAGGGTTTGCACTTCAGTTCCCCTGTGGGGGGAAAGGTTAAAGCTGTCAGTGTACAGTTGTTATTTATTTTATTGCAATTATGTCTACGCCCTTCGGAATGCAGCTAGGGCCTTGATATGCCCACAGAGACTAGGATGTGAATTTTGGAGAAATTGTGTCTAGATAAAAATCAGTAAACGATAATAGAACAAGCCAGAAGAAGGATCACAGCAAAATGACAAAATAATGTCTTTAGTTAGGGTAGCTAATGTATGATTATTATTTGATATATTGCCACTAGAAACAATGGTAACTGCCTCTAAAGTTGGAGTCGCTCTGAATTATGTAGATTTTTCAGAATATCTATTTTTAATGTCACACTGATGAAGATAACTTCTGCTGTTCAAAAAAGTTCACATATTCTGTTTCCAAATTATAAATCCCATTGGTTAATAATCCTATATAGTATTTCCTGATCATTTCATTGTTCTCTCTTGCTGTAATAGGTGTGTCGAGAAAACAGCCTTTAATGTTCATTTAGGTGTTCTGTTTAAGAATATGTATAACTTTTCAAATCCTTACAGCTGTGGGAATTTTTTATGTGTGTTTGTGTAATATGTTTCAGAGCATACAGTTACTCTGGTTTTCACAGTATATCCATCCTCGTGGGTGATATCATTTAAGTATTAAATAAGCCGCCTATAATTTTGTCAGTAACATGGTTAGATTTCAAGTCAGCACTCAGAAATTTTTTATTTAAACATAACTTTCAAATACACATGCTCCCACTCACAAAAGCTTTGTGATTTATTAGTGCAATACTTATATTTTACAGAGAACCGCAACTACAGTCAGCAGAACAACTCTGCTGCAGAAAACGCTGTTGGTTCTCTTGCAATAGCAATGAGGATGCAGGTTAGTGTAACTTTAGTGTTGTAGATTTATTGCTCTTTCTGTAAGCTCTAGAAACTGCTTCTGCAGCTTAGATTTTAACTTGTGTCTTACTCTTTTGAACGTATTACTTGTCTCCCATTTTAATAGCAACTCTTAATGAGATTAATGTAATACCTGTTACATTTAATTAGAGGAAGATGAAGTAAAAATCAAATGTCATAATTCTGATGAATACAGTAAAACTTGGCAGAAGCACTTGTATCAATAGAGTAATGTCACTTATTCTAATAAGACAGTGAAGATTAATTATATCTGTCCATAGTTTTGTGTCATGATGTATCGGGGGTCCAGAAGTTTGGTATTTAATGTGGAAGTCAGTCAATGAACAATTAGTATCTTCCATTATTTTTATGGTGTGAAAGAAGAATAGTAATTCACCATCTTACCGGAATAAAATCTCCAAGTGCCTAATTAGAGACTTTTTTCTGCCACTTGTGTTTTAATGAAGTTGTTTCTTTTTGAAATGTGGTCAAACAATATGACAGTGGTTTTTATTTTGTCCTAAAACCATGAAATGGAAAGATTTTTAGGTTTGGGGTTTTTTTGTTAGGTTTTGCTGTAGAAGTTATTTCAACATACTCTTGAGATAGTTTGAAATTAGTGTTCAGCATTTATGATGCAGCTGGTATGTGCTGTTTCCTTGTTTAAAACCAGAACATGGTAAAAACCATGGAGCGATGGATCCAGTCCCGTCAATACAGGAAGTGGAACCTCCGCTGCTTGAAACTGCAGCCCCTCTCCCCAGTGCCCAGGTAATAAGTGCTTTTAAAGAACTAAGATTTAATAAAGTACTTGAAGAGTGGGCAAGTGTTAAATGTGACAGCATTAAACATGACAAATGTAAAAATGGTCCATGCCTAATAATTTTTAATGTTATGTGGACTACGTGTTGTGCCATTGTCTTGTATGCCTCATTGGGATCATGTCCTTCTGTTTTCTATCAATTTTTACTTTTATGATGTGCATTGGAGTCAAGCTTTGTTTAATGAAGACCTATAGCTGGAAGGTTTCGTTGAAAAAAGGAGTTGAAGCTTTCTGCAACATCAACAGAAATAAAAAATACAGGAAGTTCTTAATGGCTAAACCCTAATGTAAGAAGGTGTTTAGTTAAGGCTCAATGATTTTGGTGGCATTTGAGTTTGAATTTATTTCCTTCCCTTAGCAGAAGTACTTTCTTGAGCATTAGACTTTTAAATTCCTCTGTGGGTGTGAAAACCAGGAAGCATATTTATTCTCATAGCCAGAATCTTTTAAATCAGTTCCTGTCATTCACCTCCCAAAACCCGTGTCAGGCCACAGGGATTTCAGGTGTGCCTCGGCACAACTGCTGACATCTCTGACATTTAGAGCAGCCTGAGCCCTTTACTGTGCTAAAGTGCTTTGCTACTTGTTGGTTACGTTGGCTGATGGAGAGAGGAACTGAGAACTTGAGGTGAGATTCTGCCACGCAGGAAAGCATTGAAATTTTTTAGTGCTAATTTGTATGCCTGCTTCTTGGCCATGCAGATGCTGAGGGGACCTCACTTCAGAAGTAAATCAGAGAGAGCTGGTACTGCCTAGCCTGGAGGATAGGAGGCTCTGAAGGATCTAATCAGTGTGTATAAATACAATGTACAATAATACAAAGAGGACCAAGCCAGGCTCTTTTCAGTGGTGCCTGGTGACAAAACCAGAGGCAATGGGCACAAACTGAAACACTGGAAGCTCCATCTGAACATCAGGAAACACTTTTTTTGCCGTGAGGGTGACCAAACTTTGGCACAGATTGTCCAGGGAGGTTGTGGAGTGTCCATTGTGGGAGATATTCAAAAGCCACCTGGACACAGTCCTAGGCAAGAAGATGTCCTTATATGAGCCGGGGGTGGGGGGAGTGTTGGACCAGATGACCTCCAGAGTTCCCTTCCAACCTCAGCCACTCTGTGATTCTGTAATTCTGAATCCTACTGCTGTGTTTTGGGAAAGCTGTAACAAAATGTTTTCTTCTCTAAGCATTTTGATTCACTTTTCGCTGTCTCTTACAACAGTTGAATGGCAATGGACACAGTTATAATTTAAAACAGAGATGCCAAAAAAATGAGTTTTCTGTTGTATCCAGGGGTACAAGGGAGCAGAAATGCTTGTGCTTTTCCTGGGCCAGCATGTTCAATTTTTAGAACTAAAGCCAGAAAAAGCTATCCTTAAATAATACAGTTAAAAGTTAGATTAAAGTATGTGATGTCATGAGTATGATGGTAAAAACAAACCCTGGAAAAACATTATTTCCAACCCTCTCTACAACATTGTGTGTTTAGTACATAAATAATTACATAATTAACACATAATGGCTTATAATATAACCAGTAATAGGACTTGCATTTTTCTGCTAACTCTAAAGCTTTATGTCTTTTTTTCTTTAAATGTAAAGAAACCCTTCAGATGGAAAGTATCCTGTAATAAAATGTAATCTTGCAGCAATACACCACTCTGTGTGGAAACCAGATGGAGTTTTCATTGAAAATGAGGCAAAGCTGCTTAAGCACTAAAACTAAGAACATCTGCTTTCTTTGAGATGGGGGTGTTAATTGAAGTATTTCCAAATATATTGGATATAGAATGGAAAATTTTCTTACAAATGTGCAGTAAAAAAAAAAAACTCAGTACACAGGTGAGTAGATGTAGAGCCTTCCCCCATCTTTTATGTTTTCTTGCATTTTTTTAAATTATCACTTACCACTGTCAGTGGGAGACTTCTTGACTAACAATTTTCATTCATGCAGAAGAACCACTATTGCACATTTCCTGCAATTCTGAATAACGTAACTTATTGAGTAATTCTGCTGTTTCTAATATGGAGACTATATTGTCAGCCTAAAAGAGCCATCTACAAATCTAGATTTCTAAATGCTAGTTGTAACCAAATCTTTTAATTTGCTGTGTTTTTGGAAAAGCATTTTCCAGAAATAATAGACTAGATATACAAATTCCATATGTTTTGAATAGCCCCACTAGTAGTTAACATATAAATGTAAATTCACTGTTAAATTATGTCTTTTATCGTTTTGTTGCGTGTATCGATATTCAGCCTGTCATTAAAGGGATTCTAAGTTGTTAAAAGTCTGGTTACCTTGAAGCTTTTTGAGGGAATTTCAATGGGAAGATATGCTAGCAGTGGTTTTACCAAGGGATAACTGTTAGCATCCACTGTCAGTTTTACTTGACTTCTAAAATTATATCTAATTTTAATTTATCTAGAAATTCTTTACCTTTTAATTTACTTATAAGTGTTCAACTTGGTTAGTTTCACTTCTTCCAGTTTTTGCTCATAGTGGTACCTCTAGTTTGGGAAAAGCGTCATTGTTTCTTCCAGAAGGGGAGGAAGAAATGAGGGAAATACGAAGGGCTAAGATCGCAGCAGGGAGTCCTGATAGTCTGGCCTGAGATTTGAAATAATAGCTTCTGTCTTGCAGTAAAGAGGCCAGTATATTTAGTAGGAGCTAAAAAAGGCAAATTAACTATGTCATTTTAGTCTACATCCTTCTTCTCTTGTCAAATGCATCAATTACTTAATAGTCACCCTGAAAATTTTCTGTGCTTAAACCCTTAAGGGACCACACTGTCATCAGCTTACCAATAGTTTTCTGGGACTTTTTATATAAAAAGTTCTGAATGAAAACTTGAGGTATTCTTTGCCATGTGATGTTTGAAAGCCACTCCATCTTCTGTTCGTGTTCCATTTTTATGGCTAGTTGTGCTTGAAGTAATGCATAAGAAAGGCAAAGGTGTATCCTTCTAAGAAAGAGGATGAGCTTAGTATGTCTTTGAAAGAAAGTGGATTCCAGGTTAGTGCTGTGATTGAGTAACTTCTTGCCCTGTGGTACTGGATTATGTCATTGCTTGGATGGGTGGTTTCTGGGTTTCACTTAGGTGCTGCAGGGTGCAAAAGTGGGCTACTTGAAAATTATAATTGAATAATGGTCTTAGTTTAGGATATCCTCTAAGAATTGCAAGCAATTAAATTGGCACAGACTGATGGTTTGCTGGTGGATGCAGAACAGCCAAAGTCCACACACAGAGCTGAGATCTGCCAGTAGTTTTGTGTTCGCTGGTGGATACTTAAGGTCTTGCAGACTGTTTGAAAGTTCAGGACATTAGCTTTGATGCCATTGCCAGGTTCTATCTCTAAAAATACTGTAATCAACTGAAACTGCAGGAACGAATTTAGCGTGGTTAGGCTGAAAGTGTTTTCTAAGTTGCCAAAGGAGACAACTCCTCACATCCTGTGTGCTGGGTCCTGGGCTTCACTGCTGCAGGAGCTTACAGCTGCCAAATGCTTATGGGGAAATAGTGGGCAACTAGGTCAAGCTCCCAACTGAAAAATCTGTAAAGGAGTATTAAATCCAAAGACCCCAAGTGGTCTAGGTCAGGAATTCCAAATACGATACTGTTCCCTAGCCTACAGCCACTGCTTCTCAGGTAATCTATGATGTGTGCATGCCTTGGCTGCCACTCACAGTCCTTGCTGGAGGTATTCGTAAGCTCGCTGGATGTCTGGCCTGAGCCCTGTGCTTTAGGCTCCTGCTTTGTGGCTGTCCTCCGTTTAGATGTGTTTTAGAAGTGCACGAGTTGGTCTTCAAATGCCTTGTTTCCATTGGTGCCCTCATGGGAGAGTAGCGAGGCTGAGCTTGCCTGGCGCTGGGGTATCGCTAATGTGTTTGTGTGACTGTTGGCCAAGGAATGTGTATGCACTTTTCAGTAAATTGTATGTGCTGAAATATGCTGCGAGGGAGGAGAAGAGAAAGAAAAACAAAACCAGAAACATCCATTCCAGTGGGACATGCTTGAGCATCCAGCAGACACGTCTCTAGTTTGATATGAAAGCATTATGTAATATTTGGAGTCTGATTAAACGAGAGAACTCTGTGAAATTGTAACAATTAACAAACACTGCACGTGATTTTCAGTGTTATATTAGGTGTTAGCTAATATTTAGGTTTGGTTAATAAAATGTGAGAGAGGATTGAAAAACTCATTACAGTAACTCCATTGTTGGATTATTTGCTGTTGTTTTGTGCTCTGTTGTCGACCACCTAAGCTGAGAGAAATCTCCTGTCTCCTATTTGTTTTCCTTTCCAGTGATATTGAGATTTCCCGAGCACAGAGTCCAAAAGCTGTTGATGTACTTGCCAAGGAGATAGGATTGCTTACAGATGAAATTGAGATCTATGGCCAAACCAAAGCCAAAGTACGTTTGTCCCTGCTGGAAAGGTTAAAGGATCAGCCAGATGGAAAATATGTTCTAGTTGCTGGGTAAGAATGCACTATAATGTCATTAATGTCCGCTCTTTACACTCATATTGATATAAACATGCAACTTACATCTTTTTTTATAGACTGCACAAATAAGAATCCTGAATGTTTTCATCTGTATGTTGCTCTGTTCTGAAAGTGAGCAGGTTTTGAACTTTTTTAAAGTAACACAGCTTTTCTTCCAAATTGTTATTACTGAAGTAAAGTGTATTTTATAAAAGGTAGTTTGTTCTATGATTCTATGAAATGTTATCTGTTGGTGCACGGAGTTTTTCTTACTGTTTTATCAGAATTTTAATTGTTTAACTTGGATATTTAAGGCTGCTTGTATTGTGTCTGTTTATAAACAAATGTTAACAGAAGCTACATGCTAATCTGTTGATATTAACAATAAATACTTTTTTATTGAAGAACAGATTACAAAGTTTAAAAAGCCAAGTTTTTTCTCTGAAATGTAGACATGTCTCCAGGCAGGCTTATCCTGCTTGCTGTTCCCACGATTATAGCAAATGCTAAGCTCAGCAGGAATTATGCACTTCTCTTCTGAAGAGCTTCGGGTTTTTCTTGTGTTCAGTGACACCATTTTTTTCATTCACCCAGTTTTCTAAGTGGAAACTTCTACTTGTGAACAAACGTAGGTTTTAATTAATATTTAAATTGCAGTGTGTTCTTTATATTCTGAGTTAATCTATAGGGTCACTTCCTTTTAAGTAAAACCACTCAGGTTTAAAGTACCGTTTTAGGCTGATCCAGAAGGAGAAGGCTGTTCTTAACTGCCTTGGTCGCCTGATTCCTCACCTTGGCTAGTGTTTCACGAACTGTTTACTGCCTTCTTGCGGGGACACAGTGGATTTCTGGCACTGTCTGAGATGGAGCCAGTGTAGACTGAGAGACCTGATGTTACAAAGCTGAGGCAAGCTATGAAGCTTTCTTCAAAGCTGTGTGATAGAAGTGCAGCATATAAACATGTTCCTGGGGGATGCTGGAGCAGTTAAGAGAAGGAAGTAAATGCTGGTTGAGCTTGCTTTCCTTTGGTAGAGTTTTATTTTGGTTTGGGTGTTTTTTTCCTGCACTGGAGAAACAAAAACATGTTCAGCATTTGGCTGAATTTGAAGTTGCTGCCGTGTATTTTCATGCTTATGTTGTCAACAGCATCAGCTGGGCACTATGCTGCAGACTGAGCCAGGCTTCTCTATCAGCAAACCTCTCATAGAAGCAGAGGTTATTTGAAAATGACTGGAGGTGCAAGATATCATGTTGAAATGCCCCATTCAGGTGGATTTTAGTTGTGTCAGATTGCACACACGTTTCTTCACACTGCTTTGTGTCCCTGTCTTCTACAAAGAAGGTGTCTCAAGCAATTTTTGTCACGGAAGAAACCCTACATACATGTAGAAGAAATGCAGAAGTTTTGACTAGCAAGATGAGCCGATAGCAACAAATAGAAAATTGTATCTTCTTGAGTTGATATAACATGTACAAATACTGAATGGTGTTTCACAAACAAGCAGCTGAGTTTGGTGCCTACACAACGTGATGATGCAATATGTTGCTATTTTTAATGTCTCTGAAGTCATTGAATCTGGTGGGGTTAGTACAAAGCCACATCTGCTGCAGCAGGAGTGCTGGGCAAGGTAGCTATGATAGTGGGAATGTTCTCCTGAGAGAGTTCAAAGCTTGACTTTGAAATATTTTACATATAAAATATACATATAATGTGTGTTTATATGCTCTCAGCTGTTCTCATTTCCTGAAATTACTGTAGCAGGCAACAGTGATTTTAAGAAAAGCGGGGAACTCTATCTGATGGGGAAATGTTCGGTACAATGAAAATCAAGTATCACTGAAGTGTGGAAAATGGGGAGTGAAATAGTATCCTCAGTTGCCTTCGTTCTCTGCCTGCCAAGGCAAGGTCAACCAAAACCTGCCATTTGGATTATTGTGTTTGTTCACAATAACCAAAGATATTTAGAAATTCTTTGAGAGTGATGCAGTATAGGTCTTCAGAATAAATTTTCGGTGCTTCAGAGGAGACATTTAAGGTATATGCATATGCTTCAGGTTATTTGGTCTGGTGGAAATATTTATAATGTACGATGGGAACTTTTCATATGTGAAGGGAATGTAAAGTGTGTGTGTGTGTATTCAACAAACTGCAAAATCTCCAACCTCATCCATGATGCAGCCAGCAACATTTGAGCCTGTAATTGCACATTTGGGTTTAAATGTTTCACAGTGTCTAGGAATTATAAATATTTGCTGCAAATGCTCTTCTAGTTTATTCCTGATGTGCTAGAGACCAAACTTGTTGTTCTGAACAGTAAAATGCAACTAAAATTTATTTCTTTATCTCTAAAGATAGCTGCATTTATGGCTTTTTTAAAAAATTTCTACTACCTACAAAGTCTTTTTTGTTCTTTTTAAATGCAAGCAAATACATTTAAGTGCCTGATCCAATACAAACTTGTATGCTGAAAAACTGCAGTTTGATTAACAGATCAGGTCGCACAAAAATAGGATTTAGACTTTATTTCTTCATAACTTTCATTTTGTTCTGTATGGAGAGCATTCCTTTCACATTTTTTCATTCTTGCTCTTTTATTGTCTCTGTGTTTGGCTTGTTATAGGGCTCATGTTAAGACACCGTGGGGACAGAGTCATGAGTTACCATGTAATAATTGGTTCTTGGGCAGTAACTGCCTATGTAGAGGCTTTTAGTGTGCTAAATAATATGTCTCAGTATATGTTAACTCAAACTGCCTCCACTCATTGCAAGCTGAGAGCGTGCAAATGAAGGAAGTTTGTGCATGACCTACTAGCTAAGTTTAGTGTCCAGGGTCACTTAATCACTCATTCAAGCATGTAGATAGCATATTTGCAAACACAATGTGAAATTACAGCTAAAATTTGTTAGAGTGTATGTGTGTGTATGTTCCAGCATTTTGTTTCTAAATGCTCTAGCAGTGTGGCTTTTACCAGATAATTCTGGAAACTCGTTCACTTCAAAAATGCAAGATGAGGAGTAATACAGTGTGGGAACATTATGAAATATGGTGCTGCTTTTAGCAAGAAGTGTGCTAGGTTTTGAATGCTGGAAAATTTAAAATCAATACTTTTCCCCTAGCAGTAATAGATTGTTCTGTGATGAACTACCTTTTCAGTAGGGTGGGAAAATAAATACAGACTTAATGTCTTGTACAAGCTGTATGATGGTAAATATTTTGGGGATACAATTTTCAGATTTGGAATTGCATTTTACTTCTGATAGGTATGTTTTGGATTGTATTTCTGTTCACTGTGTTTCCTAGACCACAAGGCACTTAAAAGCTAAGAAAAAGGGAGATCATATAATAAAGGAAAAATACAGGGAAGAAGAAGAGGGGAAAACAGCCCTTTGCTGATGCACTGAATTGTCTGACGGTCCAAAGCAAAGTCATAGCTGAGACAGTTTGTCAGGTATTCGTCATGTCATTGCACAGCTCCTGACTGGGATTACCTTCGATGAGTCTTCAGCGGCTTTTAAGAGTTTGTAGTTGAGGATTCCTCAGTCTGTTCCTCTGTTTGTTCAGTCATTTTAGCTTCACAGTGATATCTGTGCTTTTATATTTAGAAGTTCCAGTCCCACCTGAGGACGCACTGCAATGTTGTCGTAATCTCACCTCGATGAGGTGACAGTAGTTGCAACACTTCTGTGCTCAGAAATATTTCTGACGATTGAAATCTTGGATGGGATGTGTACGTAGGTGGGAACTCAGTTGCCCATGGCATCCATGGGCTGGTTTCCATGTTGATCACAGAAATTATAAGAGCTCATTAAAATCTTTGAAGCTGCTGATACCTATAAGTTGAAGGTAGGAAATGCAAAAAGAATTGTCACATATCCAGTAAAGTTCTTGCTAGAGTCACAACGGCTGCCATAGCTGTGAGGAAGTTACAGAATCTCCCTGTTTGTTTATTTTCTCTTTGGGAGACCTCATGTAGCTTTCCCACAGAAACAGCTCTGCTGTAAGCTAATGTGATGTATAACAAACAAACAAAAAGTCTGCATATTCTTATCTTTGTTTTGGTATACATGAAGAGAGAAGACTTTCAGTGTTATGGAAAACTTACTTTGCCAAGGAGCTGATGACTGCTTGGTAGGCAGCAAAGTAAGTTTTAAGGAGGAAAACGATGGTGGGGTTTCTGTGTTTTGATTGAAAACATATTAAGGGAATTTGAGGAATAATGAAAATGGCTGTAAAAGTCTCTTGAAGTTCATTAAAATTTGCTGCATTTTAAAGAAGGTTTCTCCTGGATTTGCAGAAGGTTAAAACACAACATTGCACGAGTGAGCTAAAGTTAGCCATTGGCAGTTGCAATTTTATACCCATGTGAGTGAGTGACCTAAGCTACCAGAGTGTAGGTTCTGTAGTGTAACCAGCAAAAGCGTTTCAGTGTCCACAAAACACCTTAAATTGATTATTGTATTTATAAAAACTGATCAAAGTAGACCAGGTACAAAAGGGAAGATGTTTTAAATAAGCATTCTAAGGGAAATTGTTGGTATAAAATTTTCTTTTAGTTTCAGGCTTTTGTTTTGTTTTTCTCTTAACTAATATTTAAAGCTGAGGTTTAGAGCTGGTGCAGAGTATATCAATGTACTGGAAATTCAGCAGAGGCAAGATCTCTTCCTGTCAGTTTAATCATTGAGCAATGGTGTGTTTCTCTTTTTGTTTTCTGGAAAAAGATCTATCTCAGAAAATTCACAGGGCTTTCTGGCTCATGTTACAGTCATTTTAGAATAGGCCAGTCAAGTTACAAGAGCATTTTAGTAATGTTGCGGTTGATTGTGTGTTATCTTCTATGACAAATAGATACTATCCTTCATCCTACTGCCAACATGCCATCTTGGTTATGTGTTTGTCTGTTCCAATTTCCTTTCCTTTACTGGATAGGAGGCTGCATCTTTGTGTTGGCTTGTTTCATAAGAGTTGTAAAGAGTCTGTGCCTTGCTGTGCATGCCAGGTCAGCCACCTGTCATGTTTTGAGCTGCAACCGATTAAATAACTTAGTGATGGTGTCTCTGAAGTCTCTTGAATGTGAGCTTCATGTGTCTGATGCTCAAAAATAGAGATAGCCACCAATAGGAAGCACTGCAAATACAAGCTGTTCTGTTAGTAGTGTAGATGTTGTGTGCCCTGAGTGCTTGGAGTTTGTGAAAAGTTCCTTACTGGTAAGTTCCAGTAAACAATTATAGGTGACTCTTTCACAGTAGAACAGATTGCTTTTTGGTGTTTTGTTATTGTTGCTTTTTCTTTTTGTTTTGTTGTTATTGTTTTCAAATAATAGCTAAATAGCTTTTACTTTCTTAAGTCTTTGAGTGCAGTAATGCCTCAGGATTACTCATAAATCTGGCTTTAATTTGGAATAAGAGGATCAAGTAAATGAGATTAGGGCAAGAGACAAAAATGAATGAGATAGTAGGAGAACAAGGGGTAAGGAGAAACTATGCTAAGACTTATTTGAATGGGTTTTGGGAAACCACTGTTAGAACAGTAGTCAGAAGGGTGAATCTCATAGCCAAAGTGAGTTAACCTGGCTGTGGTGCTCTGAAGAAAGCATGTTTGTACAAAAGTAAGGATCCTAGGACAAAAAGGAGATGGCAGAAATAGTGGTGGGAAAACTGGAAGTTATTGTGGCAACAGTAAAACCCTGAGGGCTCGCTGTCCTGACAATATAGAGATTAAAAGTATCCATTCTTCTAGGAACTGCAAACTTGAAAGTAAAAGAAATGAAGTAGGCTTCTATGCTACTGCAGTAGATCAGAAAGAAATAAAAAGGCCCAGAACATATAAAAGATGACAGGGACCAAAACCACTTTTAAGAGTAGATAAAAGATATGCTCCAATTCTCCCACCTTTTGTTGGCTCTACATGGATATTTTGCTAAAATTCTGTGAATTCTTTTTTAAGTCAAAGGAGGATGCTATTCTAGGATGATGAAATAGTCTGGATAGTAAGTTATTGACAATGTTTTAGAGTTTCATGGTTGGTGAACACGATGTTATAAATGTGGAAAAAAATTACTAAAACCAGCTGCCTAAATTAGGTAACCCATGTTAATATGTGGTCATATAAGAGTAGTTCAAGGCGAAGAGTCTTAGCTCAGAGATTCTCTTATAGGTGTGCTAAACTCCATTAATTTCACTGGAACTTTAGTTAAAACACTGTTTTTCTGAATAGGAAATTTTCTTCCCAGAACAGTATAAAGTTGTTAATTTGGCTTGCCTCCTATTGCCCAAATTTTTCCAGATATACCTAACAAAGATTTCTTTTTTTTTCTTTAAAAAAAAAAAAAACAAAACCCCAAAAAAACCCAGGGTCTGATGTTGCTCTAAAAGATAGATATGTGAAAAGTTTATGTTTCTCATCTGTTTGCATTTGAGGGACAAAGAAGGGCTTTTGCCAATCTGTGATCTTACTGAACTATGCTGAATCTTATGCTTATACTAATGCTTTTATGACATTTGAATTGTGATCTGAGGCTAGCAATATCTTGGAAAAATTACTGGTTGGGAAAGGAAGTGTTTCTAATTAGATCTAGATGTTTTAGCTCAAGTTTTGAAGAGGTCATAGGATAAGGGTTCCCCTTTGACTGTGATGTGTGTGCATGTTTGTATTTTCTTGGGAATGAACATTAGTTGTTAACATCAGCTTCACCAAAGTACTTACTTCTCTGCAGGTAGAAAAGGCAGCAAAGATACGAACGGTTACACTTAGCCATAAAGTAGGATTTGTGAGAGTGATGTGAGTGGAAAAAGGAGTGGGGTGGGGCTTTTGTCTTTTGCGAGTCAGAAAAAGAAATGCTGTGCCTCAAATGAATCATTTGAATGCATTTTGGAGACGTGTTCATACTTCAAGGGAGAAAAACAGAAAGAGGAGAAAAACCTTAGCACCTCCACAGAATTTTAACGTGAATCATAAACAAGTGTGATGATGTTGGAAGCAGAAAGAACATCACGTAAACTGAGGTGTCTCTCATTCGCTGAAGGCTGATAAGTTTTCTACTTGCAAAATCAGCTGTCCTTCTCCCTTCATTAAAGGGGGAAAGAATCAAATCTTCCCTAGGGACAAGAATACAGTAGAGGTTAGAGTCTTTGATTTAAGATTGGATATCTTTATAAAATTCTATTCAATCTGGTATAGATGTGGGAGCTGTAGCATGATGCTGTTGAGCTTTTGTGTGGACTATGATTGTCATTGTCCCTTATCACCCTTAAATCTGCAAAAATATCATGAAACTCAAGTGTAAAATAAATAATGTTAAGTTGAATATAGTTAATTGTGGCCTGTTTTACTTGAAAGGCAGCTGTTCTGTCATTGTTGAGGGTTATGATGACATGGCAGCTGGAGAGAAATAGTTGAGCTCTACAAACAAAAGTGTTGGTTATTTAATTTTAAATATTTTATTATTTCATTCAAAGTTTGAGCAGTGGGAATAAAAGATCTCATGCATTACTACAGAAAAGTATTAATGCATGCTTAGAGTATTGTGATGGATGGTTTGTTAATGAAACTGGTGAGACTTTTGTGCTGTAATAAAAATGTCTAAATTCAATATATTCTTTTCAGAACTTTTGCCAAAATAATCTTCTCTTTTTCTGCTATCATAGTAAATTGCTTAAATAGAAGACACATGTATATTAGCATTTCAGCTTGAGCTAGGGGCTAACATTGTGGCAGTATTTTTGTGAAGATAAAGTAATCTTACTGAAATTTGCTGTACAAATATTCTTCATTGAAATCAAAAGCTTTAGGTTCAGATATCCTTAGCCAGGCTGACATCAGCAAAGAATTTGATTAATCTTTTTTCTTGTTTTGCCAGAATAACCCCTACACCCCTAGGAGAGGGGAAAAGCACAGTCACAGTGGGTCTTGTTCAGGCGCTTACTGCACACCTTAAAATTAATTCCTTTGCTTGTCTGAGACAACCTTCTCAAGGACCTACTTTTGGAGTTAAAGGTACATAACATTTACAGAACCTATGACCTCTCTCAGATTAAAAGGAAATACTGCTTTTTTGTTTTGTTTTGGGTTTTTTCTTTTATTTCTTCTTTTTTAATTTCCTAATTACTTCACTCAGTGGATTGCCCGAATGGTAGTATATTTGATTTTTTTACTACATATGTAACTAATAGCTCAGGGTGTCTTGCACATGACTTCCTGTGCAAGGTTCATATCTATGTTCATGCGTTCAGCATGTATTGATAATGCAGATAAAGCCCAATCGTAATGAAAGGCAGAGGAATGTATTAGCCAGGAGGAATTTTGTGTGGGTGCACACCCTTCCAGCCACCCCTCTACTTGGAGACTCTCAATATGTCCATAACTGTTATTGTTTAATTATTCCTTGAGGAAGAGTCCATACTGGATATTTCCAATCAATACAACGAGGTCAGCAGTTGTGCGTGTGGTTCAGCTGTGTCAGCATCATGTGTTTGGCTAGGTCTGAACCTCTTCTTTCTGTTCTCCTGAGCTGTCGCCTCTAATCGTGGGCTGCTGCCTTTTTGCCTAGAAACCCTGAGGCCTGAGGGCCAGGTAAGACCCACCCAGATTTCAAGCCTGTCTTCAATACTGATAGGAAGTAATGCAATCTTTTTTTTATTTTTTTTGCCATTTCTCAGCTGAAATTTGTGCCTAACGGGGCAAGCGCTCCCCATCTGCTCTACTTTGCTTTGCTGAAGTTTAAGTTAACAAGTTTGATTTCAGCTGGAAGGCTCCTGGTTGCTTGGTGCTTCTCAGCTAGGACTGGTGCATGTGAGTGCTTTAATCCCTCCACTCAACTTGTGCATAGGCTACAGCAAATTTCTTTGCCTGTACCCTGAGAGGCAGGGGGGAAGGAGCACTCAGGCAAGGGTGTGAAGATTTCATTCAGAAGCAGTTCCTGCTTGTGACTGCTGTGTGACTACCCAACAGCTGCATGTGCATGACTGTGTCCTAAATCTGGGCAAGAGCAGAGGGTAGTCCTTACGTAGCCAAAGCCTGCGCCAGCCATCGTGTGTAGGCTTTCATTTCAGATCTGTAATTCCCTTTTTACCATCTGCTGAAAAAAAGCCAGCAAGGTTAAGGAAATACTGTTTATTTGAGCACATCATTGATCTTTTTTGATAGAAATAAAAATACTGAAAATGTGTCATCAGCACTGTATGTTTCAGTTTGTTTGTTTAAAGATGGGGGTTTTTTTCAAAACCAATGGGAGTCTGATGAGACCATATGCTTTCCTGTTCAGGTGGAGCAGCTGGTGGTGGATATGCTCAAGTGATCCCCATGGAGGAGGTGAGACAGCCTCAACTTGCACTTTGTGATACAGTTTAAGGGGCGTGATGGTAATTCAGTTGAAAGTCAGACTTGATGATGGTGGAGGTCTTTTTCAGCCATAATGATTCTGTGATATTCACAGTGCTTGTTTTGGAATGTGTAACAGTTTCACCCCAAGAGAATCTAATTCAAGAGCTCAGGAAAACCACTCCATGGCCAGAACTGGTGAAGTACCATCCTGAACGTGAACAGCTGGTCCAAGCAGAATCCTAATGTAGCTTTGATTTATTTTATTTTTTTTAATCCCCTATTGTACTTTAGTGTGAGCACAGTCAAGGGTTTGTGTTGGTTGCTGTCAGCAAGGCTCTGAAGTGCAATTAAAACTGACTTTCTGACTTCCTCTGTCAGATTCATAGAAATACGGTACCTGTGTAACACAAGTTTTAATTTAATCTAAGATGCTGATTTTGGAGTTTTCCGTAAAACTTTGTTGGTCAAACGATGTCATGCCTGTGAGGTTACAAGCTGTTCTGCAGCTAGCAGAAAGCTGACATACCAAAAGCCCCGAAGCCAGCACGCATGGTGTGCTCTGGGGAAGATTCAGCAGTAATCTACGCCTCTGGTCCAGGTCAATTAGTAATTAACAGCAGTAAACTGATTTGGTATTAATGATGTGACACTGTAGCCCTTGGCTTCTCATTCTCGAATCGTTTAGCAAAGAAGATGTTTGTGGCTTTGTTTGACTAAACTTAGGGTAGTTTACCACATACTCAGGTGGGAACGAGTCCTTCATATGGCTTGGTGTGTTTTCAGCCTGGAAATATGTAATCTACATTAAGAGGTGATTAATCAGGGCTGCAGCCTCAAGCAGATTTCTGCTGCTAATTTGTGTGAGATTCATAAATTAAATGTTTTCTTCTAAAAAGATCTTGTTGCTTGCACCTTCTAGTTCAATCTTCATTTGACTGGAGATATTCATGCTATAACTGCTGCAAATAATTTGCTGGCTGCTGCTATCGATGCTAGAATCTTGCATGAAAACACTCAGTCTGATAAGGTGAGAATTATCTTCTCATATCCACATGGCATTTTTTCTTCTTGATTTTTCAATAAACTGCATTTCAAAGCAAAATGACTTGTTTATCTTTTTATATTTTCACCATGTGATAAGGAATTATTGCTGAAGCCATTCTGTGTTCTGCTGTGAAATTTTCCTTACAGAATACATTTTTCTGGCAAATGGCTATCGTAAGGTAGTCTTTAAGATGAGGATCTTATGCTCAGAATATTGACAACTATTTCAGACTGTACTAAATATTGTTCTTAAGGATGTCTTCCCTATATAGAATATCATACTTTTCAGTAATTTGTAGACTACATTTAAAATTACAGATTATTTTTCTGATGTGTAGCTGGCTATGATGTACCTTAAGAAGAAGGAGTTGTGGAGAAAAATAAACGTTCCCTCTGCTAAATCTATTGTGACCTTAAGACAAATGCTAACTTGAGTCTTCAAAGGGAAGGGAGAAAGTAAAGGAAGGAGCCTCTTCTTTCTGGCTGTAATGTTAAAACTGAGCAGGGTTGACATATTCCCTTTACTTGGTACAACACAAGCGTGCATGTAGGCCAATTTGCAAATGTGGATTACAGTTTCAATAATTTGGGCCATGGTTAAGTTTTAAAAGGTTCACAGTTTAAAAATTAATACTTTCTTTTTGTTTGTTTGGTAAAACATAGAAACCCAGTAATTTTTTGTAATTGGATTTTAGACATATAGATTGCTCAGAAGCCTCCCACCTTCTCAGAATTGTTTTTTAGATGGCTAACCAGAAGTCCACAGCTTATGTGACTGGAAAATTCTTACTGAAATTAGGTGGAAGACATTTGAAAATAATTCGCTTTTTATAACTTTTTCTTTCATTAACTTCATGTGTGGTTTTTTTCCTAGTCTTTATATAATAGGCTGGTTCCAGTAGTTAATGGTGTGAGAGGATTTTCTCCAATTCAGCTTGCCCGTCTGAGAGTAAGTTGTTAATACAGTCTCTCTCCTCAATCATGTCTCTTCTTAAAATGGATTCTCTTACACAACTTGTTTAAGATTATTTGATGTATGGGACTGAGTTTGTGTCAACCCTCATGAATTTATCAAGTTCAAACTTTTTTCTGAAAGCAACATCCTTGGAGTAATAGGATCTGGGTCTGATATTGTTTTCATATCTAACATTTTTGCTATTCTTTTCTCCTGAAGTAAACCAGTAATGTTTTTAAATGCTGTGTCTTTTCTGATGAAATATTAAAGTTAGAGGTTTTAAAATACTTTTCCTATTATGGTAGAGTCACGTTTGAAAGCTCACATTCTTTGGTTTTGCAATATTTTCTGGTTTTGAATGTTTATTACAGGGTATACTTCTGGGGTTTTATTGATGTCAGTTTGACAGTGTTCTTTGTTCAAGGGGTAGAAGTACATTTGTATGCACAGTGTATTTTTACATCCCATCTTGCTTCCTAAATGCCTCCAGAAGAGCTTCCTGTGCAAGTCATGTATGAGTAACATCTCTGGATTTGAGTCTGCCATTTTGATAAATACCTAGAGAGTAAAACAGTCCATTAGTATAGGAGAAAGAGAATACGAACCCCTTGAATATGACCCTTAAGGACAGCGTCAGTCTTCTGTGTCCAGTTGCATGTTTGTTGTTGGCTTATGAGTCCTGGCTGGTGGTGTTTCAGAGTCATTGGCAATGGACAGCTCCCACGTGCACACATGGTTTTGGGGGTGGAAAGGAGGATAAAGGTAGTACCAGCTTCTGTTTTGGGAAAGGAGGAAAAGAAGGTTCTCATAACAGCTTTTGTGCTGCTCAGCTGAATGTCAGTAAACTAAAATGTGGATGATGCCTACTTGACTCTAAAGCAGAGTCTCTCTCACAGATTGTTCAATCAGAATTTTGGTGTTTTCATTTTGTCCTCACTTAACGCTGTTACAGGTAACAGGTTAAGGAAGGAGGGGAAATGTTTCTGTTACTCATGACATACCAGTTATCTCTGCATTTGAAATGGATTTCTCTCTTCACAGTAGCTGCAACTAAGTAAAAAATAGTTTGGCTTTATAACATTCAAATACATGCATCATAATTTCCAATATAATTGACTTATTTTGCTGTGAATGATTCTTAGTATAATGATTCCTTATATCTAAAAAAAGTCAAATGTAAAAAAAAAATTTTTATGGGATGGGATTACATTTTTTTTGAAAGAGGATTATTAAGATTGAAACTTCTCACTTACATGTGTGGCATTGATAAGCCAGAGCAGCTATACCATTTGAAACACATAAGGCATTTCATTGTACTTCTTTAATTTGTTTTGTGTGTAGAAGCTGGGAATAAACAAGACTGATCCTGAGACTTTAACAGAAGAGGAGATCAGCAAATTTGCACGCCTTGATATTGACCCATCTACCATAACATGGCAAAGAGGTAGGTCATCAGAAAGCCTCACTTCAGCTTGTGTTTAATCATAACTTATTTCATATTTTGCTTAGTTTTACCTGAATCAGAGCTGTTTCTGCTCTCTGACTGTAAGAATAACCAGTTTGCAAGTGTAAAAAGGAGGTGCATAACAAATGCATGTGTAGCTGTTGCTCTAAACTTGGGCAAATATCTGCCATAACTCATGAGACTTTGCTAAAATTCTGAAAGACAGGTTTCTTTAAAAATTTAAATACATCCCTGGTCTCTCTCAGATTAGGTAATACGTCTTCAAGTATATGGAGGTGTCTTTTCTGTGCATTTTACAAATCTTAGCCATTCTTTTCATAACTGTGTCTATTATAATAGGTTTTAGATTATTTGTACTTACTCTTCTTGATTTTGGTCCCTCATCCTCTCCAGCTCAGCAGCCTGGGTAGCACAAAAGACTAAATAGGCTTAAGGGGTTATGTATTTTTCTTATTTTTGGAGTGTCTTGAGTTGTTTGCTTCATTAGGAAGAAGAGCTAAAAGATGCGGTAAGGTTGCCAAACAAAGTGATATCCACCCTTAGACAACTCCCTCTGCTTTTTCCAATTCGAGTGCTGGGTCAAATTTCAATGTTTACCTCAACTTCTGTATCTCTCTTTTTCTTTTTTAAAGAAGTAAACTGTGCATAAAGTTTTGAGCAAAATACCACTGAATTTTATTTTCCTCGTTAGTTCTCAAACACTAAAGTTATTAGTTCAAAAGTGATTGTTAAATGGAACATATTGGGATGCTTAGAGAAAAAAGTGAATCTGTTGAGAAGGGAGGAGTCTCGGCCATGCTTTGCTGTGCCCTTTGTGTGCATGTCATCTCAGACCTGAGATATTTTTCTCAAAATAATTCTGGGGATGTGGCATAAGATGTTTTTTATTAGTCACACTGTGTGTCTGGAAGAGACCTGTATTAGGATGAAGGAGTAATATAAATATTTAACGTAATATGACTCCTCATTTTTATCAGCATGGGTTTGGGAGGAGGCAACATCGCTCAACAGCTGTTAACCTCAAGTGAGTTATTTAATTCATCTCAAAGAATGTTAGTGAAATTTCTGTTCCACAAAGCTCTATATGATGTATATACCTTAAACATTTCAGAAAAAAAATACTGGCTTTAGGAATGTTTTAGATAACTTGGAAAGTTTTTTATTTAGGACTGTTTCCGCAGTCCATATGTCTGTGAAGCTTGTTACATACCAGGGAATTTGTAGGGAAGAAGAGTAAGCTATCAGATTTTCTGAAAATTAATCTTAGTCGGGACCTGTTTCCATAGAAGTGTCACAAGCTTAAAGTTCATTGTCACATTGTACTGACTTGAACATGTACAACATTCTGAAAAGCAGGAAGGCTTCCTCTTAGTTACCCTTCCCCTGGTATTTGGATTCTGTTTGCATCTCTAGAGAATAAAGAATTGGATACATTAAACCTAGCACTTGTTTGGCACTAAACTTTTGTGAAACATTTACTTTGGGCAAAGAAAGAGGGAAAATTTGGAGAAGGAAAAATTGCTTTTGTGGCAAAACAAGTTGTTTCTTATTTTATTACTACTTAGTGCAGTTATTGAAATCTTCTTGGAGAATGAATGACCACAGTGAGAAAGTAAGTATATACCCCAGTGACCAGAAGGAGTTGCAAGGGCAGTTACAATTTCATGGGAAGGGTGTTCAGGTTACATGATTTCACTAGGAGGGACCAGATAAAAAGCAGCCCACTGGCTGTCCGGGCTGGTGGGAAGGCTCATTCCTGCCCTCAGCAGTGCCTGGGTAGGCAGGAAAGACGCTTAAGTCTGCTTAAGGCTGCTTGTGAGACTGAGCTTCCTAGGAGAAGGGGAAAGTTTGTGCTTGAGAGATTAGCTTGCCGTATGACTTCACTGTGGCATATGGTACCACAGCTTGGTACGAAGCTACGGCTTCCATGTCCCAGGCTCTGTCCTCTAATTCCTGCCAGTATTGTAGTATTTTAGAGTATGACTGTATATAAATAGAAACCAAACTGAGTTAGCCAAATCTGTGTTGCACCATCCCTTAAATGGAATTCCTGAAAAAATTAGGGGCCTACATACCATGTAGTGGGAAGAAGGCATGTATGGTATTTACAACAGCCCCAAGAGAAATGCCCAAAAAGGGGGGAAGTGCCTTAAACCTTGTTTTCCGTCCAGCTCACTCACAACCCTGAATTGGGGTTGAGTAAGATTGAGATTCGAAGTCCCTCTTGTTTTGGGCTAATTATGTCATCCTTTTCTCTACAGACAAATTTATTCATTTCTAAAAACATCAGGAAAAGTGGGAGGAGCTGATTTGCACAGACCTTGAGTACAGAGAACTTCTCTCAAGGTTCCTTGATTCTCTGCTTATGAATGAACACAACTCAAATCTACATCTGCTAAAAGATTGACTTGAATGCCAAGCTACAAGCTGAACTGTTTGAGTATCTTCCCCGTTTAGTTTAGGGCTGGTGCAAAGTGAAACATTTCTAGGACTACAGAGTCTGTAAGAAAGAAAGACTCTATTTCTGCATTCGGTAGGGATTGACATGCCTCCTTGTCCTGTCACTGCATGCCCTTGTGAAAAGTCCCTCTCCAGTTTTCTTGTAGACGCCTTTAAGTAATGGAAGGTGCTACAAGGTCTCCCTGGAGCCTTCTACAGGCTGAACAGCATCAACTCTCTCAGCCTGTCTGCGTAACACAAGTGCTCCATCCCTCTGATCACCTTCATGGCCCTCCTCTGGACTCGCTCCAACAAGTCCACATCCTTCTAATGTAGGGGCCCCCAGAGCTGGACTCAGTGCTACAGGTAGGATCTCACAAGGGCACAGTAAAGGGGGAGAATCACCTCCCTCAGCCTGCTGGCTATGCTGCTTTTGATGCAGCCCAGGACACTGGGCTTTCTGGGCTGCAAGTGCACATTGCTGGCTCTTATCAACAAAGTCCTTCTTCCGGAGGCTACTCTTGATCTGTTCTCTGCCCAGCCTGTACTTGTGCTTGGTGTTGCCCCAAACCACATGCAGGACCTCGCACTTGGCCTTGCTGAATTTCACGAGGCTTGTGAAGGCCAACCTCTCAAACCTGTCCAGGTCCCTCTGGATGGCATTTCTTGTCTCCATCCAGCATATCAGCCACACTGCACAGCTTGGTGTCACTGGTGAACTTGCTGAGTGTGCACTCCATCTCACTCTCTGTGTCGCTGTGAAGATGCCGGTCCCAATACTGAGCCCCAAGAAACACCGCTCATCACTGGTCTCCCCTTGGACACTGAGCCACTGAATGCAACTTTGAGTATGACCATCCAGCCAATTCCCTGAGTGGTCCATTTGTCAAATCCGCTTCAGAGACAGTGATATAATGCAGGACATCCTCCTAATGTTTCTTCCTAGGAAGCATCCTGATCAGTTCCCCGATTTTCAGTCCTTCCTTTTGGCTGCTACAAAGGCAGGTTTGAAGTTGAGTGTTGTAAGTGCAGAATTGGAGAACTTGGCTTGCGATGATTGTTAGTGAAGTTTGCAATTCCGCAAGATGATTTGGACATGCCCTTGCAACACTAAAAGTGTTTCCAGGTTAGAAATACAATTGTCTGAAATTGAAGTTGTATTAAATAGCAGATGGTTTATCTTGACAGTTGGAAAAAAAAAATCTTGCTTTGAATGCTGTGCGGCTCAATGTGGAGTTAGTTACTGTGATGTGTGTGAAAGAGACTTGTCTGGAAGAAACAATCTGACAACATAATCATCCTTTAAAAGAGAAACAGACCAGGTCTAACCTACAACATGCAGTCTTAAAATCAGTTCTTAACAAGTCAGTGATCAGGCACATGATTTGAAGTAAGTCTGGTGCATTGTATCTACTAAGAGAGATTTTTCTTATGTAGGTAAAATATTAAGTTGTATGTTAGAATATTAAGAACCTGTTACCTCTAAATACTGTTCAAATAAATTGTACTTGAGTTGTTTCAACCTGTCATCTAATGGTATGAACTAGAAGGGAGAAACCAAGTCAGTGCCAATGCCAACGTGCAGGAGTGTGGCTGTCTGGTTATACAGTTTGAGTAGCTGAATCTTACATGTGTAGCAGGAGGTATGTCTTGAAAAACCCAGGTCCCCAAATCCTTGTTAACATATTTTGCTTTTGCTGTTCCCTTGTTTCAGTGGTGGATACAAATGACAGATTCCTGCGCAAAATAACAATTGGGCAGGCAAATACGGAGAAAGGATTTGTCCGTCAGGTATGTAAAGGCAGTTAATAGATCACATTCTGAACAAGCTTTGCTTTAGAGGCTGAGAGATGTTTCTGCAATTCTTTCAGCATACTTTGAATTGCAATGTTAACGTCTGTTGCTGTTGTATTGTAGTCTTGCAGTGAAACTGATTATGTCAATGAGTAACTGAGTCTGAAGTTTCAGAAAAAGAAACCATTGCATATTCCTCACAGTGTTGAAAGCATTGAAAAAATTGCATATGTTAGGGATTTAGCATTGTCCTATAAGATGCCCTCATAAGGTTGATTTTCTTACTTTTTTTAAGTCTCTCTAACAATTTATGTAAGATACATGCATTTTAAATTACATTTAAATTTAATGTTAAAAATAGTTTTAAAATTAGCTTTTTATTCAGAGTTTTCATATCCCTCTCATGCATCTCAGCTTTAGAATCTAAACTGTAAGAACTTTGAGCATGTGCTTGCTTTTACTATGTGGGCTGTAAGGGATAGTTCAGCAAATGAGTATGCATACTTTTCATTAGTGTAAAAAGCCAACCTATGTTACTATATAAAAGCTTCTGAAAGTTTATTAAAGAACTTGCTGATAAATTGAAAGCCGGATTTCTCCAATACCATCTGAAGAAGTATTCTGGTGTCACGTAGATAAATCCATTTCTGAAAGAGTAATTATGAGATAGCAGGGTCAAGTGGAACAAACTTATTGTGATGATATGGAGTTGCTCCTAATTCGATGAAGATCTTGTAATCTAACATTCTGGATCATGAAATTTATGAAGGTTTGATGTGAATAGCTCTTGTGGCAGAGATAAGGCTTTCACACATTTTGGAAATCCTAGCATTAATTTTTCTTTATCATTTCAGAACTCTTCTAGGCCTTGTGCCTAAATAAAGAGACCAAAGCATAGTGTTGTTTTTTTTTTTGTTCAACTCAGCAGGTAAAATGGTCAAATTGGAGAGAAGAACTTCAAAGAGGAATCATAAAATCCTAGAGTGGTTTGGGTTGGAAGGAACCTTAAAGATCATCTAGTTCCAAGCCCTCTGCCATAAGCAGGGACAACTTCAACTAGAAATGCCTGCTTGTTTTGGTTTTGAACACATAGAATAGAAATTTTTCTTGTCTACAGCTTACAGGAAACTCAGAATTAGCTAATACTCTTCTCTGGTAATGGGCCAGGACTGCAAAATGTTATACTTGGTACGAGTTTCTTCAACACCTGAGACCTTTTCATATGTTTAGATTAGTTTCAGTGACTGAATGTAATTATTAACTTAAGCCAGGTTTCGCCAGCCTTATTGTGCAGCATTTTACCACCATAATTGTACGGCTGAGTTAAACGTGGGCTATTTTATTAACGAGTTCTAGTTGACATATGGCTGTCAAATGTTGCTTCTGTGCTGTTTGGTCTAAAATTAATGCTTTCAATATTGATATGTTATATCCATTCACATTTTAACATGGACTTAGTGACTCAAGAAATAGTTAACAGTTAGGAAAACTCATTTCAGAGCCTAGCCGGAGATCCAGAGAAAACAGGACTTCATAGTTAACAGATGCATTTTATAAATATTTGGAGTGATGTTCTAGCACTCTTAAAATCAATTACACCTGTGTAAAATGGCAGCGCACAGCAGGCACAAAAGTCTGAATTTTAATGAACAGGGATGCTGTGGTTTCTAAAGAGTATTACGTGACCGATGCCCTTGATCCTGCAATTGAATCCATGTGGGTGGATCCTTTCATCAATAGAAAACTGACTTTACAGCTAAGGCTTCTGTCAGCACTTCATAGGTGTATAAAGGTTATTAGAGTTAAAATAGCACCTGCTACCACTGGGTTTTGTGCCTGGTTTTTTCCATTAAATTTTATGTCACTCTTTAAGCATCTACCTGGGATTGTTTTTCCCATCCTCTTGGGTTTATCTAGAAAAAATGATTATAAAAACTTTTAGGGGGGTCCTCTGATAAACTATATTCATGCAGGTTGGGCATGGATTTCTCAGGTTTATTTCTTGTTTATATATGCTGCAATGACTTACTGAGGATATTCTCTACTTCAGAAAAGATAGCAGTATGCATGTTATCACAGTGCTAGCAATGTTCATTGCGTATAGAACTGCTTCCAGAGAATGCAGAAAATCTGCTTTGTAACTTCAGCATTTCCTTTGAATCCCTATACTGAAAATCTCGGTTACAGAATTACTTTTCTTTTCTGTGGCATGTATGTCTCCCTGCCTGTGCCCAATACAGAAAAGTGACCAGGTGTCTTCAGAAGTTTTGGCTGAATGTGTGGGTACGTATAGGTCAGCCTGAATAGGGGTGGTCTGGGCTGTCAAGACAAAATCTAAAAGTGGGAACATAGGTTAGAAAAGGACAGAAGCTCTTAAAGCAAATGGATAGGAGTGGTGGGTATATGTTTGAACAATTCTTAGAAACAGGCAAAGCCTCTGGTAATAGTCAGACACATGTATGAGATGTGTATGGTAGAGGTCTGACAGAAACAGTCCTGAGGCTTTCTTTCTTACATAGATAGCAGTAGGATGTCAATGACTAAACTTCTGTGTAGACTTTAATTGTTAGAGATGGAAAGATTGCTAAAGAAAATTGCCGTTCTTGATCCCTGCCAACATTGCCTTCCTATCACGTAATACATTAGTGACTTTTCCTTTCTTCTCTGTTTATGTTCTGACAGCATGGTGACCTGAGCTTGACTAATAGTAAATTAGTACAAATATTACTAATGTATACTGTAAGTTCTTAAAGAAAAATAAATACTGTTGCTTAAAACTTAAGTACTGAAATGCTGTACAGGATGAATGTATTTCTACAAGAGCAGTAGAACTGATGCCACATATAGTTCTTGGCTTTTTTAACTTCTGTATTTGTTCATTGAGGGGAAAAAAATGGAGCAAAGATATATTTTACATTTTCATAGGTTGAGCACAAGACCTAACAGCGTAGGCTCCAAATTTTGAGTTTGTTTAGAAATAAAAAGATCAAATGTAACAAGAATGTTTTTGAAACCAGAGTAAAAAGCTTTTGGAGATCATTACAGGAAAAAGAAATAATTAAAACAAAACCAAAAAAACCTCTTCTACTGTGGTACCCAAACCTGCACACAGTATTCAAGGTGAGGCCACTGCAGAGCAGAGCAGGACAATCCCCTCCCCTGACCGGCTGGTGATGCTTTGCCTGATGCCCTCCAGGACACGGTTGGCCCTCCTGGCTGCCAGGGCACTGCTGACTCATATTTAACTTGCTATCAAGCAGGACCCCCAGGTCCCTTTCCATTGGACTGCTTTCCAGCATCTCATTCTCCAGTCTGTATGCACAAGTTACTGTAGTCTAAGTAATCTCAAAAGCTGTAGGTTACCATTTAGAACTTTGCCTGAATTCCAGTGTGAAATTTATCTTTTCTGAGTTCATTCCTGATGACCCCCTGTGAGTATTTGAGCTGATTGGGATTGGATTCATGATTCTTATTTCTGCTTTACAGGCTCAGTTTGATATTGCTGTTGCAAGTGAAATTATGGCCATCCTGGCGCTTACCACCAGCCCTCAAGATATGAAAGAGAGACTGGGGAAAATGGTGGTGGCTAATGACAAGAAAGGAGAACCAGTAACAGCAGAGGACTTGGTATGTTCAGTGCTGTAGAGACCTGTGAATAACCTCAGATGTGTTTGTTTTGCCTCTTGAATCATTAAAAAAGCAGGTGCATGCCAAGGATTTTGCTTTGAACAGCACAGTCAGATATCAAAGAAAGATCATCTTCTGGGCCAAAACCTGCTTGCAATGAGAACAAGATGTAGAATTCATTTCTGCAACTCTAGTAACATCTGGTTCAGGAAGTCTCTGGTCTCCATAACCTACTTGGATCGTTTTCTGCAATTCTTAAGGCAAACAACTTTGGTGCTGGAGGGAGTCAAAGTGCGCACTCCTATTTGAGAGAGCTGATAATGTTTGCTACTGTACTTGCAGAGTCTGCTCAGATGTTACGATGATAGTTACCACATTGAATGCCTATACCACTAAATCAGAATGGAAACAAGCTGTTCTTAATTCAAAGGTTGCTGATATTGCTTAGGTTAACTCTTTACATCATTAAATTTTTATTTTTTTTTTATACCTTACCTTCATTAGTTGCTGTTTCCTCATTCCTACTTCAGCTTCTGAAAGACGTCAGTATGTTTTCTTCTTTAAATCACATTCTAGCGCTTGTAGCCAGGCTGTGAGTCACTGAACAGTGGCTGGAAGCTCACACGTGGTTGTGTATGGCAGGTTCTGGTGCAGCGAGAAGCCACCAGTTAACATTTGCAATCAGCTCTGTGCCAGGAGTAGTCTTATGCCAGCCCATTGGTGATGGATACCTGTATTGCACAGACTATGTGTATTTTTTCCTGTTTTTCCCTTTTTTGGGAACATCTGCACAAAACTCACTGTGTTTTTAGAATGAGTATCTTGCCTTGTCAGCAAAGATGGCAAATCCACAACTCAGGAAGACCTTCACAGCCTTAATGGATTCCAGTTTAATAAGAAAAGGAAAAAGTAGTATTTAGCTTACCTGGATTAAAAATAAGGTTAAAAATTTTTAAGTACAGTCTTCATTAAAATTCAGAGCAAATCAACTATTCTCAGTTATGCAGGAGACATGAAGAACTACATTTAACGTTCCAGCTGTTGAAGTTTTGCTTTTCCTTTTTATTTGGATTACTTTGTCTTGGCCAAATTGAGGGGAGTGAGGAATCAGTTACGTTATAAGGCATATGCATAATTCAGTGTTAGAATTAAAACTGCATTTGAAATGCGTGATCTTTATCTTGACACTGCTTTTGTATAAAGAAGTATTTAAGGTATGTATATTTAATATATTAATACTGCAAAATATTTAACTTGCCTTCAACCACTTAATGCTAATCAGCTTTATGAATGAAAGCAGTTGCTTTTCTGTAGACAGGAAAGAACTTCAAAACTTTTTTCACTGTGTCCCTAAAACGAAAGTAGCGCTCAGCAAAATGTCTGCTACTAATTTGGTTTTCTTTGGCCTTTTTTAAAACAAACGTCCTATGCTTAGCATCTCAATAATTTGATAGTGTTGCTTCTGCTGAACATGTGTTTCTCGTTGTTCTTTAAAGCAGTGTTCTGTATTATACAAAAGAAGAACTGCACAGAAAAAAAAACCATCACAGTCTGAAGGACATGTGTTATGAGCATCTGCAGCTCTGCTGCTGCTTTCTAATTCTTTTGGAGGTTCTCCAATACCATGCACAGGGAGGACTTGGGTGCATGTCATGATTGTGCAGTGCAGAAACTCCTACCTCCTTTGTTGTGCAGTGTGTTACAAAGGAGTAGGAGAACTATGGGAATAATGGAACATGGTATAATGATTAAGGCTGTAAAGCACCTCTTTGGAGAGCGGAATTCTATTCTTGTGGTTTGTTTTTTTTTTAAAATTATGTGTGATGCAGTGTCCATGCAAACTGATTCTTACCGTACGTAAGGAGTTACACATTCATCAATCTGGTTTATTACCTAAACAGCTGAAATTTGTGGAAAGAGTGAAACTGCATCAAGAACTTTGAACCAGGAGATATTATTTCATGGTATTTCAGGTCAAGCAGCCAAAATGGGTGAATGCTTTTGAGTTTGATTCTTGTGTGTGCAGGTTTCTCTTCTGAAAACAGAAAAGATTGCTCATTTCTGCAGACTTACTGGTCTTGGGGAAGAAGTCAGATGTTCTGGTGTTGAAATTTAAAAATGTCAAAATACGAAAGTAGTAGTGGGTTTTCTAAGATTTCTTTATCAAATTAAATACTGCTTGCTTTTTGCAATGGGAGAGAGCTTATGAATATGTATGAAGAAGATAAATTTCTGTTCTGTTGCATAACATTTCATCTCTGTTGCTGGTTTGTTCCCAAAGGTGGTCGGTCTATTGGAACAGCTTACAACTAAACCGACTGTTTCTAGACTTTTAGCTCAGTCTCTACTCTTCCTCTCTTCCCCCCGCCTGTGTTGATAGAATCCAGGATTATATTTTGAGCAGATTTTTCATATGTGTCAGGAGGTTTGATGTGAAGCCATTCTCCCCCTGAATTTTCACCCTGCTTTCAAGTCAGTGTCAGAGAGGAGGTAAAGCCTTATAGCTGAGAAAGGAAAGATCTCAAGACAACTGAACATAGGGAAAACAATATAAAAGGTTTTAGAATGCTCTCAGTCTAGGTTCAGTGATTTTGACTGAAATTTTTGTAAAAATCGAGTTTAAAAGCTTAAATCTGTTATAGTCCCTTGACATGGAACATTGTAGCCCAAAGAACTGCATTTGCATATAGTTTTAAGACATTTTAAAGGCAGCTTTGTCATGGAAAGTACCACACAACCTGAATAATGGGTCAATCCTACATGTTACTGAAAAAATTCTGGGGTTCATGTTTTATATATCCTATACAGATTGAATTTATGCAAGTTATGTTTGACGGTAGTCTTTAGTTCTTTGGAATCTATGTGGACCGAAACCACTAAACCCTTCTCCATGATTTGTTTCCAGATATACACACAAAGTACTTCACAAAAATACAATTTCTCTAAATTTTGACTTTATATGCAATAAATTTATAATAATGCAATAGTAAAACCTAAAATACACATTGGCAGATATAAACCATATGCAGAGACAGGCTAGGAGTAATAGAAAAAAAGATAAATTGAATATTTCATGAATTAAGAAGAATCCTTCCACAAGAGTAATGGATTAAATGTCTGTCGTCTGTAATGGAATATGCAGAAGTCTTTGCCAAAATGTGGTGCTCATTGTACAGTATTTTGAAGACTTAATTGCTTTTTGGCTTTTACAGTGAGGTAGAATTCTGATGGACATATGCCATATTTTTATGTGAAACCAAATGGGTATGTATGCCCTAGATCAGTATTTCAGCAGCAATGAAAAATATTAAATAAATATATCACTACTTTTTAAAATAAGACTTCTTTGCTTACTTTCCATGCCATACCATTAGATTTCAATAATTACAGGACTAAAAAAAAACCCAGCTCCATATTTACTTTTATAAATGAACTGTCAGCTGGAGAGATTTTATTCTCTGGTTCATCAGAAACATTGTGTACATAGTTCATTGCAAATAAAAGGAGTTGCAGTTCTTCTCAGATTATGGTTTAAGGTTTAGTTCTTTACAGAATTGAAATTGCAGAAAGTATTATTTTGTTAGACAGTGTAGTTTCAAATGAAGGTAAGTTACAGGTACTTCATTATTTTGCTTATGATGAAAAGGGTTTTTCTCTACCCTTCAGTCTGTGTAACTTCGTCACAGTAGTTGCTTTCAATCACCTTACTTGTCATCTACTGCTGGCTTTCATTTCCACTCTTGACAGACTTCAGAGACTGCTCCACTGGAATTTTCTTTAAAAGTATTTTGTTTTTCATCTAAGTTTGCCTTTCCTATGTCACATGTATGATTTATTTTATACTCCATGATCTTTCCTGTCCTGCAGAGCATACCTGCCGTGATGGCTGGTGGATAGGTGGAAGGAGTATTATTTTCAGAAGTAGTTGGGATCAGTTCCAGGGGGAAATCCAGAAGAGTTGGGTGTCTATATACATTTGATTCGGAGCCCCACTTGTTTCTTCTGAAAGGGAGTTAGTGGAAAGCTAGTGATCCCTGAGCTCTCACGTGCTTAATTGGCGTGTAAGTCTCTAAGCCTCTTATTCTTTTATTAAAAAATTATCTGAGTTTTCTGAATTGGAAATGGGAACCTGGTTCCTTAAATAGCTTTGAGAATCAGATCCAGGACTTGGAGTGAGCTGTAGGAATTGTTACTAGAACCTGGAGGATTGAGGATATGAAGAAATGAAAACTTAATTCTCACAGAGTAATGTCAGATAGGTAGGAAAACTTTATTTGTTTAGAATTTAAGGACTGCTGTGGACACCAAGCCTGTTTAAGAACCACGGATGGCAGACGGACATGAGGTATGCCAGTTGGAGTATTTACATCTTTTTTTCTTTGCTTTCAGCCTCGGATAGAATAAGTGGTTGTGTCCAGAATGCATATCTAATATTTCCCAAATAATGCATAGCTAATATTTCCCAAAAAGTATTTGGATTACTTCATTATTTTTGTCAGATTAGTGAAGAACTATCAGAAAGCAAAGGAGACAGGATTTGAGCCTTTATTATGTAGAAGGGGCAGGAGAGGAGGTGCCGGGAGAAGTGTCCTGATTTTGTTTTCTTTTTTACTTCCCCATCCCCTAAGTCTTCTTTCCAGTCACTGTGTCTTGGGTCAGCAGATAGATGTTTGCATGCTTACTTTGAGTGATCTGGTGGCTACAGTTGGCATGAATTAACACTTGTCATTTAAGGCTGATCTGTGGCTGCTCAGGTAGTTATCCTTGCTGTCAACCAGTTGGAAGATATGATGTAAAGTTTTCCATTTGGCTTTTTTTTTCCTTCAGAAATAAAAGTATTTGGGTATATGAGCGGCATAGCACCAGACTGCTTCTATAGAAGTGATGGAGCCTCACACATTCTGACAGAGCTGGCATGCTTATGTTTCCTTATGTTTTAATTCTAGCTTCTAAAATTAACATATTAAGAAACAGCAATCTTATTTTTTGCTAAGTCAGAAGATTTAAAGCTATGTTGTTTTGCTACCAGTTTCTCATATTATGTTTTTGTGGATCTATTGGGTTTTGTAGATAGTGGGAGATGCAGACAGAGAAGAAAAATCTTTCCCTTCTCTCTCTCCTTCACAGTCCTCAAAGGAAACACTTGATATTAAACACTACTTTAGTAGAAACCAATTCTACTATTTACGTTTCAATTCAGTTATATCCAAGGCCAAATATTCTGCTTCATTTTCCTCTGAAGTCCATGCTCAGATGTGATGCTCAAAGAGGGGAAAATTTAATTTTATACAATACTGTACTTATATAATCACCAGGTACTTTTATGTCTCTTGTCTGTTTGACATCAAAATTTTCACACAAACTTTGATTGTTCAAATTTTGGATTAGTTGATAGAAGCTGTGTTGAGAATTACACAGGCACTATTTTCATTACTCTTCTTTATTTGAATATTTTTGTTTATGCCTTAATAGGCTACTCAGATAATGTACCCATATTTTTCAACCTTCATTTTAAACAATTTACAGCAGCTAGGATTGTTTTGTTTTAATGTTTCTTTTCAATACAAAAAAATATTAAATCCATTTTTTGTGTTCTCTGGAGAGTCTATGAGCCACTCTTTATAACTTCACTGTGGTTTCTTTGAACCATGATCTAGTTCTTTCAAAACAAAACACATCATCTCAAAATCAAAGTAATTTAGGAAGAAGTTTTAACATACACTGGTGGTTTCTAGACAGCACTCCACATATAGTCAGAAAATTATGTGCCTGCCCTGTAGCCCTTTTTTTTTCTAAAATGGGCATTGAGTTTTGGTACAGAGGGATGTCACGACTTTTATTGATTTTAAAGTCAGTCAGTGTGAAATTTATACTTCCAACAAAATTTTTAGGGAGGAGTCAGATTTCTTCCAACCAAAATGCAGCAATTCACTCAGCTCCTTTTGTGCTTTTATCATAACAGTTAGGCATCTCTAACTTTTAATCCTATGATGTATTCATTATCTACTCCTAGTCTCAGCTTTCATTCTGTGTCTGTTATGTATATATTTGTACAAGTCTTGAAAAATACCCTTTCTGGTTGTTGGTAGCTATTGATTCATGCTATTGATTCTGTCATGAAAGACGTACATCTGTCATTTCTTTAAGCAGTTTTAGCAAGTTATTGCCTTCTTACTTTCTCATCTTTCAGTGGCCTTTGCTTCCACTTCATCTTTTGTTTCCTTCAGCATCCTCCTGCTGGTCACTTAATAATTGTTTTTGGTCTCTCCATGAAATAGGACAAATAATTACCTGCTACCTTTTAAGTGTATTCAGAACAAAATCGTTATTGTTTCTGACACACTCTGTAAATACAGTACATTAGAAGTCTTCAGGTAATATCTAAATAAATTCTTTATGTAGCACTGTAACATGGCTTATCCTTTATAGTTTCTGAGCACACTTTTTCACTTGAACTCTAAGGTTCATTCATCTGTAAGCTTAAGTGTAGTTTGGAAATGTTGCACCTTAGAATGACTTCCTTAAAATATTCACTCTTTTGGTTTTTAGGGAGTAACAGGTGCTTTGGCAGTTTTGATGAAAGATGCAATTAAGCCCACGCTAATGCAGACATTAGAGGTGAGTATGGCTTATGATGCCTGCCCTGCTCTGACTTTCACATTCCATATTGTGGTGGTCGTGCTTCTCTTCAGTGACTGTGCTTAACTTTCAAGATTCAAGCCAGGGTCAGATCCATAGAGGCATTCTAGCAAATGTTCATTTGTTTATGTTAACTAATCAACTCTATCTGCATTTATACCTGTGTGATGGTTTTCTTCCTTTCTTTGAGACTGGCTATAATCCTAATTTCACCTAGTGCTGCAAGCAAGCTGCAGTGCACTATTGAACTGCTTTTGAGCCCTCTGGAAGGCAGGTTGGTCTTCTGAGTCATAGACTTACTACTGTTTCCCACCTTGCTCTTCTGGGGAAGTTTGCTTTTTATGTATTTCTTTTGTATGGTTGTTCCCATGATGATTCCCACAGCCCAGCATTTTGTGTGGAAAGTAGATACTTAGCTGCAGCCATCCTAGTCTGTATCACAGTTTGTGCCATTCATAAACACAGGAGGGTGCTTTTATCGGTTTGTACTTCAAAAGATGGCTCCCAGCCACCTAGTCTTGCCATAGTGCCTTCAGGGACTAAATGAACCTTTGCTGGACTGTGACAGGAATGGTTTACACTTACCCTAGCGAGCAGTCTTCCAACAGCTTAAAGAATGCAGAATTAGTACAACCTAACTTTGTGTCTGGGCGGTCTGGTATTGCCTTTTCAATGGGAAGCCGAATGATGAGCAACATTTAAGGGTAGAGGGAGGAAAAGAAAAATGAGAAAATAACAAAGCAGGTTTGAAAACAAATGCACTTAGAGAAAAATTAGTGTGTATTTTTGAAAGTTTGACCATCAAAATTACATAGCTGGAACATTCCCGATATGGTGAAAAGTTGAAGAATATAGAAATACATGAGTTCAGTTGCTAGTTGGCAAAAATGTCTCATTTTCTAAAACATGACAACGTGATAACTACATTTTTGCTTTTGTGTTTAGATGGGCTCAACTTCCTACTCTCGGGGAAGATGAGAAAAATAGAATTTAAATCTGTGTTATTTTATTATAGCCATCTCAATTATTTTCTCCTGCAAAGAAGATCTGTTCTTTCATGTGGCTGTATGAAGAATGTATGTGTGTGTCAGAATTTAATATAACATCCAATAGCAGAAACTGGAGGTCACATAGGATCAAGAATGTCATGGCCAGAACTGTGTATTAAATCACCACTTGGATAACATGGTCTGTGATAAGCGTCACTGACAATGTAGCTTTGATTCTGACTGTTTAGTCTGTGTCACTCTATTTGCACTTTGCATATCTGTTAGAAAATAATGTGGTTTTGTTGCAGTGTTCTAAAGGACAATTATAAATGTCAGAAGGGTTTCTTTTGATCGATAGGTATTTGGTTCTGGGACTTGCATACATTTATTTTTGCACTGCATTTCTTTATATTCACATTTCTATGCAATAAAATTCCTGCCTTTTATGTGGTATTCTTTTCTAGTCTAATCTATGCTATGGCTGAAACATCTGCCAACTTTCATCAAACGCTATTGCTTGTTAGCAGGACCCTGACCGCAGTACCCAAAGATGTATTTTTCCCCCAAAATCTCTCATAAAGTTCTTTTTAAAACAGCAAACTAAAGCAGCTCAGAAGACTGCTTCATGCTCCAATCCTTCAGTTTGGGTCTTAAAGATGATTTTTTTTGTCACCTTTTTAATACCTGTTGACTTCCAGGCTAATATGAGTCACCTGTACAGGAATGGAGATTTTCAGCTTATGTAGAGGTTTTCCAAAATGATGCTATGCTTTGGCTGATGTTCTCTTGGACTGTGTCACTGCTCTTGTGCAGTGACCTACTCTGTTACTGCCTCTGCTGTTGTTGCTGCTCTTGGGCCTTAAGATTGTGTCATATATCATTTTGTGAATAAATGCCTTTTATTATTTTTGATTATTCATCTGAATAGCTTTGAGAGGTGCTAATTTTAATAGCTTCAGTTAAAATGAAATAAAAAAAGGAAAGGAAAAAGGAGGATACTGTGCGCTGCACACTTGAATGTTCAGGAGTGATCCACTTGTGTGTTTAGAGCCCTCCAGCATCATAGATTTTGAGCCAGACTAATCCTAGTGTACCCTGAGGTGGCAGATGTAATAATGTCTCTTCTGCTATAGGTAATGACATCTTTCTGATGAGTGTGTGAATTGCAAGTCTTTCTTCTCACAAACCAGAAATGAGGAGAACTGAAGCCTACATTACACTTGAAATAATCCTTGTAAGTAGCAGCCAAAAGTTAGTATCCTAAATTTTCAAGGAGGCTACCAATAGTAATTAGACAACATAATCTGAATCCCTTCAGGGAGAACAAGTTCTCCATGCAAGTGTAAAGACCTTTAGCAACAACACTGTGATTTGACAGCAGTAATATCAAGAATGATCCTACAGCACATAGCTGGTGGAAAAACAGAAAAATCACACAATATGCCAAGTTGGAAGGGACAACAAGTATCATCGAGTCCAGCTCCTGGACCTGCACAGGACAGCCCCAAGAGTCACACCACGTGCCCAAGAGTATCATCCAAATGCTTCTTGATTTCTGGAAGGCTTGATGCTGTGACCACTTCCCTGGGGAGCCTGTTCCAGTGCCCAACCACTCTGTGGGTGAAGAACCTTCCTAATATCAAACCTAAACCTCCCCAACACAGTTTCAGACCATTCTCTTGGGTCCTATCACCACAGAGGAGAGATCAGTGCCTTTGCTGCCTCTTCCCCTCACAAGGAAGTTGTAACTGCAATGAGGTCTCCCCTCAGTCTCCTCTTCTCCACGCTGAACAGACCAAGTGATCTCAGCTGCTCTTCACACGACTTCCCCTCAAGGCCCTTCACCATCTTTGTTGCCCTCCTTTGGACACTCTCTAATAGCTTAATGTCTTTCTTATACTGTGGTGCCCAAGACTGCACACAATATTCAAGGTGAGGCCACACCAGTGCAGAGCAGAGCAGGACAATCCTCTCCCTCGACCGGCTGGTGATGCTTTGCCTGATGCCCCCCAGGGCATGAGCCTGTAGAAGGGAATTGTGTTAAGCTGTGGAAGTCTAAGGAGTTGCTTCTAAGGGCCTGTGAAAGGGGAGAAGAACAACGTACTCAGTAGATTTGCACCAGCTTTACAGTTACGTCTGCACGCACTGGAGAAGACGTTCAGAAGGTCCTAAATCAAAAATTGCCAAATGCCAGTACTGCATGGAACTGAACTGGCAACTTGTGTCTGTGCTTTTTTTCGTATGTGGATTGATGTATGTTTTAATCTGCTGGTTTTTAAAGAGATTTCTTGGTGGGTTGCTTTCCATCACAACCCTGCTACTCTCTCACCAGAAATGCCGCCTGAAAATATTACTGATTGACAGTGTTTTTTATGCAGGAATGACAGTGAAATATCAAAATGAGATATGTGGGAAACTCCATCTACAATAACTGCAGACTTCAGTAGAATTTATATCCAGTGCTGTAGAACTGAGATTACTTTGTTTGGAATGTGCATTGTGATTTCGTAGTGTTTATCCATGTTTCTCATGACAGATTTGTTCTCTCATCAACTGATCCCTTAATGTTTAGCATTTATTTATACCATGCGTAACAGAGCAGCTGCTCTATGGGGCAACTCTTTGTAGTTGCAGGCTGGCTGCTCTGGGGTGGTTTGTTGTATTACGTTTGAAGTGCCACTCACAGTGAAGATGAGAGAAGAATGGTAATAAGTATTATAAACATCCTTCTAATGGCCACATAACTTCAGATATTTATTGACATTCTGGGTTTATTTTCTTTTACTGAAACTTGGATAATAAAATTTTCCGTACTGAAAACAGTCAGCAGAATGCATCCCTGTGCCGCTGTTTGTTTCTCCATATAGTTTATTAGAGTGTAGCAAAACTGAGTGGCACTCTGCAGAGTCGGACAGATGGACTGACACAGTCACTAAAGCTGGCCGGAGAAGACATTGTTGTCTCTGTTCCAGGGTGTGCCTGAGGCTCCCAAGGTTCTGCTGGAGTTCACTCCCTTCAGTACCCAGACTTTACTTTTCTGCCAGGATTGCTTTTGTCAAAAAAACATTCCAATAGGTCCTCCTTTTCTTCTGGTGGATTTCAGAGCTCCAGGGGAGCATCTGTCCATGCCAGTGATTTAGTAGTGTGTTTGGATTTCAAGTTAGTGGCAGGGGCCTCTTGACTACCAATGCATCCTGCAGTCTAAATTTCCTCCCTATTCATGTTGTGTGGATGAATTCTTGGAAGCACAGTTGCACAGGGAATGTTGTGGGAGACTCTTATGGCACCTCTCTTTGCATAGCTGCATAGCAGGGGCTCGGCTGCCCTCTCACTGGTTGTAGTTTTCTTCCATGCATCACATCTGCCCATGTGTGTTCTGGGCTCTGGCAAGACCAGCCCTGTAATTGCGTGCCACAAGAAATTATGGCTTGGAAGACTAAAATTAAATTTATTGACTAATAAAAGATAAATTGGAATAAATCCTATGGATTTGAACCATGTAGCTGAAAACTGCAGCCAGAAGCTTACATACTGGATTAAAGTAGAAATAAAACTTAAGTTTTAGTACAAGGTTGGGTGGAGAAGTTGTGCAAGTTACCTACAGGTTGCACTGCTATCTGTTACCTTTCTGTGAATGAAGCAGCTTCTGACATCTAGGCCTGTCACTGAATGAGGCCTGAAGCATCTGAGATGTATCTGGAACCCCTAAATTGTCTAACAGCACTTTCGTGCTGTATGTGCTTTCATTTAGATATGTTGAATAGTCTGCAAAAGTATTGGGGTTTCTTACCTACTATGCTGGTTTGGGCTGGGATAGGTTTAATTTTCATCACATTACCTAGTATGGAGCTGTGTTCTGGATTTGTGCTGGAGACAGCGTTGGTGACACAGGGATGTTTTCATTATTGCTGAGCTGGGCTTACACAGAGTCAAGGCCTTTTCTGCCTCTCACCCTACCCCACCAGAAAGGAGGCTGGGGGTGCACAAGATGTTGGGAGCGGACTCAGCCAGGACAGCTGACCCCAACTGACTAAAAGGATATCCCGTGCTGTATGGCATCATGCTCAGCTTATAAAACTGTGGGAAGAAGGAGGAAGGGAGGGACATTCAGAGTGATGGCATTTGTCTTCCCAAGTAACCATTACACGTGATGGAGCCCTGCTTTCCTGGGGATGACTGAACACCTGCCTACCCGTGGGAAGTAGTGATTTAATTCCTTGTTTTGCTTTGCTTGTATGTGCAGCTTTTTCTTTACCTATTAAACTGTCTTTATCTCAGTCCTTGAGTTTTCTCAGCTTTTGCCCTTCCAGTTAATTCACTCCCCCATCCCACTGATGGAAAAGTGAGTAATGTGTAATGTGGGGCTTAGCTGCTGGCTGAGATTAAACCATGGCATCTATTTACTGAATTAATTAATATACTTTTTATTATTCAGGGAACACCAGTATTTGTTCACGCTGGACCTTTTGCTAACATTGCACATGGAAATTCTTCTGTTTTGGCAGATAAAATTGCCCTTAAATTAGTTGGAGAGAAAGGATTTGTAGGTAAGTAACTATTCAGTTTATTATGTTATGATTTGTTGGTAAATTGGCAAACAGTGATGTAAGTGAATGGAAAAATTAGCAATGAAAGGTAAGAATTCTACTTTATTCTTAATATCAACATAAAATAATCTTAAAATGAATGTGTAAAAACCCAAAAGCACTTCTTCTCTTAACCTGCCCTTTGTCTCAAGTGATCCTATCACCATGTTTGAGACTCCTCAAGGTGGCTGAACCAGTCAAATGACTGGATCGTATTGAAAGAGTTGTCCCGTTGTTCATTGTATTAGTATCCATTTGACTTTGAAAAAAACCCAAAGAAACTTTGGTGTTTTCTGAGTAACAACAAAATAGTTGTACAAGTATAAATTTTGTTTATGTGTATTCAATTGTCTTGAAGGCTTTTTTCCTTTTAAACAGTATATGTTGATTTTTCGTTTTCTATTTTACTTGTTTATGTCTATAGAAGTAAGTTTCTGATCTACCTAAGCATTCTGTGCCTTGCTTTTTTTTTTTTTTTTAAATCCTTGAGGCTTTTTAAATGGAGCAGCAAAGTTTACACAAAGATTTTTAGATCCTTGTTAGGATATTTTTAACAAAATTAGTTCTTAGGGTCAGATTTTGCTAACCTCTGCCCTTCTGATTCAATATAATTTGCAAAGATTGTTGCGTATTTGCAAGTAATTAATTTTTTTTAGCAAAGAGTGTTCTTGGGAAAAGTTTGATTCAGTATTCTGCTCTCACTTCTTCTGTTGAGGCTGGAGTAGCTAGGACAATGCTGGCTTGTGTAAGAAAATAGATCATTACTGTTAAGGTGATGAAACATGAGGTTTTCAAGGTAGTCTGGGCACATGTTATGTGTTTGCATTTCCTTTTTAAATGCATGATCATGTCAAGGGAAAGGGTTGTTTCTTACAGTGTTACTGTTGTACAACTAAAGGGTCTGTCTATTTTGCTATAATATGATCAAATATACATTCAAAGAAGAACATTCTGCATTCTGAATACATTTATTTAATGGTAATCAAATTGATATTTCACTAAACCATGTTTGTTGTTCCATGGTTCTGTGGAATGAGGCCTAGAAGCATTTAGAGTACCTAACGTTTTTCATAAGCCTGGTGAAGTGACTTTTTTTCCGCAGTGAGCAATCTTTTCAAGTGGGAAGTCTGTTTTGTATCAATTGAATGAAAGTATGCTGGCAACAGTCTTGAGTCTTGATACAGGTTTTGGAGCCCGAAATATCACCTTGGATTTGGATTCCCTTCCATTCAGCGTGTCCCTCAGGCACTTAAGAACATATCCTTGCATTTCTTGCTTTTTTTTTGGTCTTACCCACCTGTTTGTCTTTAACACTCTTTTCTGCTTTATTTGTCTTTGGCCTGAGTTTCTCTTTTGGGAGACAAAGCAGCGTAGATTCAATAGAGGAAAACCTTTGTGCGTTGCCAGCTAAAGGCTCTTGTTCAGATTTTATTCTACAGAACACAAATCCCTGTGAAACTGACTTCAGAACAAGACTGCCTTTGCTCTGTGGAGGAAGGAACTTCAACATGATTTGTAGATTCTTGTTAGATTATTAAAAGCAATAGTTCGTAAAGTGGCCTACTTAAATAAACTTTGCAGGTAGTCACAAGTGTAAATGTTTCTGCTAATGGATGTAATTACTGTAAGCTTTATGGTTTAAAAAATATATTTATTCTGATAACTAGTTAGAGCATGTGGGCAGAGACCACATGTAGAACTCACTGGTTTACTAAATACTGTCTTATTCCACCGTACAAAACCGGAGTCTAAAATGACAGCTACAAAGTGTGTGCCAGCCCACATTGAAGGTCCCATCCATACAAACAGAGAGCCTGGTGCCTTGTGAATTCTGCACAGCAAAGCAGTCAGCAAGAAGCGCCACTGCTTTCCTGCTTAGTGTGAAGTTTGCCTGAACCCTGTACGGCCGTTGAAACTGGATGGGGAAAGCTGATCCTGCTGTTAATTCAGACAGACAGAGTGCAGGCCAGCTGTGCTGCAGTTGGATAACTACTTGAACTAGTTTAGTTACTCACTTTTGCTAAAAGCAAAACTTTTCACCATTACGCATTTCCCTCGTCACTGTTGTCATGCATTGGATCTGACACGCATTAAATCTTGTATGAGTGATTAGAGTTCACATTCTGCCATGTAGGTTAGTTGCATAAGCTCATAGAAGAACCCAAGAGGTGCTAGAAATAGCATAGGGTATCTAACAGAACCATGTGGCTAGGAGAGGCATTTTAGGGAGTGCAGGCTAAGAGACTGGCTCTCAGACTTATGCAACTGCATTCAAAGCAGGAACATAAGATGTGACATAGTCTGCAATTAATTTCCTGTATAGTAGAATAAATGTATTAATGTACATGTGTTATCTCACTCACCATGAGATGGGATGATGATATATAAATAATATATATAATCTACATATTTATTGGTTTATATATTTAGTAGTTATGTCTATTTTTAATTTATTCTTTTTTTTTTTACTTTTGCCATAGTTATTTTAGAGCAGAATCTCCTGCTAAGTTTGTAGACTATTAAGGAGAATATCACGGCTTGAATTTGCATAGACTTTTTAAATTCTCTGTCCTGGTTTAAGTACCCTCCTTCCTCCAGCTGCTTGTTTACAGTCCTGTGCAACCTCTTTCTTTCACCACCACACCTGTTCACAGCTTATCCGTGTGATAAGCTAAACTGGAGAGTTGGTCTTGACTGAAAACAGCCACAGCAAAGAAAATCTCTTTCCTTCCCCCTTGCAAGACAGTTTGGGCAAACAGTTTTGTGTGACGGGGAAGATGAGATAATGCCACATAAGATGGTGCTTTTGCTGAAATAAATATTTATAATGTTATAGTCTCATTTGGAGGTCTAAAGTGTCAGTAAAGCTACAGTAGATGCACTGGCTAATCAGACTGAGCCTGCATTGCCAGAACAGCTAAGTCTGTCTCCTTTTTCAGCCTTCTCTCAACTGTTTTTGCATGACATCCTGGCAGAAACCTATTGCCCTTTTTGTTGGCTTACTTTTCTGCTGACTTAACACAGAAGCAGTTCAGCCCAGAGTCACAAAAACACCAGAGCTGGTGCAGGAGAGGGTGAGTTGGGACAGCCAGCAGCGAAAAATCAATCTGTTGTGTAAATCCCACTGTTTGTGTGCCATGACCAAGGCAAAAAAAGAGAAAAAAAAAGAATCCTTTCAAAAAGTTCTTTTTAAATTTGCTTTTAAACCTTTCTTTCTCTCTCTGGCCTGCATTGCCTGTTTCTCTGCTTGCTCTGCAGCCTACATTGCAGCATGCTGTGCCTTTTGACTAGTGTCAAGTAGCAATAATGTAGACAGTCTGTTTAAAAAAGAAACAAAACCACACACACAAAAAACCCACCCAAAACACACAAAAAACCCCACAAAACAAAACAAAACAAAAACCCATAAATGAAGTTTAACCGTTGAATCCTGTTGTGAACGCTCCCTGGTTGAAGGCATTCCCTGCTTCACTTTCAGGTATCCAAGTGAATCACAGGCCCTCAATACATTTTAGATAGCTTAAGCCTTTTAGTGCAGCTTGTTCTTTCTCTTCTCTGAGCCCTGTTGCTATGTACTGACAACTGAGTCTTTTCCTCTAATTTTGAGTTCTTGGTACGAGTTTTGCCACTGAACTTTTCACGCAGTGCCTCGTCTGGTTTGCACTTGTTTGTCTTGCCAAAGCCTTTTACTGCTTGGGGCCTGATTCCCTGCAGATTCCTCCCCACCCTTGCTGCAAGCAGTGTGTCCCATTGAGGACGGGTACATGATGCAGGCACCCCCTGCACTGGAGAGCATCCTCACTGATGGCCTGGAGAGTACCCTGGGGAATGTTGAGTGTGCCGGTCATCACAATTGCCATCAGAGCTTTCTGGTCTCTCACACATCTCTTTAGCCTCTCTGACAGCAGCCTGAAATCTGTTTCTGGCATTTTGTTTTCCTTTTGTATGAAAGGTTGCCTTAACTGGCCTGGTTGACCGATTCTATGTCACTTGGTTTTGGTGCACCTTAATTCTTAAGCAGTGAAGAGAGTTGACCTCTCAGCAGTGGCAGGGAAAGAAGCTTGGCATTAGGGCTGAATCCTGTAATACAAATGAGTGGGGAAATATATATGTATTTAAACAGTTACTTCCTTTGAGTTTTTTATTTGTTTTGTGATATTAACCTCTTTCATTCCACTTTTATTCTTCATCACTTCTCTGGTCAGAAGTAGATCAAATTCATGGCTGATCCATAGAAGTTGTTCAATGCTGAAGGCCACATCTGGTGTAAGTAAGTAATGACCAGTCTTCGCAAACGAAGATCTGGGGAAGGTCTTTACACCTTCCAGCCTGCGCATTGGATTTTTTTAGGTGAGACACAGTGTGCGCGGAACTGAGCCCA
>JAWMRA010000113.1:57120495-57279297 GCA_035584735.1 Pseudotriccus pelzelni | reverse complement strand
TGGCTGGGAATCAAACCCTTGGCCTCGGCGGTGAAGGTGCCGCAATCTAACCACTAGGCCACCAGGGGCTCCCACATCTGGTGTAAATTGCAACTGAACCCTAAGCCTAACAGTATCTTGTGCTGAGGTTGAAGTGCCCAGCCCCGTAAGTGACCCAGATGAGAAAGGTGTGGAGGGAGTAAGGTTGGTGCAGTGCTGTTGCTACCCTGAGCATGACTTTTGCAGCGCCTGTGTCCCTGAAGCTGTAGGTTTTGCGGCTCTCTGAACTCAGGACTGTCCTGAGTTGTATTTGTCATTGTGTCGGAAATGATTGCAGTACACAACAGATTGCCCTATTCATCTCTTTAATCCCTTGAAGGTATTTCAGCTGAGTAGGAGAGTTGTTGTAAATCAGAAGGCAAGTGAAGCGTGAGTATACGTTTGGAATCCTCAGCCAATGTTTTTCTGAAGGTTGTTTTTCAGGTTTGAACTTTATTTTTGATGATTGCTTTCTTTCCTACTCCTAAATAAGCATGTTGCATTCAACGCTGAGAGCATGCTGTGCTAAGCAACTTTGTCCTCGTGGTGTATGAGGTGACAAGAGGAGGATTATTGCTAGCTATTGGTGACTTTCTTAAGAAAGGTTCACTTTCTGTTTCTTTCTTTAGTTGGTGCATTTGGTGTGATTGGAAAGAATTTTTCGCACTTTTTGAATGGTATAAACTGAAGTAGAAGCAGTAAATTTTTATAAGCGAAGTAATTGACTCTTTTTATTGTGTTGGTATTCTTGTTAAAGTAAACTAATGATGCTAGCTGCTCTAACTATCTGTTCAGTACATGAAAAGTTGTATTTCAAAGGGTATCCGTTTCACATACTCTGAGCAGACATTGTATAACAAGTTTATAAAGCACCTTATAAAAATTGTATGTGTTTAATACACTAAGCAAATAATCTTCAGTAGATTTTTTTAAATGTCATAAGACAACTCAATCCACTTTTTAGTAGCAGTCTTTTTCCAAAAAAGGAAATAAAGCCCAAATACTTTGGCTAAACTTCTTTTGGCACCAGTACTCCTTGGGATATTATTACATTTAAATGTCGAGTTCAAGGATTTATTTTTTATATTTTTTTCTTTGCTTGATACCATTAGAAGGGGGTTCCATGCAGTGATCCTTCAGAAAGCTTTAATTTTTAAGAAGCTGCCCAGCATCTTTCTGGCTTGTTTTATTTAATCTCTGACCTCTTAACTCTTATTTTCACAAGAAACAAAATGTAGTGCGATTGCATTCCAATATTTTGCTCTTTGAACAATGTGATTTTTCTTGCTAAAGTGTTAAAGCAAGGCTAAGGTTTCGTGGTACAGTGTGATTGACAGCTTTATCAGTATATAGGTGTCACTTGCCAACTCTACTATCTGTGTACTACAAACTAGATAAAGGATGTTCAAAACTTTACAGCGTTTTCTGTGATCCCATTCATAGTGCAGCTGCTCAAGCAGCTGTGCTAGGAGCAACTGTGATGGTGGTGGGGGGGAGGAAGATGATACTGTGTTTAGCTGGTGTTGCTGCAAGGCTCTTAAGGTCATGGTTTAATAATAACAAGAGTCAGTAGTCCCACAAACTGCAAAATAAGGTACCCTTACTTCTAGAAGGTCTATGAATCTGCGCCATTTGCTTGTGAGTGCTGATGCCATTCACATCCCAGGTGCTCTTTTTATTTCTTTCTTCACAATTGCTGAAATAAAAGTAAGTTCCATTTCTTTCATGTGTTGTAAAGTAGAAACAAAAAACCATCATCTTCTCCCTTTTGCTTTTAAAATCTCTTCTCCCTTTTGCTTTTAAAATCGTAGCAAATTTTCTTAACAGTAAGCAGGAAAGTCTTCAGAGATGAGATGTAGCGTAATACATTTTTCTTCACTGACAGGAAGTCAGGGTCCCTGAGAGGTGAGCTTACTTATTGCCTTGTCACAAATAATCTGGGTGCAAATCGTGCTTGCTTATGGATTGCTTCAACTGAAAGTCAGGTGACAATGATCTAAATTACTTTCTATTGCAGAAAGTGCTTAAAACAGGCTCGAAATAGTTTATGAATTATTATGTCAAATGAGAATCAATTCTCTTCTTATATCTTTGTGTGTTCAGAGTCCTTGAGAAAGTTCTGACTCCACGCTGTCATTGCATTTTTTTTTTAACTTTTTCTTCTGACCTTTAGAATACATTGCAAAATAAAACTTTTCAAAAAGGATTGAGTAGAAGAAAGCTGTCCTGAATGGTTTTTTGTGTCAGGAAGCATTCTAGCATTGACGTCAGTAGCATATGTCACTATATTTCAGAGTTGAATTAATTTGAAATCTTATAAATTATGCAAAGGTAAACTCAAAACTGAAAGTTGGTATTGATCGTGAACTATTGAATTATGTCTAACGCATATTACACTTGTCATAAAAGTCAGGAGAGGTGGTGCTATTTTGAAGGCAAAACCTCACAAATTAAGTACTATCTTGTGAGATTTTACCTTCTTCCGTTTAAAAAAAAAAATCAAAAAAGTATTAAAAATTCACTTTACATTTCCTTGCTACAAAATGTGTTCGTACATGTTTGTTCCTACATCCGCTGTTTATGTCCAGAATTATGAGGGGTAATTTACAGGAATAAAATAACATGTGATTATTAATCATCAGCCATTTAGTATGACTTCTCTGCTTATTATGTGACAAGCATGTCAGGTGATCTTCAGGAATGGACTGGACTCTAGTTTGAAACTAGCTAAGATTTTTAACTCTTGCTGCTGGTAAGCTGCCTGGGTTTCCATGGCCAATTTGGACTCATTTGTTCTTTTTCTGTAAAACTGTGTTACAGCTTTGTTTTCTCTCTCTCAAGTGATAATTTTTATACTGTCTCTAACTATGCACGCACACATTTTTCATACATTGCTGTCATTGACTTAATACTGCTAGACTCCCCAGTTATTCTCTGGTGTTTGCAAGTATGAGGTTCCCAAATTGTAGGTCTTATTTTTTTCCTTTTTCTCCAGTGGCAGTAACTCTTTATCAATACCTTTCATTCTGTTTCTCTTCATTTTTTCCTAAAACCACAGAAACTTTTTCGTGTATGGTATTCTTGTTCCTCTCTATGATAGCCATGCTTTCAAGCTTTGGTATTGCCAATACACTTCTATTGGTGTTCCTCAGTCTTTCTGCTGAGGTGGTTTAACAAATAGTAAATGAGAACCCTCAGGCCGGTTGTCTCTCCTCTCCCACAGTTCTCCTGTCATGACTGCCTGTTCTTCCCTCTCTTAATTATGTAGTTACCATTTTCTTCTAGCCTTGCTAACAGACTCTTTTGTATTGCTGTAACAGGCTTTTTTTCCTGAAGGCCGCCTTCTTGAGATGATGTCGCATTTTCGTTATTGGAAAAACCTTTGTACCTGGCATAGCCTGCCTCTGGTAGACAAAGGTTATATTTCTTACTTATTTCAATTTTATTTTTTTTAAAATTATTCTTTTCTTAAAAATCCGTGAAAAACATCAAGCCTGTAATCACACAGATTTCTCCCCATTCCTCCTCCATTACTTGAAAATACGTTTTGATACTTTTCAGGTGCAAGGCACCAAGAGAAAAGGAATTTATTTGAAATGTTGATTCAGACTTTATGGTGGTTTTTTTTTCCCAGGGTTTTGGAATTTCCAATTCACTCTTTTTTAAGAGTAGTGCATCCAGCGCTTGCGTGCTTTGGGGGTTTTTTAATTTCATCTTTAATATATCACAGTCACTTCACTTTATTAGCTTCTGGTTTTTAATTTGTGGGGCTGAAGACCCTTGCAGTTTGCTTGCATTTCCTTTGTAGGCTCTGACATTCATTCTCTGTGCAGCAGCGTGCTGTCTTTTCCTTTGCTTTAGAGCCTCTGTAGTTAATAGTGAAGCATCTTCTACTCATGAAGTTCACTCTGTAGGATAGGAAAACCATGTGTTTGACTACCTTTCCTCCTAGTGGAGGAGGAGGACCAGGAGTTACCACTGTTCTCAGGCCAGATGTCACATGAGAGACCAGGCATTTTAATTCATATATTTAGAGACATTTCCATTAATGGGTGATTTCAGCGCGAGGAAAGCAATTTAAAAGTAACGATGACATGATAGAAAATAATTAAGAGATACCGTGGCCTCGCCACAGTTGTTTTCAAGGGTTTTTTGAAATTTTGCTGGTGAATGGATGCTGCTCTGTGCCTCAGTGACAAAGGAATTAAATGGTTTTCTCACAGACTAGGAGACGTGATGTGGCACATGTGTGCGTCAGTTGTGCGCAGAATGAAGTGTCACACCGTAACGGAGCTGGCTGTGTCAGAAACAAGCGGAGAACTGGACACACGTATCTTAACTGAGAAAGCCGTGTTTTCTTCTCTTCATACGAGTTTTCAGAGTAGAAGGGAGATGTAGTGAGACAGTGTTTGGGATGGGATTGTATGCCTGGGGAATTTGCTGTGATGGTGATGTGGAGGCAGGAAGGGCAGTGTGACTGTTCCTGCTGGCTGGCTGGCAACTAGAGCTGGCTGGCTCCTGGGAAGCTGGTGTCTTGAGGTTACCTGTCCTTTCCCCTCTTTCTTGCCCAGTAAAAGACAAGGAGACAAAGCTGCTGAGTCCATTGTTTGTCACCAGCAGCACACATTCTCTGACGGAGAGAGCTCCCAGTCTGTTGCAGTTCTGGCATGCAGTGCGTGTCAGGAGGCATACATCTTGTTGCCACCTCTACCTTTGACTAGCTTTCTGGCCTTAAGCAAGTAATTTCAGCCTCCGTGCCTGCCTGTGCAGTCGCATTCTTCTTGATGTGTTTATTCAGTTTATAAACTTTCTTGGGGGCAAAAACTGCCTCACCATAACAAAAGGGCAGATGCCAAGCACTAAATTAATAGGAGCTTTAAGGTAACGGCTTTTGCATGGCAGCTGCCAATACGTAAACATGCGTCAGGAATTTACTTACAAGCTGACATGGTATTTTAATGTCCTATATGTTGACCTTTTCTGCAACATGTTAGAGCTTAAAACAACCCTTTCCTCTGCCAATGACATTCACAAATTAAATAGTGTACAACTGTTAAGGGCTATCCATTATTCTCAGTCTCAGGATAGTTACCCAGAGGTAAAAATAGATACAAAGGATCTGTCATTCATTCAGAAAGTAGAGGCACTGCCCAGTTCCTGATAAATAAAATACTGATGACATTGCAACTTCTGTTTATTTTCCCTTCCTTCCCCAAGTTAGCCATCTCACCTAGTTTTAAAGCTCCCAACACATAAGAAGCAATTCCTTTTGTTCTTTTGTTACCTGCTGCTTGTATTGCTTTTATTTATAAGAAGAAAAGAGCCAGGGGTTAAAAAAATGCAAACACTAAAATATCATGTATGCTAGGAAGTCCTCTTAATTCATCACTTGGCAAAGGAAATAAAAGCAGGCTCCATAGCTAACAGCGTTACTTTTGCTTAGGGTTATTTGGCAGAAAATCCATCATCCTCTCTCCATTTGTGAGTATTTCGTATTGACTTACACCCTTTAGCAAGGGTCAGCAGGGCAGAGTATGCATAAAAAGTTCAAGTCCCATTTCAAAGGCTGAATTTTAATTTTGGCAGATGGTTTATTTTTAATATCAGTTGCAAATGTAAGCTCTTTATTAGATTTTTGTTTGTTTGTTTTACTGACCTTTTGATACTGAAATCTAATGTTCCTTTTATGGACAACTTGTATAAGAATTAGGTTTGTTCAGATATTTCCATCATGTTGAGGAAACTGGTTTTTGGTGTTTTTTTTCTGACTTATAGTTTTGAATCTACAGGCAGAAGTGCTTTGTTTTCTGAAAGCTTTTATGATTAAAATTGTTAATAGTGTACACATATGGAGGGGGCAATATTTGTTTATTTACTTTGTGTATTTACTTTTAGAATGGTTGACTTATATCTTCATGGCTCCAGAGAAGTCAACACAAATGTGAAATGTGAAAAGCACATAAGTACGTGTATTTCCATTTTTGATAGTGGTAATTATAGTTGGCAACATTTTAATATCATTTAGTACAATTTTAAATTTTGTGGAGTTGGATTTCTGTTTTCCACTGGATTCCATAAACACATGCACACTGAGACCTCAGTTAACAGGTGTTTCAGAAAGAACTGTTTAAAACTACATTTTCTTATTCAGAATCAGAACTCTGAATGTTTTCTTCTCGCCCTGTGCTACCCTCTCTACCAGCCCAGTTAGGATAATGTGGTTTGGGGAAAAGTTAAGGTATGTCTTTAGATGTTCCTGGAAGAAAAATGCTTGTGCAGAGCATTCCAAGGATTTTTATTTACAGATGTTTTGTGTTCCTTCAGAAATGTTATGAAGTACTCTATGAGTACATATGCTAACTTTAAATTGTTGGTTTCAGTTTGGTTTGGGGTTTTTATTTAATTTTCAAGGAACAAAATACATATGTTATTGTGTGCTGGGAATTTTAAGAGCAAAGAGTTATTTCCTTTTGAAAACAGTAATTAGATTGTTTACATATCAAATCTTACGACTTAGTGGGTCATTAGTTTTAAAGAAAAATTCAAGAATTCATGACTAGAGATATAATTTTTTTTCTAAACTGTTTTTAAACATGCTAATTAGATTGCAAATAATGCTAGGTTATGTATGGCCTGTATGATTTGTTAATGGAAAGAGTGTTACTTTGGCAAATAGCCAAAGGGCTCTTCAAGGTCAGATGTTGATGATATTTGAAAGTGTTCAGAGGCGGTTCTCTGATTCTATAAAATAATACATTAAAAGACAAGATTAATATCCTAAATGGCATCTCAGGGTCAGTTTGCTGATCTGACCTTGGAATTTAATTTTTGCAGTTTTATAAAACTGCTGTCTAATTAATTTGATTTGATTGAGAAAACAGATTAGATTCAGATACAGTAAGAAAAAAAATGTAGGTTACAGTCACTTTTAAATGTTGGGTGGCCTGTCTTTCTTTTATATGGTTGTTCTATTGTTGGTCCCTTTATCCTTGATTTGCTATGCTGACAGCTTTATTGAACCTGACAATCTCAAACTCTTCAACTGTGCTTCCTGCAGTAATAAGGCACATACTTGTAATGTATCTTCAGCTTAGCTCTGACTGCAAGCTCTGAGTGGGAATGAAGCTTCAGGGACAGAGCAGATGCTTTACATGCATGAGGACACAGTGTCTGTGTGCTGCCTCCATCTACTGCATCTCAAACAGAGCTCCCAAGAGGCTGAATAACAGCTTCATAAATCAATGGTTGCAGGTTCAGCTTTTCCTGGAGCCCATTAGGAATTCAGTGTATGGTTTGGTGCTCTTCACTGCACGAGGAGTGAGAAATCACAAAAATGTGGGGGGAGGGCTAAGGATGATAGAGTAGCTGAGATGACAAGATGATGGGCAATTATGAAGAGAAACTGAAAAAAGAATTAATAATTTATAATCTGTTTTAAAGAGAGATCAACGAATAATGTAGAAATATTTCAGAAATGGTAATGAGTAGTTTGCAATGGCAGTTCTGTTGCCTTGATTACATAAATCGTGTTTAAGTGGAGAAATTCACAATAGACATTAAAGAATTGGTCTATCCATGAGCAGCTGAAAGGATTTGTCTTATAAACTAGCAGATTTATGGTTTGGTTTGACTTTGGGTTTGATTGTGTTCTTAATTGGGAAGTTCCTGTAGGAAAATCCTTCTCCATGTGTGATTTGTTGGTGCGTGACCTTAGTACCTTCTCTCTCCTTAGTTTGTAATTCTTTCTATAAGATAGATTACACGACAGTCCAACAGACAGTTATTTTCCATAGCATTTTTTACCAGCTGAGGTTTTTTTCCTTATCCAAAAATTACAGGGAAATAAAGAAATGCATATTAATAAGTTTGACAGAAGCCATCAATCTTACATTTGAGTAGAGAATCAAATACCAGCTTTGTACAGTTTATTTTAAGAGTATGGGTGATTACAACCAAGCTAATGCCTCCATCTGAAAACCTTCTATGCATTTCCCCATGCCTGGGCTATTTCATAAAGTCTGTACAGCACAGTGGGCTTTACATGCCTGCCTCTTTTACCCTCCTCTGCTCTTCTGTGGCTTATGTTGCATGTTCCTACCACTAGGCATTTTTTCTTGTCTCCCAAATTACTACAAGCAGTACCTGATGTTTTCTGTCTCTATGGAAAGTCTTTCTGTTTATTGATACCTTAAATTTTGTATGCATTTGATACACATATTGTACTCTGTGTAGAATAATTTACACTTTCACAGACCTCTCCAGATAAGCCCTTGGGATGGTCTTGTAGAGTAATTTAAAGCCTTTGCATCAGATTTTTCAATGGGCCATCAAGACAAACTGCTAGTGCAGGGAAATACTCTTCTTCCTGGGGATATGTAACAGGAGATGCCCTTTCCCATGTATTTCCAAAACATGGCTCAGTAGTTTTGTCAAGAATAGCGTTGGTGTCGTCTCCCAGGCCAATCACAAAAGGAAGGCATTCTATCTCCTAGCAAAGACTAAATGGATGAAAGAAAACCAGAACCTGTTTGTCCTCCTAGGAGAGGGCTTCACTACATGTCTACACTGAAAAAGCAGTGCCTAAGTCATAGGCAAAATCATTATCATAACAAGCAAGTATTCCCCAGGCTTTTAGAAGGGCGGAGTGGAGAGTACTTCTCAAAGTATGTGCCTCGGTAAAGAGTGAGGGGGCTGCAGCCGAGGGCAAATACTTGCATGCATTGCGGGGTAGGCTTACACGTTGGTGATTGATGACTCTGTGCCTGGCATGCTTCGGGTGGTTGCGCCAAGTGACAGGAACATTGATCATCAGGATTCAGCGGCGGCTCTTTGTTTCGTGGCATCCGCCGCAGCCTCAGCCAACACTGCTCTTCTGCTGTCCGTGCACAGATGCTTTTGTTTTGTGATGAGAACAAGGAGGAGCGTGTGTGGCTGGCAAGGTGATTTCCTGACCTCCTGACCTCTCGCAGCCGTGCCCGTCTGAAGGCATGCAGGAGTGCATGAACGCTCACGGCCCGGCATGTGGTGGTGGTGGTTGGTTAAATGGATTTTGTCGCTGGGTTGTGATAGGCTGTGATGGTAGTTTGCACGGCTGCAAAAAATTCTGTACTCATCGTTCACTACCAGTATGATCACTCATTTCCTCACTATATTTCTGCTGCTCTTTAGAGAGTATGTCCCATTCCAGGGCATATACTGAAGTGGTGTTTTGCTTCATTCCTTCTTTCTTTTGCATTCCTTCTTTCCTTTTTCACAAAACAGTGCAATATTGGTGCTAAAGCAGGTGTTACTTCATGACCATTTGATGAAATGGTTAGAACTTTACCAGGGAAGAAGCTTTCAGCCTCTCTGCCTGCCTCTTGAACTTAGTGTTTTCCAGATGCTTGTAACATAATTTCTCAAAGTATGTTCAAAGTCCATTTTCTTTTCAAGTGGGGTTGTAGGAGGATCCAAAAACTGAGCTCAACAGAAAGCACTTTCACTTCAATGGAAGGTATATTTGTGGCAGGAGCTTCAGCCAACTGGATTGTTTAAAAGTGAAGGTAAATGGAAGTCTGGTAGTGAGATACACAGAGAGAAACATGGTTTAGTGTGATGGAATTTATTTTAAGCCCTTAGGGTAATACTGTGGGTACCATAAGTTAATATACTCCTTGCAGTTGCAGGATTGTAGAGGAATGGCCTTAAATAAAGATCCATCAGTGCTGCTGTTAATTATTCCTTCCATGCAACTCCAAATAAAAAACTGGTGAGGTTTTAATTTTGTAATCAGCAGAAGATTAATAATTCTTTTGCTAAAGGCCATGATGATCTTTTAAGTATGTAATGTAATTGCCTTATTCCTGTGCCGTTAATTGTGCTCTATTTTAAAAATGTGGTCATCTGTCTTATGAATGAATGATACTCTGTTACCTCAAAAGGAGACGTGCTATGAATGGTGAAAGGATGCAATCTAAAATTCACAGTTCTTTTGATTGAATTTTTCTAGTTAATATTGTGACAGAAGGAGGTTACAAAAGGGGGAACTGTGTATATTTGGTTAGAATATTCAACTATGCATTGCAATTCATGTCAGGACCCAACACTTAGCTTATGAGCTGTGGGTCTTTACATGAGTATAGGACACAGAAGTTAAGAGAAAGTGACTGTAAGAGCCTGCAGGATTAGCAGAGGGATTCAAAGAAATATGTAGCCCATGAAGCCACATACAGCTCACTTCATTTCTGTTAGAACGAATTGTTTGTGGCTTGTAAGAACATCTTCAGGTTTTTAAATCTCTAGTAATAAATCTAAATAATGAGCTCATTACCAGTGAGCTGCAAGAAAATGTCAAATTTTACATTCGAAGTATTGGAGTATGGTTTGACAGGGCGGCTAGGGATGAATTAAGTTTTCCACTGTTGAAATGTGTCTGCCTTCCTTCCCTTGCTTTTGCTGCTTGTTTGAACATGTTCAGACTTGTAAGTAACACTTGTCTGGTCTTACTTCAGCTGATTAAAATATAGCCCAGTGGAAAAAATTAATTTTTTTTTTTTGTTCTGAGTTTTTGAGTGTGTTTGTTTTCTGTTTAGCAGATTCCAACAGTTTACCTTCCAGTTAGACGAATGCCAAAACCTGCAGGAAGGGACCAGAAGAGAAAGGTGGAAGACTTATGAACAGGAATTAACCTTTCAGCGAAGCAGGGTGCTCATTTGGTTCAGACACAGTGCAAGACCATGCCCTAAATTGGTACTCTGTAGGCAGTTGCACTTCTGTATGTGTTCTGTATATGTTCAAGATGAGGGAGACGAGCAGAGCTGTGGAGATGTGCAGAGCATGCTTTCTGTCACACAGTGCTATCCCTGTAAGCTCCCGGAGTTTTCAGTTTGATTCCCACCCTGAATTTAAATGCATCTTCTGCATACATGTATAAACAGGCCTTTAACACCCACAAAGAGGAATTGTATCCTTAACTGTTAGAGAATTGAGATTTAAGGGTTTTCTTCTGTCCGGTTTGTAGTAAATAAGTGAACTTTCTGCTAGTTTTTTTGTCTATAGTCTGGGAATAATCTGTGTGAGTTACTGTGCCTGTTCTTTTGTTTAATGTATGGGATGCTCATGGAAAGTTAGCAGCAACTGCCATTTAAAGTGAGTAACTGTGAGAGGTTATGCGGTAAACTTTACTTTCTCATTTAAAGCTGCTCTGCATTTCAGTGTTAAAATTAATCCCGTATGGAAAAATAAATGTTTCTGAGCAAAAGATTGAAATAGCTTGTTATGGGGTCCCTAGGGAATCAGCACTTAATTTAAATGTATTCCTGGGAGCCTAGTTTCCTGTGCAGCCCTTGCTGCCAGGAGGCAGTGACTGTCAGTGGAGGCCTGAGACTCTTGGCCAGAGGAGGTAAGTAAGTCTCCTTTGAAGGAAGGTAGTGTGAATTCACTGCTGCTGTCATGGGTTATGATGGCAGGGTACCTGAATGCAAATCTTTGTTTTCAGCTGACATTTTGTTTTTGTGAAGAAGCTGAAAATTTACAGGAGACTTTTTTTTTTCCTCCAAAGAAGTTTATATTAGGAGAGGTTGCAAGCCATAGAGCGTCAGTACTGCAGCTTGAAGGGTATGCGAGTGGAACCAGAAACCACATTTATAGCATATTGCTCTGGGGATGCTTGTGCAGGTGGGCTGCTCTCCATCCGTGTTTGGAGAGTCTTGTACTCAGCAAGTCTCAAGTGAATGGCAATCTACTGTGAAATATAATGTCATATAATCTGCTTTCTGAGAATAAAGTTTCTTTTGGTCAGGACTTCTTGTAGAAAAAAACCCATTAAATGTGTGAACCTTTTGTCTTAAGAAGCCAGGAATGCCATATCTTCTGGTTGTATCAAAAGTGTGGATTGGTGGTCAACAATCAAAAACTTCCAGTGCCCAGACCTCTGCAGGGCACATACTGCCCTGGCACCTTTCTTTAGCAAAGGGTGAAAAGTACATATTCCCTCCAATTAGCTTATGGTCCTTTAAACTAAGCTTCAAATATTTTTCCAGTTACCCTTTCTTCTACACCTCACAGCAGCAACGTAAAACGTTGATAACCATTGCAAAGTATTTTCTTCATGGCATGAAAAATGTTCAGCCTTAACCTATTCATGTGTTGTTTTCTGCTGGACTTTGTGTCCAGCAGTGGTAGCAGAGAGTTCCTGTGTTGCATGACATCTGAGAATGCGTCAAAAGAAAAATGAACAGGAAAACTCCCTCTGTTAGGAGGCAGGGGTAGGGGGGAGGGGAGGAAAAAAAAAGGGGGGGAAAAGTATCTGTTACATTCCAAAATCAGTCATAATAATGGAAGTTCACTTCGAATAATTGCCAGAGTCAGAATGGACAAACATCTGGCTTTTTCATCCCTAGCTGTACTAACAAAAATATGATATCCTGTTAGAAAAATCACTGATCATCCTAGTTTGTTTTGGCAGTTTTGCACCTTGGTATTTTTCCCTTAAAAAAGAATGTATCAGTACTTTACAGCTAGCATGCCTCCAGCTCCAGGTTCACAGTTCATGTGCTTCTGTGACTTTGAACTCTTCTTTTCCTGAGTTTACCAGCAGACAGCTGCAGCAGAACAGAGATGTTTACATGTGGGGAGTAAATGGCAACTTGCAGCTCAGATTTTCCATTTCCTTTTACATTGTTCAGGAATCCAGGCTCACAATTTGTGTCCTAAAGCTTTGCATCTGACTTGGCCTTTCATAGTACAAATGTTTTATTTTGACATTGATTTGTTGATAGAAAGGGCTGACTAGGGAGAAGCTACTTTGACTAGAAATTACCCTCAGTATACACGAAGTTCAGTTGTGGGTGAAATAGCTTTTTAATAAATATTCTAAACATCACTTTCTGTAAGACTTTCAAGCACTGTGTAAATGTGAGAATAACCTGGAACCACTTTATGCAGCTTCAGCACGATAGATGTATTTTTAGATGGAGAAAAATTACAGGTTTTTTGTTCAGAATGATGATGAAATCTGATTATCTGCTGAAACCATAACACTGTCTATTTAAGCTGTTGTCATGTGTAGATGTGCTTGGCAAGACAGTAATTACATGAAGGAGGTTATGATAATTATAAACAAGAAACAAAACCATCAGAGTGATTTGTTCATTTGCCTGAACCCTGAAGTGGAATTACAGACTCCAGTGAAGAGTTTGTTCTGTCTTTACACCACCTGACAGACTTGTCTCTATTGCCTAACTTCACATTTATGGGCTTTTCCTTTCCCTTTTGTACCTAATTTTGAGACCTATAGTAATTCTGTGTTGTGCTTTGCCTGCTGTTGTTTTGAAACAAGATTCCACGGTTACCTCGATGTGTTAGAACATGCTAGCTTTTGGTCACCCTGCATGCAAGTTTTATGAGAACAAATTATTTGACCTTATTGGATCATTTTGGTGCAGTTTACTTCTAATGTATATGTGTTTATTCATTGCTAGGTTTGACCTATGGCCCACTATTAAAACTGATGCAATGGGAGTGCACTGCTGATACATGAAACTTTAATTTTTAATCTTCATTCCCAATGTTCCTTATGATACTTCGGCTCTAAAATCAAACAGAAGAGTATTTGTAGAATTAAGATTTGCCCTTTTTGTCATCACACAGTGAGAGTCCTGAGAGTCCTAGTTACTGAAAATTATATCCAGAAAATAATCTTTTAGAACTTGTCCAGATTGTTGTTGAGCCTTGGTGGTGCACAAAGGGAATTCGGAATGCAAAGCAGGGCCTGCAAGTTTAGTATCCCTGATCTGAGCCTGCATATGTTTGCCATGGAGTTATGTCCTTAGGCTGGCAGAGCAAATACCTGTATATTTTCTGTGAGCTTGCTGAAGGCAAATCAGTTACCTCTTTACTTTCACTAGAACTGCTTTAGAACTCTGTTTGTGCCCGGAAGATGAAAGCAAGCAGTTAACGTCATGCTGATATCTATTACAAACCCCCTACCTGCTTGCAGGGCAGCAGCCCAGGTAGCCATGATGCATGGGGGTGGAAAAAGGCCACTTGGCAGGGGACAGGATAAACATCCAGCGAGGGGTGGAGCTGAAGCTGGGCAAAAACTGTGCAGGCAGGTAACAGTGGTTGTGTTATAAACCTTCCTGCAGCTGAGGTACAGCAGATCACAGTTACTTAAGTAGATGTTTGTTACCCAAAATCTGTGTCAGGTAACCTGTAATCTATAATTGTCATGTGTTGACAAAGTATATATGAGAAATCATAACCAAAATAAATGGCCCAATTTCTGTTGTTCCATTTAAAGTGATTAGCTGGTTTATCTCATGATTTCTAAATGTAGACTAGCGTGAAACTTCCTATTCAGCGTCTGTGTTTTTCATTGGCGCTTTCATTTGAAAGCAGGAAACAATCTGAAAGTAATTGTATCAAGTGTTTCAGCACAAAGATTTTAAGTTATAATAGCTTGGCATATTCTATCTTCTTACTATTCCTTGGAGGAAATAAAATGGAGTTGCAACTTTCACCCAGGCAGCTTTTCTACTACATCCTGTTTCCTTCCGCACACTGGAAGAAAGCACTGTCGTCTCCCTTTCCCCCGCTTCCAATGAAAAAATTCCATTCTCCGTGTTGTAGCACACGCTCTGGTGAAAACTGGTGTCGTGTTAGCTTTTCAGATGTCAGTACAGTATTTGGGTTGTTTAGGTAAATGCACATTTTGCCCTCCCTATCAAAGGAAAGCGTTGCAAAGAACAGACGGATACTCACAGCTGCTCAGATAGGTGGCCGCCTCACAGCTCTCCTGACCATGTGCCCTGGCTGCCTACACTGTCCAAAGGGTGGCTTGTACCTCCCGAGAGAACCATGAAGTACTGTGTGAGCAGTTGCTGTATTTACTGGAAGGCTGACATCTCCCCTTTTCTCCCACTGAAAGGCAGACTTGCAATCCCCTTTTCTCTGAGGAAAATTGACCCTTGAAAAGGCTTGGCATGAAATGGATTAACTCCCTGGAAATCTTTGTTTGGAAATGTTAGGAGACTGCTATGTATATATGCTGGCAGTCTCTGGAAGAGACAAATTATTTTCCCACCCTCTCAAGCACTTGGTAGTTTATCTGTTGTTTATATTAAGGATTGATCGTGGTTATATATTCCTGATTCAGAGTTCTCATTAATCACCCTATGCCACATAAGAGATTGGAGAAAAAGAATAGGGGTTACTGAAAAGCAGAAATGTGATCCCTAGCTCTACTTTTAATATGACTTATCCTGACATCAGCTTTGCTCCTATGAGTTACTGTGTTTTTGTAAACCTCCTTTTTTTTTTTTTTTTTTTTTTTTTTTTTCCATGTTTGGTATGTCTATTTTTCTCAGGGCTATCTGGGAAAAAAAAAATTATATACTTATTACAATGATTTAGAGGCATGTTAATCGTGATACTTGCCATGTTACTATTTCAAGAGGTCCCTGCCCCCACTCAGCATGCCCACCCCCTCGTTTGCTAATGCTTGCTTCCTCTCCCAGCCCCAGCAGCCATTTCCTCCCTCAGAGCAGATCCACGCAGGCAATTGTTCAACCCTGTGCAAAATGAAGAAGAGGTGGAAAAAGACCAGTGGGGTGAGGACAAATGCCCAAAGGCTGTGACTTCCTAAAGTGCATGGGCTGCCAACAGAGAGGTACTTTCTGCCACAGCAACAGAGCAGATCTGTACCTCCTCCTCCTTGACCCTACTGAAGGTTTCCAACCCTGAAATGTTCAGTCAGCTGTTGTGGTCACTTCCCTTCCTAAGCATGGGAGACAAAACTGCTGGCAAGAGGGAAAGAGAAGGGAATTTACTGGTTTTTACAAGTTGATTATGAGGGTTATAAGAACACGTTACCAGCCCTGGAAGCCTCTGGAGCAAGTATTTTCACACCCTGACTTGTCAGCCTGAAGGTCCTTCACATCTTTCAGAGGCATGCATTGAGCCCAATTCATTAGTGTGTTCTGGTGGGAAATTGTTCCATTGGCAAATTTTCAACCAACGGGAGATTAAATCCCTTGAATTTTTTTATTTGCTTTGTGCTTGTGTTTGTCTAATAAAAAGAAATTATTTGGATTTTAAAAGAAGCAGTTGAAATAATTGCTGTGTGACAAATGAGAGCAAATTCTCTCTGAAGAGACTGATACAATATAATACAGATGATCTTCTCTTTATTTGTAGCTCCATTAAAAATACTTTGCCAGGTGTATCTTAATTCTGGACAAATTTTTCTCTTGAGTCATGTTACTTTCATGTCTGCCTTCTTTGGTGCAAAATCCCATTATTAAATTCACTGTTTAACAGCATATTCAATACTGCTAATTTGTGTTTATAATTAAACATTCTCTCCACAAAAGCAAGGGATGACCAGAAGTTCTGCAAACTTAGAAGAATTTGGGTCCATTAGTTGTGATGAAAACACATTTTTAGTGAAATCAAAGTAGGATAAATAATATAGGAAAGTCCTATGTCTGTGAGAATCTGCAAACATTTCAAATGTACAGAAACAATTATTTTAGAGGACTAGATTTTTTTAAATACTTTGATTCAAACTAATTTAGATTGCTTGGATTTTTTCCCCCCATGTGACTACTTTTGATGACATATTGTACATATCAAGAATAAGAGAATTTATTTCTGGGTTGGGAATAGGTTTTTAATCAGACTCAGTAATGTAAATAGACCTCTATTTGAAAGTTCATTCAAAACTGAGTACTGGTGTATATTTAAGTGCACTGTATGCTAAAGTAGAAATATCCCCCAGTGTTTAACCAAAAGCATGTTTAATGTGTGGTTTTGTTTTGTTTTTTTAATGTTTAACAGTAACTGAAGCTGGCTTTGGTGCTGACATTGGGATGGAGAAATTCTTCAACATCAAATGCAGAGCGTCTGGCTTGTTTCCCAGTGTGGTTGTACTTGTTGCTACAGTGAGGGCTTTGAAGATGCATGGAGGTGGGCCAAATGTAAGTTTTTGCACCTTTCTTGGAAAATAAAATTGTTGCTAATATTTGAAATAAGTAAAATATCTTGATTTAAGGAATATTTGGGGTAGCCTATGGGGCAGTATTTAGATAACCCCTCTGAGATACCTCGTTATATAGATGTGACCTCTGAAGTTAATGCAGGAAAAGCACAAATAAAAGAAGAGGGACGACAGAGCTCTGAAGAAGTACTGTATCTTCCTAAGCTAGGAAAGCTTGTTGACATGAAAAAAAAAGCTGTAAGAGATAAATATCTATATTCTTTTTCCTGCCTTTTGAAATAGCTTTTTAAAGTGCACTGAAGTAGTCACAGGCTGGGAAATTTGGCAACTGAGGAGCAATGAGAATCAAATTCGGGTTGCAGTGTGTGAGTGGAAGTAGAGAACATTGTTAGTGAAGGTTTTGAGATTTCTTTCACGCCAGTAATTGGTACCCATTACCCCTTCTGTCCTTTTATTTTGCTCAGGTTAATTTCCTCAGAGATGCTGAAGTAACTGATAAAATTTTGCAAATGTTTTCCTGGTGTACCAAAAGCCACCAGTGTATCATTTTTTGCTATTTAAGCCACAAAGAGACTTCTACCAATTACTGATTGTACAAGTGCTCCTCAATTGTGCAGTCAGATCAGACTCTGCTAGCCAACTCTGCTAGCCAAGTAGACAGACACTGAAATTAATTCCTGAAAACACTTTCATCTGCCCAGCAGCATGCTAGAGAGTGATGCTGCCAGGGAAACAATCTCACTGGGTGAAAATACCAGAGCTGTTTCCACAGCCACAAAATTTTGCAGTGCATGGTCTCCTTTGCAGCGAAACGTCTCTAAGAGTTAAAGCTGAGCTGTCATTTTGCAGTCTTTCAGGTTGATATAATTACAGGACTTCCTGTCATTTTAGTCCACTTCTAATGCACCTCTTCTTTATTTTTAATTATATTCTTCCATTCCTTACAAGGCAGGCATATTGTCACACGTGTTATCATTCAATCTAGCAAAAATAGGACTTAAATATATCTCAGTAACTGTTTCTATTTTTGTCTGAGTTGCGTCTTTAGACAACTAAGTTTAAAGTTTTTGTTTGTTTACAAATGCCATGCATTCATCACAGAGGCATGTAGAGTACCAGATACTTTTACTGGGAGGTTAACTATAAAATGGACCAGTGCTAGAGACAAAAGTGAGTAAGTCCAGTGCTTGAGATTGATGTATGTAGTCCTTGGAGACTCAATGTGAGTATCCTGGTGATACTCTTTGCATGTGTACCTTTGTGCTTTCCAGCAAAGTAAATTACTTGCATGCAGTTCCTTGCCACGGGCAGCAATTATAGGACACTTAAAGATGATGTTCCTCTTCTAGTTGTCTGTGTTGCTGTTATTTCTTCAGCCAGCTGTTGGAGGTTGCTGTCCATTGTCTTTGCACTGCTGGTGTCTCGTAACAACATGTAGAATGAAATCCAATGACCTCTCCTTTACTGCGTCTTTTGCAACTAGTTGCTGAGTCACTACCTGCATCTTGCTACCCAAATACAACAGGAAGTGTTGGTATTCTTTGTGTACTGGTGAAATAAAACAGAAGTTGCAGACAGGCTATGATGTTTTGTGCAATGTACGTGTTAATGGGCAGTATAGAAAGTAGGCAAAAGTGCATTTCAGACCCTCTAGGGTTAATGGCAAGTGTCAATCTATGATGACTTTGTTTATTATCCCAGGTAACTGCTGGTGCACCCTTGAAGAAAGAATACACAGAAGAGGTAAGAGGATTGGTTGTAAAAATTAGGAGAGGTTTGTTTAAAGGAACAAAATAATGTGGTATAGGGAGAATCAGAACTTCTTGTTCCCCTGGCTGGATAGCGTGCAGCTTCAGGTTTGACAATAGCATGCTCTGATGCTGACATTCAGTGAACATCTTTAGTAGGCACTGCCAACAAGTAAAGCCATCTGATCCTCCCTCAGCCCGATTCTATTATCCCTCTTGGATGTGTTGTTTGTGTGACGGCATGATGGATTATTGTGAGGAACTGAGCTAGCTGAAAAATAACCTTTTTTCAGTAGTTTTTCTGGGACCACTGAGTTTTCATGTTGGTCAGCATACAGGCATTTATAGAAGAAAGAGAGCAGAGTGGTGTAGGGGTCAAAGACATTCCCTGAAACTAATGATAGCATAACCTGTTCATTAAACAAGTTGATTCTCTGCTTCACATTTGGGCTTGGATGTCACTCTTCAAACAAGTGTGAATTCTACTGGTTTGTTTTCTTCGTTACTTCACTGTAGCCAAGTTCTGGTCTTCTGCTTGTATGAAGCTAAGGATACGTGTTTTGTTAGAATTAAGACAAGGTCTACAAAGTGTGAGGTAAAACAGTAAATAAGGAAATGCAGTAATGTGCTTTTATCTGGGATATGTATGTATATATAGATTAAACTATATATCTAACTCATCTGTATGTCAATCCCCACCCCACTACTGTAGTTTTATAAACTTTGTAAGCAAGAGACTAACAGCTCTTTCACAATCATAACAAGCAACCAGTCAGCAGCTGTACCATCTCCTGGTGTCCCAGAAGAGCACAATGATTTGATGTACAAGCTTTGTACACTGCTAGTTACTTAAATATGTCTGTTGCTTATTAATTGAAATAAGAATTAATAAGGGCAAAAATTCTTTTGTCTGGAAGCTTTTCACTTGCCTGCAACTATCATGATCAACACTGTTTTGTTCACTTTAACTTATGGAAAATTCTTTGGCTGGAGAAGACTTTATGTATGTTACCATTTCTATTGATTTTTATTTAATTGCACAGAACCTCCAGCTGGTAGCTGATGGCTGCTGTAATCTACAGAAACAGATTCAAATTACTCAGCTCTTTGGAGTTCCTGTTGTGGTTGCTCTAAATGTCTTCAAGTAAGTCTATTCTTTGATTACTTTTGTGAATAAATACACAGTTCGAATTTCTCACTTTTCTTCGTTTTTAAATTAATGAACTTTGGCATAAAGAAAAGAAGCTATTACAAATTTTCCATTTTTCATCATGAATATAAAGATATTTACCTCCTTAGCTTGTTCTTAAGGTTTCAAAACCAACAAAAAGTATATACTATTCTGGAACTGATAATCTTCCATGTTAATTAGCTATAACAATTACATAGAGTTTTCTTGCAACATATAAATACATAAACCGTGTATAAATGCATTATGCATATGGCACAATTTCTATATAGACTTGCTTTACCATTGCTGATGGTGGAATAAGGCTAGGTTTATAAGGTTATAAAAGAGAACTAATTAAACAAAATAATGAGACGGAACTGTTTGCTTGGCAGAACTGACTCTCCTGCTGAGGTTGATCTTGTGTGTAAGATTGCAAAGCAGTCTGGAGCATTTGATGCTGTGCCCTGCAATCACTGGTCCGCTGGTGGTAGAGGAGCAGTGAAATTAGCTCAAGCTGTGGAAAGGGCAGCCAATCAGAAAAACAGTTTCAAATATCTCTACAACTTGGAGGTAAGATTTTTTGGGGTTTTTTTTGGGTTTTTTTTATGAAAGCATTCTGCATCAGAATCAGGTTTAAACCAAGAAGAACATTGCAACAGTGATCCAATATACTTGGAAAGGAACTTGCCTTGGTTTCAAATCACAAAGGCTGCAGAGAACAATCTGTGGCTTGTCTAACCAGAGAGCAGGATACTTGCTGGTAATGACTGTTGTTTAGTGCACTGAGCGTGATGGGTATTGCACCACGTTGTGGCTTCCTGAAGCGCTCACTCTCTGTATGAGAAGGATGTAAGAGGATGGCCTCGCTCATCCTGCATGTCTGCCCAGCCCAGCCAGGTCAACACAGAGAAAACGCACTGCCTTTACCAGCACCTGCTTACACAACACAGCTCTCAGATGAACCTGAAGAGCAGAGGTGACCCAGTCCTGTTCCTTCTCTGCTGATGATCAGATTGGAGTCTGCTAGTGCAATATGACACACACAGTATTTGGGTCACTGCTGCTGTCGGCTTTAAATCCTCAGTCTACCCAGGGACAGCTCCTAGTCCCCTTGGCTTGCTCCAGCTGATGGCACCCGAGTCCACAAGCTCCTGCGTTTCAAGGCTCACTCCAGCTGCTGGCACTCAGACATTTCCTCCTGCTCTCTAATGCTCATACATACACATCTAGAGCAGAGAGCACACCCACACAGAAGGGAGTCAGAAATCAGATTTAATGAGAATAGAGCATAGAGTGGTCCTTGAGCAAAGAGCTCAGCTAGTCAGACTGCTGACAAGGCAGACACCTTTACACCACACTGGCGCCTTCTTCCTCATTTCACTCTTTTTTTTTCCCCACACTTGCTCCTTTTTGATCCACCTTGATTACTCCCTTTGCCCATCTTTGCTCCTTCTACTAAACAATCTTTACACATTCCCATGATCCCCTTTGAAAATCGCATCATAAGGTTTACACCGTCCCAAAATCCGCTTGTTCATACATCCCATAGAGTCATGTGCTGCTGTAGGCAACCACTTCCTTTCATCTACAAAGTTTTCTGATCAAAGAGTCTCCCCACTGACTGACCTTGGTGCATTTCACACCAAGGACAGTAGTCTCATCTTCCCTTTGGACAGGAAACAGGCAATTCAAAGCCCTCTACTTTTCACTGATTAGGTTTTTCCACCAATTACATTACTGGGGTTCCTCCACCTATCATTGTTCCTCTGATCCTTGCCGGGGCTTTGTGTCTAATTTGCTTAGCCCTTAGATAACCTAACAAATGATAGTGTAGTCCAAGTTTCAATCCTATGTCTGCCAGAGATAGTGACTCTTTTTCCATGTCTTGGAGACTTTGTTATTGCACTTGTCTGCAAGGTAACATCGCAGCATTGCGAGCTGTCAAGAGGAGTAGCTTGCAAAGAAGGGCTGCCTGGGCCCTGGAAGCTCCATGCTGGAATACCACCGTGGTGACAGAACATTTGGAGGGAAATATTGCCAAAAAGGTTATACAAAAGATTTCTCAGGACCTTCCTAGCTATCCAAATGTGGGAGGGTTTAAATCTGGGCAGCCAAACGGACTTCTCTGGCTCCAAGGCTTTGAAGCCAATTTGACAAGGGCTGTCAGATTTCAGATCCTGTGCCTTAATTGACTGTACTGGTTAAGTTTCTTTAGAAAATGTTTGAATTATATTTTTTTAACAAAAGAACCTCAGTTTCATTCTTTTAAATGGCTGAAAATTCCTGTTTTGATTCTTCTCTCCAGAAAAAAGTTCAGCTTGAGGTAGATATGCCCTACTGTTGTCTTTCATTCTCCCTTCTCCTTGATATCCTTGATATCTCCCTGTATCTGTTGCACCCATTTTATTTCTTCTTTCCATGTCCCCTGCTGGTTTTCAAAATGTCAGTAATGCAGACAACTCCTACCAATATTAACCAGTGCCTTGACGGAATAGAGGGAAATATGTTGGGAGTATTAGTGCTGCTGCATCTACTCAAGGCATTTTGGCCGTGCAACTTTTTTACAGCTGAAATATGAGCAATGTATCTTCCTTTCTAAGTTTGTCTCTTCTGAGGTGCTCTGGAAACTGAAGCTATCAACTTACGGGGCTTGCGTAATAACAGAGAGAAAAAAAATTCGTTGAGAAATATATGCAATAGTTTTACCCACTGGACACTTGTCTTACACAGATAGCACATTAGCATTGGCCAAGTCACATCCTTAGGCTCTGATGTCACTATATACTGTGTAGCTTACAATCTTGTGGTATGCATGAGTAAAAAGGATTGGTAAGGATGGACTCTTAAGTCTAAAGAAAACGAGATTGGTTTCTACTTTAATGTCTTTCCCAGGCACATCGTTTCATGCCGTGTTGCATAAACAGCATGATCTTAAGCACAAAGGGAACGAATCACCGCTTTACATCAACTTAATATCCCATAACTTCACAAAAGTATCATAAGCCTCAAAAATATATTGAAGGGATTTTATAAAAACATACTACGATTTTTAAATACTGTAAAGAAAGTAAATTCAGGCCAACAAAAACAGTAAAGTTCAGGCTTCTGTTTCATTCTTAATGTGCGAAGGACAGGGAATGAAGCAGTTGGAGTAGGAGAGTGAAACAGCAATGCGGTCACTTGTACAGTATGTAGGTCTATTGGTTACTAGGCTCACAGAAAAGTGAAGGAAAGCCACCTCACCCAAATGAACCTGCCCAGATATTAATCAAGATTGTAATAAGATTTTTTGGGGGGGATATACTGTTCAAAGGGATAAAATTAAGAAATTTAAGAAAGATGAGGTAGTAAAGTGGGATTCGGGCAGATGATTTTCCCCCATCGTTGTGCCTAAAGGGGGTCTAAGTGAAAGGACATAATTCTATCCCTCATCTAACTGCTAATTTGTCCAGTTACTTGAACACTGTTATGTTCTAGTTGCCTCAAGTTTGATGGGATTTGAGCTGTGGTTGGATTTTTTCCTGTTTTCTTTCCCATTCGGAAGGTCAAAGAGGGGAAATATTCTGTATAAAACCACTACCATGTCCTTCATATATCAGTCTGTCTTTATGAAATTACTCTTCTTTTTACTACGTCTCCATTTAATCCTTTGTCTGTGCACCTTGTTTTCATGTCTGGAAAACTAAATCAGAGTTTTCTTCTAAAGCTGGCTATAATTAGATCAACTTCCAACAGGACAGACCACTATAGCCAAAACCAGGTTCATTCAGTAATTTGATGTTTTGTTGGAAAGCATCGCCCCCGCTTTAAAAAAAACAAACCTTAAAGCCTATATATGTAGAACTGATTTATATCCTTTTTAACTACTTAGAATAAAGTTTGCAGTAAACTATGTTATTAGTATACAGTCAGAGATTTAATTAGAGGATAGTCCAGGTCAAGTGTGCTCTCTTTGTTTTGTTTTGTTTTGTTTTTTCCAATGGCATGCATCTCTCCAGTGCTTTATGTCATTTCCAAATGTATCTCTGAAAACAAAGGCTTCCTTGAAAGGTTTAATGTGTATAATGTGAGAAGAACAAGAAAGTATTTTCTAGATCTGTTAAATACTGGTAAAAAGTTGGAAGATTAGCTTTGGTTTTTTTCTGAATCCTGAGGTATGGTTATACATTTGTACCATTTTTGTGATACCAAAGCATGCACTGAATGACTGGTTTTAGACATTGGACACAACCCAGTTGTGTCAGTTCAGGACTCAGTCTCTGCTAAGCTGTCTTGTTCAGTATCATATCAAGCTAGTCTAATTGTAAGACTGTGCTTATTATATTCCTTGAAGCATCTATTTTGGTCTGTTTAAATTTCCTTGGGTTTAGCTCCATGACACACTGTTCTATAGTCCCACTTTTAGATAAATTTTCAGGTTCTCTTTATCTATTTCTCTAAGCAGGCAAGCTAGCTTTTTTTTTTTTTTATCCAGTGGCTGATGCTTGTAGTTTGTCTTTTTTTTTGGTCTTGATTCTAGCAAGGATTTGTTTGACATTTGGTATTAGATGAACAAATATTTTTGGGGAGTTGAAATGAGAACAGAATAGCTTATACATGGTTTTGGGAATCTGTATCTGTACCAGTGTCATGTTATGAATAGAGTACAAGATGTGACCTTTGACAAGTACTGACAGCACCGTTGCCACTGTAGAAATGTAAGAAAATTGCATGAACAGATACAGTGTGCCATGAAATGCTTACAGTATTAGGAAGTGCGCGGGGTGAGGTGGGTAGTTCAGGAGCAAGGATATGTTTTCATATGATAGGCTCCACAGTTTATAACATAGTTTAAAAGATTACTGGCAGTAATTGAACTAAATACTACAGTATTGTGTGGGTTTAGTATGGATTTTTGTCCCCTCTGCACAATAACCTCTCTTAATTTACTGTTGAGTTGTTTTCTTGCAGAGTATTTCCCTTCAGTGCTTGAAGGATGGGGTTTTTTAAAGGCCTTGTGAACTCTCTATGAAATAATCTGTGGTGGTTTATTTTAACATATATTCGTGCTGCATATGGAAAATATCAAAATAGCAACCCTCTTATCACTGTTGACTTCCCTTCTGGGTTCACTTTTCTTGAAGTATGGGTCTTTAAGTTGCAGCAGAAAGCCATTACTCAAAATAAAGTTGACTGATCCATTAAAAGTAAGTTTAGATAACTAGGGGGAGGAAAGAAGAGGATGGAAATGTACGCATCCCATTCCTGAGTTTCTCTGGCCGCTCTTGGCCAGGAGTTGCTTGCCTGTTGAGTAACCTGCCTTCTTCCACTGTCCTGGTCTTCTTTTTTTTATCTGTGGTGAACTCTCCCTTGACTTACAGAAGCCCTCCTCAACCTGGGGCAGGAAACATAGGCCTGAAAGAAAGCAGGCATTAGGTTTTTATGAGTTACACTGCCCCTTCCTGCAAGGCAGCTTTAGTGCCGTGGGCTGAGGAGAAGGATAAGCATATGGCATGAGGCACGATCAGCATATCTGGCTGGTCAACAAGTTAGCATTGTCCTCTTAAAAGAATGACACGGTAACCTGACAAGTGTTATTGAAGAGCCTCAAATCACCTGATTTATGCTGCATTGGAAAGCTGACTTGAAGAGTGTAAAGGTCACAAATTGGAGGGCGGAAAAGGGACTGTTTCAGTCTTCCAAGTTTGTCAGATGACACCTTTTTTTGACAGTGCTCTCTCCTTTAGGTAATGTCATGATAAATGAAAATACTTTCAGGTTATGCTGTGAAAGTTGATTGCACAAGTGTTTTGGAGGAGTACAGTGTATTGCCTGGCCTGCCTGCAGAACAAAGGCGAGCCTTCTCGGCTTGGGGCCGTCTACTGAGAATGAGGTTGAGTAGCTTCACTTCTCAGGAAGGCATTCAAGCAGTTAGCAACCTCAACACTGGTGTTTTTCTTCCCCTGCTGGGAGCATAATAATAACTTGGGCAAATCTGGAGCATCTGAGCCCACAGTTTGGCTACCCCTGTGGGGTCAGCACAGCCCTGCCTCAGTTGTGTTGTGGCAGTATGGTGTGGGCTGTCGCTTATCTCATTTCTTCCAGTCTTCGCTTCAGCTGTCACAGACAATGGGTCACTCAGGGGGGTCTAAGGATAGCATTGAAACAGGGAAAACTCTGCTGGGAGCTGCTTTCTCTGTGTTATTTTCTCTTCCACCCTCTGGCCACGGCCTCCAATAGCAAGAATGAGGTGTGAGTAATGAAGGAGGAAGAGCCCTGTCAGTGGAGAAGAAGGCTCCTTGGGAGGAGAGGAGGAGAGGCTCAAAGAGGAAGGCACAGTCAAGTGGGCCTGGGTTTGAGGCTGCTGACCTCCTGGGCAATGACCTGAGGCACAGTGTTTCTATCGTTTGTACACTTGTCATCTTTTCAATACCAGTGGTTGAACGGGCAGTGCGGGGTGGGATGTCAGGGGTATTTTCTGTTTCTTCCACTAATACCACGAAGTCGCTAAGCCATGAAAGCCATCCATCGTGTGTCTGCTGTCACATCAGCCCAACATACCTCTGCTCGTTTGCCTAGGAGGCAAATAACTTCTGTGTTTTTCTTATACAGCACAGAGTTCAGTCACATGCGGACCTAATGGAAAGTCCTTAAGCATTACTGGGGTAGGAAGAAATAAAATTATGTATGCTCCTCACTGCAACTTTTTTTGATAATTGATGGAGATCATTTCTCATCTTGAAATGCAGGCTGTGCTGCCCTCCAGGGTATGCTAATCTTTAAATTATTTTCCCCCTCCCCTCTACTGCTAGTAAGCCATCTAGCCGTGAAGCCACATTAAAGAGAAATTCCATAGGGCTGTACCACCCACTCCTCCCACTCCTATCAAAGAGATTTCGGTGGTGTCTGGACGCTTCTTTCACTGAATTGGGTGCTCTACGGTTGGAAGCTATTTTTCTTCCACTCCATCTCTTTATTTGTGGATGCAGGCTCTTGACGGCACTGCACTTTTATGTTTGTTTTCATTATTTCCCTATTCTTCGTGTAAAGCAATTTTCTTAGGCACAGCTGGGGTTTCAAAGTTGGGGAAATGGAAAATAAATCTCTAAGGCCACAGGCTTAGGTGTTGATTCACAAACTGTTTAACTTGAGTGAATATGCTTTTCCACAAATTAAAAAACAAACCCTTGTCCTGTGCCAACAAAGGAAGAGGAGTGCTAAAGACTTGGAAATCCTTTTGTCAGCCACAGATCTTCTGGAACCAGAATATACAGATACTTTAATAAATGTGTTTTTATTTTATCCAAGGGAAAAGCTAGAAGTAGGAGTCTGAATGTGCAGAGTCAGCTATTGTTTTAGCACTGCACTCTGTCACCCCACACAGCACCTTCAGCCATACTCCCATCATGTTTTCATTTGGCAGCTTCCCAAGAAGAGGAGTGAGTGATGTCTGCATACTGTTTCACTTAGCCAACCAGTGATTCTTTTTTATTGCTTTCAGTGAATGTGCAAGTTAAAATTTAAAAGCAAAAACGCCACTGCCTTGAATTTTGAATTATTTTAAGAATTTCTGTTAAAACACAAGCAGCATAGTAACAATAAGCCCAGCGGTTGTTACCTTATAATTAAACTACTGGTAATTACAAATAGGCAGAGAGACTGAAGTGAATGTTTAAAGTGTCTGAAATATGTGTAAGTTACAAGTGAATAGTGCTATTGTATATTCTCTGGTTTAAACACGTGTTTTTTCAACAGAACCTTAAGTTTTGTCAGAGAATATAGTAGTTTTAAATATTTATGTTGTGTGAATGTGAAGACGTCCTTTCAGACAGTGCTACACACGTGGGCATTCACCTACAGTATTCGATTTAAACTAGATAATACCAGCACTTCTCAAAGTAGTGTGGCTTAGCTGCAACCTAGTGGAAGATAGTATGACTGGGGACTTACTGCTATTGTCTCTGGCTTTTCAGAGATGTTTTCTCTTGGACTCTTCTGGTGAGGAAGTTGGAGGGAAATGTTTAAAAGCAGAAGAAATGAAGGAGGAAGGGAACATGGGTTGTTTTCAGCAGTCTCAGGGATTGGCTATGGGGAGTTTAAAAAATTACTTCCTTTTCCAGTAGCCAAAGAGCTTAGAAAGTCAGGTGTCCAAATTAGGGTACAAAAGCTGGGAATCTCGAGCACAGTCCCAGACCAGATCCTTGCAAATTTGCATGTTTTGTTTCACTTAGTACTTGGCAACAAGACTGATTTTAGGAATCCCAGCCAAGCTGTGTGTCCCTGCCCCAACCTGCTGTTTCTGCTTGTACATTTCAGGGATCAGATTTGAACAGTTCGAGCAATTCTTCCTGCTTTATACTGGCTTTGCCTTTACGGTAAACTGGATATGTGAACTGATATGGGATGCAATAGGTATTTTTTCCTACATTTATGTTTTAGCCTGGATCACTTTCTCTAGTATGTGCAGCTGCTGTCTATGGAAGCTGGTCTGCTGTCCATGGAAGCTCTGTGTGGAAAATTGATCATCTGAAGTCTGCTGTTATAGCTGATGTAAGAAATGAAGAGTGAAGGCAATATGAGGAAAGGCTAGCAGAAATGAAACGCTATTAAGTTACATTTTGGTAAAAACCTTGCTGTTGATAGGATTAGAGGAAAGAAGATTGTGTAATAAATGGCACCAGTTTGCACTAATATCATGTCTTGCAAGTGAGATGGACTGGAAGTAGCAGTACGGCTGGATGACAACACTGGTATGATTTCATCTTAGATAATCAATTCAGTCTTGGGAATGACAGACTTGGGAATGACAGGCTGTCCTCTTTATAGTGCTGATTGCATAGATTAATCGTTCTCTTTCAAGTAGTGAAATATGCAGCTGCACAGATACTGTTTTTGTGAAAGCAGTTTGTGCACTTCTGCTTTACCACTTGTTATGTTTTAGCCACGGAGAAAATCCTGTTTATGGTATGGGTGCTTGTGCTTGCCTTAGAATAAGCATATGGCTTTGGTAAATAAATATGTGAGATTTCAGAAATTGTCTCTAGCAGGACTGACAAGATTGGTTGTTATTGATAGGAATCTCAAAGCTACTGAATTATCAGCAGATATTTATACCGCGTGGCCCTGTAAAACCTTCTCATGGTCAGTGTAAATTTACATTGAGTATTTTATGTTACCTTTTTCTTTAGAAGCTAAAATTGAATTTTGAATGAATTCTCTGAAACTGCCATAATTCCTTCAGCATTAGTACTAATAGTTGCATATCTATAAAAGTCAGGCTTTATCTAAGTCCATATTGTCTATAGTCTATCTGTCACCTGTTCTTCACCTAAATATACTTACTTGTCTAACATTCACAACTTTGCATCAGGGAAATGAGAAGAGGAATAGCTTTTACTGCTGATTCTAAACCTCTCATCCTTTTGACACTCTGGATATTTTATAAATTTCATTCTCACCCTAGCTGTCCAGGTAGCAGAGATGGGTGCATCTACACGCACCCTTCAGATGAGACTTTTCATCCTGCTTCCATTAAGGTTGTTTTACTGATGCCCTGCAAATAGGTGCATCAGTGTAGATAGGCATTGGAGTTTGCAAGTGGGAATGAACAAGTGTTCAGGAATTTCCTAGGCCATTGTAGAAAATTCTCAAATTCTCAGACAAAAAAAAAAAAAGGAAGAGATGTTGTCCTGGTTCCAGCCAGGACAGGCTTAATTTTTGCAGTAGTGGGAGGGGGCATGGCTAGGAGCAAGAGGTTATTCTATTCCTCCTCATATCGTTACTGTTACTGGGGTGGGGGAAAGGGAGTCTCTTCTGAGCAGAAGGGCTTCCAGTCCAGTTGAGTAAATGTGGGAGAGGGAGCCGTCCAGTTTTGTCTATTATCAGAGGGTTTTTTCTGTGTGAATCATTTCTTTCCTTGTACCCTCTGTCATTAGTATTGTTACTGATTGTTCTGATCTCATTGCTGTTTCTGTTTGTTTTCTTATTTCATTGTTGTTTACAGTAAATCATTTTATCTCAATCCATGATCTTTGCCTTTTGTGTCTCCAATTTTCCTCTCCATCCCACTGCAGCAGGGAGGGGGCAAGGAAAGCAGGAGGAAGGGGAGAGAGAGGTGTGTGGTTTGGAGAGTCTCGGTGGGGGCACTGAACTGGGGAGTGCCATTCCTAAACCATGACAGATGTGAAATTATTCTTTCTTTTAAGTATCTTAGATATGTGGTTTGTGCTGGCATGTATTTGACCAAAATGTGTGAAGTACAAATACGTAGCTCACAGGATTTTTTCCAGATAAGTCTGGCATCAGGTGGAGCAAAAATCAAGCTTAAAATCCCTTAATGATTTAGTTACTTGTGCAATATCCCTCTATTTTTCAGCCCCTTTGGCTTTGATGAAACACTTTTCCATGTGAATTAGCATTGTTAGTACATGTGGTGGATGCCTTTGCCCATCAGTGAGAGTATTTCGATAGTGAAGTGCTGAATAATCAAGTTTCATTGAAAACCTAAAGCTAAACTTGCCTTTAAAGGCCAGATAAGAAAAAGTAAGAACTATTCCTGTAAGTCTTTTAAATATGCAGACTTCTGCTATGGCATATATATAAAATGTCTCTTGAATTAGTCGAACTTCTTTTCTGATTAATACCATTATGTCACTTTCAAGCAAAATGAATTTTTATTTCTCATGTAGAGCACCAGGTGTTTTTTCTTTGGAAAACACTTATTTAAATTGAAGTTTCTCAGCAGTATTACTTGATAACTGAAACACAGGAAACCTTTCAGCTTGAAATGCCCTGTTACACTGATTCTAAGTAGCTAATGCCTTAAAAGCTCCACTAAATACTAGGAAACAGGTGGATCCTTAGCATGGTGTAGTGTACTCCTTTCCCTACTCCTGAAACTTCAGGAAGGAAGCATGTCTGAGAGTGTGCATGTACATGGACTGTGTTAATGTGTATAGTGCATCTGTGCCTCCCTGCCGGTTTCTGTCTGAATTTGGCTCATCCAGGACTCGTCTTCTTTGTGTTTTGAGATTAAATGGGCTCAAACTCTCCCCTGACACCATGCATGTGGCCTCACCTGCTTCTATGCGCATGCTTTGCAAATACATGTGACAGTCTCAGAGAACCACATGAGTTTGCTATTCACACTGCTACAACTCCTTCCCCAGTGGTGAATCTTCTGAGGTTGCATTTGCAAAATTTGAGATGTGGGTACTGACCTGAAAAGTATTTGAAATTCTGTTTTTTAAAAACAAAACAAACAAACAAACAAAAAAATCAAACACCAATAAGCAAACAATAAATCCATAGGGATACCATTTGACTGTCCAGCTCGAACTCAGACTCAGCCATGCAAGACACTGCACACATCCCGGGAGGAACAGGATGCAACCACTGTCATTAAAGCAGTTTCTTCTGATGCTAGCCAGAGCCCTGCTGGGTTTTGTTTGGAAAATACAGCTATGGTCATTGGAAGGAGGCTGAAGGTGCAGTAATTATACTGCTGTCAAATTAGTTTGAAATATTTTGACACAAATGCAAGTTGAATCTAAATGTACATCTCCATCTCAGTGAATTTACTGAGGTTTAAGCAGAAGGCTGTTAGTTTTGATGCTGGCCTGCTGACAACAGGGAATGGAATGCCTTTTGCCTTTCCATTTGCCACTGCTGTTAGTCCTTGACTGCAAGCAAACAGCACCCAAAAGACAAATTAACAGACGTGTTTTGCATTTCTCCCACTGTGTTCAAAACTGCCATGGATATGAATGTATTTAGTAATGACCCTGAGAGAAGTTTTCCTCTTGTGCTGGTTATCCATGACACTTAAGTATTTCACTGAGCTTACTGCTGCCAGGAATTTTATCCAGGCTGTTTGCAATGCATTATCTCCAATTCTGATTAGATTTTTTTTTTTTTTTTGCACTGGTTGGATTCCTGTGAAAAGCCTGAAGTGGCATAATGTGACATTATTCCACCCAATTAAGGTGCAATATCACAAAGTGAGCACATTCAGAAAGTGACCTGCGGAACCTCTTTAAATCTCTCTTTGAAATTTCAAATCTGAGGGGTGATGTTGTTTGAGCCTTAGCAGCTTTTAACTGCCTTACATTTAAACTACTTGAAAATCTGGTGAGCGTCTTCTCTTGTGATGTCTCTGTTATTGGAGTTCTTTATTAATAGAAAATTTAATTTTTCTAAAATTGAATCATAAATACAAAAAAGGTTGATCTAACACAAACCCTTCAACTGATGTATCTTTGCAGAAAAACCATTACTTCTAGACAGGCATTGCAAAAATGTGATTAACTGTGGAACTTCCTATAAATGTAGCAGGTAAAGTTCGTTATTCACAAATTACTTTCTTGCCTGTTTTAGAATAAAATGAAATACTTCTATTTTGTGTTCTGGTGCTTTTTGTATTGCTTGAGATTACCAAGTCTTCTCCCTCAAGTTGTCTCTCTTTAGATCTTGTTCAGCACTTCTTCCACATGTGTTCTTAATTAAATATGCTAGACTACAAATCACTGATGGCATATTCCCTGGAGTACTGCACACATCTCTGGCCATCTATAGTCAGCACTGAAGTAGCTGAACTGGAGGTATGATCCTTCCTCCATCACCCTGTTCCTATTGAAAGAAGTCAAAGAGGATGGCTAGCGTAAAATAGGCTGTAGGGTTCACAGTTGCTGTGTCCAAAGTCATTCAAAACAAAAGCAGAGAGAAAGAGGAGAGAGTTATTTACTCTAAATACTCAAAAATGATGGCACGAAAAATAAACGTGTGATAAGACCACAAAAAACTGTTTGCTGAAAATCTGTTAAAAGGATTTTTAACAGACTGAATGTGAGAGTCTGCATCTGCCTTCAAAGAGAAGCCATGAGGCAGAACGTGTGATCAGTTTATGCTGAATAACATGATACGAATACTCTTGGAGACTGAGATTGAACTTAGTGACTTGAGGTTTCAAAGGGAATCCTAGAATACTTTCATATTCTTTCTTTTTTTTTTAACTTTAAGTGTCCAAAGTGCTTTACGATATCAAAGCTACAATTCAAAATATGCATGTTAGGAAGGAAAGGAGGTGAGAATAATAACAAATTTTTAAAAAAATCACAATCAAGAAGTAGTGATGGGTCAGGAATTTTCTGCTACAATTCCTCATTTGTCAGAGGAACCTTCCCTGGCTGCCTGCTACCTCATCTTGTCCACTCATTGTATAGGTTATCTTTATTCTGAAATGAATTTTTTTTGTGTAGGCATCCCTGTTAACCCAGTAGAGCTTGCTTCCTCATATCTACAGTGAGGGTTAGCTCCTGATTCTTAAAACTGCATTGCAATAATTTTCTTCCCCCACGTAGGCAAGGGTATAAGCTCATGTTGTCAACTCTGTAATGCACAAATTGTGCAGCTTCTAAATGATGGAGTAGCTGAAATTGTGGTTGTAATTCATGTACATGTAGCTGAATATCATATCCATCACCAGTGCCCTTTACTTTGTTTCATGCTTTAGGAAGCCTGTTAAACAAGGACGAATCTAAATGAGAGATTCAGATGCCTCACACAGCAAACAAGATCCTAATTTCTCTTTGCTAATGTTCATCCTTATGTTTCCTTGTCTCTGCAGCTTCCCATTGTTGAAAAAATAAGGATCATTGCTCAGAAGGTGTATGGAGCTCAGGATATTGAGTTGTCTCCTGTTGCGCAGTCACAAGTCGATCGTTACACCCGGCAGGTAAGAACGTCAGTGAATTATGCTGTCAGGAATCTGCTGGATGAGAGTCTTCGGAAACCTCAGAGTGTGAAATGTTCTCAGATTGGAGTGTTAAGTCAAGTTTTGCTAAAAGGCATGATACCCATGATACTAAACTGTGGAGGTCGATATGTATTGGCTTAGATTAGATAGAACAGGATGGGTTTAACCTTGAAAGCTGTCTCCTGTGGTAGATGAACAGTGTGCAGAATATTTCTGAGATTGCTCATGAAACCATAATTTCTGTGCAGTGCGATAATTTTGGGTTACCATCCTGAATGTGACAACTGCACATCTGCAGAATTTGCACCTAGCATATGAGTGTTAATTTGTACCTGCAAAAAAGAGTTTGCAAACACAGAAAGACCTGTGAAAAGCTATGCACATTAGTAACAAAGCACCCAATACCTGTAAAATCTTTTGGTTTCTTTCTGTTCATATTACTTTCAAGGAGTTATGAATACTAGAAGGTGAAATACATTTCTGATCCTAACACATGTGGGAGTGGGCTTTGTATGAGTTGCACCTGTTGTGCACCCTTTCTGAAAACAGCACACTTTAACTAGTGCACAGGCAACTTCTACACTTAACTCTAGACTGAGAACGCACTCCAGAAGCTGGGTATCCTTACAGCCAAGTCTATGGAGATAGAGGACTGAGCTGAAAGAGAATAGCATATGAAATACAGTATTCAGTCCATTCCTGAAATATTATCTGTTATGAAATTGAGGTTAACTGTTGCTATGTGGATTTTAGGGTTTCAAGAAGATACCGATAACAAAACAAAAACATAGTGTGTCTTCACTGTAATTTTTAAAATGTTTTTATTTTCTATCCCTCTTTTGTTAGGGATTTGGAAATCTTCCCATTTGTATGGCAAAAACTCACCTATCCCTATCCCATCAGCCTGAGAGGAAGGGTGTTCCCACTGGTTTCATTTTGCCGATTAGCGATGTACGAGCCAGTATTGGAGCTGGATTCATCTACCCTTTGGTAGGAACGGTGAGTGCAAAGTATTCAACTTGATCGCTCCCCTTTGACCCAGCTTGACAGGGAAGTGCATTTCCTGTTTGCCACTAAAAATAACGTGTAGAATCAGGTGAGTTCTTGTTTTTGTATAATAATCTTATCCTCAAACTTATTGTAGCTCTACATTGATAGCAAAGAGAATTAGGAAAATGTAATGTCATATAAGAGCTTCAACTATTGAGTCTGAGAGAATAGCTCTTGCTGTTTCTGTTGTTTTTCGGTTAGTCTAGGATACTTACGCACCCTAATGCTGCAATAAAAGGAATTTACATGTCCTTTGCCTTTTCTTATTCAAATTATAGCCCATAAATAACTAGTTTAATGATTTTATTCTAAGTGTTAAATCATTTCATTCATCATTACAAACCATTATAATATATTTAGAGGAAAGGAATTGTGTTGGGGAACAGTGTATGATTAAAATGATTGCTTTTCAGCTGCTGAGCCTCATCTGTTTGCAGTGAATATCACTACTGGTTCTGTAAAACTAAGTTGTGGTGGGAAGGGGTAGCTTTGTAAATGCAGAAGTAGTAGCACATTATTTTCCTTTTTTAGAAATTTAAACGATGAGGGGCTTGATGGCATCAGGCTAAAAAGAGGCAATTGTCATTGTTTCTACCTACATATCGTTAAAAGTACAGACTCAGATTAGGAAGCTCCTGATACTTTCTTCCCCGACAGGGTTTATCGAAATAGCTGAGAAGTTAGTTAGCTCATGCCTGTTGCCAGCCAGGCACGTCTTAATCCAAACAGCAGTTGAACTGCATCTGCCATCTCATAGCTAGAGTTATTACTAATATGTGGCTGATTCATGGGATAGTGCTAGAGGAGGGATGCAAAAGCCATTGCATTTCCGGAAAGAGTACTCTCCCAGTGTTATCTCATCTTCCCAGAGCATGGCCTGATTTCCTTGTGTAGCGGTACACTTACGAAAGGTTGAAAGTTTCTAATCTATTGTTTTGAATTCCCTCTGAAACAATCAAGTGTTTGAAACAAGGAAGGAAGTACTTTCTGACCAGGAGGGTTCCTGGAGTTCAGGAAACTGTGTCACTTTAACTCACTGGACTTGGGGATACGCTTTCCTTCTGCATGACCACATTATGCGCATCCACCAGAAGCAGAGTGCAGCTGTGTATTTGAATTGTGTAAGACCAAATTCCGATTACTGGTGACAGGAGAAAATTTGTCAGAGCTTCTAGTATCTCCTTCATGGCCTGGGTTCAAGTTTGCACAGTAAGATGTGTGTCATGAAGTTGTGAGAAGGAGTGCATGTGAATAATGAGCAACTAATTCAAATCCATGAAGGAGCTATTCTGTAGGATGTCCGAGTGAAATGTTCTCGGGTTGAGCCTTCTGAATGAGTCACACTCTGCATGCTTCAATCTGAACTAGCTGTAGTTCAGTGTTATAAATCCATAGATCCATACTGTCCGTAGGAGCAGTATAGACCAGACAAGTTCAAGAATTACCTCTCATTTTCTGTTTCCACCTAGAACTAAAAAATAGGGTTCTTATGAAGGACATTTTATATATGGGATTTCTTACTGGAGGAGATTGTAAAACATATATCCAAGTTAGTTAGGCTGACTTCAGCAAGAGGCAGTATTAGCCATGGGACTTCTCCCATATCCTGCACTGGGTAGGCAGTATACTCTCAGTGTTACGTGTTCCAAGAGAGTTTGTAGGGAGAGGTACTGTATGAACGTAAGATCCCCAGGAGGGGAATGTGAATGATAGACATCGATCATTGGCTGTTTGGAAAATATTGCTAATGCTCAGGAATGTAGGACAGAACACTTCTTGGAACTGTCACAATTGCTACAAATCAGGATGAATGAATGAATGAATGAATGAATATGAATGTATTCCTAACATCCTTAGCATTCAATTCCTTCTTTAGAATTAAATTAATGACAAGAGGCCCAACTTGCTAACTTTCAGAATTGAGAGTTGTGATCATAATGAAACAAACTGTGGTAATATAATTGTACCACTACTTTTGAGATCACTTTTCTAATTTTCAGATTTTTTGTGTGCACTGTTGTCAGCAACTAAGTCTTAGGGTTAGTGTTGCTTTTTAAGTTGTGCAAGAAGGAATATTTTTGATGTCAGGTTTCAAAACTGAGAGCCTTCCTTTGACAATTCTCTTAATAATAAAGCTATCTGAAAATGTCTGCTAGAACAAAGCAAATATAAAAGGACATGTCCTGAAGGCTTAAAGTGACTGGAAGTCAGATGCTGTGAGTAGAAGAATTACAGATATCCTGGTGAAAGCATATGGTGAAAGCATCCAGTCATGACAGTGGATTAGATTTCTTTGTATAGGAAAAAAAGGAGAAGCATACATTTTTTCCTTTGATTACTTGCTAATTGTATTAATGGAAGAGGTTCCTTAATACCTAAGCTGCTTAGAACCTTCTTACTGCTAAGACCTTTCTAATGGCAGAAAAAATACTATTTTTCACTAAAGTTGTAGTGCTAATTCTGATGCTAATTAAATGTCAAACTCCATTCTCAAAAGATAATTTTACTGGATGAGCTTCCCACACTCTAATCTAGCAGAATTTATCAGTAAGGCAGATTGTTAGAATTCTGCTCCTATTTATTTGAGAAGAGCATTACAAATGAGAGAGATAAGTACTGCTGAAAGATAATAAACTATCTACAGTAACTAGCATTTGTAGTTTAACTTTATCACTAGCACATGTAAAGTAATGAGATTTGTATTTACTCCAGCACTCATAGGCAGTGATGTTATTTTTTCAAAACTAGATATTTAACACGTTGTCTTCATATTCTCTAAGCAATATTTGGTTTGTGTTATGGTTGGCTCCGGTTCCCTTACAGCGTGGAAGTCTTTCCAGGAAAAATGAGCTGAGCCTTATCGGAGGAAATCAGCAGTGAAACAAGAGGTGTATTTAATTAACACTGGCACTGCTTTTATCCAAGTTCTCTGCAGCCATGACCCAGAGGGCTACATCACTCTCGCAGGTGGACTGTTGATATCATTGCTTGGCTTAACAGAGTGATGGCAGGAAAGCTGCTGGAGTATGTGTAGGAAACCAGTGAGGTCATTCGCTAGCAATGCTTGGGTGGAGAATTATTAGATTTTTGTAGTATGTGTGTTTCTCTCCACCCCCACCCAAAAAGCCATAGCAATTTGGTGCTTTCTGACATTCAGCCATGTTTCTATTGTTCTCTTTCATGTGAGTTGCAAGAATGCAGGAAGGTCATAGAAGTAAAACCTGTTGTCTTTTGCATGTGTGAAGTGATGCTGCAAAATCACTGGTGCAGGTAATAAATCTGTGTTTAAATCACAGTGAGATTTTTAAATATGTACTACACTTTTCCAGCTGTGCACTTCCAGTTTAATGGGTTAAAATTACAGGCCAGGTCTCTTTGAAAATATGTGGAGCTTTTTGGAGCTTCCAAATTCTCACAATGAACTGACGTCCTTCAGATATCAATAGATCTGAAGACAGGTCAGTCTGTTACAGAAATACTTTTCTCCCCATACAGAAAGAAGTTCAAGTCTCTGGAACGAGTGCTGGAACCATATCCTTTGGGAAGGAACTCTTGGGGTGACCCAGTGTAGTTAGAAATCAGTGTATGGGAGCAATAAAGCCCTGATTGACTTGTGGGTGAGAGGAAGGACTGTCCTGCCAAAGTATTGCCTGAATATTGTAAGAGGGAAAAGACCTGGAATGTAAATATTTGTGTGAATACTTTCAGAAGGAAAAATTGTTGCCTGCTGAATGAATTTCTTCTTTCTTGGTTGTTAAGAGCTTAAAAAGTTTTGAGAGTTTCTACTGAACATAAAATGGAGTCCAGGACACCTGAAGTGAAATTGCAGTTTCCCAGTGCTACATGAGGCCCAGGCTGTCTCTGAACTGTCATTTTGTCACGTCTCTCAGGTGCTTTTATAGGATAGATGAATAATTATTGGTGGATTGCCCAAATCATCCTGATGATCTTTGTAACAGAGTGATGTTTCAAAAACTTAAATGATGATGAGATTTATATTTGCCTTGTAAAGCATTTAGCTTACAATGTGGCATTTGGCACCTGCCTTTGGTATTGTATAGTTGCTGTGTTGTAGCAGTGCTCAGACCAGCTAGTTATAAAAACTAGGTGTTCCCAGTCTCTGCAGGCTGGTTTTGAGTTAACTGCAATAAGCGTGTAAGCAGTAGGGAAAAAAAGAACGCCATGAAGTTAAACTCACATAGGAAAGTAGTTAATAGTTGTTTAGTTCAAAATTGAAAAAATTGTAACAGGAAAAGAAAAGCCCACACTATCCTCCGTTAGATGATGTGCCTTTGTATTTCATGGAACAACTAGGTTGGAAAAGACCTCTGAGATCATCAAGTCCAACCTATGACCTAACACCACCATGTCAGCTAGACCATGGCATTAAGTGCCACGTCTAGTCTTTCCCTAAACACCTCCAGGGACTGTGACTCCACCACCTCCCTGGGCAGCCCGTTACAATGCCCAGTCCCTCTTTCTTTGAAGAAATTCTTCCTAATGTCCAGCTTGAACCTCCCCTGGTGCAGCTGAAGATTGTGTCCTCTTGTCCTGTTGCTAGTATGGGAGAAGAGGCAATCCCACATCTGGCGACAATCTCCTTTCTGGTGGTTTATTACATTTTTTATTACAGTAGGTGTAATCCTTCTTGGGAAGGAAGAAGGGAGGTCTTCTGGAGCACACAGGGTGCATCGTTCCTGTGCAAGGACTGGGTATGCACATGTGGAAAAGTTGAATGATGTTACACTTGGTAGAAGGCTGATAAATTATTCAGGGTAGGGTTGATGGGCCTGTGATGACCAGATAGGTAAGATCAATGGCTGGAAGTGAATGTGAGGACTGTCAACTTCAGTTTGTTGTGTTTAAAAGCTAAAGGCTGAGACATGGTTAGTGTAGTAACAGGAAATCCACTAGTGGTCCTTTGTGGATTGCCTGATGCGGTTGTGATGGTATTGGATTGGCTGGAGAGGGTCTCTGTAGATGAGGCAAAAATAGCCCTAAGTGAATGATTTAGCTGAAGAGATGAGGATAAAGTTGTAAATTATAATGGAAAGTGGTATGTGGCAGCTTTTGAAAACATCCCAGGTGTGTGGACTGTGAGGCAGGTAAGGACGGCCATTTGTGCTGAGAAGATGGGAATAGAAGATTGAGGGAAGGATTGGAAAGATGGGATTGGCATGAAAGGAAAAGAAGTTAAACTGAAAGTTATACCAATGGGAGGAGATACCTTTGAAATTATTTGAAGACACATCCAAGATGTACATGGAGAAGTGAAAGAGGGCACTGAAGTAAAAGCCAGGAAGGTAAAAAAGATTTGAAGATGTTCTAAAAGCATTAGTTAAAACAATGACATGACATAAGATGTGGCCAGGAAGAAGTCGTGGTTGTAATGGATGTAGTTACAGGAGAGTAGAACATGCCTTGCTGATGACGAAGTATTTTTTTAAACTGAAGAGAAAAAGAGTAGAGTTTAGCTGGCTTGAAAATATTATCTTTTTTGTAACTTTTGAAAGTGCATAGAAAATAATATATTTAAATGATAGTCAGAAATTTCCATGTGGTCTGTGCATTTGCTGTTTACATTATGTATTTTAAACTGATGTGGATAAGCCAGTGCTTGTTGGAAACATGGAGTAAATATACTTTGCTTCAGATCATTGTACCTCCGTGCCATAGCTGTGATGCAGACATATGGTAAAATGCCCTCTTACAACCTGAAACAACACCCAGAAAAACAAAAAAACCCACAGACAAACAAAAACCAAACTAAACAAACAAAAAACCAATCTCTCTTCTTCCTCTGATGTTTAGAAATATCTTGGCAGATAATGGAGGCAAGGCACTTTAAACTTAGAGTCCGTATATTTCAAGCTATCTTTCCTGACTGCTGTTTGTTAGTAAGCATTTTTTAACCAACATCATATTAATGTACCATACATTGCCTTTTCTAAATGAAAATGCCGGCCCATTGCTGACCATGTCAGCAAAATTAATTTGCAGCTTATTACTGCTTTCTTCAACCTAACTTTACATTCCTTTAAGGGCTGACACTTGTAGTTAAAGAGATGAATTAATGGCTTTGCTTTGTTCTCTATTTAGAAGAAAAAAGTTTTGGAGTTGTGTGTGTTATTTCAGCAAACTGAATAGTTGAAGGAAAAGTTGTTGGTTTGGGTCAGGATGAAATCATTAGACTACATATCACAGAAGAAAATAGGCCCTGTGGTTTGGTAAGCTATTTAATGTTTAGATTAGATGAGATTTTTTTTCTTACTACAACCTCCATTATAAGGAATTTCACTATGTAAAATTATTCCTTTGTATCCAGAGTGTCCATGCTATTTTCCCATCTTACCATATTTCAAGCCTTGTCAGAGAAGACTTTCTTTTCTGTGCAAATGTTTAAACTTGGCTCTAAACAAAATTAACTTTTTAGTGACAAAAGTGTACCTAGTGTATTTCTTGTATCAGTCAGCTTTCCTGAGTCATCTTTTCCAAATATATTTATTTTAAAGACATCTATAGAAATGTAACATTATGTTCACGCTCTCAGACATGTCACTGTTAACTTAAAAGAGTTTATCTAAATAGAGCCCTTAAAACAGGTGCTTGTTTACAAGTACAAAAAGCAACTTTCAAATTTCACTTTAGTCAGAAAAAGTATCAGGCTGGTATCCTAACAATGCATTTTGATAGCATCCCACCCTTTGTGGAAATCTTCCCTACCCTCCCTCCTTTGCTTTGCCTGTAAAGGGGCAGAGGACATGGTTAACCATGCTTTCTCCGTGGAAGGTGTGGTGGGTTAGAGCTGCTGCAAAGGAATTTCTCAGGCTGGTATGCCCAGATCACAAGTGCTTGAGCACATGTTTTCAGTTAAGATTAGCTGACTTGACACATCAGCTCAGGCAATATGGATTCATTGATCAAGGGTAGTGCCTGGCTAGTGCGGACAAGTTTAAGCGATGCTGGAACAAGGATCACTCATTATGCCCTGAAACAGTTTTCTCCAGTGTGGTTGTTAATGTCTTGCCCTCATCAGATCTGAGAAGTTGTATGTAATGAACTCAGTGCAGCTGTCTTAGGCTTGCAGATGCTGTTAGTTGTAGAGAAATAAAATGTGACTCACCTGTAGTGTGCATGTAGCCAAAGGGGGCACCTCTGTGAAAGCATCCTGTGCTTAAGGCTTTAGAGAATCTGGGAGTCATTAAGATCCTTGCTGTCTGCTCCAGTGAGACCTAACTGTGATCATAACTGGCTTTGTGTGTGTCTGTTTCGTTCCCTTGCTCTGATTCACAGTCCATGATCCCAGATGAGAACAGATATGGCTGCACCAGTTAAGGAAGGAAAAACTTAAGAGATTGATATTCCATGTGAAGAGCAGGACTCTTTGAATGATGTATATCAGCCTATTTGTATGGGGCTTGCTATTAACAAAGATGTATCAGTTAAAAGTGGGAAGTGCAATTTGGACAGAAGCCAGCACCAATTTTGAGCAACTGCCCCTAGATTTTATGCATGACTTCAGACAAGAAATAGGGACATTGCAGTGGAAATGTAGGCTCGTGCAAGTTTGAGCAGTTAGTGAATGCCTTGCTGGCTGTTCTCCAGGGCAGAGAGGGAAGCGGGTGGGTGAATTATGCACTTTATGGTGCAGCAGTGCTGCCTGCCTACCCGAATTCTAGCCTATAGCTCTGACTGTGCTGGTTAGCACCCCTGTTGTGTGTCCAGAGCAAAGAAATGGGTTTGGTTAAGAGCTCGTTCAGCTCATTCAGCCTGTGTGGACTTTGATCAAATGCAAAGAGCTAAAAAATTAGTTTCTGGATTGTCTTGAAACAGTTTTAATGGTTCATGTTTTGATAAGGCTATCTGTACAGAAGATGTGCAGATTTGAGCAGTAGAGAGAGCAGCCAGGTATTTACTTCCCCTGTTCATGGTATTTTGAATGATTTGCTGTATGAAGGAGCTGATGCTGACAGACAAAGGGGTCACTGAATGTGATGGCTTTGGGGCAGGGTGGGTATCACTACTGCCTGTCCTCATTCAGTTTGGTAGCAGCAGCCATTCTCTGTCACTTCCAACTTTCTGCAGTTCCTCCATATAGGGATGAAATAAAATTATGTTTCATGCTCCCTATTTTTGTTTGTTCAGGCTGGTAACTTTCTTCAGCTGAAGAAATGGCAGTTCCTGAAAAGGATCCGTGTGGCTCAAATGCAAAATTTAGAGGTTCAGCCATTCGCTAAGGAAGCAATAGTTACGTTTTTATAACTCTTGTCTATATGCAATTTTTTGAGAAGTTATCTAATGCTCACTTCAAGAAAAAAAACATTGTCCCTTCAACAGTCTTACAGATGCATTTTTCAAATGCTGATTTGCAGATTTTAGAAGTGTTGATTCCTCCGTAAGCAGCAAAATAGCTTTACAGTTTGGATCAAATAACTGAAATTTTTCCAGACTGTTCAGTAAGACAAACTATCTAGCAGATGTAGATAGCTGTATATTTGAGTTTAGCAACTTACTGTTATTGCAACTCTAAAAATGATTTAAGGCTAATAGCAGAAACCTAACTGGAGGCTGCAAGTCTGTGACTAAACAGTTTTATTGAGTTCTGGATAAATAAGGTGAAAGATGTTTTGAACTTAAAAATGTTCCCAGCCGCTTACTTTCTTTCATTGAATTAAGAAATATAGAATGAATAGTGTGCTAATTAATATTAAAGAGAAATGAATATTTGTGCTTTCTGGTCAAGGGATTATCCTTGTTAAAACAGGAAATGGACTCTAGTTTCCTTTTTTTAAGTATTTTCTCCATAAACTTTGTATGAAAATATGAGGTTAGACATAGGTTATGCTTTTACATAGTAAAATGTATATCTATTATTAGTTAACAAACAGCTTCTATAAGGAAGGAAGGGCATTTTCCAACTTGTTTCATATTGAAATAAATGCATCCTGCTTTTACTCTGCAGAAAATAGCATTTATTGAGAAATTAGAAACTTGGCTTCTCTAATTTATTACATTGTGGCATGGACTTTATAGAAGTTATAATACTTTTAAGTGCTATCACTTTGTATTAGTAATTTGTTAGACAAAAAAAGTTTTGACATGTTTTTTTTTTTAAAAATAAGGAGTCCCGAGATACAAACAGTAAGGTCCTCCTGACAAATCTGGAACAGGACCACAAATAAAATTCACGATTTGCTGGCCTGCAAAATCATGAGATGTTTATGTCTAAGAATGTGAAGAATCAGCATGGGGTATTTCCATTGTAGGAGTATGACCTACATTCTGTGGACAATACTAAAAGATAAAGTTATACTGCTACTCCTCCTCTACTCCACCCACCCAAAAATCCTGAAGTATTTCCGGAGATACTCCTTGTGTCCTTTTTTTTTTAAAAAAAAAATGCTGGCATACTGCATTTTGCCTTTGATAAGTGGTAATAAGTTTACTTTGACAAGAACAAACTTTCTTCACTTCTGAAACTATGAAATGCTGTGAATAGAGCATTACCTTTTGGCCACCTCAGCCTCACGTCAAGTACCATGTGCAGTTTTGGGTGCCACAATAGAAAAAGGATATAAAGCTGTTGTAAGAGAGCATCCAAAGAGAGCTACAGAGATGGTGAGGAACCTAGAGGGGAAGCCATACGAGTAGTTGCTGGGGTCACTTGGTCTGTTCAGCCTGGAGAAGAGGAGACTGAGGGAAGACTTCATCACAGTCTACAACTTCCTCACAAGCTGAAGCAGAGTGGCAGGCACCGATCTCTTCTCTGTGGTGACCAGTGACAGGATCAGAGAGAACGGCCTGAAACTGTCAGGAGAGTATTCCCAATGAAGCATACTGGATAGTGGTGCAGGCTGGAACAGCTGCAAAAGATCTGAGATGTGGCATAAGATAGGTGCAAAATTTTATAGCAAAGTTTGTCTTCTTTGAAACATTTTAAACTCTTACCTCTGTAACTATCCGGTGGGTAGTAATCCCATGCCGGCTGTACGAGTGCTTGATGCTTTACAGGTTAGTGCCTGGCAGCTGGATATTCAGCTTTTTCTTGAAGTGATATAAAAATGCCTGATATAAATGGAACATTTTCTTTAACTGGTTTCACATTTTTAATAATGTTTTTTTAATACCATGTCAAAGTTTGGAGCTAGTTGTAGGCTAAGCAGTTTCTCTCTAGGGACATTGGATTTTCTGAAGATAAAATTCCATAATTGCATGATATTTTAGACTAGAGTGCCTGACCGCAGCATCTTTCTTCAATAACCATGTTTCTTTAGACAACTTAAGGAACTGGGCTTTGGGCTTAATAAGAAAATGTAGTGACGTGAAGAAGTTCAGAATGAGCTATTCAGTCATATAGGAATGTTGCAACTGGAAAAAAAAAAACCTTTAGAAATGTTAAACTTATACATAAGCTGTCCTACTTAAAGCTTAGCAATGCTCTGAAGACTTTGAGTCTAAACTTAACTTCAGAGTACATGCTTTCAGGAAAAGTAGTGAGAATTGGGTAAACGGGTCATAGTTTCCTTTTCTGCACAGGCACTCAGGGGCTATTTTTCAATGTCACTTTTAAGGCTTTTACTTCACTTTTTTTAATTGGGCACTACGTATCTCTATCAGCAATTTGAAAAGGATGGTTGGGTCCAAATCAACTGGTTCTTGTTTCTACAGATACACAAAATAGCCTAAAGATACTTAGTTTTAATCACCATTTAGCAACCAGCACATCAATTATTAAACATGTGAAGGCTTGTGATAGTCACAGAAATATCATTTATATCCTGTACAATCTTCAGAAAATCTTGCTCTGATTCTCCTTAAATTCTAGTTTTCTAATCAAAAGCATTCTATGTAAAAACACGGGGTATGTGTCAATGAGAAACCAGCACTGTTGCACATGAAGGGATTGTATCTAGCAATGCCTCTTTTTATGTATTTAGCCACCTAGCAGTCTGACACCCTGCAACACTGAATATTGGGTGGGTCTTGAGGTAGCCTTCTGGTTTCAGTGTTGCAATCAAATAAGCATAGCATGAATGAAAGCAACAGAGGAATGTGGATAATGTGTTTGTCTTTTAGTAAATCATCAGTAAACTCTATTGCTGAGACAATCTGGTTTTGTTACTTGCTCACTCAACAAAACCAACCAGTAGACTGAGGCCTGAAGAACTATGATAATTTGTCACCTATAGAAACCTGTTGTACTCTTTCTAGTATTTTTTAGGATTCATTTAGGGAAATGAAAATAAATCTCCTGACTTCATTTTACTCTTCATTTATCTTTTTTACAAAACAGCTTGAAATGCAACACCACTTAGAGTTCGTGCTTGGCTCCTTGATCCTTATTTTCAGTCTGCTATGAGGAGCAAGAGTGCTGCTGGAGAAGTGTGCTCGAGGACAACTGAGGCTGTTGTACTCAAACTATAACTTAAAAGTTGTTTCATGGAAGGACCATGTTGAACCTCAGTGGTGTTCATTTGTATTGTGGTTTTTTTTCCTTTTAGGCAATCTTATATCACAGTGTGGCAAATGCACCCCCAAAAGTGGCAAAAAAGATCTAGTAAATATCACAAAGGTGGTATCATTGGGTTGTTATCCCCAGTTCCACTTGCCCCTTGCTGCTCAAAAGTTCCTGCCTTTGCACAGCTCTTGAAAACTACCAGTGCTCAGAAATGAAATGCTAATCAGGGAATTTGTCAGGAAAGCTATACAACAAAAGCTGTGACTTTTACCTTTCTTTGATCCATGAAATAACCCAAAATACAGGGGTCTATTGTATTTTGCTGGGGGTGGAGGGGAAAGCTGGAGGAGTTGGGTATCTTACATGTAGAACTGTTCATATTATGAGATTATAAATGCCTGGTTTCCCTGCTCACAGAGGAGTTCCCTCGTGAGCATCTCCAGGCTTCATTCAGCCGGTGGTTGTTGAGAAGGCTGTCCTGCAGATTTTTCTCACCATCTGACTTACGGGTTTGGCCCAGATTCAGTTTCAGATTCCAAGAGTGTTACTACTCTACAGAATATGTGCCTGTTTAAAAGGACTTTCATAGTGCTCCTCTGAGACCATCGAGTCCAACCGATGACCAAACACCACCTTGTCAACCAGACCATGGCACTGAGTGCCACGTCCAGTCTTTTGTTAAACACCTCCAGGGATGGTGACTCTACCACCTCTCTGGGCAGTCCATTCCAATGTCTAATCACTCATTCTGTGAAGAAATTCGTCCTAATGTGTAACGTAAATCTCCCCTGGCACAGCTAAAGACTGTATCCTCTCACTCTGTCACTGGTTACCTGGGAGAAAAGACCGACCCCCACCTGGCTACAAACTCCTTTCAGGTAGTTGTAGAGAGTGATGAGGTCTCCCCTGAGTCTTCTCTTCTCCACACTGAACAACCCCAATTCCCTCAGCCTCTCCTTATAGGACTTGTGCTCCAGACCGTTCACCAGCTTTGTTGCTCTTCTCCGGACCTGCTCCAGCACCTCAACTTCTGAATTGACGGGTCCAGAACTGGACACAGCACTCCAGGTGTGACCTTACCAGCACCAAATACAAGGGGAGAATCACTTCTGTAGTGCTGCTGGCCACACTATTTCTGATACAAGTCAGGATGCCACTGGCCTTTTTGGCCAGCTGGGCACACTGCTGGCTCATGTTCAACTGCAGTTGACCAGCACTCCCAGATCCTTTTCTGTTGGGCCACTTTCCAGTCACTCTGTCCTCAGCCTGTAGTGCTGCATGAGGTTATTGTGGTCGAAGTGTAGGACTTGGCACTTGGTCTTGTTGAGCCTCTTGTAACTGTCCATGCAAATCAGCCTTAGAAGGGAGTGTTCCTACTCCTGTATGCACTGGATCAGTATCCAGTGTGTATGTGCTATCCAGTTCAGTTCCTATTCAGCTTTTACACTGACCAGCATTTTGAGTGGTATTTCTTTCTTGAAAGTGTTGAAAGTGTTTTAAGGATTTCTGTGTATTTACGTTGAAAAGGCAGTTGGTGGAATCCATGAGTTTATACATGTTTGACTTAATTCATAATGTTATTACTGGAGGTAGAGTGTAATGAATGGATCAGTCATCATGCGATGTAAGAAGAATTTCCTTGTAAGTACAGAGAAATATAAATTGTGAGTGAATTCACTGATAGAAGAATGCATTTAATTTGATCATCAGGTGTTCATGGAAAATTTCTCTATAAAGGAACAGGAGAGATTTCTGTTGACTGTTGAGTATTAAGAAGCATCATTCTGTTTATCCACATTTTGTTTGGATTGTGAACTGCATTGAAAATGCATGCATTTTTTTACCTATTGCACTAAACCATGCCTTGTTGTGTTCAATTTTACTACATTTCATTGCAGGAAATTGATGTGATTCCATAGATGACCATCATATCTTCATGATAATGGTCAAAAGCCCAACTTTTTTCGTCTCTCTTTTTTCATTCTTCTTTTTTTATCCTCTTTTTTTTTTTTCTTTCTTTCTTTTTTTTTGTTCTTGGAGCTGTTTTGGCAAGTGGAGGCAGTTCTTACTTTGACATGTTTGACATAAAGGATAGAATGTGTCCAGTTTGGGAAGCAGAAAAGCTAGTGGGTGAAAAATAAATTCCATCATTTTCTTACAGAAATGAAGAGTATTCTTTCTGGTCCTTCAAATAGAAATAGTTTTTGATTTGAGCTCAGGATACACATGAGAATAAATTGCAATTAAAGGACTTTTTTTAAAGGGAGAGAATTTAGCTATGTTACATATAGGCACCACAGAACTTAACATTTTATGCATTAAAAAAAACCCAAACAGCTTATATATATTTAATATATATATATTAAACATAGAATGTGTAATTTACAACCAAACCAAGAGGAAATTGTATATTTAAAAAAAAAACAATAACCACATACATGCTGTTGCGGGGATCAGTCCTGGACTGAAAGGCACATGTATCCAAATGTGGGATTTTTCTGTGTGGTCAAAATTTCAAAATGAGCATGTCATTGAATGGTCTTGAGTTCATCCAAAGTATGGAGGTGTTTCCATGTGCTGCAACACCTGTGCAGAAAAGCAGGATATGCACAGCCCTAAAATGTGTGGTGTTACCTCCATTCTTCTGCCTGTGCAGTTATAAAGGGGAGATTTGCTGGCCCATCTCTGTGTCACTCAAACCCACATTTTACTTCTTGACTATGAAGAGTTACATCCCTTTGCATTAGTGTCACTATGTCTTGTTCTTCCCTGCTTGCCAAAAAGAATAGAGGGTGGGGAGGGAGGTCAATTAGAGGACTCTGGCTTCTTTCAGGGCCAAGTGAGCCAGGGAATGTACTGAATGAAAGGTGTGTTCTTAATGCTACTTGCTTGAGCAGTAAGCAGCTCTTACGACCTAAATTCAATCTCAAAAAGCCCTGAACTTTCTGTGGTATTCAGCTGTCTGTTCTGGCCCTCCTTCCCATCTTGTGTTACTGCTGGCTCTATGTTAGCTCAGATATAATCTCTGGAAACCATGGCAGTGTGCTGTATTAGACTCCTGCCAATTGGGATCCTTGGAAAACAAGATTTAGCCCTCGTCGCAAAATGAGCTTCCACTTTTTAAAATTGTTTTGGTAAATTGTATTTTGCCTTCCAGTAAGATTTATTCTGTGATTTGTGAAAACCAACAAAAAGAAAGTGGAAAGGCAATTTGTGTGGTCTCAAGGAGTTTGTTACAGGTAAATTCCAAGAAAAAGTTGACAAATTAAAGGCAAATTTGAGAAAAGGTTGTCATTTACTTTAATTGTAAAATTAATTCAAGCCTTCACCTAAATCCATTTTAACTGAAGTGTAAAGATCTTGCTTGTTTGGGCCAATGCTGTGAGTGACCTGTTGGTTGTGTGGCATTAGTGTGTCATTTTGTATGAGGTAAAATTGCCTATGGGATCACATTATATTGAAATTAGAACATTCATTTGTAAAGTGAGGAGACACCACCAGACACTCAGAGGAAGACAATCTGAATCTGTTCTCTTCTGCTGTTGTGATTAGATCTGCTTTTCTAAACAGATGAGTTAGTGTGTTCATCACTAGAGCAAGTCATAGGGAAGCACTGCCAGGTACTTCACATTAGTTTTGTTCTACATATGTAGTAAGTCTGATGCAGGTTACTGCAGTGACAACTTCAGAAAATAAATCTACTGAGGCAATGTTAAAAGCAGGTGCTATAGGAGGCTTACAAATTATGAACAGCAGGAGCTGTTATAAACCAACAGAAAACCAACAAAACTCAAGATTTTTGCGATTTTATGGAAAACGAGAACTAATTGACTTTTTTGGTGTTTAAAGATAAAATGGGGAGGGGCATGCCTGTTTAACATGAATGCATCTTGGAGCCATTCTTTTGTGCTTTATATATCTTGTGATGAACTTGAGCCCAACTGTGAAAGAATCTGTAGGGAGGAATAGACTTACAGAGGAAAGTAGCTGCTGAAATGTTGTTTTTTTTAATCTGTAGAAATAATGGAAGAAAAGTATTTCTTAAAAAGGGGAAAAGGGAGATCAGGTGTTTCTGCCTTTTCATAACCTCTATAGAACATTATTTTCAACACTATGTAATTCTAACAGCTCTATATAATTTCCATGGAAGAAAAGATTAATTACATTTAAAATTATCCAGCCATGGATGCAATGTTATATTGATTTTTAATTCCATGAAGAATGGGTATTAAGATGCTTATGGTAAATTCTTAATAAGTAGTTCTTTACTGCTGTTTTAAACATGCATTTCTCAGAAACATCTTTGTACTCCTTTCATTATTTGCTTTGGCTATTTAGACTTTGAGGTCTTCAAAATGGGAATTCTGCCTAGTTCACAGGCATGAGGGCAGAATTGTTCCTGAAGTTAAGGCTACTGAGATGGATGTTGCTTGTACCAAGTTAGAGATTATACTTGTTCTCAGGCCTTGGAGAAGTATGATTATAAGGACTGTAAATATCATTCTAATATCATTCTAAATATCATTACTGCTGCTTCATTGTTTTCTATCTTTTAGCAGGTGGCTTCTGAAGTCATGTTCTGAAGTCCTGTTCTTTGCATCTTGCTGATGAGATCTGTCTGTTAGTTCAGCTAGTCTTTCTCTGCTCCTGCTGGTTTTCCCTAGTGGCTTTGGTACCATCCCTGTTTGCACAGGACGTATTTTCCCCTTGGTTTTCCAGTCCTTCTCCTTCCAGCATCTCTGTCTTCTCCCTCTGCTGTTTTCCCATGTGTCCTTCAGAGAATAAATAGCTTTTAGAGATACGAAGAATCAACAGCAAATCTTAAGGTAAAATCAGAAAGTGAAATAAAATTCATTTTCAGTCACTCTGGCTGTCTTTGTCACATACTCCCAAGCACCAAGACATTCCTATGCAGGTCACCTCTAGCATTCAGGTATTAAGACCTTATGATCTGGTCAGGCCTCATTGCAGTCACAAATCTTGTCACCTCTTTCATTAGTAGGCATCACGTGTTGGTTCTGGGTGTGCTGTTTTATACCCTTTGGCAGCAGACGACAAATAGTCTTTTGATTCTCCTCCCTGCTGGCATCTCAGAGTCACTGGGATTCACAACATCTCGTTGTTTCTCTTACTGAGAAGGGCTCCTTAATTACTTACCCATTTTGTGTGTCGTTTCAGAGGTGGCATATTGTTTTCTATCCTGTCTCCAAAGTCATGTGCTTCTCAGTGTTTGGTTTTTTCCTTCCAGCTGCTAGACTTTAAATGTTTTGATTTTTCTATTTAACAGGTTTGGGGTTTTTTACATCTCCAATAATCAAAATCAGTAATAATTTTCCAAGCAATGTCTTTCTTCTCTCTTGAAATGAATTTTTGTATATATTATACGATAGCCTATCAAATAGGAAGAATGGCACTGCAAATTAATTTTGAATAGTACATTTGGGAGTTGCTAAGCATGTCCATAGTGCAGTAAACATCTGCTGCTTGGCATTTTATTTGTCTGCCCACTGACAACAGATTTTATATCAATCAGTGAACAGCTTCCAAATTATACTTTTCACACCCATTATCAAGGGGTACATGAAGTAACTTGTGATATACATTAAACTCTTCAAAATATGCAACACCCCCCCCAAAATCAGTCTCCTTAATGTAAGGTCATTTATGATGTACCTTATTTATCTTTCATGAATGCCTCAAGGCATACAGAGGCCCACTAAGAAATCAACAACCACTTTTACAATTAGATAATTGAGTCTGCAAATTGCAGTAAATATCCACAGTTCCTGACTATCATCTGAAGGCATTATTCAGAGACCCTTAGTCCAAAGGGAATGCATGAGAAAGACTAAAAAACATGGGCAGAATGGAGAGTTAAGTACAAGGTAGGAAAGAGACCAAAGTGTATCATGAGTTGTGCTAGTGTTTGCACCGAATATCTGTTCTGTAGTACTGTTTTCCAACCTGCTGATGTTAACACACATGGGTTAACCCTTTGTGCTCCCTGATGTTCACACAGTATTGAGCCTAAGAATGGTGTAAGTTGTTGCTTTGGGTTTTCACTTATTTTTAATAAAATAATAATAAAATATGATAACTAGAATCAAGAACCCCACAAAGAGCTAAAAAAACCCCACCTCAAATTGTTTGTAATTTAAAGTTTAGCTATTTATCTGCAATCCTTTGGAGACATCTGCCAATCTTTTAGCAAAATTGAAAATAAAATCTTTGTATTTCCCAACACAAATTTTTAGTAGCATGTGAGGTATATGTTTTGCTTTCATTCTGTGTACTGATCCCATAATATATCCTCCAGGCCAATCAGCTGCAAAGCCTGTTTTTTTAAATAGTTTATGACACACCACTAGCGTAGATGATGTCTTAGGACATAATGATGCTCATGGAGTATCACCTCTTATTCCTTGCCACTTGTTTAATAAAAACTAGCTCTTTTTCAGGTCTTCGCTTCATCTTTTGGAGATTGCTCTTTAGGGATGATTAGAAGGTAGAGGTAACTGCTGATTCAGCAATGTATGTAATATCTCAGAATATTATTATTACCCCTTGAGCAAAAAGAAAGGTTTTTGTTGGTTTTCATTTGTTTTGGAAGTATTTAGAGTGGCACCTTTCCCTCCCTGGCTACAGAGTATTTGCAGGAGGTAAAGTAGATTCACTTCTGGTAAATCTTCTAGCATTTACTTTTGAATCAAAAAGCTGCCAGTAACATGCTCAGAGGGCTTGATCCTGTACTGATAACTCAGTGGAGAACAGAGCCTGTGTAAAGAGTTATGGATATAGTGGAATTGCTGTTTGAGTACCAAAATGAGAGACATTTGCTAACTGACTCCAGCTGCCTTAACAGAAAAGATAGAGAAGTATGAAGTCTGGAGAAACACAAGTAAACTGAAACGTGTGTGCATTTGTATAACATCAGTTAAAGAAAAATATTGCACCCATTTGTTTTCAGGACTAATTAAATGAGCCTTAATGCTTTTGACAATGGATGAGGCATTCCTTTTTACTTCCAAATATCAATTCTGTTAGGAAACTTGATTAGAATTTCAGCAAACCCCAGGTGCCAGCAAAGCTTCTGTTTTAATAACCTTCACATATTTCATTTCACATTGTCAGTTTTACCTCTGCCAAAGCACCTATCACCTCATGCTGCCAATCCGATTTGGTGCTGGAAACATTTGGAAAGCTTTGCTTTATAGTAAAGACTTGCCCTTCCTTCTAAAATCCCTGTGTCATATTTCCTTCATATTGTCTTCATGACTACCATTTAGATTCATTCTTGTTCCATTTCATTTCAGTAACCAGAAGCTTTTGAGAGATTTAATGAGTCTTTTCTTTTGGGAAGAAAGCCTTCTGAAGAAAATTAATGTAGAAAGAAAAAGCAAACATTTTGTTGTGTATGACAGTGCTTGGAAAAGTCCAGTCAATGTTTTCTGTTTTCAGCATTGCTTAGATAATTTGACTGGATTACACAGTTGTTTTTCCTCTGTGTGTGGCCCACAATTTGGTGCTGTATTGCTGTAGAGTGTGCTCTTTCTTAACAGAAAGTGGACGAGAAGAGCAGAGGAAAATCCACAGTTTTGCTATGCTATGGATGTTGAGTTTGCAAGCTGAATTGTGATGCTGGTGTGTCCCAGAGGTCACTTATATTTCATGTGCTAAAAATCAGAGAATTTGTTCCTTGGACTGCTGTCTGAGAACTTGGTTCAAGTTCAAGATAGCAAGAGTCATAGTGCCACCAGAGTCTCATCAAGTTTCTTTGAGTTACTGGGGATGAGCAGGCATATAGCAAATGCTGCTTTCATTCGCCTACTACACAAGCCACCTTATGTCCTGCTGATACACGTGAAGAAATCTAAGATGTTTGTACTGTCAGTAAGCAAAGTGGTGTCTGTGAGGAAGATGCAGCTGGCAGTTGTAGTGCAAGCTGATGAGGGAGTCTGAGCGTGGCTTGTTAGTCCATGCTGAAATCTTCATTGCTAATGTTGCACCTGTTGCATTAAAGCTCACACATGTATGCTCGCTGTGCTTGTGGTAGGCATTGGGCAATCCTTGCATCCTCAGTTTTGCCATGGAGGTCCTGTCTTGTACTACTTTAAGTAGAACTTTGGAGTTAGCAGTTTTATCTAATCAAAACCTTTGGAAAATATGACATTGTTTTATTTTTTTGGTTTTGTTTTTGGGTTTTTTTCCCTAATATTTAATGTCTTACGCTGGAAACAATGTGTTTTCTTCTTTGTTCTGTGTAAATTGCCGTCTGTATGTCAAATTTGCTTTTATACGGCCATACTTCTTTTGTAGAGTTTTGTGTTTAGTCTGTCTTTGGTGCTATATTTAAGATTAAAGTTTGTAGTGTGGCTGGCATTAGCTTGTAAGTTCAAGCTGGCAAATGAACGTATTTGCTCCCATTCCATTTCAGACCGTGTAAGGATTTATTCAAAGTACACCTTGCAGCCCTACCCACTTCCTCCTCAGAAATAAACCAGGATACAAGCTAGATTATCAGTACCAATGTGAAGGACCATGCTTATCTTCTATAAAAGTTTTCTTCCTTAACATTTACTCTTCTACCTTACTCTGGAGATTACAACATCAAAGATAAATGTTACTTACAGCAGTGAGCACAACAGTATTATCTGGTTTTCTGCACAATAATTGTTTGTTGTCTTTCAAAAAAATGTGTGGTGACTAGCCAGACAGCAAGCTAATGCCGTTTCATGCACCTGTGTGCCAGATGTTTTACAGATGTACATGTACTGCTGCTGCTGAATCTTTAGTGAGTGCCATGGGACAATTGATTCAGGAAAAGTATGAATTTTTCTCTTGGAATAAGCTGAAAGGACAGTGAAGGGGACAGCTGACAGTCAAAGGAATTGCATAGCACAATCAAGGAGCAAATCTTTGGCATCTTGTTTGGGAATATTGCTGACACTGAGAGTTAGGAAGATTTTCTCTGGCTTCTCACAGCTAAAATATTTTCCGCAGACTCTCAATGTCTAAAGAAATTAAAGTAGGAATTACTGAAGCTTATACCTAGCATATAGGTGAACTGATTCTACTAATGAAGGGCACAGAGTCAGGTTTGATGCATCTAGGTAGGAATTAACGACTATAAAATTAGTATTATTTTTAAGTGTAGCTAGGTATCTAGTTACAAAGTTATCTAATGTTACAAAGCTTGAAAAATCTTCTCATTGAACTTTGGGGTTTTATTCCTGGAATGGGCCTTTTTATTTCTTAGTTCTTAAAACTATGGACAGTTTGACAAAGGTCTTTGCATCACAATCCCAGTCCATTTTCTTTCTTTATGACTCCTGCAATGATTCTCCTTTACAAAATACTTTGCCGCATTGATTTGAAGCCTGCAAAATTCTATAAGGTTGTTTTTACTATTGTGTAATTTTTATTTATTTAGCAATAATAATTCACTGCTTTGTATGTCAGAATGAAAGTTCCAGGAACTAATATGCTGCACATGGTATTTGTAGCCAAATCTCAGTGTAGTTGCAGCTGGATTCTGTGTCACGTTTTTAAAGAGAGGAAAGAGGATATCACACACTGCTCTGGGAAGGGGGCCAGGGTATAGACATAAAAGTGGGCAGACATATGTGCTTTATGGGGAGAACAGAGGAAGGAGTGTGGTCCTGGAAGTCTGATAGGCATGGATGTATTTTCGTTGCTTCAGAAGCCGACTCAAATTTTGGATTAGCATCTGTAGTCTAGTCACTGACCCAAAGCTTTTAAGGATTTTGAAAGTCTGTTTTTTAGGTGATGGTTTCAGGAATTTGTTTACTACTGTCCTCCCAGTTTGGCAATGAAACAGTTTTGTGTTTGATTTCTTGCTTGGCTTCTCAATTCATGGAGCTAGGCTGCAAGTACATGATGTGGAAAAGAGAATTATAGCCACTGCTATGATTTAACTTGATTTTGGAATGCAAAAGTGAAGAAAAATTATGTGAAACTAGCATCATGATAACCCAGTGTAAGAGATATTAATTGTTTGAAAGGAGATGGCCAAAATCTTCCCACTAAAACACAAACCTCTCCAAAGCTCTGTGGTTATGCCTTTTTTATTCTTCTCATCGCTTACCTTTTTGGTGCTTTTGAGAAGCGCAGTGCAATGCGGCATGAAGATCTGCGGTGGTACATCATTTGGCACAGTGTGCATGGGGAGGACTACCCGTGGCTTCAGAGTTGGTAAGCTGGCCATTAGCAGAGCACTGTGCCTAATGAACACCCTGAGATTAGCTCAGTTGGTGACAGTGTGGTACTAATAAAGCCAAGGTCGTAGGTTTGATCCCTGTATGGGCCATTCACTTAAGAGGTGGCCTCAGTGATCTTGTGGGTCCCTTCCAACTCAGAAGATTCTGTGATTCCAATAAACACCCGTTGGCTCAACAACACATTCGTCTGAATGCTTCCAAAGATACTGGGAACATGCTTTGCCACCTTTACATTATGTTGAGCTGCGTACTGGCAACATGAGCATAAAGAACAAGCAGGGAGGACAGCAGTCCTGGACCAACACAGAGCTAGGGGCAGGTCTTCCCTTGGGTTTTGGAAAATATTGGCTGTGGTGCTGAGAAGGCAGCTCACAGTTTCTGCTTGCTAAATGGATATTTCTACTTTCACATCATGCTATGGAGTCCATTTATTTTCAGTCTCAGGTGTAATATGCTTTTAGTGGAGGGATTTCCCCCTGTGATTGTTTAGTAGATCTTCCTTCACTTTGCCAAGGATCTTCCTTAATAAAGAGTGTCATCATCAGTTATTACTTTTATGTTGCTGATCTGTGAAACACGCAGAATTATTGAAAGCTATAAAATTTGTGTTAGCTGTTTTCCTACATCATGATTTAAATGATTTCAGTAAGGTCCCAGTGGGTTTGACGATATAAATTTATTGCCGGTTACCCACAGTAAACCAAGAAGCTGCAACTGTTTGACTAGAGCTCAGGTGAACTTATCCATTTATATGCAAAGTAGTTCAGGAAAAAAACAGCTATAAAATAAGGATTCATTTTAGTAACAATTGCTTTGGGTTTATAATTTTTTTTTGTAGTTACTACTGTCCATAACTTTTAGTCAATGTTAGTAACATTAGGTTACAACTCCATTTAATCATCTTTTTAATCCAAACAGCAAAAATGTTGATACTCAATACTGCCCTGCAGTAAAGTGAGAAAGGAAGAACTACTGTGATAGAACAGTGTGCTATTATTAACACCTGATGAACTAGCATAAAGTATCTTATTATTAATGGGTTTAATGAGTCCTTAGATCCTATGATATTTGAAAGAAGGTTAATTGATTTCTTACAACATGACTGTAACGAACTGTATTATAATGCATCATTTGATTATCATTTCCTTGAAATATCCACTCCTGAAGTTTTCACTCCCCCATTCACTCTGCAACCCCAATATTCGTAGTTCCTCTTGCACTGAAGTTTTTTAAAAGCATTAGCGCAAGCACAGTGTTTTCTTCCTTCTTTACATCCCTTGGGGTTAGGTGTGAATGAGTGCTGTGCTATGCACACTCCTCTTCTCTAGATAAGCAGAAACACGACCATCTTGGCTGACAGTTCAGGTGCCAGGTATTGCTAAAAAGTGCTTGTCTGAAATGCATGATCAACTGTAATTGGTTTGGCACATTTATATTCTGTATTAGTTTCCTCATGCTTGTATAGACCATGTGAAGAGCAGTCTGGAAGTGTCACAATTTTATTGCTTTTCATTTCATTCCGTAAAATAAAGTTGTTTTCATGACTTGAAAGGATGAGTGCCAGAGGGATGGTCCCACTTCTCTGAAAGGCTGTGTTGAACACAGTGCCTGGCCTTACAGGCAGGTTACATTGCTGCAGTTGGGTGCTCTGGAAAGCCCTGCCATAAAGGGAAATGTGGCTGTGAGTCTCAGAAAGGCAGGCTGGGGCAAACTCAGCCCATGTGCTCTGTTCTCAGTGCTAACTCTCTGCAGAGCAACTTCAGCAAACTTACCCGAGGTTTCTGTCCTAACAAGACAAAGTACTGCACTGTATATTAAAGGAAAGTTATAAGCTGTTTGGCTTCATCCCCAAATTCAATTTGTAGTGCTGGAACATAGAGTTGGGGCATGCCTGGACTCTGCAGCACACACTGTGACTAATGTGCTGTGACCTACAGGTGCAGCAAGCCAGGAATGGTGGAAGGGTTTCAACATAGTTGACCTTGTCAACTCATCATTTTGCTTTGCGATAGCTGATACCATAAAGAAAGAAAAAAAGTCTCATATGAATTAAAATCATGAACTGAAAGCTTATGTGTACAAGAGCCCAAAACTTCACAGGAAATTTTGTATAAAAACTGCAATGCAATTATTTTTAACTAGTTTCTTTTCTTTTTTACAAGAAAACTTTTCATTCCCAGACGCTCAGATTAGTGGGAATACCTACCCGCACGTGACTGTCTATCTGCTCACCACACATCCTTAGTGGCAATATACAATTAAGGATGCTTCCACTTCTGGATTTGTATATTCAGGATAAATTAAGTAATTTAAATCAGATTTCAGAAACATTCACAACTAGGTTACATTGTCAATATTCTGTATGCTTTGTCTGGAGTAAGAAGCATTCATGGGGATAAAATTTTGATTGGCAAATAAGTTAGTCATACTTCATAGTGGCTGCCTTCCTGATCATAAGGGTGTCTTTCATCCTTCCTTCTCCTTTCGTCTCTTTTTCCCACCCCAGTATTAATGGATGTGCTGGAATAGAATCAAATACGAAAGTTGCTTCCATATACTTTGTAATGTGTTTGAGGATTTTTGCATCTTTGCTGGAAAACAAAACACTTAGGACTGCAGGAGAATTATTTCTCTGATGAAATGCTGAAGATTGATTAATTTATTATTTAGACACTCCTTTGGATGTTTTCATCCGTAGTCTTTCTTAACCCTTATTGTAGAACTATGGCATATTTTACCCTTGTTCCTCAAAAAAAAGAAATATTATTTTCATTATCTTCAATAAGAGGAAGACATCCAGGATTCAACACTGGCATCCATTTTACCTTTCTGCTTTGTCTATTTTTAGCTTCTCTCTTGCTTCATTTAGAAAGAAGTAGCTGTTTCATGTTGTGTATCACATCACATCCTTTCTAACATGCAACCTCAGAGCATCCTTCCTCAGTATTTTGAGGAATGCAAAAGAGACTTACCAGTACTGTGCTGTTTCTTCTTATTGCACCATCATGAACTTGTAATATGTCATCTGTGTGATGCTGCTCTATATTGTCAGAGGACTAATTTAATTAATTTTTATTATCTGTCCCTTAATTGAATTATTGAAAGACAGATACAATTACAAACACAGCACAGGAAGAGCATAGGAAGAATGTCTGTCACAGCTATACAACTAGATGCATTGCTTCAAATATTCCCCTGCTGTTGAAGATGCCATGTAATCTGTAAAGAATTATATGTAAGAGGGAGAAAGATACTAAGAGCAAGACTGAAACTTACTCAAGTGGTTGAAGTCAGTAGAAAATAAATAATTAAAAAAAAAAGGTCAGAGACATCAAATCACATGAGTGTCTCCAAAAGTGCAGTGGCTCTTCTCCCAGGCACGCAATCAAAAAGAAGATGAAAATTATCCTAATGCTCTGATGGAGAAAGAGAGAAGGCTCCTTCAGGAGAAAGAGCCACAGTGGCATTACAGCCCACAAACTGGCATCCCTAAGAGATGGGCATAAAAAAGTGGCATCACAAGCTTCAGTCATTCAGTAATACAAATGTCCATGTTGCATAAGGATCATCAAGTCCCATAACTGTGTTTCCACTGAGTTGTTCCCATTCTTGAGTTGCCACTTAGAATTCTTGTGAATCTGTATTAGGATAACTTGCTGTAGATTACACTGATATAATACCATTAAAGAACACCTTTTAATGAATGTGGCCTATCTTCAAGAGCTCCTATCCCTTGGCTTATTCAGCAAGTTATCCTAATTTGAATGTAGAAAGGCATCTGCACAAGAAACCCTGGAAGCTCAGCAAGCTGTGACAGGCAGTGACTACGCTTGCTTATATTACCAATAAATGTGCTGCTGCAAAGTCTGTAGTAAGAACAAATTCTTTCACCTTTTTCTGAAGGAAATGTCAGTGATCATTTAAATGCCTTTTCCTAATGCTTTACATGCACTTTACGAAATGGGCACAACTGGGAGACTTGCTTTACACTCTGGTCACAAGGAGAGAAACTGCCAACTGGTGAACACAGACACCATGCACGTGCACATGTGTCATGCTGGAATGAGGTACTATTAAAATTTAAACAGAATGGCTGTAAGCATTCTTATCTTATTATAAAGTGTTTTTTTCTAAGTAAACTGAATCCACTCTGAAATGTTAGCCAAGCCTACATTTACTTTTGCAACTGGAAAACATTTGATATGCTTTAAAATCAAATTTTCTAAAGGGAAAGTAACTTTTTTCTTTCCTTGTGCTGTTTAGGCCAAATGGACCATTTCATTAAAGATATGTTCTGAATTCTGTTTCCCAGATGCAAAAGCTGTGATAATCCAAAAATGTGCTTTCCTGTAGGCCTTTCAACATGATTTCCAGTACAGTTTAAAAAAAATAGTAGTATACAAGATGAATTCCAGATAACTGCAGTGTAATGTCGAGTGGTTTCATGGGCTACCATTTTCCAGGGATATATTCATAAAAGTTTATCTTCAGTGGTCTAAAGTAATCCTCATTTTATGGGGCAGTTAAAGACTTCTGTTTTGATGTTGTCTACTGTCTTACCTGGGACTGATTCGGAACCAAATACATACTGTAGAGGAAAATTCAGCATGACGGTTTGCTGCTGGCATTTTTCATGGGGAATTGCAGTATTCTCCCAGATGGGAAAGAAACTTACAAGGGAGTTTTATTTTTTATAGGTCTTATTATAGCTAACCATTCTTCTACTTATCACTTCAGGTACATGGAACACTGCCTGGTTTCGGAGTCTTTCCACTTTATAAAGCACAAAGTTGTGGTAATATTTTTTTGACACTTGAGTAAGAAAAATTCTAACATTTTATCAGATTCAAGACAACTGACTGCCCTTTGATTATTTCCAGACACATATAATATCAATCACGAAGGTAACATTGTATTAGGTTTAGGGTTCTGACAAACATGTCTGCAAATGAAAATCATACTGCTGAAGCTGTATCAGACCCTGCCTCTGTGAGGGTTGGTGGTGCCCTGAGTGGAGGAACATCTGATCTGCTTGTGAAGCAGCTCCACAGCAGTTATAGTTTACTTTATTTGTTGTTTTGTAGGGAAGCCTCTGTTATTTTCATTTTGCTTTGTATCACTAAAAAAAAAGAAGCCGTTGTCCAGAAAGTGTTTGAGAAGTGACTGAGGTACTCAGGCATCAAGAGATAAGGGAGAGGGATGGCAGGAGTGTTTATCTCATCTCTTGCTCCAAGTCCCACTGTTCTTCCTGGTAGTCAGAGTCCTAAATGTCATGTAGTCCTTTGGTGAAACAAAGAGAGTGGTCAAACAGGCTGCAGATGTGCCCCTCTTGGCAGCAATTTGGGTGCAGCTGCCTATGCTCTGGAAGGTGTAAATCTGTCCTGCCTTGGAGAGGAGGCTGGGCTCCCAGCCCTGCCTGCCTCAGCCCTCCCTGAGGGATCAGCAGTATGAAGAGCTGCCTTTTGCTTGCTTTTCAAGGCATCTTCACTAGCAAAGAGACCATAAGCCTTAAACATCAGAATGAGCTAGGCAAGGGTCAGAATCTTATGAGAGGAAATTAGTAATAAGAATGTCACAGACCATCTCCTAGGTTATTTGGAGTTGTGCCCTGAGTATGTCATCATTTTCTCTTCCCTCTCACTGAATCTTTTTTTTTTTTTAATAGTAGCCTTAATGACAGTGAAATGGATCTGAGTGCAGTACCTGTTAAATACCAGCTTCCCCTTGTACGGCATCCATTGTGAATGCGGTTGGAACAAACATCTGCTCCCAGAAATTACTTTGTGACCTCTGCTGGTTTTTTCAGTGTCTGCCAGGCTTCTCATCACCCTTCTCAGTAATCCCAGCAGGTCTACAAAAAAAGTAAAGATCCTTATTCGTGTGACATTGCAGCCACTTCAGGTGGCTTGTTGAGGTTCAGAAGTTATAACTGAAGGAGCAATACAATCCTATTCACAAGAAAGAGAAAATTTTTCAGTTGTGAAGGTTATCATGTTTGCTAGGCGTACATAACCAGGTTACTTCTTCATTATAAGCTGGACCCCACAAAAATGAAAATTCGTGTAGAGTATCTTTTTCAGCTAAAATTTGAATTGGTGGGTGAATAACTGGACAGTAATCTTCAAAAGCAGAATGTTACAGAGACTGTCACAGCCACACATTAATATGTCACCATTCCCTTCTGGAAACAGAAAGCTGAGCTTGGTTTTAAATATCAGCTTGTACATGGTATGATGTGTAGTATTTTGCATAGGCTTGCTGACTTAAAATTTGTTTCTAGAGCTAATTGATGTTATCAGAGCTTTGTTTTTATCCCCGAATCAGTTTGGCAATATGTTCGTATTCTTTAGCAATTTGACTATTTTGTTTCTCTCCATTTAATTAAAACTTCTTCGATCACTCTGCTTCTTCCCATACAGTTTTAGGGCTCTTGATGTGTTAACATGTTTTTAATATTTGAAGTACTGAGAAAGCCAAGGATTTGTAAGTTGTCACATTCATATAAAACTTGTATCTGTAACATCTGAAGTCTTGTGAATTTCATAGACTTGTATTTATACCCTGTGGTGTTAGGCAGAATTTAAAGGTTATCTGAAGCTGTTTTCATGCTGCCTGGAAACTAGTTTTTCTTTAAAAATATTTCGTCAGTCTGTGACGAGATGTTGCCAGGCATCTATATTAATACCTCTAGAAAAGAAGGAAATACTTTCTCACATGTGATTAAAATGTGGAAGTCATTAACACAGGAAAGCCATTGGGTCCAAAACTTTAACAAGACTTCTGAAAGGTTATAGTCATCAACAATATACAGGGTTGTAATTAATGTAAGTAAGTAATTCGGAAAAAATGCTAAGTGTAGCGTTCAAGGATCCAGTTGGCCTTTAACTGTCAGCTCCCAGCTGGACAGAGGTTGCTTTGTCAACCTCCACAGTTTTAGCTTTTCTCTGTAAAGCATCTGGCACCAGCCACTGTGAGAGACAAAACCCTGCGACATGCACATTTGCTCTGACATGAGACGACATGCTCCCTGCCTGCCTTCTGGCTGATTTAAAGCGTGTAACTTCTGTATTAATTGATCACACTGCACCAGTTTTCTGTGCGTACACAATGCCCTGCTGCTCTGTACATGTAGGAAGCAAGGCACTAGGAGCTTTTATTGCTAGGCTGGATGAAATGAAGATAAAGGATGGTGCTCCAGAAACAAATACAGCAAAGTAGATACAGACACTTCCCACCTTCTTCTGGCTTTGACAACTCTTTCTCATTCCTGTGTGTTCCAGCTGTGGCCAGGCAATGCACTGCACTGTCCTGCAGGGTCACACATAGTTGCAGCAAAGCAGCAGGAAAACAAAGGAGAGAGAACATGCAGTGGTGCACAGAGTAAAGCCTTTTTAGTATGTGCCAGGGAGAAACAACATTGTGCTGCTGGCACTGCATATGTCAGATTTGCTTTTGTGCCTGAGATCCCAAATGAGCTGCGCTGACTGTAGAGCTCTGCTCCAGTAGGAAAGAACATCAATGCCATTGTATTTGGCACCTGTAGTAAAGATGTGATGCGGTGGGTAGACGTGGAAAATAAGCGCTCTGCAGGTAGTCTGTCCAGAATGGGATCAAGGCATGCTTGTGACAGCACAAATAAGCTCCCACAGAGTTTGTTAAGTTCTTTGTCTCTTTAATTTATCTGAGAAAGAAAAGAAAAAACCTGAATTTCTTGATAGCTTTCACCAAAAAAATCAATTTAAAAATAGCTTCACAGTCAGTATTTAAGCAGTCTGAGAAATGTAATGTGAAAGCAAACACAAAGCAGCATTTTCCCAGAAATAAGCATCAAGTAATTTTCAAATGAGAATAACAAAATAAATTCCAACTGCTGGAGGGGGTGCTGATTTTATGCTGATTTTGAGACAGCGGCGGGATCCATGGCTCCGTTCAAGGGCTTTTGCTCACCAGCAGCTTCTCTGCAAGGAGAGTGCCCCAGCAGCTGGGTAACAATACACCTCTGGGGCATTGCAGCTCTTCAGGTGAGTTTGGCGTGCCAGCGTGAGGGGCCTTCGTTCATGGGGTCACTGGGAGGGAAGGAAGAAGGCTGAACATAAGCGGATGTGTTACAGGTAGTGTTTGTTATGCCTTTGCTGAGCTGCGGAATTGTGAATGATTTGTTTGCCAAAACTGAAAGTTCATTGCAGACTGACCTTGTTTTGATTGGGAAGAGCCGGGGGGGTGGCTATACCATAAAAGTAAATCAAGCTTATGGCTTTGACTACTAGTTTGTTCATTTGGCATTAGAGAGATTATATTCTGAGCGGTTTTTAATTTCTATGTTGTAATTTTTTTAGTCTTTTTAGGATTTAGTCTGCATATGTGGAAATAACTTTCATGTATGAGATAAACTTTCCATGATGGTGGCACTTTAACACATTTTTTTAATGCTTGAGAAGAAGTTCCCATAGATTCGGTCTGTACTAGGTGTTTGTCAAAGTAAAAAAGAGTTGTCTTAACCTGTTTTGTGTTGGGATGCAGAAATTTGTTACATTCCTTTTTTTTTATTTGTCCTTTCACATACTTTGTTTGGGAAAAATACTACCCACAAAACATCTGTTTGGAGGTTGGTTTGTTTTTCCGACTGAAAAAAATGTGTTTACAAATACAGTTGATCTTAATTGAACGGTTTAACAACATTTTTGTCACTTAATGTGAATATATTATTATCCCTTGTTGTACTACAAAAAATGTGGTTAGGAAAGTGTCTTACTACAAGTTCATACTGAGGAAATTGTGAGAAATGGAGAAAGTTGTATTTAATTTTAAAATGCTGATACAGCATTCATTATGTAATAGAAAAAGATGTTTCATGCAGCGTTACTTTTGAATTTCAGTTATATGAGACTAAGATGAGATTCAGTTACAAATTTCAAGTTCTATTCTCCTAGCAGCACCTCAGCTCCTTTTGGCAAATCATTTAACATTTGCTGCCTCCCATCTCACTCACAATCTGAAGTGGAGATCTTAATGTATTTATTTCCCAGATGTACCTAAAGTATTCCATTCACATGTAAGTGCTTTGAAAATAATTTTATTTATACATTAAAAATATATCAATCTTTATTATATTATATAAGGATACACGTTTGTAGGATAAAGATTGTGCTTTTCATCAGTGAACAAAATTTTGTTTGGTTTCCTTTGACAGCTGAATCAGTTTGGCAGCTTGTTAATTCGTCGTTGTCTCAGTGAACAGAAACTGGTGGTTTGGTATCTTCTTAGGGAAACTTTGAAAATCAGTATTGCCATAAGAGAGTTAAGTCACACATTCATAGCTAGAATTTTTTGCTATCTCTTTACAGCTGTTACTGTTGTTAAGACAACTTACAAAGGAGCTGGCTCTTCTGAACGCTCTAGTGCATCACAAGTCAGCAGCTTTCAGCCTTTTTCAAAGCATTTCTACGCTCCTCCGTTTTCCAGAAGTGTCAGCTCCAGCATAGGTTATTCGAGGCTTGCTTTTCTTAGCAGCCTTGTGAAAATTTCTTAAAATAGTAGTTCGATAGACTATAGGAGGAAAATTGCTGATCTAAGTAATATCCTTCTCTGTTCTATTTTGTTCCTTGTCGAAGGGGACCACAGTACATTCTGGTATGATTTTAGAGAACACAGAATATTGATTAATGTGTACTGCCAGAGTTCTGCGATGGAGTTGTGACTGAGGATATCTGATTTACGCAGACAGCTTAACAACTTGATGTCCTTGTATCCATCCAAACTGGATCCATTCTGGATCTTTTGGCTTCCATACAAATAGAAAGGAAAAGTTTTTTAGTTCCTCAGTGAAGCTAAGATAGCATCAACCAAGCATATCAAAACAGCAATTTGTCTGGAGAGCGATGAGCTGAAACTGTGTAGGGTTAGAAAGCATCCACATCCAAAATTACAATATGAGGTTCTTCTTTGTCATTGTCTGTTTCTTGTTTGCTTCAGTCCATCACAAAGTACTGTGCTTAAGCACTACAAAGAGGAAATAATTTAAATTGTTTATCCAAGCAACAAGTGATTGAGAAAGTAGATGTAGAAACTTGAACTAGCGAGATTAGAGATGCTCACAGGTCAAGGTTCACATGATGACAGTACAGTGATAGTGGTTGATGCTGTTGATAACCACCACAGTTGATGTTTTTTTGGAGACAAGCCTCCCAGGCTCTTTTTTTCTGACACTTCCTGTGATATCTACAGGCCAGAAAGCTGAACTGCAGCTGTGAAGTGTATATCCTAGGTTTTATTGTTTCCCACTCCTGAAAACTAGATCACATCTACTCAGGTGGGATTAGCAAAGCACAGACATCTCCTCTTCCATTTTTTTTTTAACTACGGTTATTTTGAGGTGTTTTCCAAAAATCTCATGCCCTTTGGTATTATAAAGGTCATCACTGGCACTTAGTTTAAATCAAGTAATGAGACCAGGCCAGTTTGTCAATTTAACAGTTAAAAAGAATTAATTTTAAGGGGCCATCTGTCATCATTCCTTTATGTTCTTTAGAAGCAGTTCTTCCACACACACATCATCTTTGCCTGATATGATGTTTCTTAGGAAACTTTACTTACTCAGCCATCAGTGGATCCAGTTAACTGTAACCAAGAGGGCTAGTATGGCAGCAGTTAAATGTGGTTTTATTCACCATAGTTACACAGTCTTTTTGGATTTCTTCACGTCGTAATTCGCCACTGAAAAGACTGGATGATGCTCCTGATACTCTTCCTAGCATGGCATTCTGAGAAGGGTAAGATGTGTTGCATGTTGAGCACACACAGTTGCTTTACACAGTCTGCTGCTGCCACCATCTCCACTTTCTGGGCTGTAGTTGAGGCTTTCTGAAAGTTATGAAGCTTTTAACCAAAATGACATAGTGAGGATCAGCAGCACAAAGTGGGGCTTGCTCCCAGGTTTTGAAGAACGGCACTTCTAGAAGAACACTTGGCACAAAGTAAGCAGGTTTCAGAGGAGATGAAGGGTGCACAGTCCCTGAGCAGCTGAGATGAATTACCCAAGACCTCTCCCTGCCATCAAATACCACAAAACCTGCTCTGTTTTCAGCAGAAACTGAGCTGCTGGCACAGCTTGGACACCTCCTTCTCACTAGGAGACCTGAGCACTGAACAAAGCAGGAGAATTACGTACCTATGAACATCAGATACTTCAAATATTATTGCTGAAACAGCACATGAGAAAAATGCCTTTATCCGCTGGAATTATTCTCTCAGAGGCATGTTTCCAGCACTGTCTGATATATTGGACACTTGTCAAGAATGGGAACAGCCTTGGGACCGTCTGACATCAGGATTGAGCTGAAGGAAAGGATTTCTTCTGCCTGAGGAGGTGATTTTGTACAAGAGGCAGTGAACAAGGATCCTCTGCCAGAGTTTCTGTCTAAAGCACAAGGGGGAAAGGAAAATCAGGATGTAGGCCTTGGCCAAGGGAGCAATTACTCCTGGAAATGGATTTGAGTGGGCTGGAATGAAGGAAAATGTTTTGGAACAAGTCACCTGGAATTCGTAGTCCTCTTTTTTTCTCTGCTCCTTTATTTCCTCCATGAATGGTTGTTTTTTGGGGGGGGAGTTATTTGGTGAGGTTGGGTTTTGTAGCTTCCATTTTTGTGGGTTTTTTTTTATCAATTAACCTATTTAAAGCAGAAAACAGTTCTGAATATGTGAAACACGCTGTGTTGTGGATTGTATGAAAAATAGTACACTCAACTAACACCATCTGACTTGCTACCTCAAAGAGGTGTGTTTTTCGAGGAAAATTTAGGATATTGATTCCACTGTGCTGTTATCACGGGGACCATTTTCTTCTGCTTCAAGTGTGGTTTTATAAATTCTAAGATGAAAATAAGATGAGAGAACTCTGCCAAGAGGACTTGCAGTCATATAAGTGAGTCATAAATGTTTTACTTAATTGGGGAAATTGCTCATTCTTTTACAGATTACATCTACTCCTAAGTATTTTATTTAATAGCTAGCACAATGCCCGCTCTGGGTCTTCGGTGCTTCCCCACATCACTAACAGCAACATTTGAGTTCCAGCGATATTACACTGACCCAATTCACCAAGATCTTGGCCAGCCAAGCAGTGACTGATTCCTTGTGTCCCCTGCTTCCTTTGGGATATGCACACATGCAGTTCTCTCCAGAAGCTGTACTGGACAGATGTGGACTGTTGTGTGGGTTTTGTGTTTCCCTTAGGGAGCCCAGGAGATCACTTTTGGTTTCAGACTATTTCCGCTCAAGATGAGTAACTGGTCAGATCCTGGTAATCCCTCAGAGCGTGTAACGGGGCACAAGTTACTTCTGCCTCACTTAAGCACATGGCAGCAAGGTCAATTAGGATTGTATAATCAATATTCAGTACTTTTATAACTTCATCCAGATGCCAAGAGCAGCAATATCCATGTGTTTTGTTTTTGTAAATCCTTTCACAAAAATCGAACAATTGCCAAGAATGTGTAAACATTAAAGTAAGTGCCAATTATAATAGAATAATTGATGCCAGATGGACTTCTGCACCTGATATCGGTCAACATGCCAGTGGAAAAGAGCCATTTATTGCAAGGAATACTACAGCATATGTCGGGGTAACATCAGCATCTTCTCAAACACTTTGAAAGCTGCTAATGTGTTGAGTTTCTTGCTGCGATTGTTCTCAGGCGTTGCAACAAGATCCTTTTTTTGTTAAAGATTTCCTGAGAAGGAAATATGATCTTCACTCTCCCTAACTCTTCTGGCTATAATCAAGTTTTGCAAATTTGCATTAAAACTTATAAGTAAACTGTTATTTAAACACTGACTAAAGATCATTGCTTAGCCACTTTCAGAAATCCTTGGTTTTTTCAGGCAATGAAAAATAATGAGACAATATTTTCGTAAGCATTAAAACTATTAAAGTAAATTTCTAAAAATTATTGATGTTTCCAAAGCTGAATTTATTGGTTTGTAAGGGTTGATTTTTTTTTGCAAGGAAGCACCAGCTTGCCTCCATTATGCATCTGCTTTTTCTAACATGAGAGTTGGAGGTTTGCTTTTAAGAGGTGATGAAAATTCATTTGAGCATCAGTTCAGGCTTTGGTATGGTGTCATTCCCCTCTGTAATACATGGAGGGTGGGTGAGATGTAGACTATATTGAGCATATTTTGCTTTGGCAGTTTCATTCTGGTGTGTTTCTTGTAATAATATCAAAAATACTGTTCTCTTCATTATTCTTTTTTGTTATTTTCATATAATTTTATTTACTTCCATCATTCAAAACCTGAGTTAACTCTGAAGTGATAGAGCTCTGCAGAATGGAGGAATTTTCCAGTTCTATGGAAAAAGCTTCAAGCTGATCCTGGAGATACGCTGCCTAATTTTTCTGCACCCTTTTCCTTCTTTGTGCTGTAGGACAGTTTCGTTTGAAGATGAAATCAGTGACCACTCACTGGAAGTATTTGCACAGTTGTATCCTTCAGGGTGCTGTAGTTCTACCCACTACCCTCATGGCACGTGTACTCTCATAAAATGGACAGTGCAGGGACCTTGAGGCATCCAGTAAAAAGATCTGTACACACTTCTCCAGCCATGCAATGCAGTGAAGTGACTGTTAATCTTCCTCTCCCATTACACGGACTTCAGTTCCCTTCGTGCCAGCTTCTGGTGCATGGCCAGCACCACACATGTCAGTGGAAGTAATCTGGCACTCAAGATAAAGAGCACTTAAAGGCAGGCAGGGCTGGAGACTAGGAGGGATTTCTTCAGAAAGCTCTTCCATTCAGCTTTGCATGTGCTGAGATTGACAGATGCACTCAAGGGGAGCACACTTCTGGTGGCTGATCTGTCTTCCAGAGCTCTAACTCACACTAGGAAACGTTACTGAAACCCTGAAGCATAGCTCCTTCGTGCCGTGCCTCAGGGTTCCAACAAATTCTGGCATGTTGACCATAATGCATGCAGGTTTATAGTTCTGTTTATAAATCTCCTGAGTTTCATCTCATATTGTTTCTTGCTGAGGGAGTGTGGGATGTGCAGTTCATCCCATCAGATTTTATTGAGGAGCTATCCGCAGTCATGTGTATGCTGGATTCTCTTGAGAGACAACATCTGTTTTCTGCAGTATTTCAAGTTTGAAATGGTTGTGGGTTGTCGTAGCTTGTTTAATTAACAAAAGGATACAATAAAATAATGGGAATTACTTGCATTTCTTGTCAAATGCCACATTACCTCCGTAAGCCACAAAATAGGGATGTTTCCTCAGTAAGCTATTTGCTGATTTTTTGGCATCTTCTAATCACTTTTTTCCTCTACTTCATTTAAGTACAGATTCCTCTGGTTTTCTCTCTCTATTTAGAAACCGTGTTAAGCCTGTAAAACAGGCACATCTTGTCTTACAGGGGAAAAAGACACTAAACATGAGTTGAATGTTGTCCTCAAAACCATCTGTTTTGCAAGTCATGCCATTGGGCTAACCCCGTTAAGGCAATCTGAGGTTCTATAAGGATTTTTCATGTAGATAAATTAAAAAAGATAGATAGATAGATAGATAGATAGATAGATAGATAGATAGATAGATAGATAGATAGATAGATAGATAGATAGATATGGGTGGATGGGCACACACTTAAAGGCAGGATATGTTGATGACTGATGGGCATTCATATGATAAGAAAGGAAAGTAAGCAGCACAGTTCTTTTTGGGACCATAACAAATGTGTCTAGCAGAGTCTTGGCGCTTGACACGTTTACTGTGTTTTTGCACGGTGCTGTGTAACTTTTACGTAGATCTTATGGCCAACTAAAATTACAAGTCAACACGTAACTGTAATTTAAATAAAAGTCAACTTAGTCACTCTTCCAGTGACAGTGGATGTGTTCTTGGAAAGGGTGTGGAACAACATTTTTGCATGGCTTCCTAGAAAATAACTGGCATTTTCATTCAGTCATGTAAGTAAACTTCTGAAAGATCATAATGCCTGCTATAACAGTAGCCTTCAGGTATTCTTAACTAAAATTGTGGTTTATCTTCCACCAGCTGTGCTTTTCCAGGAGCATAAATTATCCTCAGGATAAACTGACCCTAAGACTCGTTGCTTTTGCCTTCTAAACATAGAATCCCATAGTAATAAAAAGGCAATGTACATTTCACATCGCCTCTCTGCAGCTGATTCACTCTCATGGATGCATGGACAGTTGCAGAGTTTGTAGAATAAATGGTTGTTTCCAGTGAGTTCCTACAAAACTAGTTCCTGTTAATTCATAAATGATATATTTTGGACAGCAGCTGGATGAATTCTTTTCCTTCTCCCAGGGAAAGTGTAATAGTAGCAGTTTTGGTCAAATTAAATACTGATTATTTCAGCTATCTAGATTTAGTCTGTGGTTTTCAGTGGATAATGTGCTGTCATTTGCTGCTTCTGACCCTGTTCTTTTCTCAAAGCCATGCTGTGCAATGTTTCATAGCTAAAAAATCTATAACCCAAGTGTTGCTATATTCGAGTGGAGAGCTGTGCTGATCTCCATGCAGTATATAGAGGGTATATGTTTTATGAGATGCCTAGCAAGCTACTGTAGGACTGTACATTTCTGTGGGGTTTTTTTGTGCTGTTCATACCTGCTAATGACCGAAGTGATTTGTGTTTTAGGCATATTTTCTCTTTCGTTGTTCATTCTCATTATTTTCAAGTTTTAGAACTGAAGTAATTTTAGTAAGTAGTTATCTTTTAAGTAGTTATCAAGAAAGGTTGGAGAGGTGGAGGAAAGTCTGGCAGCTGCTGTGCAGGCGCAGTATGTGCTGCAGCTGGGGGACAGGTTAGCATCTCCCCTCCATGCAAAAATCTAGACTCTGACTTAGGTCAGGGAGAGGGATGCCCCTGGGTCATGCCTACTGAAGCCTGTGTACTCACTCATTAATGCCTTTATCCAGCATCACGGAAAATGGTGAGAGGGAAGAGGATCGTTCAGAGCCACATTTTCCATGTGGAAAGCCAGTCAGCTGAAACCTCAATTCAGCCTTGCAGCTGACTGAGCCCTCTTTTCTTTCCTACCTGCTTGGTTGAAGGAAAGAAATGGAGGGCTGGAGAGGGAATAATCGGTAGTAATCTCCTCAGGCAGCAAGCCATCTCTTCCTATTGACCTTGAAGTAATGAAAAAGGGGTAGATTCTGCTGCACGTTACCTCTGTACATCCAGATAATGAGAGCAGAGAGTAATGATCGTAAATCTACATGGCTTTGCCCGTTTGGAAGTCTGGGCCATGGGGAAAATGACAGTATGTGTTTTATTTTTGCTCTGTTATTCACATAAGTATTCTTCCCAAAGTGTTTTTACTGTGTTTGGGTGGGTTTTTTTTTCTTGTACTTCATTTTATCAAGAAGTAATTTTAATTCAGACAAACCCATTCCCTTTTGTTGACTTAAATTTTCAATCTGAGAATAGTTGTGTTCCCTGAACCAGCAATAGTCTGGTTTGATATTCAGATTTTATAGATGTAATAGCTTTCCATTAGTTAATACAGAGGAGTTACACCAGTATAGAACTAGGCTTGTGAAAGAAAAAAGAAATCCAAAATATGTATGTAGGGCTTTCGTCTTTAATATTTCTTTTTTTAAAATGGGAAAAAACTCCCCTTAAGTAACTATATTTAAAAAAAAAAAAAAAAAAAAAAGAGAGAAAGAAAAAAAGAACCTGGAATTTGGGAGTTTACTTTCAGTTGTCAAACTGCCATACACAGAGTAACAAGAAAGTTGTCTTTGGCAATTTGTTCATTCCCCTCCCAGTGAGATATAATTCATTAAGGCAGTTCCTTGTCAAGCGTTAACTCAGAAACCGGGAGGAAACTGAGACAGAAAGTAATTCAGTAACCCTAATAATGCAGTAGTCCAACTAGTGTGGCCAATGAATAAAGAATAGTAGCAAGGTGTTTTAGTACTTAGCTAAGATGCTAAGGCAATGTCAGCCAATAAATGATGTCATGCAATCAGAGGCAGGGTTTGGTCAATGTAAACTGACAGTTTTCTCTTTTAATCCTACTACATACAATAACAAAACATCAGGAAGTACTATACTTAAAAACAGAGGAAATGTAGTGAGTCCTCTAGAAGAGCTTGTTGCATTGTTTTTTCTTAGAACTAGTGAGATCATGGCTGCACCAGTACTGAGCTCCCCGAGGCTCCTTTCTCCCTTCTAAACATGAGATTAACCTCTGAAATGGTAGTAGAGCTCTCTGGAGTTAATGGGACTGTGGTGGGGAGATATTACAGTTTGCTTGTATTCCCACGATAGAGACATTACAAGAGTGTTTGGAGTGAAGCTGAAGCATAAAGCAGATATTATCCCCATCTCTGAATATGCAGCAAATCAGCTGGCATAAAGAAATGCAATCTGATCCAGAGCAAGGGGGGCCTGTAAGTCTGGCACTCTGGAGGAGCTAGGATGGTGGTCATGTGTTTTTCCTCTTTTGAGGCCAATTAGCCTGTTAGAGCTTGCCTTTGGCCAGAGAAAATATGTAGCTGAGCTGTGCTTCTTGGGAATTAGGAAGGATGGAGGGAGGAATTTGCCCAGCCCTGAGCTCTCTGCTGGAAAGCCGGAGGTGATGGCTGGCCACAGCGTGCTCCAGCTGCTCCCCTGCAGCCAGTGGTCGGGTGGTGATCTGGTCATGCAACAAACAGATTTAATTTATCAGCCAACCAACCTGGCCCACAAAAACATATTTACATCAGTTCAGTGTGTTGGATAAGGCTGGCTGCAGTAAGAGGGGGAATCATCTCAGAAGTTCACAGGGTAAAACTGTCCTCTTTCAGCAATGTGCTTCGGCTCACATCATGAAAACATACCCTAATCTGACTCTTTCTGTAGGTTATTAAGTTTGGAGTGTTTCTGGTACTCAAGTCAGTGTAATTTTTCTTCTTTCTATACAGCCATGTTTGAAGGTTACATCCTGTGGTCAGGTTAATCACTAGTTTTAATGAGCTCTGCTGACGTGCCCTGGCTAAAAGTTTGTTCCTCAAAATCTAGCATCTCTTAAATAAGTTTTAATGCTTAAAGACTCTTAGCCAACAAACAGTTGAGCTAAGTTGAACTCCATGTTTGTTTCCAGGGATTGTAAGATCTCTCATCAATTTAAGTATTAATATAGGACCTAATATAGCAGGGCCATTCTCCACTTGTGAGCTTAAGATATCAAAAGGATTTAAGGAGTCATTTTTACAGTGCTTTGAATTAGTGGAAATACAGTGAGATATTCAGGGCTTCTAACTGTCATTTTAGGAAGACTAAGGGTTTGAATCCAAAGTGATCCAGGTTGATCCAAACTGGTCCTGCCTTAAAACTGCCCCACAGTCACAATCTTTACCCTGTGCCAGTGCTAGCACTGGTGACAGGCAAGCCCTTCCTGGCTCAAGGTGCTGAAACTGGAGGAGAAGAAGCAGATCAAAACCCAGCATTATTCTGCCAAACCTGCATCTCCTTTTCAAAGAAGATGTGGGGAGTCCTGAGGCAGGGAGTTGAAAAGCTGGGGTACCTCTGATTTAAGGTGGCTTAAACTACTGTAGACTAGCACCTCAAGGTTTCCATGTCTCCCTCCCATGTCTTTAATTGTTGATAAAATGCCAATTTCATATAATAGTTATAAGTAGTGTGAGCAGAGCTGTAGTTATCTGTGTAATTTAAGTCCATGAAACTATTCACATGTTTAAAAGTATGCAGATGCTGGTGTCTTATGCTAGATCAGGATCTTAATTAGGCATAGTTTGGGATAATTGGGTTGCTTTAGCTTCATATCTCAACCTGCTAATTCTAACTACTAAATTAGCATTCAACTGTTTAGCCGAACTATTTCAATTTGTTCCTTATGTTAGGTAAGTGTTGCAATTAATTCTGCTTCTCTGTTCTGGTTTTCTGTGAGAGAGGTCTGAGTTGAACAAATTTGTTTCACCGGGTAAATTCAGACAATTATGTCCTTGCCCTTTGCTGTGTGATTTTTTTTTTCAGGAGATATAAATGGATAAATGTCCTGGATAAATATTTTGAGGAACAAGTAAGTCCCAGGGTTTTCATTTTGTTACGGAGTTTATTGTCAGGTTGCTATTCTAGCCTGTATTTTGTGGCTTTTGTTTTCTCTTTCCTGTCTTTTGGAAGCTCATACTTGAAAATTAATCAAAAAAGTACCAAGCTTGACATTTTTAACAGAAACAAAAAATGTGATAATGATCACATCTGCAGACGAGTCCATGTTGAACAATCCAGTCTTTCTCTTAATCTGAGGTTTCTATGGGTGGAGTGATTTTCTGCTTACAGGTGCACTAGTATAACTTAATTTCATTGTTTCCACAGATGAGTACCATGCCAGGACTGCCCACAAGGCCATGTTTCTATGACATCGACCTTGACCCTGTCACAGAGCAAGTGAAAGGATTGTTTTGAGAGTGAGGTCCAAATTCAGGTCAGTCAACAGCCTCTATTTTCCTATTTCAGCTTGGGGGAAGATGTCTGTTTCTAGCATGTTTATAGAAAAGGTTGTCAGGAGTTTATCTAGGCCTTAGTTTCAGTAAGGACTTCACACACTTTGGGGGAATTTGAGGAAATGTTTCATAATGTGCACTTTATCACATGGGTTTCTCGTTTGCTCAATGGTGTCTGACGCTTTGCCAGTGTACACTAATGGTGCCTTTTGGATTTTGTGGCACTGTCAGTTCGGCTTGAGGAGAAGCCAGCTCTGCAGCTCTACTGCTCTTGGCTATGGAAAACGCCAGTCTGAAAGAAACATGTAATCTTAGCTCAAAAGAAATAATCTTTGATACTACACTTGTGTGGCAGTGTGTGTCTGTCATTACGTAGATACCCAGGGAGATGTTCAGCTTGTTCATAGCTCTGCTTCGTTATTTCATGTTTTGTTTTTGTAACTGCTTTCATCTCTCTCAAATGGTAAAAAGCATTCCAGGAACACAGAGCTGTCCTCTTAGCCTGTTTTTCATGCGGGATTCTCTCCCTTTTCCTCGAAGGTTGCAGTTCCCCCCCACACCTCCTCCCCTTTTCTGAGTACTTAATCTTCTTGGTGTCCTGCTTTAATTCTGTGTAGCACATGTTCCTCACTTAAAAATCCAAGATGTTATGAAAATATTTCATGCTACTCCATTTTAACCTTGTAACATAATAAGTGGACTAAGAGAGAATGTAACCCTGACTGAAACAAACCATGTGTGCCTGTGATGGGATTCTCTCCTTTCATCACTTAACTCTCTCCTTTCCCCCAGTAAATTGGTCTGGAAAGCAAAACTGTTTCTTTTAGACAGAACAACAGTATTACTATGAGCTAATAGGACCGTGATGGGACCCCAGATCCGCCACAGCTTTGATGTGGATGTGCCCAGGTGGTTCAGCCCTGCTCTAGCAAACCTTTACTCTGGTTTGAGAGGACCGGCCTTTGTTTCGGTGTTTGGATGGATTGTTCAGAGGAGGGGAGAGGTTTGCACAGACCAAGTTAACTGTTCACTTGCCCCTAATTGAATGTCACAATATTTACGTAACATCTGGTAAGAGCAGATTCTGCCAGTTTGTGCTTGCCAGTCAAAACAAGTAAAAAGCAGTTAGCTTGAAAGTTAACCTGCATGCACCGGTAGTTACTCCCCTACATGCAAACCACCACTGACTATTCTGTTGCTGGGTAGTGTTATGCATCCTGCTTCTTGGCATATATCCCATTCTTGTCACCGATGCGCTTTATATGTCTGGCGGCTCGATGCATACATATTGATTCATCAAGTGTCAGTCACATAATTACCTCTGACTCATTTGAAATGACTGCAGAATACTAATGTAAAATCTTTATACTGATTCACATAGCCTCCTTAATTGGGTGTTTACTGACTAGTCTTACACAAATCCATCCAAACCATGGATTGGTGAGTTTTGAAGAACAACAGTAATTAAGCAGACAAAATACTCCATTCCAACTGTGAAGACCTCTCTTTGGAAGTTGTGCATGAAATGAAAATGTGAAATTTCATAGCATTTCTGTTTACATCTGACAAAACACCATCACTAACTAAAAGACAAGGTCACAAAAACATAATAGGAAGGAAATAGCTACATATTCCACCGTTAATAAATTATTTTTATTTCATTATAGAGGTATTGTTGGCATCAGGCAGATGAATGATTCAGTAAGTTTAAGCCTTTTAAAGAAAGAAACAGCTTGATCATATATATATTTTTTATCAATATAGGCACATACGTGTGTTCCTACTTGTAACATTCTAAATAAATGACTTGAGAGTATTTTAATGCCTAGTGAGCTCCACACAAAGTAGTCAAGTGTTCATTAGCTCTAAAATTTATCTGGTTCATGTGCTAGAATTGTACATTTCTAGTTCTGGAGGAAGAAAGAAACAACAGTCCCATGTAGTCTTTACTTCCAGCTTTCTGCAGAGAAGTTTAGTATTATTTCTTTTCACACATTCACCACAGTGAACCCACACTGTAGCTAATACCACGCTATGAGGCCTTTGTGTCTTTGTATGATGGGAGATCGAGGGATTTTGTTTTCACTTAATTTGAATTCTTTTCATAGTGATATCGTGCACAACATAATATGATATTGTGCCAACTCATTAGGACTGATTGAAATCTTTAAGATGTTGTAATTGAAAAATATTTAGAGATTTGCAGAAGAGCTGCAGATGTTTCGTTATAAACATGCCTGCAGAGCTAAGAACAGTTGCTTTAGCGTGCAGTTTATATCCTCCTCTGCAATGCATATCGTCGTGAGACTTGTGAAAGAGATACAGGTAGAAGTTCCTGCTTCTTAAGATGCTGTGTGAGGGTCTGACTGAGCTGAAACAGTGGTTGTCATTAGTCTCTCTGATTTTTTTCCTCTACCACTTCACTGCCTTAATGGAGCAGATGACAGTTCTCTCAAAAATTTGCAGAACATCAGTCATTAGAATACGTGCTAAAAAAGTCATAGAAGCAAAAACTTTATCATAAAAGTCAACTCTGTTTTTCTGTGTTGACAAATAGCCAATACATGGACACATAGTATTGCAGTCTCTCTGTAGGAACAACATGATCTATCAAAAAATGAAACATTAATATCTAGAAATGAACCCAAAGGAATCTGGCTAGTTCTTCATTGCTGGTCCTGTTTAAATTATACTGCCCAGCTCATACACTGAGGAAGTTGAAATTGTTTCCTTAGGTCTGTAGAGACCACCAGGCAAAATAAGACTTACATGGAGACAAGTCTGCCAATAGGAAGAAATATTAAAAACAAACAAAAAAAAATATTACTCACACAGTAAGGGGAATTCATGAACCTGACCCACTCGGCACAAGTAAAGTCTGTTAAGAATTTAATCATGGCAATAGGTGCCTGCTCTTACTGGGCCAGTTTGGCTTTTTTTTTTTTTTTTTTTTTTTTTTTTTTTGAGTATTTGGGTTGATGGGGGAGTTGGAGCTGGGATGTTGTTCTCCTTGGTTGGTTTTGACTTAGTAAGACAGCCACTGTCCACAGTGGCAGATATATTCTTGCACTCTTCTCCTCTTCAAAAATGGCAAAGCATCAGAATTATTTTAACACACCACATGGATATTTTGCCACCCTGGAACTTTTCTGAATGTGAGAGGAATCCCAGAGCTTTGCTTGTGGGCATCTTCATGGCCATAAAGAAGTCCATGAGAGCAGGACACGAAAATTGATATCCTAAAATTGCAAACTATTTGTTAGATGTTTTATCTTGTCTTATTCAGTTATGGATAGAAAGTGTTTGAAGACCTTTTCTTTACATCCACAAAATTGGATCATAGGAAACAAAAGCAATGACTTTTTTAGTCTCATTCTCCAGTACTGAGTTTCAGCAGTTGCTACAGTAATATACAGTCTGAAGTCCATATCATACTGAAATACAAGTACAGATTTTTGTTTCTCACCTAGCAGGGTTACACAGATAATAAATAGGAGGTGTATGTGGCATAACTAACCATTTTTGCTTATTATGGTTAAGGCAAAAATATCCAATTTCAGTGAACCACTGCTTTTAGATTGTGATGCTTCTATTTTTTTTTTACTTTAAAGAAAGCAAAGATGTCTTGTCTCAGTGTATAAATTCTTTATCTTTCTCATTTCAGAAGCCTGAAAATTAAGAACTGCAACTTTCCTGTTTCCTGCAAGTAGGAGACAAAAATGAATCTGAAATATCCCTGTTATGTGTCTCTGGAGGAATGTCAAGATAGACCAAAGAGCAAAAGTTTACTCTTTCTTCAAACTAGTTTTTATGATGAAATATAGCTGTAAGGTTAAAAAAAAAAAAAATCATAAAAAAAGACCAGCAAGCTAAAGTTTTACTCGCTGTCATGCAGGAAACTCTCTACTGGGGTTTACGCTTGTTTGTGGATAAAATGACATTGAAAAAGAACAGTTTTTCAACTCGGAGTTTTCCTCTTTTCTCAGAAGAGCTTACAGAAGTATCTCCTTTATCTTGACTATCTAAAAACTTGTGTAAACCTGATTATGCTGTGTGACCAAGCCTATTTCTCTCTGAAAAGCATGCTTTTGCTCCTGGCATTCAGGAGTTGAAGCTACACACAGATTAACTGCACATTTTTGAGTTATCATCAAGCGTTGCTCTGGATGCATTTGGGCAACAGCCAAGCTTCGAGCAAGGAAGATATTAAACAGAAAGAACAGAGCATGTATTTTATAAGTTTTTTAATATATAATTTGTTTCCTTGTTGGGCAAAGATCTTTTGGAACACTTAAGCCATAGCTGTCTTGTGTCCATAGGCCTGTCTTTATCCAAAGCATGTGTTACAGGCTGTCCAGCTGATTATGTGCTTGTTGTGGTGACGCTGATTGTTCAGAGAGGGCACCACTCCTTCTGAAGCACTGTTTTGCTCCTGTTCATGGCTAATGAAGCCTCCTGCTGTGCTGGCTCCCAACTAGAGTTTTTCCCTAGCAGTACATAACACCCAGTAACAACGGAGGAACATACATCAGGCAGGGATGCGGCAGGGCACAGCTTTGTTCTGCTCCATTTTGCAGGTTTTAACCACTGTACTTGCAAAACTGGAGGGTGTTTTTATTTGAAGGGGGTATCCAAACAAGCTGAATTGTAAACCATGTGCTTAAATTTACCTCAGTAACTTACCTTTCCTGGTTTTTCCTAAACCTGCAGCAAAACAAGCCTTAGTCATAGGATACTGCATTTAGCTCCCCAAGCTGCTACTCCTCAGGAAACTCTCACTGACTGACTGTTGGTTCCTTCAATAACAAAAAAATGCAACAGAACAATAGGGTGAATCGAGACAATAGGCCATTGTTTTTTTTAGGTAAAAAGCAGTGAAATAATGATGAGAGAGTTTATTTTCCTGATGACGTTTTCCATCCTGTCGCTTTGCTCTGCTTACGCACATCTGCATGTTATGGGCTTTTGCAGCGTAGTTTTGGTTCACTTCTACAGAGCCACATTTGGAGACTTAATTATCTCAGGAACTCTGTAGTAATTGAGGGGTTTGTTTTGGTTTTTAAAATCATGCTTTGTTATTTATAAACTCAAGACTATAATTATAGACAGCAGAGCAAACTGGGGACAATTAATTATCTGTGCCTTCCCTGGAGTAGCACGGAAATGTCTGTTGACTGCATTTTGGTGCTATTCATAGCATGGACCTCCAACGCCATGGGGATTGCTGTGAAGATAAATTTAAGTTTAAAAACTAGAGCAATTTGATATTCTATCCTTATTAGACGATAGAGCTCATAATGGCCTAGACTGTGGATGCTTTAATTACACTCGGACTACATGACAAACATGATAAGTAGAAAGTAAGGTTCAGGTGTGGCTCTCACAGCTGCTGGGAAGAGAGATTTCTGATATAGTCTATTAAACTGTGCAACAAAATACAATCGTGCTCTTTATACACAGAGCAGCATTGTAAATTAGACTTGCACACACTGAGCTGTCTAGCCAAGAAATAGCCAAAGAGTTTTGGAAGAAAGTAAGTGTGGTTTCTGGACATAGTTTTCCTAGTAACATCCTTACAAGAAAAATAAACAAGGTTTTCCCTCCATCTTGTCCAGGGAAATTCAGAAAACCATAATCGTGCCTTACTAGGGGTCACTGTGGTTCTCCTGCAGGTGCACTGGAATTGTCCCCAGGCAGTGTGGGATACTAAATGTGGCACTAGCTGACTGCCTTGTGAAGCTTCCATATGGATGTGGATGTCTGAGCAACAAGTTTTATAAGTCACCTCAAACTGCTGCTGGATACCTTTTATAGTGTCATCTCCATATTATCCCTTCAGGCCACGCACACTGAGATTGCTTATCTGACCCATCAGTCTCTCTCTAAAACACCATTCCAGCTCATTTAGTTGAGAGTTGACAAACATCCTGTAATTTTTCTACTGTCATGTGCACAGGATTTGTTATTTTGTTTAAATAGCTTCAGTAATTCAAGAAAAGTGGAATGGCCCACTCTTCTTTTATCATAGCTTTCCCCCCACCCCATCTAGTTAATTAACTGCAAAAATCACTCAAGCTGTTAAATTTTTGGTCCTCTGTCATGATGCAAAGCATTGAGCTGTTGGTCACTAACTAACCTGCAGAAACTGCCACAGTATATTCCCTGGGACTCCCCTGATACTGAGGCCTTCATCTAGAAGAGTTTAAAAAGGAAACTTTTTAAGATCAGTGTTATTGTTAGGTTTGTCACTTGTTACATGGATGAGACTGTAGGTATGGGGCCCCTACCTTTGCATCTACAGTGAGCAAATGTTATCACATGGCAGAACCACGGCTCCATAAGGCAGCTTGCCATGCTTATCCCTGCATTTGCTAAAGTGTTTTAAGCACTATGCGGTTGTTTATTACCAGAAGATCTGCTTTTTGTAGCGGCTCAGTACTTTGCTACTGCTGAACTACTTCTGCAATGACAATGAGATGCTTCAGACTACATGCAATGGGTTTCATTCATTTGTATTCTAAAATTCAAAATCCCAGAATTTCAGATGCCATGAACATGAAAATAAAGTCTGTGTGTATACTAATGTTTAGTTTGCACAGGTGGTGCCTGTCTGAAGTCTGAATTAATTAATAAAATACATCCATTATTTAATATTGTTCTCTCTCTGTCTGATCTTGTCCATTTAAATAGCAGCTTCTTTTTTTTTTTTTATTCCTTATAAGCCACTTATTCTTATCATGCACGTCTCCAGCTAAACATAGCTACAGCAAGAAAGGAGAGGAGCTCTGGCACTGTGGTTGAGTGCCAGATGTGAGCAAGGCATGGTACTCTTACCTGGCTTCCCAGAACCCAGGAACATGTTCAGTCGCTGGCTGTTACCACAAAGGGCCATGCGCTGGAGGGTTGTTCACATGTCCACAGGATCTTCTCCATCGGTACAATCCTTTTGAAGTTGGTTTCTGCTTGGGAAAGGACACACTAGGCTAACATCCTGTCCTGGTCCCAAAATATCTTGCTGTTACCTTTGGTCCATGATGTGAAAGGCTGGATCAGATGCAAGGGTCAGTTGGACACTTTCCACTTCTCAGCTGGCAGCTGGATTTGTGTGAAGCAGTGTCAGGTAGAAGAATATATATGTGTGGGCTTCTCAAGGTGGGATTTAAATGCAGGTGATGCAAAAGCTTCAGGAACTATGGATGTTAAATCAACTGGATCATAACACAGCAGAAAGCATCCCGGGAGCAGGAACTAATAAAATGGGGAAGGTGGGGGAAGAAATTGAGCATTGCAGGCACATACTGGCCAATGCTTCTGTTTTCTAAACAGCTAAATGAAGTCTCAACCACATGACTAGTATTAGTACTGGTTTTGCTGCATGCTTCTCATGGCTAGATTTCCGAAAAGCTTTTCAGCCTCTCTGCAACATCTCAGCCAGGATCTTATCCATATGGAACAGATCTCAAGCACTAGGTTTGCTCTTTGGTGTTCCCTAGGTCTGCCCTGCTGGTGGCCAACCAACCAGCCAGGGTGAGCACAGGAGGCATATGCAAACTCTCCCCTCCACTGAATTACTGGGGTAGTGAGGGAGGGTAACCAGTTTTGCCCCTTTAAACATCTGGTTTTCCATAGAATATTCTTTTGAGAAAAAACTTCTGAGAAAAATTTTAAGGCCAAGGTAGGAACCCCTGCTTGGGAGGGTTGGAATGGAAACACTGAAAACCCCTTCAAGCATTTGTCCTGAGAACAGGACTGCTATGCTATACATGTTACCATACAATGTGGGCTTAAGGCCAGAGTGTTTATGTGAAGTAAGCTAAATTCAAATATTTTCACAAGTGTGGTCATAGTAATTGTTCCCTGCTCCATGTGGTGGAGTGCAATATATTACATATATGCAAGCATGAGCGAGAATGCATTTGTGCATGCAGTTCTTATGTAAAATCTTCAATATCTGCTTCCTCAGTAAAGTTTTTAACTTAGACCTTTTGAGTAATGAGTGGGAAGAGTTGGACAGCTACATTCCACAATAGGCTCAAACGAGCAAGACCCTGGCAAACTTTTTTAAGTCAACCCTGCAGTGGGTAATCTGCAGGTCCCTTCCAAGATAAACTGTTCTGTGCATGTATGAACTGGGATGCTAGTAGAAAAAGCTGGCACTGAGGAAACACAAAGCTGAAATACACACATGCACACACACTGTAGACACCTTAAGAACTTAACTTTGCAGAGCACTAATAAAAAAAAGGGGATATATCAAATACAAGTCATGCCCACTTTTATGCAATACACTAAATCAAGGTTTAAGTTACGACATTTTAAAAGCTAAATTGTTTCCCACTGGGCAATTTCATTGCAACTCAATTACCATCAACATCTGGTCAAAGTTAGATTCCTAATGCCAAAGAAGACTTTCAGCTTTTCAGAACACAGCCTGTTAGTTGCCCATATAATGCAGCCCCTGCACATTCTTATCACATGCACAGTTTATATTTACTCTCCAGAAAAATATAATTATGGCTGTATTTGAACAAAGCATGTATTATATACATGATATGTGTATATATATATATACCCCCTACTATGTGAATTCAAGGATATTTCCTTCAATTTTCATTTTGAGGGAAGGCTCAAGGGGAAATCAGAGAGGAAAATGTCTGACTTGAGGCAGCAGACCAGCTCCTACACAGCTTTCAGTCAGACAGAATCTCTGCAAGGAGACAACCTCCCCATATTTGCTGGTCCCATGCTTGGGTGCTACATGTATTCCCACACAGCTCGAGCTCAGTTGGACTGCTTTGGTGTCTCCATTACACTCAGAGTTACATTTGTCAACCTGTTTTTTTCCTCAAGTGTAAGAGGTGAGTGAACTCTCCCTGAAGAAGGTTTTGGGGGAGAGCAACAAGCCCAACATCTTACTCCAGTCTGCTCTTTATGACATTAGCCTAAAGTATCCATTTAATGAACCAAGCCCTTCATATCACTGCTGTACAGTTGTTGATTTCCCCCTATGTTTAGGAAGTTCAACCACTGTCATTCAGTGACAGACATTAGTGCCTGGCAAAAGCTTGTTCATCCAGGATGAAACCTGTATCTAATTCTGCTTCTTGAATTACTGAAAGGCAGACAGCCTTTAGATCCCAGTTTGTTATTAATAACCAAATATGCAAGTTATTTAATTTTTAATAGTAAGCGGAAAAAGAAAAAATCATAAGAAAAACTGTGAGGATGGTAAATGAAAAAACAAAATAGAGGAGTCAATTTGGCTCTTTTGGGACAGAATTGCCTGAAAGTAATTGTAAATCATTGTAAGTCTGAGAAGTAATTTCACTAAATCTCACCTTAAAAACTTCCTTTAAATTGAGCACTATATAACTTATCACCAACAATTTTGAAGAAGGCTATATATAACACCAAAAAAAGTACATTGAACTGCAAATTGCTACGGAAAAGGGAACTTTTAATATTAATTTGGTTTTACAGAGAGACACTAAAACAGCACAATGTAATGAAATGTTACTAAGAAACAGTAAATAAAGAGATGAGCAGCAAGTGAGAGATGTCTTCAATTTAAAAAAGGAAGTATAAAATGTCTCCTGAGAGAACAATACACTTGGAAAGTTAAGGCAACTGGAGCAGACCCAAAGCCAATTCATAGCCAGCGAGCTGTTTCCCATCAGTTCTTCACAGTGTAGACTACCAGATCCCCAGGGACAGGAGGAAGATCTTAGGCTGAGCTTGCACCCTGGCATCACCTACAGCAACTGCAGGAAATCAGCAGGGTGGCAGCAATTGCCCTGGAGCCCCGAGATGGGGAGGGTTCAGATCCCTGAATTTAATTAGTCCTCCTCATAGGTGCCTCTTCTGTGGTGGGTCACTGCTACAGATAACCTCACCTTCTGCTAAATTTGGACGTCTCTATCCCACGACTTAATTTACTCAGCAACAAACAAACCACACACCAGCTTGGAAGCAGAAATGGAAGAGTTATACCCAGTATGATTTAAACATGTCTGGGAGCTGCACAGACAACCCGCAATTATCAAACCAAGAGTCTCACAAACTGTTTAAAAGACAGATGGTCTGTTTTCCTAAGCCTTCAGAAAGGACCAACAGCAGCAGCATCCAACACTGTGCTGGGAGAAGAAGAAATTGTGTGCAAAAAAGATACCTTAAAACACCACTTTTCTGATGATATTCCAGTTTTGTCCCTTTAAGCTTCAACAATAACAACAACAACAAAAAAAACAAGATGTCAATCTCTCCCAATGAAAGGACCCCATGAAATATACTTATCTGCAAATGGATTTTTATCCCAAACATCTCTAATGCTCAGGTTTTTCCACTGTTTGGGAATGAGTGGTAGAAAACTGACAGGAGAATACAGTTTAATCCTGCATAAAGGATGATGAAGTGAAACCTAAGAGCCATATCCAAACATTTGTAGATACAAGCCTGGATGCACAGGAACAATTAGGCTCGCATCCTCAGAAAAACATGTTTGGGGAGGACCTTTTCTGTTCATAAATCCTGTGAAATTACTATGATACCCAGGTGCAGGGGGGAGACAGATGCTGGAAAGGCCATACCCTACCTAGTGAACTGAAATGGAAATGATCCAAGTAGCCATTTACTTATCTGCATAAACTTGAATCTTAAATTTAGCAGTGTGTGACCTTTTGATCTTGAATTTCTCATTGCCTTAACCAGCTTGACTTGAGCCTGAACAGCTACAGAAATGTTTACAGCCGTTCACTGTAACAGGACTGAAGAAAATCTTGGAACTAAAGTCTGGGGACCGTTCAGAAGCAATCAGCATTGGAACCAGTTTGACTCACTGCAGACACTTGCCACCATGCCACTAAGCCCTAGGGCTGGCTAGAGCACCCCACACTACAAACAGGGCAAATTCTGCTCCCTACAGCCCACCACACGGTGAAGACACAAGTGCTTAGGATGTGGAAAGATGTACATGGCATTTTTTTTTAAAAAGCAAACCTCTCCCGAGATTTATAAACTTAAATGCTGGACTCAAAAATTCAAGCACACTTTTTAAATTCTACATCTTTTGTTTAAATGCCAATGCCCAGCAGGCAAATAGTTTTTGTTTAAGAAAAATATTTTCAGTAGAGGTGAGGACTCCAATATAAAATCAGCAGATTATAAGCCTATAGTTATTCTAATATAAATATTTCAGAATTATTTTAAATGTTCAACTAAACCATCCACTCAAATCTGGTGGTACAGATACTGCCCCTAACCATGCTCTTTACACAGAGCAGCTCAGGATGGAAAGGACCTCTGGACGTCCACAGGTCCCGCCACATGCTCAAAGTTCTATTTGTTAGTAAACAAAATTTCTTCAAGTAAATTTGTGCTTTCATATACAGATTTAGGAATTAGACCACACATTGTAGGGTTGCTTACCTGATGGAAGTTGGAAATCTTGCTCATTCATTCAACATGCTGAAAAACCAAAGGCTTGCTGCAAAGAGACGATGGCTAGAATCTACACAAGGAAACAGTCCAGCCACTCCCCTGAACCACAGAAGCATGACAGCTACTTCCCTACCACCACTCAAACGGGTCGCATTAAGAGCACTCATCTGCTCATTCATTTGAATGGGTTGTCATAGTTCAAATGACATCCTGCAGACTTTCAGAGTACTGACCTAATCTCTTATTTCAAAGCACAAAAGGGGAAAAACAACAAAGCCAAAACACCCAAAGGAAGCAACTCTCATTCCACTCCCCCAGCTCTCAGGTGTTTTAGGTTTCTCTAGATCAACCGAGGTGTGGCAGCTGCAGGTGTGCCTACCCCCACACCGGTCCTCACCTGTGCATTTCACAGTCTCACAGTCATTTGCTGGAACCCTTCCTTCTGCAAGGAAGATGGTAGGTATAGCCGGTGTGGCTGAATCCTGCCTGAATCCAGCCAGCTCTGCCCTCTGTGCCAGCCATGCTGGCACCAGCTGGCATCGACTGGTACCACGGTGCTGTGAGCTGCAGCACCACATGCACATGGACTTACCCTGAGGCAAATCATCCCTCAGCCCACCCTCGGCAGGGCTGCCCCCTGTGTCTCTGGGGAAATGGTTCAGTGTACCTGAGGAGGATGGTACCTCGGAGCCCTGGATGGCATGGGGAATGGGTATCAGGCCTTAGAAATCAGCATCCAACCACAAAATACCTGGCATACAGGTGTTTGCAAAGGTGCTCCCACAGCAAGACTCACGCACCACCTGGCTGGTTTGCAAACACAGTGTGCTGCAATTTCAGTGCCACTTGCAGCCTGTTCAATAAGCCAGCGGTGCTCTGTCACCAGACCATGGTAAGCTTTCCTCAAGGCTCTCAAACTCAGGGAAAGGAGCAAGGAAGGTAGAAGAAAACTACAATTTATTTGCAGTAGCGTGCTTTTCCTCTGAAATCATTATCCCTCTGCAAACTCCCTTGGCGTTTGGAAAGTATCTGTGTTTAATCCCTGATCTTGTTCAAAATGCAAAGTACCTCGCCTTGAGACTGATAATTTAATCTCCTTTGGATAACTACTACCAACTAGACTAAAAGCTAACAAAGGTCAAGTCATTGGTTATTCAAAGCAGGATTTCCCCCAGTTTACAAAAAAACTTCTACTTGATCTTTGACTTGTCGGCTGCAGCATGTGATTTCTTTCACCACTGGTAATCACTGGGGAGGGGGGTTGTATATGTGTGTGCAGCTATCACACACACGAGGACACAGATACACATTTCACGTACATAGATGTGAACTGGAAATGGCCAACTCACTCAAACCAACATGTGATACCACATGTTGCCTCCAAAATAATGTTCAGTAAAATTTATATCCTTCCATGGCACTTTGTATACATTTGCATGTATTAAATTATCCCAAGGCTTACTAAGTAGTGAAGGGAGCTTCTTAGCTTTATTTTTGTTCTTTCCCAAGAAAATGGATTTTAGGTGACCATGGTGTTTTTACATGTTTGTCCAACTCCTGTTATTGAATCAGTCCCCAAGCAGTAAAGTGACAGACAAGTAAATTACTATAGATTTCATGAAAGCAGGGAGACAGTGGGAGACAAAGGAGTGAAATGGAGACAGAGGAGAGAGACAAGATCCTTTCCATGGTGGTATAGACATTTACAAGGAACAAACTTCCCAATTTAACTTCTTGCCAGACTACACTTTCATTACATTACATATAATATTTTAACTATCTAATAATTCTGCTTGTAATTCAATTGTTTTACTTTAGAATCAGGAATCATACTGACTTAAGTTTGTAAATCTGTTGCAAGACAATATAATGTTCATAAAATCCTAAATTGCTACAGCCCCACATGTGAGGGCCTTACTCAGCCCTGAAAACGGATAGGAGAACAGGAGATAAACCAAGTGGTCTTTATTGTGTCTTACCAGGAGAAAATCCTCAAAACAGGGCAAACTGACTTCACTTCTCACCTTCCCAGACACTACTGCCCAGGGCTTGTTCCTCTTGCATCTGCTGGCAACAGGACTTCCCTGTGACCCTACAGTTTCTTCTTCCCCCAGAAGCACGTGGCCGCTGGGAGATTCCATACTGCACGGGAGCTGACCCAGCCTCTCAGTCCTGGTCACTCCCTCCTGTTTGTGGCCAGGAGGAGACACCCAAAGTATTCCAGTTGTGCAAGGCAGCTACAGTGGGGAAAGAGTAAAATCAAAAGGGTAACTCGCACACTGAATGTCTTATAGGAGTAAATACCTGATCACCCCTTGTCCTCTCCAAGGAAATGAGATTCATAATTACAGTTCTTTTCTTGGCATGTAAGAGAAGATCCCTCCATGCTTATCTGCTCTGTGGTGCCTGGGAAAGCAAAGCTGATATTATTGCTCTCTGGTTTCTTCAACACTCCAGCCATGCCCTGTGTATTTCCTATGTACATGGAGGAACTGGGCAGCTCCAAGGGCACATACCCCTGCATCACCCATGGATCCCTCTTTCTGGAGAGGGAGGACCGTGGCCCAATGCAACAAGAAAGCGCTTCTGTTGTGTTAGAGAATGATTTATAAACAACATCTCAGCCTGAACATTTTAATCATGGAAATGTGTGTAATTGAAAATCTTTTACCCGTGATCAATACACAGATATAATTAAGGCATAATGCAATAGCTTCTTAGAGCTCTGGGTAAATGCTGCCCGGCAGTTCGAGAGCCGCAGTGGAGAGAAACTCTTTGGTTGCCTCTGGTGAAAGGCTCAGAAACTGTTTTTTTAAAGAGAGGCCAGATTACCTCTGCACCTGTGGATGTACAAACGTTTGCAGCTCTTCAGAACATTCTTATCTCTCACTTAAACCACCCAAGATCTGTGTTACTACTGCTACTAGAACTGCTACTACGAAAAATGTTGCTATTTACAAGCCAGACACAAAGAAAGGTAGGAAAAGGCAGATCCTTTAAGCTTGGAAAATCCTGTTTGTGTTGCTAGATCAGGTGTGCTTGTGGCTCTACACTGAGCTAGAGCGTTGCCATTAGTTTACTGAGGACACAGAGAAGGGAAAACATTTTCATCTTAATTACACTCCTGATCTTTATTGCAGAACCATTTAGTGACTGTGAAAACCGGCTGGACAAACGCATACTGTTCACAGGATTGATGGACTGAGGAGACAGAATGGCGAAGAATTAGGGCCAGAAGAATTGCTGGAAGGAGACAAAATGCAACTATTTCTATGCAGCAGGAAGAAAAGAGGCACAGCACAGGCGGGTTGGTGTCTCTGTGTATGAGTGCATACAAAGCAGCACCAGGCTCATTTCAGTTGCCTATTAAATTTGCTGGGAGTAAGAGAAATCTGTAAATCACCTTCCTGTGGTTCTATGTCTTTGTTGGAGCACAGATTGAGAGATGAGAGAAAAATTAAAATAATGACACAAAATTTGCAAAGTTCTTCAGCAGAGGTGGGGGTTTTATTTTGCACCCAATAGTATGCAGCAAGATGACAAATGGGAAAAGACCTAACAGGTTCAGTGGGAAGTGTTCTGACATCAGTGGAAGTAGATGCATTACAGAAGTTTGCACAACTGATTTATCAGTTAAAAAATATTCAATAAAGCAATACTTCTGGTTCAAAACCAATTAAAATAGTTTAAACTATTTAAAATATTCTGGAAAATTAAAAAATGTGTGTAAACCTTGGAAATTTGAAATGAGGCTTTTAAAAATATTTTAAATAAAAATTTGTACATTTCAAAATCATACACTGTAGGATAAAAAATATATTATATTATATTATATCATATTTATTATATTATATTTGAAATACTGAAAGGCAATGGTAAATTGGAGTTTGGCTGACATTTTCAGTGAAACAAAAATATTAAAGGGTAAATTATGTATATCTTTTTCCTATTTCCCTAGTTTCTGTAAGAAAGGTGACATGAATACACCCTAGATGTTACCTAAAATCCTTTACTACTGCCCTGGAATCACCTGATTCAAGGTCTATTGATCAGTTTGGAGCCCTTCCCCTGACACCTGCCCAGCCCTATTGGGACCCAGGGAAGAAAGGAAGCTGGGACTACAGACAAGGTGCTTAAAGATAAAATCAATGGCAAGGTTACCAGGAATTAGGACTTTTGTTTGAATACAGAGGTTGTTGGCAGGGATCAGATATGTCGACAACTCATGGTCTTTCATCCTTCTGCTGAGACCCAAATCCCTTGTGAGTTTTGATCAGTGCTTTGATAAAATGTATAGATTTGATAAAAGACTTATGTTGATTTTTACCCTATTGAGCCAAGACTCTAAGATAAGATAAAAATATATTGTTCTTGAAAGATGGAAATGATCCAAGAGATTCCTCAGTCACCGCTGGTAGGTAAGAAGTCTTCATTATCAAAGGCACATAAGAAACATTGGTGCTTACACAGGCAGAGTCAAACGTTTGAGGGCTTTTTATTTAGAGAAAATGTGTGGCTCAAGCAAAAGCATCTGGAAGATAAGACAAAACGTTTCAGAAATTTATTTTTCAAGATGAAAAGTCTTCAAATGTTCATTTCAGAGCAGGGGGAATATTTTTTTTTTCTCAGCTTTTTATGTTTTCCACAGGGAAATGATAGGAAATGGCTGGATTTCTATCACTTACTGAATACTCAAAAAAACATTTTACTGCCTCACATTAATGGACAAGTAATTGAACAATATAGAGAAGAAACTAAAATCCACAATGAAGCCAAGTTTTTTGTTAGGGATCAAGCATCTAGATTTTAATTTTTCCATCAAAATCAGAAAAGACTAAGATATTCACACTGTAGAAAAACCCAATCCTTTTCCTCAGAAAAGGCATGATGAGAGTTGCCATCAATATCTGTGGGCAGAATGACACGGGGGTGAAGGCAGCTCTTTGGATGGAGACGGCTCAGCCAATGGCTCCAGGTGATGCTAAATCCTGCTGCGTTATCACAGGCCTGGGAAGGGTCTCAGTGCAGACCTGTTTCGCCCTCTTTACATGTTGAAAGTTTACGAAAAGAAAAATCAAGCAGATCCTCCTTCCCCTGCCATGCTTGGTGAGACCTTATCCCCAGCCAAGCCAATAGTGAAACTCCTGCTGGTCTCAGCAGAGGCAGGATTTCACCCAGAAATATTATTGAGCTTTAACTCGAGAGCGAAGCCTAATGACTTCTGAAGCACTGCTGTTTGCTGACCAGAAGTATGGAATTTTTTAAAAGAAAACCCATCCCTTTGGGTTATTTAATGAATGTGATACACCTATTTCACTCCTAGCCCTGAAGGCCACAGAAGGGCTCTTTCCTTTCTTATGCCAATAGCTGCAAGCCTTCTGCTTTCCATCAGTGAAAAATCTGCTCTTTGAATTTCTAAGTTCCTGCTATTTATAGTACCTAAAAGTCCTTGACCAACTGTTCATTTCATAAGTAATGCCGTCATATGAAGCTTAATTTACTGAATATAATGTTTCCTTTCCTTTGTCATATTGAATTACTAGCAATTATGGCTTTAGTCTAACGTAATATGAAACTAAGGCCACGTAATTTATCCAATGAGCTGCACCAACAGTGTTTGAGCTGTATCTGCTGTACCAGATCCAAGGCTTAGGTCAGTCTGGGGCTTCCTAAAATGTTACTAAGTAAAAGGTAATGTAGTGTGGTGGGAAAACAAATTTAAAGTTTACCATTTTAATATGCAGCTAAAAAAAAGTAACTAATGGGAGTATGAAAAATGTAAGCCAATGGGACTATAAATAAGTGAGCCAAATTTTAGCTCATGTTGAGTGGTACCTCTTAATTCCAGCCTAGTATTATAAAGATATTTCCTTAGGAGATTCTCAAAAATACTCAATAAAATCCTTGAAATTTTTCTGAACAAGGAGCTCCAAACATCTGATATTACTACTGAAATACCACTTGGTTTTCCAGTCACTGAGTGTGGGGCAGGGGGGGAAATGGTTTATTATTTTTGCTCACAGTAAATATCCTAAGTAAAGAGTTACTCATCATTATTCCCTCTGGTATTTTCCCCTACCCATTTCTTCACTACCACTAAGAATTGTTCAGAACAATATAAGGAAGGAGACAGATTCACAGAACCTGTGTCTGCAGCACCCTTCGGAGCTGACCTAGGACCTGTGGTGGCACGTAGCCTCCACAAGACCTGAAGAGCTTGGCAAGCTGTAATGGGGGTGAGTTATTATTTCTATTTTGAAATAGCTTACACTTCAGCTTAATTTCCTCTGACAGAGTGATAGCCCATATTTTAATACTGGCAGGCTTGTAAAGGCTGAGAAAGTTGACTGAGGACATGAAATTTTAGATACTTATTCAAACCTCTTCTGAAAGCAGAGGGCTCTAAGCACATTCCAGTGTTTTCTTATGTCAAAAGTATTGTATGAGTGACCTCTCACATTGAGTTCCCTTAAATCTGGGCCAAATTTCCAAAGTGCAAAGACTTGCAAAGAAATGAAGACAGTTAAACATCATAGTTTTGAGCCTTTTTGCAAGTCTGAGTAAAGATTCAGGATTTCTTACCCACTCATTCTGCCCTACTCAGGTAACAGAGAGCACATTGCTGCAGGAAAAGAAAAAGGCAAATAAAAGGAAAGATGTCTCAGTTGACTTTCTAGACAGAAGGGAATTAACATCACAAATGCTTGTTCCCCCTTCGCACAGATACTGATTTGATACTTGAGTGAACATCATGAACTTGAGTTTTGCAGGGCTGAAGCAACTCACTTCCTCAGCAAGATGTGCCAAGAAGCCCAACTACAAAAGGACAAATGATTCATTTAACTGGGGTTTTCATCATGTTGCCACACTGCCTGACCTCCAAATGTGCCAAGATGCTACAGTATGTATCATTTAAACTGGGAAAGAATGCCTCTGTGTTACCATCCATGAGATTCACGAAAGTCCCATTATAGCTACGCAACTTGTGTGCAATGTTAAGAAAAACCCAACTAATACATAAAATAACATAGTCTAACTTGGGGAGCTATTATGGTCAATCAAATAAACCCAGCATTTAAGGATAAAACAAAGCACGTGCCCATATGAAAAATTATTACAGTCCACAGGGAACAATTTGGGTTTAAAAATCAAAGTGCTCAAGATTTAAACCTTGTGAGTGCTGGTAGCTGTGTGCATGCAAGAGTAGTGGCATGCAGAAGAGAGGTGAGAAAATGGTATCACCCATTCCAGGTCTATTTCCAAAAGGAAGGACTTTTTCATCCTGTTAAAATTAACCTAAACTATTTCTTCCCTAACTGCAGGATCACTCCTGCTGGAAAGAGTGGTCCTGTCCTATCCTTCTCCCTCCCTTCTCCTCACAGCATCTCCCCTTTTCTCCCTGCTTCACCTCTTGCTGCAGTTCATCTGGTGCTCTTGTCTTCTATAAACCACTGCTCTTCCTCAGCTGGAAAACAAACCCTGCTCATGTCTAAGGCACCTCAGCTGTGCACTGTCCAGTGCAAAAGCTATCACTTGATTTCACAGGCTGCAAAGTATCTAACAATTCCCACAGGGCAGGCTGGCAGGATCAGAATCCCTTCTTATCTCACAAAAAACAAAGGAAGGAAGGACCTTTATTCTGAAGACAGTTAATCAGTATTGATCACAGGGACTTTATGCAAAGATGCACGGGCAGGAAAGGAGGAGAACAAAGCACAGGCAGCACTCTCACATCCTTCCTTAAAACAGACCGAAATGGGTAGAGTTTTCCCCTTCATTTCTCTTCGGGCCAACCTGAGTTTGCTAACAAATCATTCCACTTCACCCCATGAGAAGGAATGGCAGGAGAGGATCTATCAGTAGGCAGCAGCTCTGCCTCCTGCTATATTTGGGCTTTAAGCACCAGTACCGTTTTAATGCTGTACATGTCCACAGAACCAAGCTCACCATTCAAATAGAGGGGGTGGAGCCAAAATGCTGGGATGGTATTTAATTTCCACTGAAGCCTTCACAATAAAATTTTAAATCCTCAGTCAGGAGAACACTGACCTTAGGCAATCCTTTAACAACGCTGGCATTTCTGAAGCAGTTTAAATCTTATCCTCTCAGAGTGCCTCAGAGACAGTGTTTTGTTTAACAGTGCATCTAAGACCAATAAAAATCCCATATTCCCTTTTTGCTGTTGCAACAAGCAAGAACAAAAGGGTAAGAGCTTTGCTTATGGCTGTACAGTGAGTCCACCACCAGCTGAGAATCAATCATCACCTCTTACTTAGCTTTATAACCAAATCTCCTGCCTCAGTGCAGCAAAGGTAGGCGACCATCTCACTTCAGGGAGAGCAAAGTTGCCAGCATGTCAGCTTTTTCTTCCTTTTCAAGCCAGCGGTGCTTGCTTGCTTGGATCATGTGATAAGCCTGCTGTACATCATCTCAGGACATGAAAAAGATGATTAGTTTAGTGCTCAGTTACCTAAGGTAGCCATACAGACTGACAACATCCCCATCTCCCGCTGTTACTGGTACAGATCTCTGCAACACAGCCTCTATAAAACGCACACAATAGCCTAATAAAACACAGGCATAGTTGTAAGTAGACACAAAAGACCATGTTTGCAAAATGCAGCGATTTTGATTTGTACCAATAAAAGCCACAGGGCACTGCATTTACAGGGAAACAGGCATGCATATTTCATACCAGGGAATGTGAAGGGATGCTTGCATATGGCTTTGCCAATATGCCGTAGTAACCACTTGTCTGCACAGGCACATGCATCTTTAGATATGAGATTAAAAAATATCTCCTGGTGTCTCTACCTATATTCTGTTCCTTTCCCCTGCTCTCTCCATAATGCCTTATAAGAAATCCTCATAAATCTCCACCTTTCTGTTGCCTTCTTTCCTCCCACTGCTCTTTTTATAACTAGTCTCACAGGTCTTTGTTATTCCTTGTGGCATTTCTAACACTGTTTTCTGCAGAGTGACCTCAGACTTTGCTATTTTTAAGTAATTGTAGATGTGATTATCACTTAACCTGCTGATCCTGAGCCATATTTTGCCCACCTTGTGCAATGCCACTGGGACGAACCACCCCCATACTTGGTGCCTACAATTTCTACAGAGCCTCTCTCGACTCAGATTCCTTGAGTTTGCCTGCCTTAAGCAGCTAAAGGCATGAAGGTGAGTAGGGGCGTTGCAGGTCTGTGTAGGTCACAGTACCAGTGGCCTTAGGACTGCAGGAGTGGTAAAGTCACTTTTGTGATGTCTTCCCTCCATTCGCCTCTGGCCAGATGTACTTTTTCATATAGCCTTTAACATTAATTTGTGCTTATCTTTAAATATAAAAATTCAAAATGAACATGTTTTTTAATCTCATAATTGAAAAAGTTTTTGTTTGAGTAATGATCCATTTTTCCATAGAAATGCAGCCAACTACAGAATGGGAATCTACTTAGTGTTTTCTCAGCTTAGCTCTGTACTTCGTTTAACAGGGCATTTTCAAACTTCAAATACTTGTAAACAATGCAAGCAGTGGATCTGGCTGATAACAGCACTGCAGAGGACAGTACCCCAGGCAGTAAGCTTGAGTGGGTATGTCAGTCACTGCTTCAAGTATTCTCAAGGGTTGAAGGACTCAGTATGATGGCTATCATCTCTTTAATCTGCATATTGCAGACCCAGGGTCAATGTTGCCAGGGAGGCTGTGGACTCAATATTGCTTTGCCAATAGCTGAGTGAAGGAAGAAATTAAACATCACTCCTCTGTTCCAGGATTTCAGTGGGGTTCCTGACCAGAGACATCCATGCTCTTGTGTTCATGAAGTGGGTCAGAACGTCAGTCATTACCTCCCTGCATCATTGGGTCACCTGGACGTCCAAACTTACTCATATTTCTGTCACATTAGTCAGAACAGACTGTGTTTATGCTGGGTTTGGCTCTCCATCAGCTCCTGGAGGCAATGTACTATCCAGCAAAAGCCTGCCTGCCATCCCTTGGAGAAAGCTTTTGGAGAAGGCTGAGCTGGCAGCACCGACAGGCACCAGTTCATGGCTCTGCACCATGACACTGACGTTGTTTGGCCCAGCACCAGCTGTCAAAAAACCAGATGAGCCAGCTGATGAAGCTGTGGCAATAGGTCTCTGCTACAGCAGAGCCTTTAGAGAGAAGCAGGCAGAGGGGTTCCTGGAGGTAGCCAGACTTGGCAAGCCTCCCAGCATGATGTGTCCTCAGTATTTTAGTTTTTAGTCCCCCCATATGTGTACATGTGTGCATGGGGATAAAGGCAGAAAAGGCACTGTAACAGCAGGGAGGAGGGCAGAATAATGTTCACTCCTTAGATGCTCATCTACCAGCATTTGGAAGGGACTCACTTGGACACAGAGTTTAAAGAAAGTTTTTACACAGCATACTGTGTCTGCAGTGGTGGGTGGCTGAACGGAATGGAGGCCGAGGAAAACAAGGAAATCCTCTGGTCTCTAGTGCAGATGCTGAGGAATGTGTACCATAAACCAAATCCAGATGGGCTGAATGATGACTAAGCGCTATCTTTACCTCTTATCTCTTCAGCTTTGTGTTTCACCAGCATGCTAAGTGGCCCCTACCCTGGCAAGTAGCCTAATGATTACTTTCTCCAAAGGGTTTAGGCGTGATTCAGAAACAGAAAGGTGACTCCTCACATGAGACTGAGTTACCCATCTGTGTCTCACACACACACACACACACACACTCACACACACACACACACACACTCCCTGGCTGCCAGCACTGTAGCAGAGGGACCTGCCTAGGGATGAGTACACTCCACAGCCACTGCAGCCACTGACACCCCACCAGTGTGTGTGCCCAGTGCCGCTGCAGATATAAAGCTGCCAATGACAAGTATGATAATGGTTTGAAATTAAATTGTTTTCCTTCAGAACTAGAGCTTTGTGGATTTTATTTTTCTATATAAAAGTACGTGTCACTTTCAAATGCTATGAAAGTGTAATGCTTTTATGTACAAATGTTAGACATCTTCTCTGCGTGCATCAAAAGGCGGTTTTGTGTCAAAGACGAGCAGGCTGTGCAGAGAACCATTAAGTGCCACCATTTCATGTATGTGTGGATGGTTTAGTCAAGAGCAAGAAATTGGAGCTGTCAGTAGGGATGAGCCATGCGAGCTGCTTGCACCCAGCAGAGCCATATCCATAGCCAGTGATATGGAGGGGGAGGAGGGGAGTGTTTGCTTCCCATTTATCTCTACTAATTTAGTCCCTATGATGAGTGTAAAATAAGAAAAAAAAAAAAAAGGAGATCTTTGAATTAGGACACCACCTTGCCTCCCAGAGAATAGCAGGTAGAAATATTTCAATGTAGCTAATATTTGTGAAACCTCTTTAAGATGTGAACAAGATGCTAAATAGATTTAATAGCACCACACCCTCAGGATGCAATAACTTACATGCTTACAGGTTTTATCAGTCACACTTCTGAGTGGCTGATCCCTTCTGTGACAACACTGTTTTCCTACGAAGGGCCTGGACATGCTCCCAGGAAAAAGGAGGTCCTTCTTCATGCTTATCTGGGCAGCATGGACCCTCCACCAGACAAGCCACCCAGACAAGCCCAGTAAGCCCCAAAGGGTGCTCCTGCCCATGTCTGGATTCGTCACGGTAAGTTCCCAATGGCCATGATGCCTGTGGATGTGGCCCTCTTGTCCCATAAGCAGAAGAAATCCTCTGTGGCAGCTGGGGCACCTGTGCATGGATGTCACAGAGCTTCCAGAAATTCACACCCCAGTGTCATATGGGGGGTGGCTGTGTAGCCATAACTCTGCTTGGGGATATTGACCTTCATGGTGGCACTAGCAGAATACATATGGGGTTAATCATCAACGTTTTTCAATTACTTTATTTGAAAAATGTAACTTATCTATATACTGTCTCTCACATACGTGCACATGCACACATGTGCCTATACAGTCACGTGTTCTTTCCAGAAGAAGGGAGAAAATAAGCCAGACTACATGAATAATGAAAATGATGGCACTCCCCAGGGCCATATTATTATACAGCTGTGATCATGGTGACTCCATTACGAAAATATCACCTTATGAATTCAGACATTTTTAAACACTGTCCTTGTAATTGAACTGCAGATTTATGTTTAAATCAAATGTTAGTCCTTTTTCAATTGTGAAAATAGCATCATGTCATTAGGTTGGACTTTCATTCACGAATCAGGGGGATCCCCATATCCTCTGCTAGGCAAATTGCTGACTTGGCAGCGCTCTCCTGTTACTGTCTTCTCTCACTATCTTGTGGCCCAGGAATCTGTTCTGCTGACAAAAGGAGACCTAAGAGACCAAGAGGCAGAAATGCCACATGGCCCCTTCTCTTGATGAACAAAAATTCAGCTGAAGAAATATTTTATAAAGCTTCTCCTTCTTTTTCTCATTTCCAGTGGGGAGTATTGACTGGTGTAACAGCAGGGTTGCTCTGAGGTCAAGATGGAGAGATCAAAGGCAGATGCTCTGGTGTGCAGTGCCTGGGTCTTTGGGATGCTGCCAGGAGGGGGGCAGGCTCCTGGGAAAGCTCCCATGGGAGAACAAGGGTGTGCTTGCCTTTTCTCCTCCTCTCAGATCCTGTATTTAATGGACTGTCCCTTTCCACCATTTGGTTGCAGTGAGAAGGGAAAGGAATACCACACTGGAGTCTCACATTTTTCCTTGCCTACTAACCTTGCTTATATTCATGATAAAGAGTGCGACTTCATTTCTTTAAATAGTAGACATCTCCTAGGAAAGCACTTGCGGCTGCTGGGAGGGACACTGCTCCTCTGAGCTTGGCCACCTTGGTCCTGGGCATCACCACAGGTAATACTGTAATGGGTGCAAAAGCTGCATGCACACAGCAGGAGCGGGAATGCATCACATCATAGGCTAACATACTCCTTTGGGTATGAACTGCATCCAGCCCTCAGAGATCAGACTCCCCCTTGCTAAGTGTTCCTGCTGCCAGTGATGCCCTTAAGAGGGGAGCGATTATGGGTCCGCCACCTCAGCCGTGACACAGCTATGAGCGAGCTAAAATCACATGCTAAATCAGTTTAAATAGACCAATATTAACTTGTGTGAGCACATGGACGGGACTCCTCTGTATACCAACGTGATTCCAATAGGACTGCTTTGCCAGAATGTTTTAAATCCCTGACAGCTTCACTATCAAAGTTGCTTTGGCTTTGAACAATTTTTTAAATTGTACAGTACATTGTGAGTAAAAGAACCAGCCTTTCCCCAGGATGAAGAATCTACCTCAGTAAACATGACAATGTGGCTGCGTGGCTTGTCTGAGATGCTTCTGCTGACACAGGGATGTTGATGTGGGTTCACAGCTCCTGACATCCCTGGCAGATGCAGCCATTGTCCTCCCTGTCTGGAGCACAGATGTAGCTTCTACAGGGTCAGATACAACTGAATGTGAATGCTGGGGATAAGACTGCTCCTTTATGTGTTTATAGGGATGCGAAATGCATAAGAGGGTTGGGAGTAGTGGCACCTCTGTTCACCTTCCCTTGCTTCAGTAAATCCCCATCTGGCCACTGTACCTGCACTGTCAGAACAGGTCAGTGCCAGGGACAGAGTTTGCAGGTGCAGAGGAGTGTTGGGTTAGCACAGCCACCAGCACAAGCACATCACAATGGGAATGCTTATGTCTGCAAGAAAGCTTGTATTACAAAAAAGGTATTTTAGTAAAAGGGAAATCAAACTCTAAGCCTCCCTAACCAAAGCAGTTACATTACCTGAAATCATATAAGAGTGACCTCAGTTCAGCTTAAAACAACATCTACCTGAGTCCGGCCAAATCAAGCAAGTTTGGACTAAAGGATGGATCACAATGATTTTGCACTACCTTAATTAAGTGGTTTCAGGTCAAACTGACAGTTGAGTGATGTAAGGTAGGCATGAGGCTATTATAATAATAAACATGAAAGAACAGAAATATTTTCTCTTGTCAACAAGGGCTGTACAACAATTACTAGAGTTTGTATGATGAAAAACCCGCTTATCTTTTCTCCAGTAACATTTGTTAGTCTAATGAAATTGTACTTTCTCCCCACAACCCACAGTTTGCTTCAACTCTTAAAACTATCATAACATAGCAACTATTACATATCATACAAAAGTATAACAGTGTATGTGGAAGAATAGTAGAAGAGTTAATATTTATCTGGACAAACTAATAAAATTAAACTGACCCATAGACAGATATTTATGATATGGAAAGACTGGGCTGCAAAATATCTGCAAAAACATATGATAATCTTCCTCATACATCTCAAAGCGTTGCTTCAAACTAGCTGTAGAAACACTCGTGTCCCCTTCTGTCCCTGTAGTTTCCCCTCTGTAGGATGTTTTCTCATCAGATTTGCCACCTGATGGACTATTTCCCACCTACCTCCAGAACCAGGAAAGCTTTTCAAAAAAATCCAAAAATCCTGAAGATGGTAGGAAGCCCAGAGAATCTTCTCAGAGGAAACAATTCTTCTAGAGTTTAATTTGGAAAGGTCATCCTGAACTTTTTGCTTTCAGAACATATTTTAAAAGTGGTGAAATCCTGCTGTTAAAAAGAGTCATTAAGTGCTGGTGTTCTAAATCATACATATCGTAATACAGACAAGACAATTTATCCTTCCTCTTAGTGTACCAGATTTCTAGTACTCTGCAAGATGCAGGCATTAAAAAAAGTCTTTTTGTCTCCCAGGTCTCTCACACTGTTTCAGACAAACTATTTACCTCTTCTGAAGATAATTAGGTAATTATATTGAAGTTTGTGCAAAAGCTAACTCTCTCAGACCAAGATGTAATACCTGATATTTCCAGCTTCACAAGATGGTCATGCTTTGCCTGGAATGCCAGATTTATCGCATGTAATTCATATTTCAGAGATCTTCAAACATCTCCCCTGCTTTGGTTAAGCTATTGACACATGTAATGCTTTTCTGTGTTTCTGGATTGCAGCAGTACATTCCTGAGCAGAGAAAGTGCCAGATTAAAAAGAATTTTTTAAAAAACTTTTTATTACTGGACTTTTAAAAGTTAACTAATCTGACAGTTTAATTGCTATTTCATAATACCCTGTTTTCACTTTTCGTATTTTGCCTAGATTCTGTAAACAGACATCAGGTTAATTTTTATTTGCAGATGAGCTTTTTGCAGTTCCTGCCAATTCTGCCTCTCTTGCCTCAATACAATATTTCAGTGTGAGCATTTGCAAGCAAAACAAAGTTTGTTAAAACCTAAACAACCAGAATTAAAGAAAAAAAAAAAAGGAAAAAAACCACACCTTCAATTTTTAAAAAAGTCTCACTAAATTTCATGTGGCACTCTCTTACCAGGTTTGATTACACAAAATAGTAAAATTAGAAAGAAAGCCTTCAGAAAATAATGGTCACTCAAAAAAAATTATGCAGAACAGTATTTATTCTGTGCATTCAGAATTTATTTTTTCACTTTGGCTTCTGTAACAATTGGATCAGAGCTTATGAAAAATTTTTCCTCTGAAAAACTGGTGGCATTATAAAATCAGCTCTTACAGGCACTAATCAAATCCTCGCACTGAAGACTAACTGCATCTGTAGTAATCCCACATTATCTCATGTCTCTACTGTCTCCAGAGATCCTACCCCACATCATTGGAAATACTTTTTAAAAAAAGTTTGATGATGTTTGTAATGACCAGGAAGAATAAATATCAAGAACTCAACAATTTAGGAGGATTAAGATTGCTTTTGCAGAGACCCTCCTGAACAATGCCTTTTACTCATATTACATATTTGTAGCAGAGCATTATCTTTTGCTAGAATTCTTCTTGGCTGCATATTTTTATCTAATGGAATGCTCAAAAGTATTTCCTCCCTGGACAGATACCACGGGACATTACACTGGGACATCACACTGTAACTAAGGATGACGCATGAAAAACAGGGTATTTAACTGTTTGCTTTTTCACCATTTTACTTTCATCTTGCATTGGGTTTCAATAACCAACAACTAAATTATTAATCTGTTTCATGAGCTCAAGTGCAGAGCTGTGGAGACTCCTGTTGAGTCTAGACATGCTGGAAAACTGGCACAAACTGAGTAAACATTTGCTGAATCCACCCTGCCTTCCATTTCGTACAACCTAGCGGCTGAAGAATGAAGGGATATAAAAATAAACACTTATGTTAACCCATCCATTAGCTTTCCTCACCTGAGCAACTCCTCTGCAGTTCTTATTCAGAAGAGCAGGGACATACCTAACAGTTAAGGTTCTTGGGATATTTCCTTTCAAACAGAAAGTTCTGTGGTATTAAAAATAAAAATAAAAGAAGCTTTACTGTTTTGAAAATCTCCAACTAAACCCATTTGTTTCTGGTCAGAGACAGATAATGTCTCCGATTCAGGATACCTGGAAAACTAGCAAGAGAGACATTGTAGAACAATGTTGGGACCTGGGACATGATGGCATTGAAAGTAAAACCAGCAAAGAGAAAATAAGTTTTACTTAACAATTCGAGATAATGCATTAGCAACACAGTGTTCCCTCAGTTTGGATAAGAAAATCATGTGTGATTCACAAAGAAACATTATGAGCATAGCTGTGCTTGTTAATCTCTGTATTTACGGATCTGGAAACTCTTCCACTGTAAACACCAGTGCTGAGAATCAGATCTCTGCTGCAAAACGCTGCTGCAGAACAAAACATCACCAGCAAGCATCACAGGCAGAGCTTGAGGGCAGTACTCTTCTCTCTTTCCTAAAACTGTCTAAGTTAGTTCTGCTTTTTGTAAGGTTATGCAGAGTTCAATAGAAAGGGAAAAAATAGCAAATTCAGGTACTCAAAAATACCTCAGTAATTCTGAGTTGCTGGGATCAACATTAATTTAAGGTGTATTTAATGATAGGTTGCTTCATGACACAGACTAGCATTTTTTGTACAAAGGATCTGAAATTCAGGCTGAGGCTCAGACTGTTCTTTGTACATGTGCATGAGAAAGGAGTCCATGAAGCGTAAGTGTAGGGTGCTTTTTGGAAGACTGAATGAAGAGTAACAATACCTCTGGAATATCCCAATTAAGACCAGTTGCTGTTGGTTACCTGGTGAGAAATGTGAGTTACAGTCCCCTTTGATGACCATTTTCCCTGGCAGCAGTGAAACCACTCTGAGCCGCCTTCTTTGGACACCATTCCCCTCCCCTGCTCCAGTCCACAATCCCTATTTGCCACTGGCCAGGGGAATTGCATGTTTTAACCTTACGCAGATGGCCTCAGGGATCCAGTTCACATCACAGTCATGACATGAAGCTGAGAGGGAGCAACAAATCATAATGTGGGGGGAAGGCAGAAGAGATCAGGGGAAGAGGGAGAGTGGAAGTTATAAACAAGACTGGTGGTATTGCTTCGAAGCACAACCCAAGAGTAGAAGACCTTTTTTCTCCCTTTTTCTGAAGCTCTCCACAGGCTCTGGGGAAGACCCCCTGCCCTCCCCTGGAAGTGGGGTGCTGTGCAGACATCAGGTCCCACCACGGTGTGTGAAGAGATTATTTTAGGAAGCTGAAATGTTTCCATCTCTGGAGGTCTTTGAAAACCAGACAGATGAGCAGCAGTCAAAAATAGCTCAGTTACAGCTGGGCCAGAAAGGCAAAGTTGATGATTTTATATGATTTTTTTTCCACTCCTATGATTCCATGGCTTAAGCAGGGTCATGGTTCAACAGGGCACCATAGTTAACTGACATCCTCATTAACCAACACTGTATGCATAGTTAACCATCTTATGCATCTCTCAACTGGTGGTTTGCATTTACTCTTTCATGCAATATTATCCCACATCTACAAAGTTATCAAATAATTAAACTTCTTTTATATAATAAAAAAATCGGTTCTTATAAAAGCTAGGGGCACTGCTTCCCCACCCCCACAAAAATTCCAAGAACTAAAAAATTATGCTTCCAGGGAGAATGCAAGAGAATTAACACATTCATATGAAAATGGTCTAATATTGAAAGTGCCACTGGTGCTGTATGTACTTCTGTGCTGGAGAATGGGAGCATGAGAGAAGGGAATCCTTTTGCCAGCACTGCCTTACTTGTAGGGAATTTCTGCCTCTGCACCACCATCCATTCCTGGAAAAAATATTCTTCTTGCTGATGGATGGGAAGCCCACAGCAGCTATACAAAGGCAATTAACTCCTGCAGCATTTCTGACCTTCAGAAGGGAACGGACCTCTTGCCTGTGCCTTTTGGGGAATTTGCAGAAAGATGGCTCTGGGCAGCTTTACATTGCCTTTGGGACTGATATACACACCCTATTTGATTCAAAGGGATCAGATAATCATGGGGAAAACCCCTGGGGACAGACGAGTAATCTGACTGTTTGATATTGCAGTATGGATGTTCAGACAGAAGAAATATCATCTAGCTTAGATCCCTGCCTGACATTACTTTTTGGGGTATGGCAGGTAGTGCTTTGGGGCAACGATCAGTGGACTTGAAATTGAAATAAGATGCAAAGTAATTAATCAGACTTAGTGGTCACTAAAATAGAGATTAAAATGACAAAACCATAGTGTTAGATGGAGGGTGGCTAAAACCCTAGAAAACGTTATTACTTTTTCCACTGCCAGGTTTATTTCCTGACACCACAAAAACACAATCTGGGGCAGTTTCCAAACATATTTATTGTTTCTGGAAATCAGATTTAAAATATACAATAAGGGAGATGAAAATACAAGCAATGCTTTATTCATCAAGAAATCTGCCAGGCACTAAATAAGAGAGCTTAGCAAAACCATAATCTATGAAATAGAGAGCAATTTCATAATCATTCAGCAAGAGATCTTTTCCCCTGTAACGACCTGGTATTGAACAGTATCAGTGTCACATCGTGGACCTGAAGAGACTTTAGTCTGATCCAACAAGGCAGTGCCTCTGTTGTCATCACTTCTGACCTCAGAGCCACAAGCTGATACACAGGTTGGCTTTAACCTATAATTTTTGTCACACCAGCTGATGCCTGTGTGTAGCTCCATGGGTGCCACACAGTCACAAAGAGGCTCACAGGCATCATTTGCAGGGCTCAGCCCCTGCAGCACAGTGTGGGGGCCCAGATTCACGTGCGAAAGATGTACAGAAGGAAAAAACCCCCACAAAGCACAACTTACCATCTCTGACTTCCAGGTGTGCCCAGCACTTCAGATTTGAAAAGCATAACATGCTTTTAAAAAGCAGCTCTTCTGCCTTTCAAAACTAAATAACTTATTGCAATACAGGTTGGGTAACTTCAGCACTGACAGGAGACCACTGATGAATAAAGCAGGCACTAAGCTCCCAGCCTCCCGCTAGGAACTGTGCTGATGGCAGTGGAGAGGGGACCTTCCCGAGAGGCACAGACAGCTCTGCCCACAAAGGGGATGGGCATGGGGAGACCCACTGCCCCACTGCGGGGGGTTGGATGCCATGCGTGCACCCATTTGTGAAGAGCTGGTGCTAAGAAATGCCTGCCAAGCACAGACCATGTCTCCAATGTAGCTGAGAGTCCTCTGGGAATGCTCCTGTCCCACAATCGGCTTTTCTGGGAGCAGATTCAGATCAGTACTAGCTGCTTTTGAAAATAAACTTTGGTAAAGTCCATTGAGGTTTTGTTATCATGTAGTGGCCATGCTAACTGCTCCTGCTCTTAATGCAGCTGTTTGCAGGTTGTCAGATAGAGTGGCCAAAGGGATTTAATGAGCTTCTGCATGACGCCACTTTTATCTGAGGACAGGTCTGAAAATCAGGAGAAGAATTATACAAAAGGAACCCTTATCCAGAGGGTTCATATGTAAAGATCTTTATATTTTTTTTATGCCACCATCACAGGATGAGACTCAAACATGTACTGACAATTGCAGCAGTGATTTACAACTTCTAGTTCAACAAGAAATGAGCTACACGTAGTATCCACGCTGGTACAAAACCTGGCTTTCCTCAGAGGGATGCTGGCCATGCCTGGAGCAGGCAGCACTCCTCTGCAGAAGTATTTCTTTGAGACATCTCTGATCCCCAAGTAATCGCCTCTGCAGTATCAGATGCAAGTTGGCTATGAAGCACTCAAAGGCCAAAGTTCCCTTCTGCCTTCCTGTCTGGGTTTTTGCCAGCACCCACCCCTCTGCGGGGCCAGAGGAACACAGCTGATGCTCCTCTTTTTGACCTGACAGACACATGCCTGCTTTTGAGTCTATGTGTTTTGAAAGACTTTGACTCCTTCTGGGATAATCCCTCAAAATTGTCTTGCTGGTTCCTGGAAGGACATCTTGAAGTTGTTGATTGCGTTATTTTGAAGACCCATCACCTTTAAGGAGTATTTTCAGCTTGTTTAGTCTTGCAGCCAGAGTCAGGCCAGATAAAGAGGGACTAATTTCTGTCAGCATTATCTTCATCTCTCCCCACCACCACACAAGGGCAGGCGCTGAATGAGGTGTCAGCCCATCAACCTGGCAAAGGGCTGTGGGCACACTGATGAAGCAACAACTCCTGATTTTGCCCAGAAAGCATCCACTGAAATGGCATCAGCTTAGGTTAAATCTCTGGGGACTATTTTGCATTCATTTTTCAAACCAAGCACCTTTTGAAAAAGGCTGCTTCCTTTCCCCTCATTCCTTTATCCTCCTTGCTCCTTTTGGGCTCCCACTGATTTTCATTGCCTTCTCCTACCTGCCCTTTGCTTCATCTGTCTTTGGAGTCCATAACCATCATTCTTGTATCTATTCTGATTTCTGATTTCTGATTCTGATTTCTACTGATTTTTTTTTCCTCTTTCCTCCTTGCTTTCTCTTTAGCTTCTCCTTCTTAATTTCCCCTTCCTTTCCTGTTTGTGAGATGCACAAAGATTGATCTCCAGATGAGTGAGGCATTCTGCACAGGGAAGCTAAACTAGAGAAACAATTCTTTCAAATTATTCTGAGTAGCTGTTCTTGCTGCTGTAGACTGTCACTGAGGCAGAGAAAAAAGGGGTGGAATTCCAGTCTATGACATGTAAAATGACATATGGGAAGTCAAGTGGCCAAATGGAAAACTCTGGTTAATGCTGATCTTCAGTGATTTGTTGTCACCTGCTGACTAGTACAGTCTCCTTCCTTTCTGGTGTTGTACATCCTCCCCAGACATTTTTCTGAGCAAATCCTCTTACTTTGCCAGTCTGCTCTAAAGTAAAGACTTCATAAAATTGTCTCCCTTTTGCTTTCAAATTGTGCTTCCTCAACACTATGTTCTTAAGTTCAGTAGTGAAAAAACCTCTAGTATTCTGGCATCCAATTACAAATTCTGGTGGAGCTAGACATTTTTGTAAACATGGCTGGACAGTAGACGTTGTGCTTTGTTCAGGCTCCTTTATGACCTATGGCAAGCCATCCAGTGTGCCTGGTCTCATCACATCAGGACTTTCTTACTTTTTGTTTGAGGGAACTGAAGTTTTAAAAGACTAGGGGGTAATACAGTATTATTATTTTTTTTATCCTTCTCCTGCCTCTCTGTTTTTCCTGCTGCTTAGCTTCCATGCAGCTGTTGAACATCTAAGAAAAACATGTCTCCCACTGAGCAAGTTCCCTACAAATGTGAATTGAGCTTCAGGCAAGAGGAAATGTGAGTCCTGGGGTCACTCCTGAAATCAAGCTCTTGCTTGGCTGCACATAATTCTGCTGTTGTGTTTTAAGGGTGATTTAGAAAAGAAAGTAGTATATATTTCCCACAAAGAGCATGAAAACAAATGAATACTGGTAATCATGAGATGATCATATGATCTTTCAAATAGTGCTGCTTTTCTGGTATTTTCAGTTGAGCTTTTCGAGTCTGCTGCTCAGATTCAAGCAGAGACGGGGAGGATGTGGGATTACAGAGAGAAGATGACCCACTGGTGCTGACCAGAGTTAATACTGGGAGGCCCCTGTGCACTCCCCGCTGATGACTGGAGAAGACCAAACTTTTCTTTCCACTTAAAGATGCTGGAGCTACACCCCCCTGTTCACCGGGGAGTAGTATTTCTGTCAGATATGAGAACGGCTTCTAATCTGCTATGACCTTGGCAAGAAATTCAAGTCCAAATGTAGTAACATAGAAGCTGACAGGTCAGCCTGAAGAATTTGAAGTGGGGGAGGCTTTCTTGCCTTCTTTCTTTCTGTCCTTCTATCCTTCTTTCACTTGAAATCTTATCAAGGATCGCTTTAAGTGCAGTGGCAGCCTGACCAGCCCTAGAAATTACACTAGCTGGGTCATTGTCCTTTCTGTTATAATGGAGGTGCAGAGAGCATTTACTGGCTTGGCTAACTGCGTGCTATTATTATTATAAATTCATAAAGGTGGAAACCCATCAAGAAAAGCATTTTACCTTTTTGTATGTAAAAATTGGAAAAGTTGATCTAAATTTTACATCTGTATGTGATACCTTAGTGAGAGACTCCTGTCTCTAGCCCAGAAGCTCTCTACTTTCTGTTTTTCAAGAATACACAGACCCACACAGAGGTTGTAGATAGTTCTCACTTGTTCTCACTGCTCCTGAAGATTTCCACCTGTCAGGTGTGTTAGTGCCCTCTTCTACAACAACTAAGACAAAACCAGGACTATAGAAATTACCTATGCTTGCTTTACTTCTTGTATCCTTCCCACATCACTAATCTTTTTTTATGTGCCTTTGCAACAAAGGGGCACAAAATGCTTGGAGCTCAAATCCCAGCTCAGGAATTATTTAGAAGTCTGAAAGATGATGATTATTTTCTGGCTATCTTTCTTCTGGTTATTTTTCTGGAAGCAAGCTTATTTTTGATCACACTGACAGAAGGTTAAAAACTTCTGCTTAAAAGTTTGGGTGTTGCTTTGTACTTTGTCAGTCAAGACTAAAATTTCTATGGATTGCTCACAACAAAAATTATAAATTATGTATTACTAAGGCCCACTTTCTATTTGTATTACTGCAGAAACAGGCATGTGGAGTCACAGCAGACCCCCCCCCTTTATATTCGGCATTATATCAGCCAGAACAAAAGTGTTTTCCTTGCATCGGAAAATTTACCGTCCCACTACAAAGCGGCGGAAACATCAGGTCTCGCGGCTTCCCCCAGTTCAGTGGCCGCGTGCACCAGTGCAGGAAATGGAGGAGGCAGTGCCCACCCGGGGACCACCGGATGGCTCTGCCCCCCTGGGCACAAGGGGCTCTCCAGTGAAACCCGTCCGCTGACAGGGACACCCGACTGCTCTGCGCCTGGACACCCCTCGCCAGCCTGGGGCTGACAAGACATTGAGCAGGCATGGGGGTCAGGCAAGGGGATGACTCTCAGGGGCAAAGCCTGATGTGTCTGCAACGGATAGGGGTGGGCCCACGGAGGGACACGGGGAAGTAAGGAAATGATGTTGCTGAGTAATCAGTAATCATAGATCAGCCACATTGCTACCTATCTGCTGTCCCATCTTCTGTAGACAACATGTCAAAGGCAAGATTCTGAAGGACATTGCCTCCAGGCACCAGAAGCAGCATAGGGCAAAGCTCCTGTTTGAAAATCTCAAAAACAAAAGAAGGAGAGGGGTAGCTTTGACCATTATCAATACTGAAAGACAAATTATAAATACAGTAGGGTTAGATGAGGAAGCCAAAGACAAGTAAATCATGCTTGATGGAGAGCTAGAGGAATACTGCAAAGAAACAGGTCATAAAGTAACAGGGTAGGGAAATTATTCTGGATAAGCACTAGCAGACCAAGGCAGTACTTGCTCAGCCCAGAGGAAGAATATGATAGTATTAAGACATGATCTTGGTGGTGTCTGTGCTTCCTTTTATATTTGTTTTCCTGCTCTGTTTACCAATGTTGTGATTCAGAAAACATTTTGCCATTTCATACCTGCAGCTATAAAGCTTTCCTAGTTGATTGACTCTGCTCAGGTTGGGCCTCTACACATCAGAAGAAGGATTTCATGGCTTATGCCATTTCGACACTGTAAATGTCTCGGGTAAATATGACAGAAGCTGCAAGGGGGCAGGTAGTCTGGAGGGTAGGAAGGGTGTACAGAGCAGCTTCACATCCTGGTTCTCATTTCTGGGTCAGGGCTCCTGAGAGGGCATGTGTCTGTCCAGGTGGGCAGAGCCAGGTGCCTGTTGGGGAACCTTCCAGGAGATACAGCCTGCTTGTGGTACCAAGCCTTTGGGAGGGGAGATGGGAATACACAGGGTTGGCAGAGACTGCTGGGGCAACTGGCAAAGAGCGAGCATCTCAGGGTGACAGCCGAGCTTGTGAAGGATAGGGATCCCTCAGCAGTGGAGACTGGAAGCATATTGCTGATTGCAACAGAGAGAAGGTGTTTCCTTCACCTGCCTAAATCCACATAGGGGGCAGGCACCGGCAATAATGGAGGAAGGACAAGAACTCCCTTGAGCAAAGCCCTAAGCAGCTTCATCTAAGGCTGAAGCTCACCCTACTTTGAGTGAGAGATTGGACTAGATGACCTCTGGAGGGTCCCCCCAATCTAAATTATTCTCTGAGTCCACTCTAGAATTCAATTTAATTTTCCAAGTGGTGTTTTAGCACCTGCTGCCTCTGAACCCTGCCATTCTTGATAACATCAGCAGTGCCAAGGCATTTCTAAACAGTCAGTGGTCTCAGTCCCAAGCCACAGGGGTTTCCTCCTGAAGACAAAAGAGCCTCACTGACCTGCTGCTGGGACAATGGGGGAATGGCATTAGGGGGACCTTCTGTTCCTCTTTATCTCTCTCCTCTGGGCATTCCTTCCTTGATGAGGAATTTCCTCAGAGCACTGCCTGAAAGGCTTTTTGGGTGAGATGCATTTATCTGTGCAGCAGATAAAACACTGCATGGAAGGTCACATTCTTCCATCTTTGCCCTGTAACTAAGCTTGCCTGTAAGCTAGTGTTCCCTTGCACCTGCACACCACATTATTAATTTTCCTATTACACTGCATGACTACCAAACTAATAACATGAAACTAAACTACAGCCTGGGTGTAGCTTTTGCCTCCTTAGCAAGAAAGCCAACCATTTGGTATTAGAGGGAAATGATGAAACGCAGCCCTTTGAGCTTATTGCTCTCTCTGAAAACTCATATAGCATACTTTTTTTTTTTCTTCTTTATAAAGCCAAATGATTTTTTTCCCCATTTTTACTTTTGAGTTTGAACACCAAAACACTGCCTCCTGGAAACACCAATATTTTGATATGGACAGGTCAGAGGCTGTCCAGTAACCAGAGCCCTTACAGGTTTGAGACAGCATCATTTGGGCAGTGACCAGACCATGCTGTGCATCTCTTCAGCCAAACTGCCAATGGGATGGACCTTTGCAGTCTCTTGCCTTGTCCCATGCCCCTGTGAAGGACTGCCTGTGGGTAGGTGATAACAGTTGGACTACCGAAGCTTAAACATATTTGTCCAACATCTCCTAGGAAGAACAGGGTCAGTGAAGAACTGGTGAGGAGAAAAAACAGAGAGAAACTACAGGGCTGGGTAGTAGAGACAGTAGTAGCGAGGTAGTAGACAGAGGCTGGTAGTAGAGAAACAGAAGGCTATCTCTCCTGAAATGGCTCTTGGATGTCTGGCAGTGGTCTCTGGGTGCTGCAGTAATGTGCAGCTACACGCTGGATGATACACTCGCTATACAAATGTATGGCCTTTACATAAGTAATCATCAAATTCAAGACTGGAAGTCAGTTTCTGCTACTAATATTACTTTTAAATTGCGCAGACGTGTGTCTTTATTCCTGAATAGGTCTTTTCTGATACAAATCACTTTTGTAATGTGAACATACTAGATGTAGAGGTTCTGTTCATTTTGTTTCAGTGTAATTTTTCTGGGGTATGTGAGCTCCTAAGAAGTAAAGAAAGGTCTTCTCCCAGCTAAATTTGCAAAATGTATTCCTTTTCCGTTTTTTCTTCCTATAACATACGACATTATCAATGCTGCTAGCAAGAAAACTATTTTTACATGACTATTTTTGTATTTTTCTTCCTTTTATATTCATCAGTATTTTGTTAGGCTGATATATACTGGCTCCTTAGGCATATGCGTATATTTCTAACAGCATCCTAGAATTTCCTATCACAACTGGACAAAAGAGAGGGGAAAAAAGCCAAAGATTGCAGTAACTACAGCTGAGGTGAAGTCAGAACACTATATTCTCTATCCAAATCTAAGGCATGTTCTTGAGAGCTTCCCATTTTCAGAACACTTACATGATATGTCTCCACTTAGCTTTTATGCCAAAAATATCCCAATGCGGCTCCACCACTGATAAAGGCAACAAGAGCCTTCGTGTAAACAGGGCTTCAGGCAGCTGCCAGTGCTCCCAGTCACAAACCTGTGAACAGCCAGCGTGGATCAGATACGGAGGAGCCCCTGGCATGCAGGCTGGGCAGGCAGCCCTGCTCCCCATCGCAGGGGCTAGCCCTCCCACTCCCACCTTGCTGCTGACTCCCCATCCGCCCCGCTGCTCCTCAGGATCAGCCAGAGCAGCAGACAGCAGAAAAGCTTGCGGTCGCTTGCAGGGACCAACAGAGTCAAAGCTGCAAGAAGTGGGCAGGGAAAATCATGGGCAGAAGACAGCAGGAAAATATTTCACCAACATAAGCTCACAGTCTGAGATATGTGGTTCATATCTTCTGTACAAATGCATCAGCACCAGTTACATCAATTATAAGTGACTTTGGAAAAGGAGCAATTCTTAAAAGTAAGTAAATTAAGCCCTGTTCACAGACTCTGCATTATAAATATTATTATGAAAGGTACCCAGGTTTCAGGGGAGTTTAAAACTGTCATGTGCGAGCTGCAATGCTAAAAGATTGTCCTGCCACTTGGAAGGTCTGTGCCTGGATCTCTTAATAGGGGTTTCCTCAAAGATGTTTCTCTGGAAATAGTTCTACGTAACATGCCAGCAGAACTTTAATTACTATCTTTTTTGCTTCCTTGGTTTCATCCTAAAAAGTGTGCATCCATGCGTCTGCCAATAGCTTGAATATTCTTGCCTCGCATCAACACTTAGTGACTTTGGAAGAGGTCCATCCAAAGCATATGTGACTCCACTTCTCTGGAAAGGCTATCAAGAGAAACAGACTTAGTGCCTGAAAAACAGTTCCATGCACCAAGAGGTAGTTGCAGCGTTCAAGACAAAGGTCTGGGCAGTAACCACTCCAGCTCACAAGCTGACACGTGCCAGAGTCAGACCTGTCACTCATTGTGATTCCTTCTGTACCAGCAGGGTACAGAGCATCAAGAAAGGCAAATGGGAACCGACCATCCTATGGACAAGACTATAGATGTAGGATATCTCTCTTAAAGTTCCTATGCTAGATGTACTCCAAGAAAGAAAACAAAGCAAATAAATAAGTGCAAGAGGAAAGGAGACAGAAGCTGTGCCCATTCAAGGATGGGACACCAGCCCATGGCTGTCTACGCCGCAAGCTTGCATAGATGTGATGGTTCAGAGTGAGGAAAAGTTACAGGTGTGCCCACAAGCTATCCTGTGCTGCTTGACCTTATCACCAGAAAGCCGACGCCATCACATCTACTGTAGATGTAGCCAAAGACTTCCAGACAAAAGGAAGTAATTTGTGTTCAGAAAATGGCCAGTGGATGGGTGTTGAGGAGGGTCTCTCTCAGCAGCAGTGCTTGCAGCATCTGTGCTCTAAGACTGCTGGGCACAGAGATGGTGCTGCTGTGTGAAAGCAAAAGGACTGAAAAGCAAGTTTAGATGGGAGGAAGGAGGTTGTGTTCTAGCTGCTCACAAAGAAAGCATTTTGAGGTCAGTGAGCAGTGAAAACAGAAATGATGTGGCAAAGACCTTGAATTATGTCACACATATCCCTTCTTGAGAAACTCCCTGGCAAATCCCTGATCTCCCCTCCCATCGCACCCGCTGTTCCCAACTTCTTCATGTGCCACTGAGCCCCATGGCTGGCCCTCCTCTCTCCAAAGCCCAGGAGACCTCTGTGCCCGTGCCCAGGGTCCAAAGCTGAAGGGAAAGCCCAAGGTAGCCCTGCAGCAGTAAGGCTGACCCTATAGTTCTCAGCTGTGCCTGCAAAGGAGCAGCAGAAGGCAGGGAAGAAAGGCAGATTTGGAGGGGAACAGAGGTGGTGCCAGCTCTTTCTCCACCAGAAACGTGGGTACCAAAAGATGACATCCAGGAAAGGCTGCTAAGGGGCTCCTCTCTTCCCTGTTGTGGGTGCTGGCCAATGGACGATCCAGAAACATTGGGTGGCTATGGGGAAGACCTACTCCAGGGACTTGGTTAGACATTATTGAAAGCTGAGACCTCCGTCATCTGAAAACGAGGGAGACTAAGGAGAAAGGGGGAGATGTTGATTCTATCTGTGTGATCCACGACACCAGTTTTGTTCTACTGAACACCAATGATTCCAGTAAGTTCTCTTATTAGCTATGGGGAGAGGCTGCAGAGGCTTTTTCAGTCATTGACTTGATATGTCTTGATTTTTTTTAGGAAAAAAACTGACCATCATGTAGAGATCAGGCCATTTGTAGAATGGCTTTTTAAGAGAATGTTTTTCTTTCCGAATGAACGTGTTTTGGTGGGAGAGGACTGGTTTAAGTGTTCTAAAGGAAATTGCATATGGTTCTATAGTGTGTACTATGAACTGTTCAGATCAACCCTGATTTTAACCGTGAACTCCATAAAGGATGGATACTCGCATATGTTTAGAAAAGAAAATTTTTATACTTATGGAGAAGAACGGTTAATGGATGCATTTGCTACCCTTTGGCACGTTGTGGTTCGTTTATTTAATATATGTGCTATTTCACTGCTGACACTTTTTGAAAATACCGGGTAGGAGCATGCCTACGTACATGTTGGTCCTGCTTTTGTGGTACGGTAAAGACACTTTGTGTGTTCTGGGCTAGGAGAGAAACTACCTTTTTCTTGCCTTTACATGGTTACACCATGTATTAATAGAAGGCAACCTGTCCTGTATGACATTAAAAAAAAAAAAAAAAAAAAAAAATGGCGGGTTGATTCCCCGCACCCCAAAGTTGCCTAAGACACGGGATCTTGCATATCTGGATCAGCAGAAACCTGGACGTCCTTTCCTCAGCCAGGCCCAGCGTGGCTGAGGTCCGGGAGCTCCGGGCGCGGAGGGCGCAGGAGCCCCGCGGGGCAGCGCGGCCAGGAGGGGACCGCAGCCCATGCGCCGAACCTCCCGGGGCTCGTTCCGGCCCCGGCCCCGGTGGGGCGAAGAGGGGGCTGAAACGCTGAGTCAGCGCCGCGGTGCCGCCGCGGAGGGCTGAAGGGCCGGGGGCCGGGCGGCGCCCCCGCCCCGGCGGTGCCCGGGAGGGGCGGGGAGAGGCGGCGGCGGCGGGCAGGGCGCTGCCCCCCTTGGCCGCTCCTTATCAGCTCGGTTTGATGCTGCAAGGCGTGTCCGGGGCTCTGCTCATGTGATGGAGCAAGAGGCAGGCAGGAGGGGGGACCAGGGGAGGAGGTGATTTTCCTAGCTGCTTTTCGCTCGGGTTTTTTATTTTCCCTCCCTTTTTTTTTTTTTTTTTTAATCTCTCCCCCCCCCACACACACCCCCCTCTTTCCTGCTCTCGCTCCGTAAGGGAGTTTGCGGAGAGCCGGGCTCCCTCACTCCGGCCGCGCCGCCGCCCACCGCCGGCCCCCGCCCGCGGCTCCACACGGCCGCGGGGCAGCGCCATGGGCGCCGGCAGCTCCGCCGAGCCGCCCGCCCCGCAGGACGGGGCCGGGGCCGCCGCCGAGCCCCCCCGCACCCCTCCGGAGCCGCTGCCGGCAGAAGACGCGGCGGTGCCCCAGCCACCGGCGGAGCCCGCCAAGGTAAGGCAGGAACGGCGGGGAGCCGGTGTGGGAGGGGGGGGGACAGGCGAGGCGGCGGCTCCCGCCGCACCCCGGCCCGGGGAAAGTTTCCCGCCGCGGCTGTGGGCACCTGCCGCGGGCACCCGCGGGGCTGGGGCTGGGGCGCGGCGTGGCCGGGACTGCGCCACGGCCGGCGCCGCAGTCATAAAACTCCCGCCGGCGGCAGCGGCGGGGCGGGGGGCGAGGGCGGCCGCGGGGGCGCCGTCGCTTTTGTGTGCGGGGGAAGAGCCGCACCCACCCGCGGCGAGGTCTGCGCCAAGGAACCTCCTGACTGCGGTCCTGCGGCCGGATCTCCGCGGCTCTCCGCAGCCCCCCCCCCCCCCCCGGCTCCATCCTTTCCCCTCCCGAGGGAGCAGGTGGGAGGCGCGCCGGGGCGCGGGCGGCCCGGCCGCTCGGCAGTGCCTTCGGCTGGGCGCCAGGTCCCGTGTGCCCCCTCCTCCCGGCCCGGCCCGCACCCCCCGGGCTCGGGCTCACCTGAGCCGCCGCCCCCCGCCCCGGCGCGGCAGGGAAGGGGCGGTGGTGCCGGCGGCCGGGCTGTGTCCATGGCTTTGGCGGCGCTCCGGTGTCGCACCGCATAGGGGGCAAAGGGGAACGACTCCCGAACTCCCAGCCGGCGGGGAGCGAAGGAGCTCTAGGTGTGTGTTATTTGAAATGAAGACGCTGAAGAATTGAAAGAAATTCTTTTAAAACACGCCTGGCGTTTAAAAATAGATTATGAATGAACCCATTTATCCCTCTGGAATAGGCGCGTTTAGGGGGTTTGGGGACTGAAAGGGAGGTTATGTGCATCTGCGTGTTTACATAGCGTTGCTTTGGGTAGGCGTGAGTTTGTGAGGGGAGAAATAATACCACGTTCTACCGAGATCCCCTTCTTTTGGCTCTTCAGAGTTTGGGTGCTCAGAGCAGGGATACTCCGAAGTTTCTGTGACTGGTGCGTGGGTGTGTTAGAGCTTGAGAACTGGTTATGACTTTGTTTCTTTGACCTTGTGGTTCAGATTTAACTTTCAAGTTGAATTTCCCATAGTTCCTGGCTTGCCACTAGACCTCCTTGTGCATGTTTTGACAGATTTGAAAACCACATTGCGAATGAACTTTAAATTAACTAAGATTTATTTTATTTTCTTTTTAACCAAATAAGCGTTAGGGATTGGTGTTGGTTAACAAAATATTTAGCAGTTGTGTTGGGCAATTTCAGAATTCAGATGCTGACATTAAGAATTTATATAGGGCAAGCATTTGGCTGTTGTGGTTGTTTAAAAATTGAGATAATGGCACTTTGAAGAAGGGGCGTAATATTCATAGCCATGTTTATCCAGTTGTGGGAACTAAGACCCTCTAAAAAAAAAAAAGAGAATACCATTAATACTGTTCTCAAGTACGGATTATTTTTTTTACTAATACTGTGTTTTATGTCTTCTAAGCTTTAGGAAAAATGTTTTCTAATAGGTTTTTACTTTGTTATTTAAGTAGAACTGTTTAGAAGTGGGGAAGTTCTATTATCGTTTCACTGCTATAAGAAACTGTATTAATGCTGTTCTTCTAAAACAGCTGTTTCTGCCTTCCATTACATTACACAAAAAGGAAAACAATTTTGAATCAAGTTTGGTTATACTTTTTTTTTTAATATATATCTCATTTAGTGTGTCTTACTGCAGTAGTGTAACTTCATGAAGATTTGTGACACGGTTTTTCATCATTATTCCTTCCATCCCTTTGAATTTAAAGTCTGCCAGGTCCTGTGATGCCCCTGGAGAAATCTGTTAGAGAGCTAATTTGTTTGCAGAAGATACAATGAGGATATTTTGAAGGGTGGTCTTCTTTCTTGCGTTTTCCAAATTAAAATGCTTGTCACAACCCCCTCTTTTAGAAGAAAAAAACTTTGGAAACTGGCTTTAGTAGAATCCAGCTTGAGTGAACCTTGGCAAGTCAATAACAAATAAACTGTCTTGGCAACTAGTCTAATGAAGGTTATAAAGTCTCAGAGCAGTTGTGCTTTTTTTGTCACGTGAAATTCCTTGAAATATTTAATCAAGTTTCTTTCATGACATAGTTGTATTTTTTACAGAATGAAGAACTCCTTGTCTTTTCTTCTAGAAAGGGCCAAATTTATAGTCTTTAAGCTGGTTTTTTGTTCACAAGTGACACCTTGGCCAGATACCAGCTCTTGAGGTGTCCTGGTTACTGAAAGGGAGGTTATATATTTTGGTGTTTCTCACTTCTACAGTCCAGGATATGGAAGAGATCCTGGAAAGCACTTGGTCTACAGAGCGAGGGATCTCTAGGGGCCTTTGGATGCTGGCTCTCAAGCACTACAGGTTAAATGTGGGCTTGTGGGTTATGACCTCAGCTATTCATGCCATCCTTTCAAAAGTTCCTGGTGTATTACACATAAAGTAACTCCAGAGTTTCCAGCCCACTATGATAGTGGAACTTGAAGCAGATGGATTTCTTTACTGCAGCAGACAAGACTGAAACTCTGTCAGTGGAGGAGCTGCTCCTTATCTTGCATAGCCACCCATCTGTGGGAAGCCCCTTCTGTGCAGGAGTGTGAGGGATCCTGGAGGCACTAATCCATTCAACTGCCTGAAATGAATTCATCAGATTTGTGAATTGACACCCAATGTCCTGTTGAAAATAAGGGACAGGGTGTGGTTCCAGAGAAGGCTATCTTTCTGATGGTGTTACCTCCTTGCTGTTTGAGTAGCAATGCTCTTTTTCCCCTTCCTTTTCTTCCTTCATTGTTCTTCCCTGTTGCTCCAGTGACACAGCTTCACTTGGTCCTGTGTCGTGTCCTAACCTTACCTTTCTGTAATCAAGTTAAACTCACTAACCCTTCCAGAAACAGTGAAATTTATTCTTTCCAGACCATTTTGCTGATCTTGTGAGTTCATTTGACTTCTGCAATTTGGAGGTGAGACCAAGAGCTGGCACGAGGCAAACATCTGCAGTAGGGTGGGAGGGGAAATAAAACAACTTTCCTTGCTGGTGGCCGTCAGCTGGTAGGCCATGTCTGCTCTCTGAAACCTCGCAGGCAGGCTGCCCTGAGCAGCACAGAGTCCTGAGAAGGATTTAGCGGCTCTCAAGAGCACTGGAAATAGGCATGAGATCATTTTAGTCTTGGAGAAGACTAGGCAAGCCTTGGATGTCCCAAACTGACAAAAACTATGGGGTGTTTCTGTGCTCCTATTTCCCTTCCAGGGCAGCTTCCCCTTGTTGCTTCTGGCACTGTGGGAGCTCTTTCAAGGAGCTAACCCCCTGGAAAGCTGTTTTGATTCGTTGGTAAGGTCATTCTGTGCTGATTTAGGAGGATGTCTTGGCATCTTTAGCAAGATGTCTGGGATTCAGCAGAAGCTGCAGGTTCAGGGGAGCAGGCAGGACCTTGTGATGGGATTGGGGGGGAAGTTGGGTGAGATGCTTCTGTTGGTGGCAGCACAGGGCTGGACTGGTTTGGCCATCTCCATCTTGTGAGCTCGCTCTCTGGTCATAGCAGTGAAGTGCCTCTCGCCTGACTTGCTGTTTTGATTCTGAGCATCAGAGAGCTGGAAAAAAATGCCAGTGTAGTACCCTCCTATGGGGCAGGAGGTGACTTTGAGCCGTGTGGGTGATGCGAGGAGAGCTGTGTCATCGTACCAGCACTGCAGCCAATGCAGTGCTGCATGCTACAGTCACACTCGCGCCACTTTTATTTTACTTAGAGGTTCGAGGTGCCAGCTTTAATACAGGTTTCTTTTTGTGGCCCTGCTGTGGGAGCCAAGCTGTGGTGGAACAGCTACCTGAAACAATGTAAGGAAACTTCTAAAGAGAAAATTTGGAGGAACACTGGCGTGTTAATAAGCTGTTCTTGCACCATGATTGAGGTTTGTTAGAGAAAATCTTTTATGGGGGTTGGTGCCTTTAAAATGTTATGTGGTGGATTCCTGGCTTGCTTGCATGCAATGGCTCCCACTTGAGCAGGGAGCTGTTCAAACAGTGTTTTCGGGATGGTTCCCATTTCTGAGTAGTAACTTGATTACGCTACCTGTGTTGTAATGAGAGCAAGTGTGTGCTAGACAGTAAATATTTGGAACTGTCTCTTCTAAAGAGGTTACCAGCTGAGATGTCAGAGTGTCTTATTGTCCAAGTGCCTGACAAATAACAGCTGGGACAGACTTACATCTGCTGTTTAAACAACTGCGTTCTGGGGTGGGAACTGAGTCGGCCCAAAAATACTGCATTAGCAATGGTAAAACTAAGCTTATTCAAGGAAAGTCTGTGTCTCTTAAAAGCCCCGGTTCGAGGCATTTGGTCTGAGCCTGCTGCGGTACCCTTGTTCAACCAGGGTCTGATTTCCTTTAGATACTTCTGTTCCAATTGGAGAGAAAGAGACTGGTATATTTCGGTGGTAATGTTTGGAGGTGTGACCATGCCTGTGGGGTGGCTGGGGAGAAAGCATAATAATGTGTAATTGAAAAAATGCACAAGGGAAATTGGTGTCATAGAGGTACCAAAAGTCTGAAATAATCCCCCAATCATATAAGAGATAAGAGGGAGGTGGTAGAGGGAGTGTCTGGGCACTTTGAAAGCCGAGGCAATTAACTTGTGTTTGATGTGGTAGAGGCTAAAGAGTTGCAAAGAGGAGCTGAGGTCTTTGAAAGTCCTCCAGGTTGGAAACACAAGCCTGGTAGTTTAAGGAGAGGAGAGGAATGAGCTTTGTGCTTAGCCGTTGTTCTGACTGATCCTTAGAGCCTGGGTGAGTTGTACCTGTGTGAATGCAGCAGCAAGGTGGTGTCTGAAAGAGCTGAAAAGTACGAGAGCTGGGAAGGAGCTTAGGTTGGATCAGGCTTCAGGTGGGATCAGAATGACAGACTGGGGGTAGTGCTTCTTTCACAGGTTGCAAAAAGAGATCACAGAGATGCTCTGGGTGCAAAAACTGTCTGTTTTGTTTTAGCCATGTGAATTTCAAGGGTAGTCATCCATAAGGAGGTGTCACAGCAAAGTCAGGCTGAGAGTTAGAAGAGAAGCAGAGTAGATCTGAGGGGATGGAACATGAGGAGAAGGTTCTTGGCTTTGTCTTCATGAGATGTTATCCAGAAATAAGGTACTAAAATGAAGTGTGTTAATGTGCCTTACAGAGTAAGGGCCTTGTTTTCTCCACCTGGAGTTTGTGATGTCCCACAAACCTCTAATGTCTTAGCTAATGCAAAACAAGACAAACTGCTGTGAACAGAGAGTTGGAAAGATCTAAATTCATTTTTTTTCCGAAATGCTGGTGTTTGAAGATCTTTTTAATGAAGCAGCATGTGTTAAGGGCAGAGCCCCTGAGCAGGCCGACAGTCTTTCCCAGAGTTTCAAAATAAAACTTTAGGAAAAATATTAGAGACCATTATGTTAGTTTGCTCAGTTGTTCAGACAGCTGGATCTGTCTATTTTAGTAATCTAATGTAGAATCAGTGTAGCAGGATTAACAGAATGAGGCAAAATTAACTCTGATGCAGTTTGGGCCTGGTGTGAGGAATCCCTGGAATGATTTGGGTCTGGTACAAGGAATGTTGGGAATGGTGGTGATTGCTGGTGGGGGAAGAGGCTGGGTGCTGTGAACCCCTCCAGAGCAGTGCCTGAAGGAAGCGTGCACTAATGTACAGTGGGAGATCAGGGACCTGCTGTTCATCCACACCTCATGTAATTCTTTGTGTTAGTTTTCTTCATCCATTTTAAATTCTGTAGGTGTTTAATGTGGTCCAACAGTTGGACATACTGCTGTGTGCAAGATGGAGCAGAAGCTGCTGTTGGTTTGAGTGACATGGGCATTTTACTCATTAGCTGCGTGTCTGCCCTTTGCTTCCATCTTTGTGGTAGATGTGAGGCAAATACTTAAATATGTGCATGATGTATAGTAGTGGCGTGACAGAAACTGGAGTGTTGCTTTGCTAATGGTCCTTTGTTTTGGGAATGAAGAAGCTGAAGGAGCAGTGAACTGGATAACCAGTTCTCTTTGGTTTTTCCTGTGTTTATGAGACAACACATTCATAAATTAATAATCAAAGGACTGTGGTGAATGTGTGCCACAAAAACCTGATAAGTGTTGATGAACGTGCCAACTGCAATGTCTTGTTACGTGCAGATAAATACATGGAGATAAATAACAAGATTCCTGATATTGTTAATTTTATCTTTAAAGTTTTCAGCAATCTCTAAACTCTGATGTTATATTTGTCAAAGCTGTACAACTGTTCTCAATGGAATTAAGAACACTGCTCACCAAATTAGACATAATTGGACTAAACTGCAGTTTAGATCCCTTCAGAGAAATGAAGCAGTTAATGTGAATGAAAATTGAAATTAGTTTCTTTTGAGGACTAATGCAGTGGGACAGACTGCAATGACCCTCATAAAGAGCCTGAGCAACTTTTTTTAGAACACAAAACTTTTTTTTTTTTTTTTAACTAAACGGTGCTGTTGTGTCTCCTTTCACATAGCAACCTCCCCAAAAGTTTCTTCTCCTTTGCATGCGTTTTGGTCTGGAAAAATACTATTGTTTTATTAGTTTTAATTATTCAGTTATTTAAAGCAGAACACTTGATTTGAAAATCTAAATTTGTCTTCTTATGGCCAAGAATCACATCAAGCTCTTTCCCAAGAGACTGGGGTAAAAAGGTCATGGCAGGGTGGGGTTATACTGCAGGTCTGGTCAGATTTGAAAGTAGAAATTTTCCATGTATTTACATTTTTACTCAGTTATGATTACTTTCAAAATTGAATTTATGTACAAAGTGAATGGGGGTTATAATTATACTAGCTGGTTGTAAAAGCTACTTAGTCTTACATTTAATAATGTTTTATATTTAATTCTGTTTCTCACACTGGAAGATATCACAGAATTTAACAGATCCAAAGGGGGTTACCTGTTAGATCCAGTGACTTCTGAATTTTGATCTGAAATCATAGATCTTTGGGATTATATGGATTCACTCTTCTGAATGCATCATGGCTGTAGAATAAATTGAGAGCTGGGGGGAATGTTAAGTGTTACCACAGTTAGTACTTTATCATAGCAGTCTGGCCTCAATTTAAAAAGGAGACAAGTTGTACTGCATTGGGGTACCAAGTACCTTTGTATGCTGGTTCCTTGCAGAGTCCACAGGTGCTTATTAGGCACTTAGGCAAATGGTAGACTCTGTGTCTGTACATGTATGTCTGTCTGTACATAGGACTCTAGCTTTAAAACGGTCTGCTGCCTGGGGGAGGTTTGGAGAGAGAGGCAAAGAAATCTTTGAATAACGTGAGGAGTGCTAAGATATTCAGTGCTGTTGCCTTTCCTGTGACTTGATGCTAATTGTGAGGGTGTCATCTTCAAGTAGCCGTCCATGGCTTTTCCTTCAGGTAGCCAAGTGCCCTGAGAGCCAGTCAAGTTAAGGTTGTTCTTGTGTTTGCAGGCCTAGCAGTTGTCTTTCAAGAAGGAATCAGTAAAACTTATTATTTAAAAAGAATAATAATGGACCTCTAATAAATTTGTACTGAAGAATCTCAAAGGCCTTTTAGAATTAGGCTGTTATTTTCTGTGCCTGATTTTCTTGCTTCTCTTTAATCAGTTACTGCCATTCAGTTAATGCTGTGTGCAACTGCAGAGGAGCTTCCCAGGGTTAATGTGCCTTTGTTCGGTGGTGTGGCATCTTTATCCCTCCTTAGGTCCTGTGTTTTAGATTTATGAGAAGGATGATGTGAGAAGCGGGAATGTAATCTGAGTGTTCAGCCATTCCCTATTTCTCCTATTTAATATCTGGTCTCAGCATGTGAAAACTCTGAAGCCAAATTATTCCATCTGTGGTATTGGCAGCGGAGCAGAATGTGGGATCCTTTTTCGTGAGGTGGATTATGTGGCGGTGAAAGGCAGCTTTGAGGAGCGCAACAACGCCGGGTGGAAACAATTTGGCTTAATTAAGGGCTTCTGAACTGAAAATCGGTAACCTAAATGCACATACTTCATTGCCTGTGTGGTGCTTCTCCCAGATCTCACCTAGCATTTGAAAAGAGCTGGATGATTAAGAGGAAAGCCCTTTGCCTGGCACTCTGTCTGTTAATGTGAAATTCTCTTGCAGCAGACTAATTGCTAATAAAAATAAATAAACAGATTTCCCCATTCAGAAGGTTTATTTAGTGGGGTTTGGAAGAGAATCATCAGCCGTATGGCATCTTTCTGATCCCAGTTTGGTGCTTCAGGCATTTGGATTTTACATTACACTGAAAGATGGGATCTATCTCTGGTACCTTCATTTAATTAACAGGGCTTCAGTGGCAGCATTTTGGGAGTACAACTGAGTTGTAAGACAATGATATGTAATTAAGGTTTGCTGTTCTACCAGAGGAAGTTTAAACCTTCGCTTCAGGAACAGTGGTTAATTAGTTAAAATGGCTTCTGTTGGAAGGTAATAGAACTGGTTGGAGAGCTAAATAAACAAATAATTAAAGGGTAATTAAGTATCTTTTAATCGGCACAGCATACTTTTAAAATAAAAACATGCTTCTGAAAGTACATTTCTTGTTAATATAGCAAGCCAGTCAAAAATCTGAAAATAATTCAAATGTATCGAATGTGGAAGCTGAAAAAGATTTTTTTTTTTTGCACATACTCGGAAATCTAGAAAAAATATTTCAAATGCTATAGTGCAGAGTCCCAAAGATTTGCAAAGTTCTTTCCTCCTATAAGAATAACTTCTGCCTAATAATTGAGGTCCAAAAATTCTAGTTTTAATCTGTTTCACTGCATTTCCTCATGGGAAATATACGTGTATTCTGCTTTCTGTCCTGAAATAGTTCAGTTTCTTTGTAGTTGTATTGTTGATGATGATAAGATAAGCACATCAGTAGAGAAGCAGTACCAAAGACTGTATTGTAGACAGGATTCATTCATATATCAGAGCAATTGTGCCAGGCATTTTGAATGAAGAATTTCATTCCATCAGCTAGATTCACCTTATCCTGGAGTTTTCCTTCATGCAAAAACCCAATTTCTACACAAGGTTATAGGCCGTTGTCTGTAAGACTTGCTTCTTCTACATATTTCGTGTGGGAGAATGGTAAGATAAATAGGCCCAGATTATGTTGGGGGTTTTTTCCTCAGAGAAGTACTTTGATTTAATAAAGTTAAAATACTTGCATGTATATATTCAAAATGAGACTGAAATTCTGTGGGGTTGGGGGTGGGGCAATGAGCCTAATCTTGATGTTTTCTTTTTTTTTTTTTCCTTTTTTCCCTTCTTGCTTTCTCCTTCCCTATCATTCTTCAAACAATACTTGACCATACAGGTTTTAAATGCAAGTTTACCAGTACCTGATGTTAGTGAAGACAAATTGAAGCATGATGGCTCACCACAGGAGCCACAGCAGCTAGGAGCTGTTACAGCACCTAAGGAACTGGATGGGCAGCAGCCAGAGGTGGCTTCACCCCTCCAAGAACCACCCAGAGAGCAAGCAGAGCCCACTGGAACAAATGGTAAGTAAAAAACTGTGTTCAGTGGACAGATCATAGAGGCCTGGATCTTAAATGGATTTGAGAGGTAGAAATGGGGCTCAACTAGCCATCTCCTAGTGAACAAGTAGTTACTCAAGTGATCTGCGGTTACTCAAGTGCTTCTAGGGCGTTGTTTCATGGGAGATGTTTTCTCTGTAGGAGAACTCAGATGACAAATGGCTTGTGGACTGAAACTGTCAGTGTTAGTGGTGGGGATGTCCACCTGTTCCCCCTTTAGGGGTATTTCTTGGCTCTTGGTGCCTCTGCTTGCCTGCTTTCCATCTCGACCATTCACTTCTAGGAACAGCTCAGTTTCTGCCTCCTATATTGGAAGTTCCTGCTGCATGTGATATTAATGATAAATTATTTTGAACACACAGGAAGGGGCAGGCTGCTAATCTGTTGGCTTTGCCTTGATTAAAGCTCCCTTTCCTTATGTTTTTAATTGGATTCGCATTTTGACCACAAAAAACCTTTCTCATCATAGATATCCCTGTCTATTCTGTCTTCAGAATCTCTCCTTGCCTTGCTGCACAGTCAGAAATTTGCTGCTCTTTCTCCTGGGTGATCTGACAGCCCGCCTTGCCTGCTCTCATCATCCTCATCTTCCTGCCCTCTGTTCCTGTCCACAGGCATGCAGTGAGGTCTGCTTCAGCAATCCCGCTGCTAGCTAGCTGACTTTTTTGGCAGGATGGCAAGAGGGAGGGATAGTTTTCAGTCAGAGCAGGCATCTAGTGCTGGTGTTGGAGAGCAGGGAAGGGAGGGGAACAGGGTAGGATGAGGCACAATCTTCAGCGTCAGCCTGCAGAGCAGCTTAAGGCACGTGTGTAACCTTTAGTATACTTTAGGGTCTGAATTCTAATGAAGGCAATCCTTTGTCATGTCTCCAGATTAATTGCCGTAACACTATTATACCAATAGAAGATTATTTTTCTACCCCTTGCTTCTGTGAATCACGTATTTAGGAAATACCATTAAAATCCACGTTTATTACACAACTTCCATTTATATCAACAAAGACAACCAACCAAAACATAACAAATTCCACCCACAAAAATCAAAATAACATCATCGCAACATCAAACGAAAGTGGGCACTTTACATAAAATCCACCTCTTGACCCTTCACCACAATTGCCACAAGAATTTCATTCTCTAGCATTGTTCAGTACTTGTTTTGCCTGTTATCTCTCCCAGTTACTATCCTTACCTAAAAATCCTCATGTTCCTGGGTTTTGGCACCAAAGAGACTGTATTGGTACCCACTAAGCCACTCTCACTCCCCTCTGCAACTTGGCAGAGGAGAGAAAATGTAGCGAAGGGTTTGTCAGGTCTGGGAGTCACTGATCAGTGTCACAGTCAAAACAGACTCAAAATGGGGATATTAGTTAAATTTATTACCAACAAAATCAGGATAGGAGAATGAGAAGTAAAACAAATATTAAAAACACCTTCCCCCACTCCTCCCTTCTTTCCAAGTTCTACCTTCTCCTCCCCCAGTGGCGAAGGGAGACTGGAATGGGGGATCACTGTCAATTCGTCTCGGGTTGTTCCTGCCACCTCCCAAAGAGAGGAGTCCTTTTCCTGCTCCAGAGTTAGATCCCTCCCATATGAGACAGTCCTTCACAAACTTCTCCAATGTGGGTTCATCCCACAGGAAACAGTTCTTCACAAACTGCTGCGACATGCGTCACTTTTCCACAGGGTCAGTCCTTCAGCAACAGCCTGCATCCGAGTGGGTCCCCCACAAGGCCAGAAGTACTACCAGGAAAACCTATTCCAGGGTGGGCTCCTCTGTCCATGGGTCAGCAGGTCCCTGCCAGAACCCTGTTCCAGCATGGGCCTTCCATGGAGTCAGAGCCTTCTTTGGGCATCCACCTGCTCTGGCATGGGTTCCTCCACTGGCTGCAGGTGGATCTCTGCATCCCTAGGGTCCTCCATAGGGACCTTTGACACTAAAAATGGGATGAGTCATGTTTTATCTTTCATTCATGAAACTTTCCTCGTTAAAATTTTACTGTATGTTGTTCCTATTTTTATCAGGCTTTATGTCACTGTCAATGAAACCAAGTCTACATGGTAGCATAATTTATGTGAAAGGCAAAGCACTGTGTGTTTGCTCTCAAAGTAAAAAATCCCTTTATGAAGGTGCCGCAGCACGTATTTCCTGGTAGCAATAGCTGAAAATGACATCATCTATAGAGACAAAACCTGCCCAGTCAAGCATTGAAAAGGTAGCTCAAGGCTATATTCAGATGTTCATAACTGTTTATATCCTCTCCTCTGGAGCTTACAGAGTCTGGTCCACCTGTCTTTAGGCAGAGGAATAAAGGTGGGGAAGAGGTATCTCTTAGATGCTCCATGCAGAGAGATGTCTCCACATCAAGAAATACACGATTTTAGTGCTACATTTCATGTTCTTCACTCATTCTTTATTTCATCCTGATTGCAAAGTCTATAAAATCAGAAGTAAAGCATCATGACTTGGAGCACTGAAAAAACACTGGTATTTGCCTACAGTAAAGTAGAGTTTGAAGGCTTTTTGGGTGGGTTGGTTTGCTCTGTTGTCGTTTGAATCTCACGTTCAGAAGACCATTTCAGAGATGACCCAGACTTGTTAAAGTTGCCACTATCGGACTAAATTAACAAGAAAGTCTGGTAAATTAACTGGGAAGTTGGTGCTGGCAATCAGACCCATAGATGAAGGCCTGTGTATCATCAGAATTAACATAATTCATAGAAATAGTCTTGCTATAATAGGAGGTCACCTATATTAGGTACTGATCTGTTACGTTTTGTTTTATCATTGCATCCCTTTTAACTATTGGTAGGAGCATTACATTACTGTAGTACAAGCACCCAGAGTAGCACGTTTCTGAAACTCTTGACAGCAGCCTTTGAGGCAATTTATAAGTAATTAGGTAGTAGAGAATTCCAATTAAAAAAAAACAAGCAACCACCAACAACAAAAAAAAAGTAAAACAAAAAAGACCAAACCAGCCCCTAAGTGACAGTTAATAGGCAAAGGAGCAAATGTTTCAGTGGGGAGAAACAGAGGCGTTTCATATGGTTGTATTTATGAGGGGTAAAATACTTGCGACTCCTAACCGGCATCTGTTGAGGTTTGGTGAGGATGCCTTGTGGGAAGCTGCGTCGGGAAGGCGTTTACACCAGCGGGAACTGAAGCGCGCGGCTATGTGGAAAGCGGCAGCCGGCGCCTCTTCCCTGGGGGGCAGAGAAAGATAAAGGCTTGGGGTGGCGGTACCAAGGCGGACACTTCGAGGCACCGCCACTGTGCCGTCCAGCGGTGGGAGATGCCGAGCCGAGCCGAGCCGCTCTCCAGGGCCGGCAGGGCCCGCCCCGGCCGGGCGGGCGGGGGCGGTCCCGGGCGGGGCCCGGGGCTGCCCGGGACTGGGGGAGCGGCCGTGGGGGTGCGGGAGGGAGACCGGGCCTCCATCAACCAGCCCTCATTCAACCAGCCCCTCCGTCCAGCCGGCCGATTGCCGGGCGCGGTGGAAGCGCGGCTGCCGCCCGGCTGCCTCTATCCCTCCCTCTCTCCGTCTCTTTGCCGGCGGTCGGCGCTGCCCCGCGCCCGCGGGAGGAACCTCGGAGCGGGAGAGGGGCGCTGGCGGTGGGCAGTGTCGCTTCAGCCATGCTGGGGACAGTGACGATGGCGGGTAAGGCGGCGTGGCGCTGCCGAGAGGTGTCGGCACACGCGGGTTTGGCCTCTCTGGGCTGAGCAGCGCCCGGGCTGTGCGTGTTTGGGGGGCGGCAGCAGCAGCAGCAGCAGCAGCATCCCCGCGGCTGGCGGTGATGCGCCGGTGCTGGAGCGCCTCCGGGGCCTCGACTCCCCCAGCTTTACTGACTCGGGATTTCCTGGCAGAGCGTTAGGAGTTAGAAGGTCTGACTTAGGTATTTTTATCTCAGTGAGAGCAGTTTCCAAGCGAAGGTTGCTGAAACTTCTAAGAAGCTTCCTGTCGCCTCAGCGGGACCTTCGATGTGATACCTGCTCTAGGAATGTGGAGCTGCTAACTGAGTGTTTTTCTACAGGACCGGGCTATGACCTGGTATCTGAAAGTGAGGAACAGAAGAAAAAGGTAGTGACCATATTGATGATGCTGTTTTACGTTAATCAAGTAATAGGGCAATAAAATATCTTAAGAGCTAAGCTGGTTGAAATTGGAGGAAATAGAGAAATTAGCATTGTTTATACGCTGTGAAAATATTTGAATGAGAGAAATAAAGCCGTTACTGTATAGCTGTTTTACCTTAACAAAGCAAAATTCAGAGATTAGCACCGTGGCAGGGGGTGTGCGTGTGTGAGGGGCAGCAGGATCCCAGCCTGTGATACCAAAAACTCGATGCTGTGTGCGTTGAACTCCACACATTTTACTTAAGGAAATAGCTCAGCAGCCACTAAAGTCTGAGAGCTAATACCATAAACCAGCAGTGCTTTCTGAAAAGATAATAAGTTTTCGAGGAGCAAGGAATTAAAGGGATAAAAGTTATCATGCGCTGCTGAGTTTGCACAAACCTGTGTCTTTCTCTGGGAGACAAAGTGGCATTATGAAAAGTTAAATACACAAACGGTGCTTTTTTTTCCATTAAGATAACTAATTTGCATCAGAATTTGTCTCAGATTGATGATGAATGTCTTTAACCATCTAGGAAGTCTTTATTTCGTTGTATTAATTAAATAATTATTTGCTGTCTTGTGTTTTGTTTGCTAGAGCCAGTGAATGAATTCAATGCATAGGGGGAGTTTATTCATGCAAAATACTTTAACTTTACAATACATATTGACAACAAAGCCTGTAGAAGCGCGACTCCATTTGGAGCGGGCCCTGGGGAGGACTGTACGTGATTTGAATCAGTTAGTAGTGGAGGAGATATCCTACCGCTGTTTACAATAGGGTTTTCATTAAACTCGATGTTTAATGAGCTTATCACATGCTGAGTCTCTTTCCTCAAGAGTTCTCTATTTTTTTTATTTCCTTTTATTGTTAGTAATTAAAGGTTAAACTGTTTTTCAAAAGCAATCGCTCTACAGGGTTGCACAGTTTGATCATTTTGAGGTTTTCCTTATTTAATAATTCCCGTGGAAGAAACTTCGGATTTTCACTGCAGCACAGCAGCTGCTTCTATAGTATGTTTTGCCAGAACTTCATCTGGCTCGTAATGCGAGTTACCATTTCTTGGAAGGGACAGAGTACCTCTGCTTGTTGATATGCAGGAGTATCCTAAGCTGTCCGGTGTCTAATGCGTGCAGATGCGGCTTCTTCTCCTTTGTGGTGAGTTTGTGATGTTTGCATTAGTCTTTATGCGGTCATTTTGATAAAGGAAAAATGCAATCTGTTTTTCATTGTGCATTTTCATTATTCATTAGGGGTTCTCAAAAATGTCCCAGCATTTACTGACCTACATTGCTTATTCTGTCCCTGTTGTTAGCAGAGCAGATATTTGTGGGGTTTTTTCTCTCAAAACCCCAGGTGCTAGTGTTGCATCTATCTTATGCTTAGCGAACACATTTTATTTTAAGAAGCAGAACCAAGCTACTGAATGTGAGATGTGGACAGCTTGTCTAACCATGAAATTTCATAAATATTTGTAGCTTGCTGGTTTGGTTCCCCAACAGAACAGCTGGGCTAGTCTGAGAGCAGTTTATTGTTGTGAGTTCATTTAATGAAGAATTTTTAACAACAGTAACTATATATCCAAGCCGTAGCTAATGACTCTTCTGGTTTAAAAATAAACGAACAGAACAGTTTTAGAAGAACCTTATGTCTTCTGATTTTTTGTGATATTTCTTAAAACGTTGAAATAAAAAAAATGAAATATCTTAAAATCTTGAATAAATGAAATACGTAACTTTCCTTGCTGGAATTTGAGAAGCTGGTCTCAAATTCGGAATTTGAAGCTCTGAGCTGGAGTAGACAAGTACAGCTACAGTAAAAGTTTCTAAAAGTAAAGATTAGTGAGGAATGTTATAGCATCACAGCAGAAATGATTGTGCTTTTTTTTTTAAGTTACTGTTCTGTGAGGGATTTTTTCTAGGCACATTGCTTTTGCTTTCTGAGGGAGTTCTAAGCCATGAAAAATTATAGCTATTCTGAAGCTTATTCCTTTTTTAAAAAATGGACACAAGTGTGTGAAATTTTAAAACTTAACTCTTCAGTTGCCACCCAAGTACCAGAGACTGAGGACTGAACCTAACGGGACTTGTTTCAAAAGCTTTCAAATAGCAAGTGTGGTTGGAAGGCTCATGAATTGCATGTATGCGCTGTGAGATTTAGTACAGAAAAACCTCTGTTAATCCGCCCTCATTATTTAATTATTCTGAAAGAACTCCTTCCCTGCAATTAACATGGCGAGTCAGTCCTTAGAAATAATTGAGGGAATAGAATGGGAAAGGAAGTAGTATGTGCTTTCCATTGAAGGGGTATTAGTACATTAAAGCGGAACCAAATATGGTGTATAGTAGGAAAAGGAAGGAAGAATTTGTGAAATAGATTGTTAAGAAGCAGCAATGTCACAGACCTTAAACCTTGTAGTTAAAAAAAATAAAAATGGTTAGAAGGGTGACACCTGGGCACATTTCTGTATTACTTTATTTCTGCAAAATGAGTAGTGTGTTTGTTTGATTTATTAAACCCAACCTTCTGAAACTTGTGGTTAAAATAATCAAAATTTGTGGTATAATACCTAATTCTTACATTCTGCAATGAAAACCTAAAAGCACAAATTGTTTGTTGTTGCTGTTCTGGTTTGTGTTCATTTTTTTTTTAATGCTAAAGTATTCAATTTCACTAATAATTCCAAATAGCTACTTTATTCTAAATAAATCTGTTCAGGGCAGGTTTTTCACAGATACTGTAATTTCAAACTGTGTTTTGGTTTTAAGTACTTGTCTTTATCTTGACTTTGACCTTAAATATTTCTAATAATAATTAGAATTGTGCAGCGAAGAGAACTGCATTTGACAAATACCATGGACACTTGGTTCAAATTTTTTTTTAACTGTCTTCTGTTTGTGTCATGTGAGTTTTAGAGAATAACTGGGGGCTCTTTTTTTTTTTTTTGCTTGATTGGTTTTTTTACAAGTTGTATTCATAGCAAATCTAGATAGAATAGGGGCAAATGACTGTAAAATATCCCTTCAGCCTTGTGGCTTCAGCATTTGGTTTTACTCATGCAAACCTACTTGAGAGTATTGTGTATGTGACTGAAAGCAGGGTTTGGCCCTAAATACTTAAATGCTGAACAAATGAAAACAGCTTAAAGTCCTCTGGAGCCTTTCAGTGGCCAGTGAAGTTTGCGAGGTGAGCTCTGGGTGTGTGTCACATCCATCTGAGAGATTGAGAATGTAGGGAATTCATGGAAAAAATCGAGCGCTGTGCTGCAAATCCTTAGGGGGAAAAGTCAACCAGCTCCAGATGTTGACATGGTTGACTGCGAGCACATGAAGTGCTGTGGATTTAACTCTTGCAGTCAGAGTGCTTTTTTTGAACTGTATGGCAGCTGCCAGGGGAGAAACACATTTTCACTTCTTGAGAAGGATGAGATGAGATGGTGGGAGCAGTAGGGTTGCATTGCAAATGGTGTCTATCAGCCTACTAAAACAAAAGTGTTCTTTATTAATTTCATTTTTAATTGGATGAGACAGGAATTTAATCATTCTGAAAATACGGATTTTCCAACATCTGATCAGCATGCCTCTAATAAAACGGAAATGAATTCTTACCGTGGGCTAAGTACCTGTGAAATTAAGCACCTTTGAGTCCCTAAGACTGACAGTTTCATATGTTTCTTTCAGAATAAAACAGAACACTTGCAGTTATTAAAACAGAAGGAGCGCCTTGATTCAGTTAAAATGTTTGAAAGGTTAACTGGCATGTAAGTAGTTAAAATAGAATTTCAGTGTTAGTTCTTAGCCACAGTGGATTTAAATAGCAAAGTGTATCAATTTTATGGTACCATCTCAATCTTTATCACTGCCTCTGGATATGTTTTTATTGTATTCTGTTTCTTGACTATCACACAGTTGGTGAAGGACAGCGGGCTCAGGAAAGACTTAAAGAAATTGTATACCTATCAGTACTCCACTAATTTGTTTGTTTGTTTTCCAGTAGCTACTGTGATGAGCCTCTCTGGTGTTTCTTAAAATGCTTTCAAATTCACCAAATTAATTCAGAAAGTGCTAGTTGTCCTGCCACAATACCTGTGGTAGTGACGTGCTACAGTACTCTGACTAACAATAAATAACTTCCAAACCTTTCCAAGCCACCTGTGGTTTGCTTTGCATTCAGAAGTGCACAGACAATGTTTGGGCACTGCAGTGTCATTTATAAAAACATCATTTAAGAATCCAGCTGTAAAAAGTTCAGGGCGTACAGTTGACTTCTCTGGTCTTGTGTTTCTGTTCTGCCCCACTGAATATAAAAATGCTCTTCGGTATATAGGTTGTGAAGGTACAACTTGGATGTACGTAGCACTGGCAGCCTCCTCGCATCATGCAGGCAGAAGGAGTCAAAGTAGAGACTGGTTGCAACATCAGCAAGTCACTCAACAGCTGGCACCAGAACGTTCCCTTTGCGATGAAATGCTTTCTGGACAGGTTACATGCTTTCTGTGGAAGCGAAGGGATAGCACTTGGATTAGGTCTGTATGTATACCCTCCATGCGCCACGAGGGAGTGATGGAAGTGAGATGTGTGTAGCGTAGTTGGAGTTTGTCAGACTGGTATTAAAAAGTGTTCAGTCAGTTGATATTTTTGGTAGTTTTTCCTTTTGCAGTGTGCTTAGTGAAGTTTTGCGAGGCAGCATGTCTGCTGGACTCGCAAGGGAGACCTCATCACTGTCAGCCTGATTCAGTAGTTTTGCAAGTTTATCACTTAGTCTCTAAACTCTGTTTTTCTCTATTTTTATGATTCCATTTACTATCTTAATGTTAAATGATCAGTGTTTAATTTCATAGCTGGTTCAGCCAGAAAAATCATTATTAGTGTAGGCAAACTGAAGAATATATTAAAGTACCTGTTACAGTTATAAAATATGTGATATTTTGAAGGTAGTCTTTGAAGAAGTGCCTCTAACTTTGAGAATTCCCATTAAGCCTTTAAAATTTTATATTAAATTACAGAATTTTATGGAAATGACAAGGATGTTATTTCTGGACATAGGAATAAATGAACACAAATACAAAAGCAGTTCCTCAGCTTTATCCATGTGTAGTCTCAGCACAAGCCTATATAATGTTTGCTTGAGAAGAGTTATTTTTGCTTGTGGAGTGTTCTGGTGTTTGCAAGATTTATATTACCAATTGGCTAAAAATCCTGGCTTGTTCAGAAAAATGTCTTTTTCTTCCTACCCTTCTCTCTCACAAATGACTCAGTTCAAACATCTCCATTTTAAAATGTTCAGGGAATTAGGCTGTTAGCAGAGGTCAGGCTTTAAAATTAATTAGGACTTAATAATTGAGGTAAATAATCTTAAACTGTTAGATAAAGGGAAAACCAAAAAGATTTGCTCATGTTGACTGGGAAACAACAACCAACCAGTAGGCTGCTGATAGTGAAACACAGTTTGCCCTCTACATAGCTATTAGAAGCTAGCATCCTTGTAGATTTTGTTTTGCTTATTACTTCAGTCTTACCTAGGCTGCTCTGTCTGTGTGTTTCTGAAACAGCAGCCCAGAGCTGATGCAGCCAAGCAGAATTGGCATCTAGGCTGTGAGGGACCTCTGGAGATCAGGTGGTCCAGCAAAGCAGGATGAACTGCAGAGTTAGAGGCAACTTAAAGGTGGTTCAAATAAAAACTGAAACACTGTGGAGAATTTGATTGCACATACGTTTGAAAACTGTCTCTTTCTGCATTTGGGTGTTAAAGTAGCACATGTACAGCTTAAGAGAAAGGCGCCGTGCCTTTTCCTGGGATTTTGCTGTTTAACGTTTAATATTTTTTTAGTAATTTTATTTTTTCATCCTGGCACTCCAAGAAGTTTGGTCAGAGAGAAGCATACGTTCCCTCATGGCCTTGTACTTTCACCTGTTGCATAAAATCAAGGGTCAAGAACAGTACTAAACTGAAATCCTGGCAGCATCCAAGCCCAAGAATCTTTTGGTGTCTTGAACGTGCCATAGATTCAATTTATGTGCCAGTCTGTGAAGTTGGGTAGCTCATGGCCAGAGGGAGCAAAAATACTTAAATTGTCCCAGCAAGACTGAGAGAGTGGTTGCCTTCAGTAACCTGAAGGAAAAACTCAAACTGTGCTCAAGAAAGAAAGAAAGATAATGCAAGCACAGACTTGTGAGCAGTGGAGGATTTTACCTTCTTGCATAGTAACAGCCTCATGAATTTTAAGCAATGTGGAATTGCTGTAGATGAGGTTTGTCTGGCTATAGTGGTGATGTAATGTATGGGAGTATTCCAAGATTCATGATCTTTAAAACAATATATTGTAATGTAAGTGTTTTGTGGGGGTTACAAGTTTTCAGAAAAATAGGTAATTATCCATGGGTGTTTTCACATCTTGCTTTTCTTTTGGGACAGAGCTAAATGAGCTTTCTTTTCTTGTCATCATTTTAGGTCAACAGGCTTTTTTTGGGTGAGGTTTTTTGTGGTTTGTTTTTTTGTTTTGGTTTGGTTTTTTTGTGGGGTTTTATTGTGTTGTTGTTGGGGGAGTTATTTGTTTGTTGTGTGGTTTTTTTTCGTGGTTGGGTTTTTTGTTGTTGTTTTTCCTTTTTCCTCAGAGGTGTCTGTCTGCATGGAAATTATTACTAAGCTTTGCTTCAGGAATAATTACATATATTGTTCTGTATATCGTATGAGTAATGAGATGATAGAAATAAATTTTTTTTTTGCATAAGTTTGCCTTACAGTAAAAAAAAAAACCAACCCACTACCAAACCAACCACACAAAAAGAGCTGCAAAATCAGATAAAGGAAGAAGAGAATGTAAGCTTGAAAGGTGCATTTGCACCTTTGGAAAGAATCCTACAATGATATGAAGAAGGAAAGTAATTATGGTAATCACAGAACAAAAACTAGTCCTTAAAAATGTACTAGTAGCACATAGAAGAGGCACACTGATAGTAGATCAATTCTGTTTATGAAAGTAATAAAAATGAAAAATTATACAAAGATTTAATACCACGTTAAATTGAGAAGAAAATTAACTGGGTTTTTTTGTTGTTGTTTGTACAGTTGGACAAACAGAACATTCCAATGTAACTTTGAAGGAGGACACTGAACCTATGGAGACAAATCCATCTCACTCAAGCACCAAGGACAGTGTAGATGCTGAGAAGGAGGGTGCTCAGTTGCCAGCTTTGGAAGAAGACGCAGAAGACCACGTGTCTGAGCCACAGTCTTATGATCTGGGTTTTAAAAAGGTTTTTAAATTCGTTGGCTTCAGATTCACAGTGAAGAAGGAAAAGACGGGAAAATCAGACCCAGTTCAACTACTTACTGTAAAGAAAGAAACACAAGTCCCTGAAGGAGATGATGATCAAAAAGGAGTCAGCTCAGAAGAAACAGCAGTGCCTGAGGATACACTCTCTGCAGAAGACACCACCAAAGATGCACTGAAAAATGAAAAAACAGAAGACGAATCTCCTAAAATACCAGAAGCAAATGAGATTTGTTCTCAGTCAGCTGCCTTAACTGCTGATACTGCATCGCCATTAAGAAAACTGTTTACTCAAGGATGGACTGGTTTTAGAAAAAAGAAGAGTTTTAGGAAGCCTAAAGAAGATGAACAACAGTCTCCTGTGAAAGAAGAGGAGCAAGAAAAAGAGGGGACAACATTAACAACTGAAACCATTGAAAAGGAGGAGAAATCTGAGTTTGAGAAGCAAGATGAAGAGAGGAATGTGACAGCGGTAACTATTGAAGCGCATGAGAAGGAGCAAACTGAAGGTGAAAAGCAGGAGTCAGAAAAGATTGTGGCAGCCATAGGAGTAGAAAAAAGTGAGAAGGAAGAGCTAGTCAAGCATGATCAGGGACAAAAAAGGAATCTAGCAGCAGCTGTAAAAGAAAGTACAGAGGAGAAAAAAGATGAAGATGATCAAGAAAGGAAACTGGTGGAAGTCTCAGAAGATCTTCATAAAAAGGAAGAGAAAACTGAAGAAGGAGGGAAAGAAGGTGAGGTGACAGAGAAAACACTAAAAACAAAGTCAGTGGTGCCTCTTGTCACTGACAGTGTGAATGGAGAATTGAAAACATCCTCAGAAGTCCTACCTGTGGGAGAAAAACTGGAGTCAGTGGAGAAGTGTGAAACTGAAATATCCTCTGAAGAGAAATTTGAAATAGTTGAAATTTCTAGTGAACAGCTTAAGTCTGAAGAAAGAGAAGGAGATAAACCTGCTCCACTTGGGAAAGAGACATTAGATGAAAAAACAGAGGAAGCAGAATTGAAAATGTCACCTGAAGCAGAAGACATCAGACAAGGAGAAGCTCTGGATAGAACCACAGAGAAGAAAGAAAGCAAAGAACATACTTTGAATGCTTCTGGATCAAAATGCTTTTCTCCTTCTGAACATTCAGTTGGCACAGAGGATGGTCAGCAGTCAGTCAAACCCATTGATGAGGGAGTGCAGGGGAAAGCTGGCATAGTTATGACTGATACTGACAAACCAGATGAAATAACCATATCTTCTGAAGAGGCAGCTGGGAAAAGGCCTCTGGAAGGTGTCACAAATGAAGCTGAACTCCTGTCTTCTCAAGAAAAGACTAAGCTACAAGGCAGCCCTTTAAAGAAACTCTTTACAGGTAGTGGATTAAAAAAACTCTCTGGAAAGAAGCAAAAAGGCAAAAGAGAAGAATCTAAGTTAGGGGAACAGGGTGAAACAGTTCAGCACTTATCAGATTCCCCAGACAGCCCAGATGAACAAAAGGGGGAGAGTTCTGCTTCTTCTCCTGAGGAGATGAATGAAATTCCTTCTTTAGAAAAATCTGCAGATGGAATGCAGGTCACTGAAAATGAAGATGCTACAATTCCTGATGTGGAGCGAAAAAGAGAAAGTGTTACACCCTGGGCATCGTTCAAAAAGATGGTGACTCCCAAAAAACGTGTCAGAAGACCTTCTGAAAGCGATAAAGAAGAAGAAATTGATAAGTCAAAGAGTGTTTCAGTGCCTGCAACTGAAAACCTTGTTGATGAAAATCAGGGAGAAATAAAAGAAAATGGGATTGACCAGAAACCAGAGAAAACTACAGAAGAGCCCAAAAGAAAGGTTGACACTTCTGTGTCCTGGGAAGCTTTTATATGTGTAGGTTCTTCAAAGAAAAGAGCCAGGAAATCGTCATCATCTGATGAAGAAAGCCAGAAAGTAGAAGAGTCTGGACAGAGCAAAGAGACAGCAACAGATGCAATTCTTACTAGTTCTCAGGAGAGCGATCAAGGACAAGGGAATTCTTCCCCAGAACAAGCTGGAAGCCCATCTGAAAGTGAAGGTATTTCAACGTGGGAATCATTTAAGAGGTTAGTCACTCCAAGAAGGAGATCCAAAACCAGAATGGAAGACAGAACTGAAGACTCTGTTGTGGGATCTAGCCTGGATCATTCAACATCAGATGGTGAGCCTGGAAAAGATGAATCATGGGTTCCATTTAGAAAACTGATGCCGGGACGTAGGAAGAAGAAGTCAGATGGAAAGCCAGAACCAACTCATCTTAAACAAGCAAGAGAAGACATGACAGAAACAGCTGAAGAAGATTCTGATATTCCAGCTGTTGTTCCTTTATCCGAATATGAAGCAGCAGAGCAGGAGAAAATTGAGGCCCAACGAGCAAAAGATGCTGAAGCGATGAAAGAACGAATTTCAGAGGAAGAAGGAGCAGAAAAATTAGAGGAGACCCTAAGGATTGAGCAAGGATATGAAGGGCTGGTACATGCAGTTGCTGTTACCGTTGTGGAAGGAGAAAGGGCAGTAACCAGCATTGAGGAAAGGTCACCATCCTGGATATCTGCTGCTTTGACGGAGTGCATTGAGCAGGCAAGAGAAGAGGAAGAGAAAGAAACTCTGAAAACAGATGAATTGGATGTTACTGTGGAAGATGCAGTGGTAGATGCTAAGACAGTGCCAGAGACGAGAAAGGATGTAGGTGAAGACACCACAGCAAGTGAGCTGGAGCTAACCTCGGAAGCAGTGACAGCTTTGGAGACAGCAGAAACTTCCTGTGCTGAAGAAACAATGGAAGTATCCCTTGCCGAGGAGACAACGGAGATGGTTTCTGCTGTTTCACAGTTGTTGGAAACCCCAGATACTACAGAGGAAGCTACACCTGTACAAGAAGTAGAGGCCACTGAACAAAATTTGAAAGAATTAGACAAACAGACGCAGAAAGTTCTTCACGAAGTTGCTGAAAGAGTGAAGTCAGCAGATGTAACACAGCTGGATAGTGAAAGAACCATGACAGAAACTGTAATTACAACAGTACAGGGATTTGAGTCAGAAGTAAAAGATGATGCCAAAGATGGGAATGTTGTAGGCCAGGAAACTGTTTTGCTTGAACAGTCCTTGGAAAAAGGAGAACATGAAAACTTCGAGCCCCAGCAGAGTGCTGGGAGCATTCAGGACCAAAACAGAGTTGAAGAGAGTGTTTTACATGAAGGCCCAGAGAAAAGTGAAATAGCTGCTGCAGTGGAAGAAAGCACAGAAAAATATGAAAATGTGGATGTATTGAGAGATGAAAGCCAGTGTCAGGAACGTGAAGAAGCAGTTGTAGAAGGCCATGAAGAAATACACAAAGAGCAGAGGACAGTAGAGGAACCTTCGTCACAAGACAGAGAGTTTCACAGCATCAAAGCGGTCACTCCCCAGGAAGAGCTCTTTGTGAAGCAGGAACCTTCAGAACCAGAGACACTGCCTGTAACAGAGTTGACAGTAGATGAGGCAAGAGACGAATGTGCTCCAGCAGTACAGACTGCAGTAAGTATTACATTACATAAAGCTTGATTGTCAAAAAAATCAGCAAATGTTAGATGTTATACCTAATTTAGAACCAGGTTATGGGCATATTACTGTCAAGGACCTTTCCTGTGCAGCCTGGGGCAACTGAAGTTCATTTCCAGTGAGACACACGTACAGATCTCCAGAAGCAGCAGCCACTGAAGCATGTGTGCAGGGTGGGGTGGATGCGATGCCTACAGAAATGGAATGGGAGATTGTGTGCGTGGATCTGAAGGTGCTGGAATGATTGGCATTAGGGCTTCTGCACAGCACAGAGTGACTGAAGATGAACAGCTGAGATACAGATGTGATCCATGCGACACCGTACATGCTGGTGTCTTCAGTTGTAAGCAGAAATACGCTTGTAGCTGAGGTACTCCTGCAAAGGGAGGACATAAAATGACACCAGTATCTCCAGCTTTATTGCTGGACGCGTTCCTACCTTCTTCCCTGCCTCCCCACCATCTTCCTGGCTTAGTCTTTGTTCAAATGCTGCTGGCTGTTCCTTGCTTTAGGCTGCCCTTTGATAAATGAGCTGTCCTCAGAAACGGAACACAGGCTGGGATCTTGATCTCAGTGTCATCCCGGGATGCTCTTATGATAACTCTTGTCCTTTTGGGTGTTTCTTGTGCTTTTTTACCCAGATTGTTTTTGGTCACTCCCTTGCTTGCAACTGTTTTCACAGATTTGTTGTAATTCTCTGTAGGTGCTGGATAAGACAGGGGATGAAACCTCTTCCTTGGAACGTGGAGCTGAAGAGCCTGTGCAGCTTGAAGGAGGGGGAAAACCCCTCATTGTGGTCTCTGTGAAACCTGAAAGACAAGATGAAATTCCTGACGTAGAAGAGCAAGTTTGTACTAGGGAAGTTCTCAGGGCACCTAGTGTAAGAGAGGAAGAGGAAGATGATGCTGTGCTCATCGGAGTCAAAAGCGCAGAAGTCACAGTTCCTGAGGTTCCACTGCAGAAGAAGGTAAAACCCTCTGACCTTCCTTCAAAAACAGTTGGCTCAGAAGCAGCTGCAGGTGCTGAGCGGAGTGTGAGCAATGGGCCTGATGGGGACATTGCAGCAAAAGATTCTGTGTCCATCCTAGAGCCACAATGCAGGGAGAAAACGACTGAAACGTCCTCCCAGAGGGATGAAACCAAAGATAGCAAAATGGAAGATGCTATGCTCAAATCTGAAAAATGCTTGGAGAGCCCTACCACTGTTGCTGAGGCTCCCACGCTGATTGAAGCAGACAGTGTATCTGGTTTAGCATCAACATGCCCAGATATTGTTGAAAACGGAAGCACTGTCAGTATTGATGTAAGTCCTAAGAAATGTGAAACACCCTTGGCTGAAGAAGAGACTCTTGGGGAAAAACAAGAACTTGTAGAAACCTTGAACTGTCAAGGCTTCCAGAAAGAAGATAACAAAAATGAGCAGTTGATGGAAAAAGCCAAAGAAGTATCTGAACGTGAAAAGCAGGAAGCTGTAAGAGGTGATGAATGTTCAACTCCTGTCCAGCAAGAGGTTTTAACTGTGCAAGAGGAAGGCTCTGACTCAGCCTTCCCACAGGCCAAAAGCTTGGAGGCTCTGAAAACACCTGTGCCTGCAGCAGCTGCAGCAGTTGGACAGCATGTCGTGGCAGAAGCCGCGACACCCACAGACATGACAGCCAGAACTGTAGAGCCACTGGCAACCACACAGGAGCAAATGGCTTCTGAGGAGGTCCCAGTTACTACTATAGACTATTCAGGCTGTGGGACTGCAGGGCTTGATGGTGGAGAGGCACCCGAGCCCAGAGTAACTTGTGCTTCTGTGAACGGAATATCAGAGGAGCAAGAGAGGCCCCAGGGCACAGGGCAACCCAAACAGAATGGTATTCCTTTCGGTCACAGCGTGCCTCGCAGCCACCCAGAATTTGAGAAGCATGTTGTTCAGTCTGTGATTATAGAGTCCCAGAGTACAAAAATTGTATTGAGTGCCATTGAGTCGGCTGTTCACAAACTTGCAGAAACAGAAGAGTCGTCTGCCTTGGAGTCAGAGAAGAGCGTTAAGTCCATAGGGAAAAGCCCATCAGATTCAAATAGGCATGAACTTCTGGGAAGTATGCAGGTAGATCAAAAACTTCCAGTAAAAGAGGAAGAGATACAAAGTAAAGAACAAGAGCTCCAGCAACCAGGAATAGTGAAATCTGCTACCTTAACAGAGTCTGCAGAAATTCATGCAACTGTAGAGAAAACAAAAGACATGCTTTTAACTTCTGAGATGCTGAAAGATGGACAAAGTCAGAATTCCTTAACAGTTTTGACTAGCCCTGAAGACATTCCAAGGGGAAGTGTTATACTTCAGAAATCAACACTAGAACAAAGTACTTCAGAAGATTTGACCAAAGACCTCCTAGACATACATCCACCGAAATTAAGAGAAAAAGAGGTTGGGCACATAATGGAAATCTCAGACCAACATACAGGCCAGCAGACATGCAGAGAAAGTGAAGAACAACATCACCTGTCAGTGGAAGATGGGAAAACACAGATGTGGGAGGATGATAGTTGCCAAGAAGGAACATCTTGTGATAGACAAAGTCAGAACTCAGTGGCTCTGACGCCTTGAACGTAAGTAGCATTTTTAGCCAGTAATTTATTTCTTTTTCCAAGGTAGTTCTTAGGGTCTCCAAAACTTCTTTCTAATGTGGTGGGGGTTTTCTTGTTTCTTTTAATTATTCTGCTGGAGGGCTAGTCTCACTTCATGTCCTTTGACTTGGCCTGTAGTTGAGCATGGTATTTCTGGGAGGTAGAAAATTTACTTTCCAGGTTTTTTTTTTTATGGGATTTAATGCACAAACACACTTCTCTAACAAAACTCTTAAAAATCCTAAAGGATGTGAGTGTTGCCTTCTGTGGTAAACCTGGAGTACCTCATGTACAAGCTTTTTGCACTTCAGAGAAATCTTAATCAGAAATTATAGGTATAGCCTCTCCCTAGGATGTATACTGCACTTGCTTTACTAAGTAATGAGACTTCTATCCCTATCTTTGAGAACTGTGTGGGAAAATAAGATGTTCTTGAGAGAGCAAGTTGTTATTACTAAAGCTTTTTTACCATTGTCTTTCTTTCAGATATGCTAAGCATCCATGTGGCATTTGGAGAGATGCCAGTCCTAGAGAACAACTGACAATCCTGTGACAGAACCAGGAGCTTTATTCACTACCCCTTTTTCTTGGATGTTAACATCTGTTCCTTTGAAGACCTCACCTTGTCATTTCTGTTGATAAACAATGCCTTTAATGTTGGCTGTATTCACACCCGTGTTCCATCCGAAGGTCATTTGTCTCTGCCCAAAATAATCCATTTAGACTGGAGTTGCACCACTGAATGAGTGGGCAGACCACTAGAATTTGTGCCACGGTTATTACTGTCCCCTCACTTTAAAGTGTGTCCTGTCTGTCCCATCTCCTTGCATCCCTTCACTCGTCCCTGAATCCCCCTCCCTTCTTTCTGCAGTCTCCCTTACCCCCCACATCTTCCGTAGCTGCCTTGATCTGACCTATGAGTGGCTGTAGGTGCTGTTCAGCTTGTGTGTGAGGAGAAGGAGGAGGGCTCACTGATGAGAACACATGAGGCTTCTGGCTGAGTAGCGGATGTGTCTGTCAAACAGCAGGAACTGGATCACGCACAAATTGTTGAGCACGATGCTCAAGTTTGCTGCCTTTCAGTCCCATTCAGGTATTTCTGTCCATCCTTCAGTTGTATTTGTGTAGGCCTGGTTTAGTCAGAAATCATTTCTACAGTGTAGCTTGAAAGGAGATTGAGAAATACCTTTCTTCTGTTGTTTCAGACTTCAGGTCTCAGGACTGGACTGTAATGTATTGAATATTTATATGTACGTCTTAAACCCAGTTCTGATTTTAATGTAGAGCTATGATACGTATGTACTATTTAGGTGTACCCTTAAATGAACTTTGTAGAGTAGCCTGGAGAGGAAATTGATACTATTGGAGCAGAAATTGATAACATGTCATTTCCTATTTATTGTTCCAGGTTTTTCCCCTTGTAAAATCTTTCAAAAATTTGGCTGTCTCGCTTTGAATATTTATATATATATCCTAAACCCAGTTCTGATTTTAATGTAGAACTATGATATTTCTACAGACAAAAGGAGAGCCTTGACCTGTGTCAAATCCACTGATCACTTCCACTTGCTGTCCTCTCTGGTTTCTGAGAACCCCCCAGACTTAACCATTTTGCTGTCACCTTGTTCCTGTACCACAACCTTTGTATCTCACCCCTCTCATTCCAGAGTCTGCTAATTTCTGGTCATTGCCCCATCCAACCCCAAGCCTTTCCTACACCTACACCGCCTAACATCTTTCCTGCATACAAACTTCCTCCTCTCCCAACCCGTGCCCAAACTGCTTTCCCACCAAGCATTTCTGGAGATCCTCCCCACTCCTAACAATTCTGTCTTTTCTGAGGCAGGAGTAGGAAGGAGGGTAAGGGCTTGGTGATGAGTTCTGCCTTGAATTGCAAAAAGCTTGTAAGATCTTTGGGGTGCCGAGGTCTTAAAAACCTTCACTTGAGGTAGATTGGACTGACAACAGCTGTAGACCAGAATGAACAGGGTGATAGAAGGATGGTTGGAAGCCCTAAGCCTGAGTCTCCTGGGATGTCTTGTCAGTTGGTTCTCTCCTTTGTTTACATTAAAATCAAACAATGGGTACCAGTCCCTACTTTGAGCCCTTATCTCTAAAGTGAAGGTTGCAGGTCGCACGTTGTGAAACCAATGCCCACCAAATTGAACAATGCTCACTATCATACCTGTATAGTAATTTATTTTAAAATCAACTTTTAGTGTACAAATGCTCTTGTTACGGCAGGTGCTTGCCTTTCCTCAAGGCTGCACGTCCAGCAGGCAATGTGACTGATTGCACTGGTGTGATTTTTTTTTTCCTTACCTCAGAGCAAATTATATAAATATTTAAAGCCAAACAATGTGGTTTCAAACAATCCAGTCTATCTCTGTCCATCATTAGCGGCAGCTTTCCCCCTTAGCTTTGGGCAATTCCAAAAACCTCGGTTGATTTCCACACGTTTAAGTTGGCTTGCAAAAGGTAATGATGCTCTTAATAACACCTCACAAGTGCAAACTTGGCTGAATTTGTACAAATTGTATACCTATGTACCTTAAGCCATATTGCAATAACTGCAGCAGGTAAAACAAAATAACAATAGCATGACCTGTGTAATCCCGATTCTTACGTTTGTAGCTCCAAAGCTGTTAATAATATGTAAAGTTAACTCTTGCCTGAACCTCATTTAAATAAAGCTAGCTTTACCACAATGTAAATTGTCTGTTGGTAGTAATTGGGCAGGCAAGGGCTTTAACTTGCCTGTTTTTCCCATTAATCGGAGGGGCCTCGGGAAGTGATGCAACAAACCTAACAAACACAAAAGCTGCTTATAACTGACAGCTAAAAGAGCTACTGCACCCAAAACCACGCTAATGGTGCAAGGAGCATGCCTCCACAAAAAGATACTACTTTGTTCCAGCGTATTGCTTTGGCCTCTGAAATTCTTTGAGACTGTGACTTCTGGCTTGTGCTTAAAAGCTTGAAGCTTTCTCTGATCCAATGTATTGGGTTTCCAAATTTGAATTCGTGTTTTTAAGGTAGATTTTCATTGATTAAATAAAATGCAACTACAAATTTGTTCTAACCTGTGTACGTGGTGTGGTTTTTTTTTTTAGCTTGCTTAGTGTGAGTTATTTTCTGATGATTGCTTCATCTTCAGATAGTTAGATTTGTTCCTGAGAATTAATTTGTTGTTGACTGACATTCAGCCTTTGATTGGAATTAAAGGAACTTATTACAGAATTAAATTACAATTTGGCTCTAAATTTCTATAAGATGTGCATGCTTCAGAGGAAGTAATTAGGTACTTAAGAAGACTGAAGAATAAAAAAACCTTCCGTTAAATTCAAGGTAGGTAACAGTATTCAGTGACCCAGATTATTAAATCATATGCCCTGCTGGTGTGATTGAAGTATAAAAAAAGTCCAGCAAAGTAACAATATAAGTGTCCTCAGAAAGTTTTTCACAGATTACTAGAGTAAGGGTCTTGGGCCCATAACTGGTATCTTCTGAGCTCCCCCTCTTCTCCTTAGCCAGGGTATACTCATGGCACCAAAAATCTGGACATGCTGGTTATTCGTGTTCACAGACCTCGGGCTTCAGGCATGAAGTTTTTCCAGTTCTGTATGTCCTGTGACTGAGGATGATTAGCAGCATTTGTATCTCAAAAGACTCGTGTAGATTCACACCTGGACTAATTTTGTAATACTTTGTTCCTTCCCATTGCAGCTAAGATGCAATCCAGTATCTGCAAATACTTAACTGGACTGGTTGCAGCAAATGCAGGGATGTTGGGGCACTGCAGGATCCCTGTCCCTCTTCTTGCTTTTGCGTTGTGTCAGGGAGCTCGCGGTGCAAGTGGCTGATACCGCTGTCCAACTCTGGCGTCTGGAGGCACAAATCAAACCAGCATTGCCCACCAGGCATTGTCAAGGTGTACAAAGCCTCTGCTGGTCCTTCTGCAGGGTTTATGCATTTGTAATGTGCTGTTACTGGTTAGTATGAAGTCCCTAAACAGGCATCTAACTAGGGATTGGAGTTCAGCCTTTCGCTTCTCAGGGAGGTTTGTGTGCTGTTTTCTCTTTTGCAGGGCTGTTTCATTGGCAATAGCTCAAGTATCCTGCCTGTTAGCTCAAGCTATGGAAGCAGATCCCATGCAATTCAGAGCATATGGGAGGCAGCTGTGCTCGCTGAGGAACCTGCACAGCTAGGATACAAGCAAGTGCCTAGGGATGGGCAGGCAGCTTGCCAAAAGCTGAGAGAATTCCTGAGATGATCGTGTCTGGATGCTGAGCGCTGGATGTTTGTCATTCATGCCGGCACATGGGAGGGGAGCAGGCCTGAGGAGGCTGAGGCCCTGCAAGGAAGGATGTGGCTTGGAGTGGGGAGCAGTGTGGGTCAGAAGGCCAGTAAAATTGGTGGGACGGGGCTTGGGGCCCTAATTTTGAGTGGGTGAATGAGATGTCATAAAGGAGGGTGACTCTTACCTCTCTGAACATTTTAAGATGCTGCTAACAAGATGGAAGCTTAGTGACCACAATGCTAATACCTGACTCGGAGCTGATGTCATCCCTAGTTGGACACTAAATTTAATCTTTACAAAAGTAGGAATGAAAGATGGAGGTCTAGTAGAGGCCTCTGTCAGTTCTGCTCCAATGTCCTCTTGAGAAAATACTATCAACTCCTTAAAACAGGAGTAAGTTTCAAAAAGCATATTCTCTTCCTCCTTGAAAATGTCGCAGGTTTCCAGAGCTTGAAAAGGTCACATATAGTCATAGGATCATTTCTGTTGAAAGGGACCTTAAAGATCATCTGGTTCCAATCCCTCTGCAATGGGCAGGGCAAGGGCTGATGATATGATGAAATGAGGGAAGCAGAATTCTGATATGCCATGGGAACTGTGCCCTGGGGACAGTTTCTGTGGCAGCTTGACCTTGTCCTCGTAATCTCCTCTACAGATATGTCTCTGTCCCTCCTACAGAGGCACCAGACTAGGAAGGATAACCAACACAATGCTTTTTCCTCTAAGCAGCTAGACAAGAAGGAATTGTAAAAAGTTGCAGGGCATTTAGAAGCCAGCTGCTGTTCTGGAAGGCAGACATCCCAGGAAGCAGCAATCCCTGCCTCCTCCCGAGTGCAGCTGCCCCCTTGGGGGGTCTTCTATGTCCCCTCAGCCTTGCAGTACTATGGCCTCCTCTCCCCTGCATGAACTCTCTGTCTCTGCTTTGTAAGCAGGTTCCTTGTACTTCCAAATTAATTTCTGGGAGATGTTCAGCAGACAGTCCCAGAGTCAACGTGACAGTCGGTGGTGCCTATCGTTTCCCATAAAAAACACCTGTATGAAGTGGAAAACCCAACACAAAACTGCTTGTGCTAACACGTCTCCCTTTCACCATTCCAGGGGCAGCCAGGAGGGTAACAAACAAAAAGAAAGAGAAAGGTGATGCTCAGCCAGTATTTGAGGGTAGTGCATGCCCAGAGCCTCAGAATGCCCAGACCCAGGGCAGCACTGTGCCGTGCTTCCCCCACTGCTACAGCAACGGGAGCGACTGTAAATGTTGCACGCTTGCGCATCTGGCCCTGGCCCCCAGCACTAGGATCACCTCGTGTGTGTGCCGAGACCCTCTGACAAGGCATCAAGGGAGGAGGACAGACCTGAGGGGAGGCTGACTGTGGGATTTGAAATCTACCTGCTTTTGTAGTTGAAAAGGTGGCCAAAAAAGAGTAGAGTTTTCAAGGCTGGCTCACTAAAGCAGAGGAGCCTGGAGGGTTACTTATTGCTCCAAGGGGAGGCTGAGGAAGACAGGGCAAGGGGGAAACATCACCCAAACTGTTTGAGAGACTGCCTGGCAGGGTAGTCATCCCACAGTCCCTGTCAGCCGTGAGGATATTTATTCAGAGGAAGCTTTTCTTAGCACAAATCCATTCAGGTTTTTTCATCTCCCCACTGGTATTTTCACTATTATTTCATGAACACAATTAAGAATTACAAAGACAAATATAACCTATTATTCTGCAGCTGACACAAACTCTTCCCAAATAGAATATTTGCTGAATAATCTTGAAAATAGCATTATTCTCTTTGTCATTAGTCTCCCTGCTGGGGAGATGCTTTTACTGGATTTTTGCATAATCTGTTTTGATCCTACAATTGGATTCTGGTTCATACATCCTCTCTCCTTGTTAATGCCTCACAGATGGAGGGGAAGAACCTGCATCAGTATGAATGATGTGGCAAAGGCTGGGCGTATTGCTTACATTTCCTCATGCAATAGCATATTTAATTAAAAAAACACTCAAACAACCAAAACAGACAACCCCCCTAAGCCATTATTGACATCAATTGGTAGGAGCAGGCTCACATTCACTATGGCAGTATATTGACTATACTGAAATTACTATTTTGTTTTCTTTCACTCATAACCAATGGTTGCTCATGAAAAGAGCAGATACAACACTTCTTTCTGTAATCATTCTTCATTGATATGTCTCAAGGCTCTGGATATTCCTCTTATTAGTTATTTATTTTCCCAATACAAGAGACATCATATTTTGTTTTAACTTTCCTGTTAAGAGCTTGGATCTCTTGGGTAGCATCAAGGCTTACAACTTAAGCTATAGAAATGATTTTGCTTAAAACTTCCCAAACTCCTATTTTGAGTTTTGAGTAATGCACGGGAGCACAGTGGTGATGTGTTGTGGCAAAGCAACCTGCTGTATTTTTATATTATACTGTAGAAACAAGGAACCTTGGGACACCACTGAAAAAAATAATGTTACACCTCTTGAATTTTGAGTTGTAAACTACCTAAGGTATTGGTTAATTGTCCCCACTGAGAGACAAGGTACAATCATCAGGAAGATGGCAGTGTGTCATACTGACAACAAGCAGAGAAGCAGAAGAGCACCGCTGGAGGACTGTAAGAGCAGAGACGAACATGCATCAAGTGATGTAAGATTTCTGCTGCTGAAAACAAAATTTATTATGATAAACTTGGCATTAGGAAAAAATCAGAGAGGCTTCGTGGACCAGAAAAAGATTTAAATGAGTTGAAAAACAATGACTGCTTTTATTGAACATTAGTTTGTGACTTGTTTGCAGCAATGCAGATAATACGTCCACTGTGGCTTCTCAAGGATGAAGTCCTCTTATGTTCATAAGAATATGTTCATACATTCATATGAAAGACTGAAACAAGAGTATCTTCACTTTAAAGATAAGCTCATAGCTTTAAAGTAGCAGCAATGAACCAAAAATACTGTGAAGCTAATGCTTTCCCATTCTGCTGGAGGAAAGGGAGGGGGGGAGGAGGTTTTTTTTTTTAAATTTGCTAAAAACAAGAAATGTGAAAGTTTACTAATTATGATCTTTAAAGAGTAAAGTTCAGTGTAGCTCAGTTTTCCCCCTCATTGCCTATTTTCTTAAGTAATAGAGATACCAAAACCATCTGCCTGGCTCCTACTCTAGAAACAGCATACAGACCAAAGTTTAGAAGGTTATGTTTGAATTTTAAATGGGCTAGACTGAAATATTAATGATTCCTCAGCTTAGAAGAGCCTAAAATAGATTGTCAAGTGAGCAGTGCTGAGGTTAGCCTGTTTTAATGTTCCGGGAAAAAATCTACAGCTCTTTCTAATTCTGTTGTGATCTCAAAATGTAACCAAACCACGAGAACTGAGTGTCCCTAAAGTGAGAAGAAACTCTGTTTTTTAAGCAGAGAAAACTAAACAGGGGGAGTAGTACTGCTGATGCTTGGAGAATTAACATTTCTCGCCCCTTCCTAAGTTGGTGCTCCAGGCTGGAGGAACAGCTGGACATTTCTGTAGTTTGTGTGCGTGTGCGCACATGTCCTTGCATACACACACCCTCCCTCTGGAAGGACATGCTCAGGCTCTGTCTCCTCTCTGGATGTGGGGACAGGGAACTCCAGCAGCTGCACTGAAGCCCAAATAATTGTTTCCCCTTGGCCTTGTACTTCCCTGGCGCAGCTGGAACATGGCGTGCGGGGAAGTGCTGGTGTTTCCGTCCCAGTGAAGTTTCTCTGCCACCTGCTTCTCAGTTCATGGGTCTCTCCTGGCATCGCTGCTGCTGACGGAGTGTGGGGGACACAAAACACCCTCTCAAAGCTTATTCCCCCTTGAATACCTGCCCCTGCCAGACTCGAAACGTGGTGCCTTTGAGTGCTCTGCAGCCCACTGTGCTGAGTGCTCTGCTCTCTGGGGCAAACCTGCTGGGAGACAGGGCTGCCAGACTCCTTTCTGCCCTTTTTCTGTGGCTTCCCAGGGCAGCCCCTGGGTGTGGGGATGCTCTTTGGGGTGTGCAGCGGCTGCCCCTGCGGAGGGCTGGGGGGATAATGAGTTGGGAGACCCGGGAGGTTGCGCTGGTGTGAGTGCACCATCTAGTGCTGTCCCTGCACACCCACCGCTGGGCACACGGCCTAAGGGAGGCTCAGCTGGGGTTTCTCACAGAAAGAAACCAAAAGAAAAAACCACCTGGGTCGTACCTCAAACGTGAGCAGAACCTTACATCCTTCATAACAGCCCGAAACTGGATAAATTGATGCGTCTAAGACAGTAACTTTTAGACATTGTCTTTCCGGTTAGCTTAGCTTCCATCCAGCTCAGGCAGCTGTTAAAGAGGAAAAAGCAGGACACAGTACTAGCTTCCATCAGTGATACAGGAGCACAGAGCACACACGTGAAATAACGAGCTTTTTCAGTGGGCTCTAAAGGGAAAACTGGTTCCGCTTTAGATCGCTGCTGTATTCAGGGCCAGCCTGAATGAAGTCAGAAAGTGATAAGGCAAGAGCAGAAATAGAGCCCAGACCCACAGCAGCTGCTCGCCCGGCTCCTGCTCAGTGCTGCCCTAAGGCCTGGTCGGTGCCGGGAGAAGCAACTGTGGCAGCAGGAAGAGTGGCACCTGTGCTGGCAGGGAGGCCAGCAAGAGATCAGTTCTGCTGTGCCTGCAGCCTCGCAGAAATAACTGTTTTGTAGCTTCCGATAAGTGTGAAAGTCCTTGGGCCTCTGAGCAGGGAGGCAGGAATACACCATTTTACCCTTAAAAGCCTTTGGCAGCAGGTGCAGCAGAAGCCGGGCTGCTGAGGCTCTCCCGCGTCCTGGGGTGATAGAGGGAACACTTGCAGCGTGGTGGAAAGGAAGCTGAGTGGAAAGGAGCACTGGAATCATCAGCCTTTAGCCAAGGTTAAGTGGTAATGCCTTCCAAGAGGTTCTCCAGGGCATGTTTGCAGATATACAAGTATATACCACAAATGGTAAAAACCAGAGAACTTCAAATAAAAGAAAGGTAATGGAAAAGGACTGTGGGGAAATAGAGGAGCACCACTGAGCATAAGTGGTTTTGGAAAATGTACTGAGATAAAGAGCAAACTCTGAATCAGTTAGATGTACAGACAACACCTGTTTTACAGCAATTAGCTGAGTTTCCCTCATCCACTCTTCATGTTAGTACTCTGGAATCTAGATCTAGGGACAGTGGCAAGACAGTACAACTTAAAAAAAGTAATGACTAAAGCAGTGGATTTTAGGGATATGGTCTTATGTATACCCACATGGCAAGTGGCAACTAACAGCAGATTATGGAGGCCTGACAGCTGCTGCCAAACCACTCATTGCCTCTGTTCCCAGTAGGGCTGATGTAGTCAGTCCTCTTAATGATGGAGGGCATCTACTGACATGAAAGAAATGTTTTTGATGACCCCAGCACCAGGGGCAGATAGAGGAGGTTTGCTTTCATCTGGCAGGGACTTCACAACACATTTAATCGTCTATCCCAAATTTTAAACCATAGCCCTAGCATACGTGTAGCTCATGCTACATTGGCTAAAGACCTAGAAATGTTAAAATTTCCACAAGAGGTCACTGTGAGGCAATGCATTGGGGATGCCTTAAGAGATGGCCACTTCCCAAAACCTGTAAAGACATGGACAGTTGCTACAACGCTCCCCACAATCAACTGGGGTAGAGATACCAGAAGAAGAGGGACAAGGGCCCAGTCACAAATTTGTCTTTTGGAGAGTCAGATGGACAGGTGGGAGAAAAATACATGCTACAAGAAATCCGATGGTTACCCCTGTCCCAGAATAAGAAATGAGTTATGTGCTGTGCTTGGAACTTCAGGATCTTGGAGGGCATATATTCCAGGATTTTGTATAATAGCCTGACTAGTCCATAACTTACTAGAGAAAAATGCATTCTAGGAATGGACCCCACAACATAAGAAGGCCTCTAGAGCTGTTAAAGAAAACCATAAACATGTATCAGTCACCAGTACTCATCTACCCTATGTGACCACTCTCACTACAGGTCCAGGTGAGAGAGAAGGGATATTGCTGGGAACTAGAGCAATACAGACTGCCTGGATCCATGCAACATCACATTACTTTGGGTTCCAAATCACAGCAGAAGATTACATTTGTGTAAGAATGCAGTCAGACATAATTATAAGACTATTATTATATAATTATGAAAAGAAAAATTATTTTGAATAGGAAACCAAAGATTATGACTTTACAGGAAGATTGTGAAGCTGGGCAGTGGGGTCACAGAGAGGGCAAATACACTTCCCCTCTAATAAGGCTTTTTAAAAGTTGAAAAGATCATGAGAGTTTATTTCCATGGTAAGCATGGAGTGCCTCACTCAAGCTCACACAGCTTTTTGCATTTCAGCAAAATCTGCATCAGAAAAGATGATAGGTATAATCTCTTCCTAGACCATTTTCTGCACTTACTTAACTGAGACCTTTGTTATCTCCATCTCTGTGAACTGCTTAGGAAAATAAGATGATCTTGAGAGAGTAAAGTTGTCATTAATAAAACTTACTTAATTCTCTTCTTTCTGTCAGATACATTGAGAATTCATGTGCCATTTGGAGAGATGCCGGACTTAGAGAAGAACTGGCAAGGCTGTGGCAGAGCCAGAAGGTTTATCCATGAGGCTTAATTCAGGGATGCTGACAGTTGCTCTTTGAATAACCTTTTTGTCATGGTTATTAATACACAATGACTTTAATGCTCAGTATAGCTACAAATGTGCTCCATGCAGAGGTCTGAACAACCAACCCAAGATCATGGAAGGTATCTCAACATAATCCCCTCACAGAGGGCAGCAGGGACTTCCCTGCCTCCTTTTCGCTTTCTGTATCAGGAGGCAGGGACAGAAAGAGGAGCATCTCCTGAGCATGCTCTCATATGAAAGAGAAAACTGAAGCTGAAATTACAGAAGACAAGAAAGAGAAGGGGAGAAAATCATATTCTCTTTAGTACTACAGTGCTTTAAATACTTGTTTGGTGCCATTCCAGCTGAACAGGCAGTGTCCTGTGCCTGCACTCCCCACCAGTTGTTACAGACTTTTTGCAGGCTCCCTCTTCCTTCAGCAGCTCTTTTGCATCCCCACTGTGGTGAGAGGCTCCCACTCTCTCTCCCAATCCTAACCCCAATCCTTGTCCTGGATTTGGCTGGGATAGAGTTAATTTTCTTCCTAGCAGCTGGTACGATGCTGCTTGTTTGGATTCAGTGGGAGAATAATGTTGATAACACAGATGTTTTGATTGTTGCTGAGTAGTGCTTACCCTAAGTCAGAGTTTCAGTTTCCCTTGCTCTGGCAGTGAGGAGGTGCATGAGAAGCTAGGAGGGAGCATAGCCAGGACAGCTGACCTGAACTGGTCTGAGAGCACTGGGATCGTGGCCTTCTTGACAGGTCCAGCATGGCTACTGCAGTGTGTGGCTTTGTCACCAAAGGCCCTGTCAGCTGGAGAGGCAGTGTGAATGCTGGACCTAAACATTGCTTCAGCAGCTCCTTGACTTGCCTGGAGTCTCTCTTGGGTTTCTGTGATTCTGAGCAATTCACCCATGTAATCTTAACACATTTCTTGCTGCAAGATGATACCAAGAAATGCACCTTCTTGGTCACATCAGACACTGAAGAAGAATTTTGCCACTCAGCTGGTAGTTTTTAAACACAAACTGAGGAACTGCTTTTCTCTATAGCATTCTGCAAGCTGGCACTTCTGCAAAACTGCCTACTTCACTTCATCACTTCATCAGAGCATTTCAGTTCTATCCAGGAGACTCCTTAAAGCCTGGAGTGTTAGTACTTTGCAAACAACCTCTTGCCCAGTGGCAGAGACATCAGTGTTAGGTACCACTGGCATTTGTATCTCTATGTTCCAGTTTTCAGAGCCATGTTTAGTTGCGTTCCTTGACAGCAATAGGAAATAGATGTGCTCATTTCTCACGAAAGAGTCACCACGGAGGTGTGGCACTGCAAGGGAGTACTGCTACTGGCAGCTACGTGACAGAGCAAATAAATCCTCTTGGCAGCAGCAGCAGCTGCACTTCTTTCCTCTCACCGTGCAAAACCTCAGCTCCTGTAAGCACTCTGGAGGAGACCACCAGCATGGCCAGACGTAGAGTAAACCATCACCTTGCACTCCCTTGAAGTAGTATCAGAAGCAGGAAAAGGTTTTTCTCTATGATGTTGCAACACTAGCTGACTTTCTTATGGGTCTACCAAGGACTTGTGCTGAGACACAAATGCAGGTCTTGAGAACTTTTAATTTCTGTAGGGCAACTTTTCTGGAGAAGAAAACAGCTCCTTTAGGAGAAAGAGGATCTACCAATGATACTTTCTGAAGGGGGAAAAAAAGCATCAAAACAGCCATAATTTCCAAATGCCTAGCATGCTCTTCTCTTTAAGACAGATACAAATCCCATGCTGAGAGATTTCTGCCCCTTGAGCTGATGAGAACTGAAGATGGTGCTCCCATTCTCTGGGGCAAGTACATTGCATCTGGTAGCACTTTCTTTTGCCCCGCTGGCAGGAGCAAGCAGAAAGCACCAGCCCTAAGAGGAGAGCTATCACCAGAGTGCTGCTACCCCTAGGCTGGCAGAGCAGAGGCCGTGTGTTCTCAACTCCATTGGCGACAGACACTGAAAGGCAGAAGTTCTTGCTTCCACCCTTGCTGTAAGATGGGGGCATGGACTGCACAGAACCATAGAATCATTTAGGCTGAAACTGTTGTCACTGAAAGCAGTCCAAGTGACATACCTGACTTGCACAGTTATTGCAGAAACCTCTGTAATGTCAAAATCCTCTGTAAATGTAAAATACTTCTGTGTTACTTCTGAGCCCTGGATGTTTCCGCTCTTTTAACAGGAAACAATTAATATAATGTAAAAAAATCCCAAGCCCAAACGAAAAAACCCAAACCCCACCCCCAAACAGGAAAGGCGGTGTTCTTCGAGGCATGGTCACAGCTTCACAGTTTAGATGGCTGCTTCCTGAGTAACTTCTCAGCTGTCTTTCTCCCACTTAGTTGAGCTGCTCTTTCACCACGTTAGCTCTCCACTCTGCATGGCACAGCTCTGCATGCAGATGAAAGCTGATCCAGATTTCAGCTGATTTCTTCTGCTGACTTTTGCTTTTGTTCCTCTTGCAGCAGATGGAACTCAGACAAGACTGGTGACATCGCGGCCCTTTGCTCTGAGACACCTCCTCTATGACAGGAGAGTGATGCAACACTCACACCCTCCAAGTCATGTCTGTGTTATATTTTTTAAAAATTAATATATTACTACAGCTTTATTGAAAAAGAGTAAGAAGGGCATGAATATTTTGAACTTTAATAAACCCCGTGAACAAGAATGAGGCTCCACTGAATGTTCTTTTCCAGTTCTTGTAGACAAATCAGGACCTGTCTTGGGTCTCTTTCTGTTACCAACATTGCCAAAGCTGTTTCAAAATGAAATGTTTTAAAAAAATAATTCTGTATAAGAGTGCAGTATCAAAGAGTAAGATGATGATGATGATGGTGATTATTGAACAATTAGGACCATATTCTGTGTCCATGCCTGTCTGTGGAGAACTGTGTGCCAGCAACTGGAGTGGTGCTGGTTGCATGATGTGGCATCACCTTCCTTTCCTCATCAGCTGCAATCACATGCTCTCTGACTATTTTCCTTTACATCCTTCAAGTACTGCTGTTGGGGTGGAAGGATCTGACCCTGTGCGTGTGTGTAGCCCTTCCCATTTTCCAGACTTCACTCTTTTGTCGGACAACCAGGAAAGACTTGCTCCTGCTGGGATGGGAAGTTCACGCTGACAATTTAACATCAAAAGAAAGGTTATAACCAGTGTCTGTATTCGGGGCTCCCAAAAGCCTGCACTTGTCCTCATCTAGGGCTGCATGTGCAGTGGATGAGTAACAATTTTACTATGAAATCGACCCGATTTGAAGTCAGTTGCTTCTGGGAGGAAACGGTCTTGGTCAGTCCTGAATGGCAGATGTGACGGTGTAACATATATAAATAAATAAAAATAAATAAACATATAATTGAATATAACATTTTTTAAAAATATTTAAATGCATATTTTCTAGTCAATGAAGATGTGAAAAGGTGCCCCCTTGTCTACCTGCCCCTGCCAGACTCGGGCCTTGGTGCCTTTGAGTGCTCTGCAGCCCGCTGTGCTAAGGGCTGTGCTATCTGGGGCAAACCTGCTGGGAGACAGGGCTGCCAGACTCCTTTCTGCCCTTTTTCTGTGGCTTCCCAGGGCAGCCCC
>JAWMRA010000113.1:57108628-57120395 GCA_035584735.1 Pseudotriccus pelzelni | reverse complement strand
ATGCTCTTTGGGGTGTGCAGCGGCTGCCCCTGCGGAGGGCTGGGGGGGATAATGAGTTGGGAGGCCCGGGAGGTTGCGCTGGTGTGAGTGCACCATCTAGTGCTGTCCCTGCACACCCACCGCTGGGCGCGCAGACATTAATGGGAAGTAACGAGCTGCTCCAGCGGGCTCCGAGGGCAGAACGCAGGTTCCTCTCTAGATCGCTGCTGTATTCAGGGCCAGCCTGAATCAAGTCAGGAAATGATGAGGCAACAGCAGAAGTAGGGCCCAGACCCACGGCAGCTGCTCGCTCGGCTCCTGGTCAGCGCTGCCCTAAGGCACAGCCCTGCCAGGGCCTGGCTGTGCTGGGAGAAGGGAGAGCGGCATCTCGCTGGTACTGAGGCCAGAAAGAGATCAGCTCTGCTGTGCCTGCAGCCTTGAAAAAGTCACTGTTCGGCAGCTTCTGATAAGCCTCAAAGTCTTCAGAGCAAACTGCAACAGGACACAGGGAAGGTGTAGTTAGACGAGGTTTCCAAGCTGGGAGGCCGAACCACACGTTTACCCCAAAAGCCTTTGGCAGCAGGTGCAGCAGAAGCCGGGCTGCTGAGGCTCTCCTGCTTCCTGGGGTGATAGAGGGAACACCTGCAGCGTGATGGAAAGGAGAGATAAGCACCCTCTCTTGCTCATAAGCACACCAGTTAGTAATTTTCTGAGTTAATGACCGTGTGAATTGTTGAAGCAGTACATTAGAGAATTGAAAGATCAGACTAGTTTGTCAAAATGGGATTGAGCCCTGGTTTGATTTTTACCTAATAAGGTCATGAAATAAAGCTTGACTGACAGAGTACATTGCCCTATGAATTTAAGAGACCCAAAGGAACCACAGCAATCCATAAAATAATTCACTGCTGAAACTAGAATTACACAATACAGTAGTAACAAACTAGAAAATGCTTTAACCCTGTGGTTGAGAGATTAAGGGTCAGTGTAGAAGGCAACACAGATTTATCAGGAAGTTCCCTTAGAAAGTGTGGGAGCTGCTTCAAAATGGGATCTGACACAGTCAACAGATTGGAGACAGTCTCTGGATCTGTGTTGATGCACGCTGGAGTGGTGGGTACCTCGTTCACGCTCCACAGAGCGGTACAGTAAGTGAACTTCTGTGTTAATGTGCGTTTTGTGGCTCTGCTTCTCTCTTCTCTGAGTAGATTGCCTAAGGTTCCAGGAAAGCTTCGGTTTTGGCCCAGGCAATCAGCATGGATTGAACCTGAGGAAGTCCTGCTGGCAGCTCCTTTGGCACAAGGGCTAAAACACAGGCACTGCAAGAAGTGGCAACAGTCACTGACAGCTGCTCCAAGCTCCGCATCTTGGCACGTGTGACCCGTTCAAACACACAGACACCACAGCAGCAAGGCTGTACTGCAGAGGAAGTGTGTTTGTTTGGTGGTTTTGGTTAAATTTCATCAGTATCTGTCCTTTTGAAGGGCAGGCTTGATAGAAGCCCGTATTTAAGAATAGTTCCCCTTACTTCATAGCTATGAAGTACCTTGCCACATGAAAACATTTGTTGACTTGTAGGAAGCACTAAATAAAGAGAGTCAATGACAGAATTCCAAAATTAACTCTTCCCTTATTTGTGTTTAGAGATTAAAAGGTGTGGAAACACAATCAAGGAAAATTACTTCAACTTGGTTAAGAATTAATCAATTTGATCTTCAACTTCTTGGGCTAAAGACATCTAAAAAACTATATTACACTCCAAAAATGTAAAGTACCCAAACAAGGTAATCCTGCTGCTGAGCAAGTTGGGAAAAAACACTGCAAGGCATTTTGATGCCATGGGGCACCATAGCACCTGCTCTTGTCTAACCAAGTTTCCTTTAAGTAATGTAAACAATTTTGCAATGTCAAAGAAGTTATTTAAAGCAAACAGAAAGAAATCTATTTTTTTCCTCTCGCAACTGACCATGTTCTGTGACTGAGGCTGTTATTTTATGGAGTTTGGAGCTCAAGAGCCAGCCAGCAGATTTTCTAAACATCAAGACAGCAGCTGAAGGCCCCGCAGTGTAAACGGGAGCACAATTCTAAGTGCTTCTGAAGTCAAGGCAGAGGTGTCTTGTCAAGTGATGTGCCTAGGAAATTAACTTTGAAGGTACTCCTTTGGAAAAAAATGGGGCTGAAGTTCAAGCCTAAAGCCTTGAATGATGGCAGATTTTCACCAGATCTCCTAGCAGTTCCTTCCAAACTGTCTGGTTTCATTTGGTAGAAAATTCACAACTTCAGCAGGTGAGCAGACTGAATGAGTAATGAGCAGGTCCGTCACAAATTTCTGAGTCAAATGCTGAAAGATAAACCCTCTAAAAAGTTATCTCTAACTGGAACAATAATTCAGAGCATTTTAACAAAGAAGCTTCAACAAAACTGTAATCGTGCTGTAATTATGCAGACTCTTCATGCAAATGTTGATAACCAGAATGTACCGTCCCTGATTCGTTGTAGAAGAACAAAACTGCTTAAGCAGTTGAAAGGTAATGACTTAAACATCACTATAGAACATCAGAAAAGGTATTTAAAATAAACAATTATCATAGCTGAGCACGTATTAAAACAGTCTCTTTATTGTGATTTTTTTTTTTTTACCCGACAGTGTTATTTCTTAAGAATAAATATTAACAGGTTGAAAGTATCTCTGCTGCGCCTGCAAATTCACGTTCCTCGCAGCAGTACTATCTCCCTGGCTGCTTGTTCCCTGCCCTACCCTGCTCCTTCTTTCTGGGCAGTACCACAGCTGCAAGGCCACGCTGCCCACCAGAGGAAGGACCTGCCCAAGCGGCAGTCACCACTTCCAACCTTCCACATCCTGGATGTTGCCAGCAGCCACACTGGCTTCAGTAAGCCTCTTCCCTGTTCATCTCTGCCCTTGCACAATCCATTAGTTGCTTGAAACCTTCACCAGAGCTAAAACAGGGAAGATATTTGACAGAGAAATAGCACTTTTAAAGACTACTTGTTTTTCACTTGGGCCCATTCAAATGCAATGATCTCCAAGCAGTGGACAAGGACTGGTGAGAGAGGGAATAAGGTAAGGGGCTGATGAATGTCTCACAAAAAATGGTGTAGCCACATGTACCCCCGACAGAACCAGCCACTCAGGGAGCTGAGCTAAACTGTTGTACTCTGCCATGGAGCAGAGCTTGGAGCTCTGGGGAAAAAAAAGAAAAAGGCGGAAAAAAGAGAAAGAGCAGCTGATTAAGCAGTAACTAACAGCTGAGGTGGCAGCACCTTGAGCAGAGGCAGCCATTTGGGAAACGAACTTGCGACTAGCACCTAAACCCCAGACACCTCAAAAGCCGACCTCTCCCTGAATTAGGAAAGATTTATTCTTCTGTTTTTCTACTCTGAGAGCATTTCAGAATAAGTAAGATGAAATAAAAAAAGATTTTAAAGAACTTGTACTGGTAGATCATAAAAAAGTTTTAAAATGGGCAATTCTAAAATAACTCTGTAAGATGTTATTTTTTACTTCAAAACACTTCCATACTTGGAAGTAAAATCAACTGATTTTAAATCTATTACTCTCATACAAGGGAGATCATAAAATCAATACCACTTCCTTTATGATAGTTGCCATGTTGTAATAAACTGGGAAAAAATCTAGTATGTAGTGACTTTTTGCGCTAAATCCACTGTTTTAAGTTCTAGCAAGCTATTTGTTTGCCTGGAGGATGATAAACAGAATACATCACTTGGCTTTTAAACCAAGTCAGCAAGAGCTCATCCAAGAAGATTAAAAACCAACAACCTTTCACCTTTGACTCAATAAATCATATCCCATTTAATTCAGTTTTTATTCAATGAAATAATGTATAAAAACTTACAAATCTGAGAACTTAACTATACACAAAAAGATGATATTCAGTTTAAACATATACACAGAGAAGAGCTGTGGTTTGTGACTTGCCCTCTCCCACCCCTCCCCCCCAAACACACACTGTCTCCATTTATGACGGGGCACTTTTTCTGTCCACTTACATCTTCTGTTGCCCCAGTAATTGCTCAGTGGGCTTTCATTGCTGCCGTCAGTGTAGGTTTTTAGGCTACCAGCAAAAAATCTGGGCATCTATATAAAATAGTAAAAAATCAACAACTTGATTTTTAACACAAAGATGCAGTGCGACCATCAGCAGTAACTAAAACTACAGAATCCATCCTCTCACTTTTTGCAGACTTCGTCTTGGCTTTCAAAATAACAGGCCTCCCACAGAGCAGAATTTGCCAGCCAGCACTACAGATTCACTTTAAAACAACCATGATCACCTGTTGCTAGAACACTGTCTTTTCTCCCTCTGAAATCATGCCATTAGACCAAATGAATTCAAGGACATTCCTTGCCAGAGTAAGGGAATAAAGCTTTTCTCTCTCCTTTCATCCAGAATGACTCAAACTTATAGCTAACAACACATGCACGTGCTGCACTAATGATGGTGCAGTGCTCACCAGTACGTCACTTCTCTAGTTTCCTTGGTAGCTTGGGTGACAACACTTACCTATTAGCTTCTCTTCAACAGGTCAATAAAAATGCACACGGCCCAGGATGTTTTAAATTTGATTAAAAGTAACCTGTGCGATGATTAGTTTTGCCAAATGACTAAAAGACATTCCAGGCTGAATCTGAGAGTAGGTGGCCAGCTACTTAAAAAGGATGTGTGCATTTATTTACCTGTACCAAATATACACACAAACACTTTATATATATATATGTATACATATCTTTATACATATACAGTGTTTATATATATAAAGATTGCCATCACATTACTATTATAGCTACTTCAGTCAAAATTTGACTAAGTAGCTGCTTTGCTTGACTCCAAAACAGATACCCAAAGGCATACTTGTGGGAAAATATATGGCTAAAAGAAACCCAACACCTTCAGCTCTTTTTAACTCAATGAACAGAGATTTTTGCACTCCTTGAGAAAAGTTCTGAGGGCTTTAGGTTATGACCTTAATCGACTTGCATGTGGACTTGTAAAAAGCACGGTGTTTATTCTGCCAGATCTCAAAATGCCTTCTACCAGGGAAACTAAAATACATATATCCTTCGCTTACCAAACTGATAACTCTGTTTCTCGTTACGCTCATCACTGTATCTAAATACACTTTTAAGCAATCTAAATTTAATTTAAAATCTATTAAATTTGGATTAACTAATACTATCAACATAGTTAGCTGGATTATTTTTCACATGTTCCTTTGTATTAAAATCAATTTTGTTGTGGTTTGATGCAAGAGCTTTTTGTTTGTTTTGGTGGGAGAGGCAAAGTCCAATTCCTACTGTGCCAGTACAGTTCTGGTTGCTGAAGACAAAGGGTGGGAAGGATGTTCGTGGAAAAGATGGAAGGGGTAAGTGAGGTAAGAGGTAAGGGAAGGAAAAAATTGATTTAATAAAAAATGAGTAAAGAAACTTTAAAAAATTGATATAGGTTTCACATTCAGTCTAACAACACTGCTTCTTGCTCCTTTTTGATGGAGGCTAACACTGCGTTATCAGTCTCTGTGGCTTCTGTGTCCCCACCACCTAGCAGAATGGAGCGATCTTCTTCTAGTGTAAAGACAGAGTTTTGATTTTGGCACGAATGCTTGACTACTTCATTGGGAGTTGAAAATGTTTTGTCACACAAGTTACATTTGTAGGGCTTGTTGGTCTGTACTAACATGTTGTCCATTTGACTGCCTTCCTCAAAAGTACAGAGTTCCAGAGTCTGTTTATCCACCATCGTGTACGTGTCCATGCTCTGGTTTAGGCACACGTGTCTGGCAGCCTGGTTAGCCCTACAAAAGCTTTTGTCACAAGTGCTGCACTTGAAGGGCTTGCCTGTGTGTATGTACATGTGCTCCCTCCAGTGGCTTTTCTGAATAAATTTCCGACCACAGATGGAACATTCGTATTTCCGTCTCTTTACCTCCCTCTCTTGATCTGCCTGCTCCAAGTTGTCAATGTCTGCGATATCAGAGGGGGGTGGTGTCTCTGACTGCTGCTGCCCATCAATTATTGGGGAGTCTGAGATCTGCTGCAGCTCACTGTCACTAATCATCCCTGCTTCAGGCACTTCCATGGCATCTTTATCAGCTGTGTTGTTACAGAGAGACAAAGAAATATTGCTTTCTCCCTGCTGGCTAGACGTGAAGGGAACTCCCGTGTGGATTTGCAGGTGCTCACGCAAACTGCTTCGTAAATTGAACCGGCGACCGCAGAGGTGACAGGCATAGTATTTTGGGAAGCTTCCGTTCCTTTTCATAATGCTTGGCTTGACATGTGCTATTGTGAGTGAGGCAGGCTGTTCATCGGAGGAAGATGCTTCCATGTTGGCCTCTTCTCCTGCAGGTGAATTATTACCAGCAGCAGATACCAATTCTGGAGATAAAGAAGATGGCAATGGGTCAGAAGTGGACATATTTGTTCGGGTCACTTGTGGCAGAGTTGTAGCTAACTGTGAGAGCTGTGAGCCTTCAGAAACCTGCTCTTGGTTCATCCGCGATGTCTGTGGCCTTGGTTCTCGCCCGAGTTTGTCGGTTGCTGATGTAACCTTACTGGGATGTCTTATCTGGTGATCTGCAATCTGAATGCCATATAATGAAGATGCTAATGGAAAAACTTGATCCGGGTGAGAAAAAGTTCCCTGACTTGCAAGGCTGGCCTCTTGAATTAGTGGATATGCATGCAGAAACTTTATTCCTTGTTCTAGTCGAACTGGGTCAATGAGTTGTGGTGCCATCTTCCCAGTGTACATCAAATGCAAGAGATAACTGAAGATATCTGGCTGTATGTCAGTCGCTTTCAAACGGACACATTCGCTGAAAGATGCAACAAGTAAGCATTAGAGAAATGCTTTAACATAAAAGAGCTAATCTTATTGTCTACTTGGAAGATGACTATTTTCCTCAGTGAAACAACTGGCTTGAAAGACAAAGCTGTCCCATTGCGATCTGCACCCTTCTGATTTGCTGTTATGTTATAGATGTGTGTTGTCACATATTAATATATTTTATAAATTGCAAAGACATTTTCCCCCTTTTCTTGGTTGGATTCAAACACATCTATATCTATATGAAAACCTGCTAGCACTGGACTATCAATTCACAGTTCATTAAACTTTTCTCAGTACTTAGTACTCAATACTTTTCTCCCTGATAACATCTAAAATTCATCTGGCACTTGCCTGTTTGCCCTCTATGTCCTGCTAGGGTATATAGCTACAGTTCTGCAAATGTGTGGTATCACCTTGTTTCAACTGCATTACGATCCAGAAACCATGCAGGACAGGGTGTGAATCCTCTGGGGATCTGATGCAACAGGTATAGCCTGAGCACATGTAACCTGTGGAGTCCAGGCTCTTTACCCAGCAGAACCGTAGCTTCTTTCCTTGAATAGGTAGGAAGAAACAGGAGCACTAGTGGTATGCCTGGTCAGCCTAGCATTCCCTTGGTTACAGAGCTCAGTAAAGGGAAATGCTTTGGCCGTGATGCCTCTTCAGCCAAACAGAACTGAAACCAACACCATCCTCCGCCAAGAGCGTGCCCAGTGCATTAACCATTATGATGCTCTCGAATGCAGCACCCACCATTCTGGTGGAAGCTGGATCTTTATCCAGAAAGTGAGGCATGGTTCACAAAAGAAAGAAAGTACTTGGTTAACCTTGGTTAGGTCAGTTAGCTATTAGGAGAGGAACTGGGATTCTAATTATTTTTCAGAAGTATCTGTAGCTTTTCTATTAAAAAGAATCATTAAATAAAACACAGAAATCCAGAAATATACATGACGGCGTGCTGTGCTCTGAATGCTCTAACCACAGTGTGCTACCAAGCCGAGGAGGAAATTACAGCCAATTCTTCTATTTCTTTAGGTGCACCCTTCTCAAACCTTCTCTATGACTGCTTCTGAATTCAGATGTATTACTCAAAAGTAAACTTTGCAATGTTGTCTTCCAAAAATAACTGTGTGCTCTTGATGGAGCATCAAGAATGATACATCTACCTGCAAATGCACTTCTGTCCTAGAATTTTTGAGATAGCTCAAATATTTGTGAAAAAGAAGGCAAAACCTTTAAAACAGTCTTACACTTCAGTTATCTTTTCAACATCCTCAGTGTAAGGCTCTGGTATAAAAATACCCCTAAAAACAACACCAAAACACAGAAAGAAAAGTAACACAAACCCCCTTATTTTCTACCACTATGTAGTATCTCATTATATAATTGATTTTAGATAAACTGCAAAAAAAATAAAGTATATACACCTCTTTTAAAAGTTTATTTCTCAAAATCTCCTAGTAAATACTAAATAATGTTATGGAAGTGTCAAGACAGAGCAGAAGGGAGAAGGAAAGTGCAGGAGTGAAATAGGATCCTTGAACTATTCAATTCTAGAAATTCTATGATTTTTTAAGGATAGAGAACTTGTGCCAAATTGTAAAATTAGTGTTAATGAATCACAGCTCAACTTTAACATGTTTTAAAGTGAGATTCTAGTTTGCAGATAAGACTGGATTCCATACTCCTTATGACATAGCAAGAACCAAAAAGAATGTTTTTAGGTTTCAAAACGTTGATAGACTTCCTTAGCTCAGCTAACTGAATAACATCTAAACAGTGCACCTTTTTACAGTTACCTGGTTTGATGAACAAACAACATCTTGAAGTAGTTGGAGAAAGAAGCGAGGACTGATTTGTGTGCCTTGAAGTAGACATCACCAATGGCAACTGTGCAGTCACACAGGAAACCAAACTCTCTCTGAGCATTTAGTTGCTGCAGCAGAATAAGTCCATGGTTGGCCAAATCCATTTTTTTACACTCTGAAAAGAAAACGACTTTCATGTAAAACTTAACAGTAGATGCACAGATGCAACAGTAGCTGTCTCTTAACAGATATTTTCCTCTAATATCTGTATGCCTTGCTTTAGCAACACCTCTTAATCCCAAATTACTGTATAAAAGGTATCTTACACATAGGCAAGGATCTCTATTTCATGATGGGCAATGCAATTCACAAAGGTGCAAGTGATTTACCAGGGTTAAAGAGCAAAGAAGAGCCAGGACAAAAGAATTCTGAAAAGGCACAGGGTTGGGCTTGGATACAGAAATAGAAATAGCTAAGGGAGAGGAAGATATATTAATAAGCAGTAAAAACACTACATGCAATGGAAAAAAGAAAGTATTTTGGTTGCCACTTGTCTGCTTAAGTAGGAAAAATAAATTTCCTTACTGATGTCAGAGAGATGGGAGAGACGAGCACAACCCAATAAAAGACAAGTTAGATACTTTTAACTGATAGTTATGCCCTCTGCTGGGAAATACCAGATAAATACCTGAATCTCGACAGAGTCAAACAATTCATTCTAGGTATCGGCAAGCTCTCTGGACTATCAATACAGGAGGGGCCAGCCTTTTCACCCAACAAGTCTTAATTTATTTATTGAGACCAACTACAAGAGCATTTTGTAAGCAGCCTGTGTGCCTCATGCCTGCCTAGCAAACCAAGAAACTCAGAGGGTGAGAGGTGCAGTTCCATCCATCACTGGTCATCAGCACAAGGCAGGATAACTAACAGTGAAAGGTGGCACTGACCTGAGCCCTCCTAAACCAGCGTTTCCACAGACTTCACCCTCCCTGGCACTTCCTTGTACCACAGCTGCTGGAGGCTGCCCAAAAAGAACTACCTAAGAGCTATAAATTTTTCCTCAAGGATTCAAGTGCAGCCTTAGAAGCAGAAATCAATAACTCCGGGGAAAAAAATAGCCAGGAAAACACATCAGGGAAGTTGCGTATGGTTGGATGGATGAATACAGGGCTAGTAAGATCAACAAGTGGATATAAACTTAACCAAAATAAATAGAGCTTTGAGCAGAAAAATTGAAAGTATGAAGTCATAATATAATCTGTACTTAAACATGTAAAACAGCAAGAGAAGCCAACAAAATTCCTGGCCATGTTATGCCCAGAACAATGAAGAAACAGAGCAGAACAGAAAACAAAGAGAAGGTGAAACTAGAAGTAGACCAAAAGGTTTATAAAAAGTCTTGGGCTTTTTCCCCTTACAGGAAGCTATTGACATTTTAAATAAAGTAAAAGCGGCTTGTTTCTTTTATATGGCAAGAGCATGGCTTTTTGGGAAAGAGAACAACAGTTTATTCCACATGTGCCAGTATGTTTGGTCATTGGAGAAACAAGTATTTCTACTTGCTGGACAGTGAAGAATGCTCTCATATTTTAAACCAATAACCAGGCTGACCAAATGCATTCTTTTGCATTCATGTGAGATCAGAACTCATTTGAGTCAGGGGTATAAGCAGAAAAAGAAATACAATATACGATACAGTTGATTATATTCGTACAGCTAGGAGAAAAAAAAAGAGTGCACCTCTCTTTAGGCCCATATTCTTTTCCCTAAACTATTTGGATAATTACATTTTCGTTGTACAAACAGAAGATCATCTCCCTCTCTCCACAAGAGGGAATACTCGCTGTCAGCAATAACAAAAATCATGTTTGGTGTTACTTAATCCTGCGAGATGCCCCACACATGTAGACTTTGTGATGTTACAGAAAACATACTAGATTTTTTTTTATTAGCTTTAATTTAGATTATTAATGTGTGCTATATTTCTAATTCACTGGTGCTAAGTCTGGTTTGTACTCGGACAGCAAAACTTGTCAGGCAGAGCAAACCATCAACATGAGGGCCTCCAAGCCAGAAAGGCATTCTTTCTAGTTATTATCATTCTAAGTTTGTTTAACTTGTAGTTCCACTCTTTCCCAAACAGCAGTCACTGTGGCAGCTGAAGCTGATGCCCTTCATCACAGGCCTGAATTAATCTTTTCACAAAATGACACACGTGCCCAAGACGGCATTTTGAGTGTATCTGAACAATATTTAAGTGCCATAACTGAAAGCACTAGAAGAATTACACTCTAAGAAAATCGTAAGGCAGATGAGAGGAGCGAGGGAAATGCCTTGTACATTATAGGTATATATACACACATATATAGGTATATAATATATATATGTATGTATAACATATATATGTGTGAAGTCAGGTGTTTTACCCTTAGCTAAATAAACCGATGATTAGCACCAGCGAGGCCGTATTTTAGTGCTGACCGGTACAACAACTGCGTGACACACTTCTTGTACCCTGGAACCTCACTGGGACAGTCCTTCCCTGGCCCGGCTCCGTTCTGCCACGGTTTTGGAATTACCTAACCCGTTCAGCGTGGGAAGCCACGCCGGGGCGAACCCCTTCGTTAAGCGTGTGTTCATCTTGGAGACCCCGCGGGGAAAAAGGGTGGGCACACCGCCAGGATGAGGCCGGGAAAGCGCCGGTACCGCACAGCGGGAGAAGAGGAACAGGCCCGGAGCGGCGAGGAAGGAGCAGCGCAGAGCGAGGAAGTGCCTGGGGCGGGGGCGGCCGAGCGGGCCAGCAGAGAACAGCTCGGGCACGGCCCGGCGCAGGCGGGCACCGACCCTCGGGAGCACCGAGCCCGCGGCGCTGCTCCCACTCCGTCGGCAGAGGGCACTGCCCGGCCCAGGCCGCTCACAGCAGCGCAGCACCGCCCGGAGCGGGCGCCTCCGCCCTCACCGCGGGCGGCGGGCAGGGACTGGCGACGGGCCCCGGTCCGGCCCGGTCCGGTCCGACCCGGTCCAGCCCGTCCCGGCCCCGCCCCGCCCGCCGCCACGGGACGGGACCGGACGGGACCGGGCTGCGCGCGCGCCAGCGGCGGCGGGGCG
>JAWMRA010000113.1:57081021-57108046 GCA_035584735.1 Pseudotriccus pelzelni | reverse complement strand
GCCGCGGCCGGCGCGACGGGGCCGGGCGCCCGTGCGGGCGGCGGGGCCGGGCTGCCCCGCGGGGCGGGCGCAGCGCGGCCGGTGCTCGCTCACCTGGGGGGCGTGGGGGCCGCCGGGTGGCGCCGCGCGGGGGCCGCCGCCGTCTCCGCGCCCGGCAGCAGCAACAACGGAGTCAGCGCGGCGGCGGCGGCGGCGGCGGCTTTTCCTGTCCGGTTACGTTCGGGTCACATGACCGGGAGCGGAGCACAGAGGCTGCGGCGAGGAGCCCCCGCCGTGGGGGAGGGGAGGCGGCGAGCGCTGTGGCGGCAGCGGCAGCGGCAGCGGGAGACACCCAGCCCCCGCCCCTCCCTCCGCGCCCGCCCCACCGCCGGCACCGGGCACGGGACCGGCCTTCCCGCTCTCCGGGCAGCCCCCGTGCAACGCCGCCGCCCCTGTCCCACCGGGGCCCACTGCCCCTTTAAAACTCCCGGGCGGCGGGGGCCGGTGTGGCCTCCGCCGCCAGCGCTGCGGCGATAACGGGGACTGTGGCACCGTGCGGGGCCGGGGTTGGGATGGGATGGGATGGGATGGGATGAGATGGGGCGGTGCTGCGCCCGCCGCCGTCTTCCCGGCCCCCGCCCGTCCTCGCCGCGGCGGCAGAGGCTGCTCGGTGCCGCCGCCGGGGGGCACCGGGCGGCTCCCGTCGGGCGGTGCTTGGCGGCGGGGGTGGGATGGATGGATGGAAGCCGCCGGGTGCTGCCCCCACGCTCGCTCCCGGGGAGGAGTGGCGGGCGCAGGTGCGTTCCTGCGCTTCTCGCGGAGCCGCCGGGGATGTTGGAGACGGGGACCGGCCGGCGGCGGCGGCGGGACGCGGCGTCCCGGGGCTCTCGGGCTCGGGCTCAGTGCCGGTGTCCTCCTCCGCGTCACCCTGGCTGCGCTCCAGGTGTCATTTTTAGCAAGGTCTCGGTTCGGTGCGCTGCGAAGGGGCGGCGTGGGGCCGGTCGCTGTGAAACTGCCCTGGGTACGGCGTGGCTGAGCTGTCAGACGGGAGGTTACAAGTTCAGTTGTCAAGAAGAGTGATTCAGAGTACAAAAGTGGAAAGGCTGGGTTCGCTTCTGGTCTGTTCAGCAGGGCGCAGGTTATTTGAACTGGCTATTCCTAACATGACTTTTTAAGGGGACAGTGTAGTTGTTTTCCAAAAAACATCTGCAACTTCCCACGGTGGCAGATTTGGTTGCGGTGGAGCGCAGATAGTGGTGGCTGTAGCCAGGCATCTTTTTATCCAGATCTAAGCTGTGCTGTAGAATAATCCATAGATGCTTATAAAACTGCACAAAGGAGTGCACCAAGAGACACTGCGATACATGGAAAAAATTGTCGGTCTTGCAGAAGTTACTTAAGTCAAGAGCTTTTAGTGTGGAGCAAGGATGCCATCTTGTAGAAGAGACTGGGAAGTCCTTGGGTGTGATTTCTCCAAGCAGGGAATCAGTCTAGGTTGTAAGGTGACATCTGCTAAGCGGAGCAGTGGCACAGGCAAGAAACGTTTTCAGAGAGAAACTGTTGTTGAAAACCTTGTGGGAAGGTAGTCGGCCAGCAGTAGTTAAAGGGGGTTCCTTTGCACCCCCTGCCCTGGAGGCCTGCTCCTGCTGTCCTTAAGTGTGCCTTGTGTTGTTCGTGGGGAACAGCATATGCTACGACGCCAACGGTTTGAATTAGGTCCAGATAACGGTAATTATGATTATTACCTTTTTTAAGGTAGTTATTTAAGCAAGCATTTATTGTTAAAGGATTGAACCAGTTTTATGTGAGTCTAAGACATCTCCCCTTGAAATTAATGGACATCCTGACAGGCACAGTTTGAGACTGTTTGGATCATATAGCTCATGAATATTAATTTATTTACCCAAGTTATGCTGCACTTGAAAAATAACTAGTGAAGTCTTAAAAAACCCAAGCAAATCAACCCCAAAGCCGAAAAACTTTAATTTTAGTGGAGCTGAAAGCTGACAGTCTGTTTGCTGCTGTTGCAGTACTTTGAATGCAGCAGCTGAACAGAACTGCGTCTTTAGGACCCATGTCAAGTAGCTGAGATATGCTGAACTACAAGGGTCATGTTTTAAACAACTCTGAGTTCTGTTATGTGAGCATGTGGCAGAGTGTATTTAGCCAGTCTACTTGGCAATTTTTCCCCTGAATGGTTTCCCTTATATTTCAGTTCTGCAAACTAAATACAAGGTAAAGAGAGTAGATGGGCATTTGAACTGAAGTTGCTTAGTGGTGGATGGATCATTTGTCTTGTTCTCTGGCAGATGGTGAAAATGATAAAATTTTTAAATACATTGAGTGGGCTGTTTAGGAAAACCTGTATGTTTCTGGCAGACATCTGGCAGGCTTTGTGGCCTCTTTTTTCTCTTTTATGTTGCACTTTAGTGCTTGTGTGTTGGCATTCGTGTGGGATTCTCCTCTGTGCTGTCTCTGAAACTGGAGAAAAACTTAGCTATGGTATTATTATTAATAGATCATAATTCAGCTTTAAAGCACTTTTATTTGGACCTCAGTAGTTTAATCCAGCAATAATGCAGTTTCTAATTTAGAAGGATCCCGTTGGATTCAAGTCCCATGGGAATCCATAGAAAGATTGCTGTGTTGAGTGTACACTGAGCTTTGCACCTTCAGTGCTGACTTACATCTGAGACCCGTGCCATGGGGAGTAATAAGTTGTTCATCTAGTGCATTTTGGACACCCAATTTACAATGTGAATCTAAAATTCTGCTTCCAAGTCATCTGAGTTTTGGGGTTTTGAGTTTCTGGAGGTACTTGATTAGGATTTCTTTCCCACTTAATTACTTTTTGAAAGGACTGTTCAGACTGATTCAGATAGTGGTACTCATCTGGGTCATTCTTAGTTAGGTGTGTTACTGTTGATGACAGGATCAGTCCTTGTCAAAACCTGAACAGCTTTAGTGATGTTAATCAGACTCAAAGTGCCAAGATTTTTAGCGAGATCTCAAATTTCTCAGCATTTTTGAGAAATAAGAGAGCAGAGTCCCTGTTCCAAAGAGCTCTTTGCTCATTGTTCCCTGTGGCACTGCTCGCCCACTCCCATAGGACTTCCTGCTGAAACTGTGGGGATCTGGGAGTTGCATATCCTAGGCAATGGGTGGGAACCCTTCCATAAAGGTGCGGGACACTGCACTCACATGGGTACAAATATAGTAAAACATGAGTTTATGTCAGTGCTGTAAATCTGTTTTATTAGCACAGCTGCCATTTCTAACACTTCCACTTTTGATTCATGCTAGTGAGAAGGCTTGGTGGGAAGCATGACAGCTGCAGTAGCTCCTTGCTAAGAATACTGTCCCTCCGATAGTCTCCAACATTTTCATTCAGGACTCTGTCCCCCTTCTCTTAGAATTTTTCACACATTTGGTTCAAATCTCACCTGTCTTTCACACAGCACTGTAAAAATTAAAAGTGATCCCTGGGAAAACCCCAGATATAAGGATCTAGCAGGAGCTGTGGAACAGCTCTGCTTTTTCTTGGCTTCCTTGCTCTGTGGAGGCTGTTGGGGTACATTGGTGAGCGGTGAGTTGTCACCCCCCAAGGTGATCTGACCTTTCACTTTTTTTTTGGGTGGTCCTAGAAGTGAAGGAGATCTATGTGTGAGCCACCTTCTGTGTAGGTTCTCTAAGGTGTAAAGATGAAGAAATGGATCTTTGCTGTTCTGTAGGCTAAGCTGTTTTTCTGGTATTGGTATGTTAATTAGGAATTGTTCCTGTACCTAGTGAACAAAACTAATTGAGTTGACACAATTTAGACCAGCTGAGAGCAGGGACTGACTGTAGCCACTTGTGCTGTCACCCCCAAAAAATGGGGCTGGAATTCAGGAGTCACAACTCTCAGCCAAGTAGCTACTCTTGTGACAACTTCCTAGCAGATCTGCTAAAGAAAATAATCTGTAAGTAGTCCTTTACCTCATCTAGTAGAAAAAGCACAGATAGAAGCAGTCTGCATAGTTCGGATCCTTAAAAAGTGGTCTAACAGGGTTCCATATGCGCAGAATTTTGCCATTCAGTCCTAATTTTGTTAAAAAGGTTAAAATTTCAGTTTTGGATATACCAGGATTCTGCTCTGGTCTTCCTTGTATGTTCTGTATTTATTGTATCTTTCTGGGTTTTTTCCCCCAGGTAACCCTTACTGGTTAGAGTAAACCCATTTTGGTGAACACTCAAACTGCGGAAACTGTGTAGCGATGCTGGTTGTTTTCAAATACGCTATGAAGGCATGTGGTGGATGAGGCAGGTAAAAGATGAGTGTCTTCTCACAGCTAAAGCAGTTTTCTGTCGCTGCTGGAACTGGAGACTCATCCTGCCTCTGCCATAAAACTTCCTCCTGGTCAGGCATGCGTTACGCACGTGCACAGGCTCCCCCCACGGGATCTCCAGCGTGAAGCAGAAGCAGGGACTGCAGGCGGGGAGTTTCCCACATGCTGCATGGCTGCAGAGGGCTCTGCTCTCTGTGTAATCGTGCTGTGAAAGCTCGTTAGGTTCTTGGTGCACTCAACTTTCCCAGCTTGCTTCTCTACATGTAATAGAGTGAGGATATTCTCAAACAGATTATAGGCTTTGTAGCTAAAACAAAAGCCTCTCATGCGATGCAGAGTGTACACCGTTAAAAAACCGGATACAAAGTTTTCACATACAGTAAGGCTTAAGTGAACTTTTTTAAAACTGTGAGGAGCCACTCGACACAGTAAGTGGGGCTGGGGGTTTGGCAGGAAGCAGAGTGTGTGACTTTAGTGGCTGTGATTTTATGTGCCAAGATGAACCGATCTAGTTTCAAAAGTAACTGTGCTTCTCTTGTTTTGAGGTGGTGGTAGCTCTTACAGTCCCAAAACAGAATGCTTCATCAAGCCTAGACACTTTATACTTTTAAAGAACATCCAGAAGTCCTCAAATGTTTTTGTTAAACCACTTTCCTGCTAGATGCAGTTGGTCTGCAAATTTGCAATTTAGCAATACTGAAACACGAAATGTGCGATGAATGGAACCGATGTTGTTGAATGTAAGTATTATACTCAAACGGGGTAGGGGGAAGCCTGAAAAATGTTTGGTAGAAAAGTCAGAATTAAAATATAACCCAATTCTTGTTACTGGAATTAAGTAGTGTTTGGTAAGTTTTTCTGCTGCATGAAAGATGTCAAGCTATTGATGCAGAGCTGTTCGCACTGTACTAGAAGACTGTCACCCAGCTGTTCTGCTGACAGACTGATTCACTTCCCTGAGCGGGGCTTCACGCTTCAGACCTTCTCAGCAGTTCAGACAAGTCAAATTTGAGCTGTTGTAGAACCAAGACCTCGAGGTAGGAGCTGTTCTGGTTCCAAGGAGAAAAACCTTCACTTAAGAGCAGTTGCTGCTTCTTAAGTAGCTCCTGAGACACTAACATAATTTATGGCAAAAGGATCAGTTTGTAGTCAGACATTTTTCCTGTCTCTGCCTGACTTTATTCTTTTATCCAGTGTTTGATGTATTCAACAGGAGTCCAGTATCACACTCAGAAATACTGCTCTCGGGTGAAGACAGAACAGTAAGCTCTGCAAATGGATTTTTGCACTTTTAGACAGAATTGACATGCCTTGTCAATGATGCTGCAGATGCTTGTAACAAAATTTTTAGGTTATGTTCCTGAAACAATACACTGGACTAAAGTGACTTTGAAAAAGGTGATAAAATAGCAGTTGTGTCATAATTTTTGAAAACACATTTAGAAAGAGAAGTTGCTGGGGAAAAAAATCCCTTCATCCTCTCATGAGTAAGTGGTAATATTCTGTAGACTAGGAATAAATTAAAAATAAAAAAGAAGAAACTTTTACCTTAGAGGGTAATTAAGCCATCTTACCCTATGCTAACTCCTTGCAACTTGTATTGGTAAAAATCAAATAGCATAATAAGGTGAACAGAGAAATTCTGTCAATCTTACTTTCATTTATCATTCTGCTACAGCTTCCTGTGACCTCAGATAAAGATCAGCTCTGTTCCCCTTTCATATGAATACTGAATGTAAAAAAATAAGTAGTACTAAAGAAATGTAATCCCATACAAGTATGTAAACACCTTTTTCTGATGAGGTAGATCATAACATTAGATATACCTGCCACACATATTAAAATCATGCCAGATAAGTTAAGGAGAACAAGTAAGTAGTGCCGTTTCCAAGCCTGGACAGTGTTATGCCTGTACAAGAAGGAGCTGGGGAAAATGAGGGAAAATATTGTCCGAAATGCACAAAGTAGCAAAGTACTCAGCATCTTTTTAGTTGTCAAGCGGATAGGGCAGTAGAATCCTTCACCAAATTAATACAGGGATTCATGCTGCTGTCTTTGCTTATTAAGGAGATAAAACTAAACCTCTCTCTGCACTAGTCCTGCACGTGTCTGGGTCTACACCCTAGAAAACTTCCCCTAAAAATGCATCTCAGCTTTACACTAGCACATTCGTAGATTAAAACCTCTCTGGGAATGATGTTCACAGACTGATTTATTATTTTTCGGTTTTTATTTGAGTATATTTACAGATTTATCAAGAGACATAATTTCACTCTTTTCCGGAAGGATATGATTAAGAATTTTCCAGGCTGTATTCTCTTAATGATTTTGTCAGTTTTCTTCCCGAGTTTCTTCTGTCATCAGAAAACTACCCTTGCAAGTTCAAACAGAACCTGGAGAACAGCAAACACAGTGATATGAATTGTAACTTGATTGAATAATCCTTAAACCAGCTTACACTGTAAATCAGATAATCTGAAAAATAACTGTAGCTGTAATTTGAAAAGTTACTTGCAAAGAACTGAAGACTAACCCCCTTGTACAGTTCATCACAGTACTGAAATAATCTTAATTCTCAAATTATGAAGTATATGGATTGCACTTGTTATTACACGTTCAGTGTGACAGTGGAAAGAAACCCTACTAACCTCTATGGTGATGAGTATTACTATCATCCACTCAAGGCGCAGAGCGTGCTTTTCATTCAGGTGATTTCGCATTAGATCTGTCAGCTCCATGCAGTGTTGAAGCTTTTCATTCATTACCTGCAAGCGATTACAAACATGTAGCAAATCTGGATTCCAGAAATGGAACGAGATCATTAAATACAGAAACACACTCCACAGAAGGGCTCAATGAGCAGAACTAGAAAGGTGTTAACACCACTGCAAAATAAACCAGAAAGTTCTGTAAGGGAACATGCACAAACAACAAAAGTTTCAATATAAATGAGCCTGTTATTTCAATAGCTTCACAAAAATAATATAAATCCAGATACGCATCTGCAGGTATTAAAGTGCTTCTGGGCGATGTCTACTCATGAAAACATGCACAAGCAAAAGACGATGAAGCTTTTTGGAATACCTCCAAAGTAAATACTTAAGGCTGCTGTACCACCAGAAGAGGTAGTTTTTGTGCTTCTTATTCTGATTCAGCAGTAAGCATTATATTCCCTTCAAGAACTGACCTGAATGACCATGTCAGTAAGAAGAATGCTTCACATCTCATTTTTATTTAACCTGTTTTCTTGCACACATTTCAGAAGAAGAATTTAATCTCTTCTTGTAACTCCTTAAATCCTAATTTAGTGGCTCAGGAAATATGCAATCCATTCATGTGTGGCAAATTAACCTAAACTGGGTAAAGGTGCAAATGGGCTATGAACACATGGAAAATGGGCTAGTGTATAGGATCCTATTATTTATTCAGTTTCTACAATTAAGAGAGACATTTAGGGAGCAGTCTGTGACCCTGCCGAGCCCAAGATGACTGATCCGAGCGTGGAAAGTTCTTGTAACAGTAAGACACCTACCTTAACTCTGCGATTAATGTTGAGAAACTGGCATGTCTTGTCATAAAGCTCTTCCAGTTTTTCTCTATCCCAGTAGAAGTCAGGTGTTATTAGCAGGTCTGAGCTCAGATTTATACGGTGTCTAAAAAGAATGGGTACTACTGTGGTTCAGCCTTCCTTTTGGTGAATATAGGAGCAAATATTTACATAGCAGTCAAAAGAAACAGAAAAAATTTCCTGTAATTTTAAGTAAAGTATGAAAAGAATCTTCTTTCATAGTAAAAATACAATTGCAGTAATTGTTTAAAATTGGTCACATCTCCTGAAACTTTTCTGGGGATATTGTACTGTGGACCAGTTTTGAACACAAATGACTTTTCCCTTATGGCAACCTTGCATCCTCAACTTGTCACCTTCCTTCATTTTTGATACCTGCAGAGAAGTCCTTGACTATGTTAGTAGCTCACTGAAACAGCACACGAATTAAAAATAATGTGACTGGTACTGCATGCTGCATGTGTGGAGCACAGCACACCCTTCAGAACCAGGCTACAGTCTCAGCATCATAAAGGCTAAGAGCTAAAATCTGCCTTCAACCTACTCCTAAAATAAACCTTTGGATTTTAAGAACATCACTGTTTATTACTGAAGAGTCCTTCAAGTAAGGATATAAACCCCAGTGTTTAAAACAGGAATTGCTTTTTAATTTAACTTTGAGGGGTTTTTTTCCTTTTTTTTTAAGAGTACGTAACGCTCTGTGTTGTTAATGGGCAAATTTCATTAGAGAGAGGAAAAACCATTAAATCCATACATTTTAGCAGTGGTTTCTGAGTAAGTCAAGGGAAGACAGAAGATCTACCTACCTGTCTTTCCCCCGGTACCCTTCACATGCTTTAGTATCTACCAGTAATTACCAGTTAAGAGACATGCATTGCTGGACCTAGGGAGGGAAAAGGGTCTGGAATTTGGTCATTTACAATATACCGCATAATGCCTGTCTATAGTTGAAATGCCATAATGTGAGTGGTGAGCCAGTGGGTCCTCTGACTAACATAAACAGCACAGTCTCTAGCTAAGAGACGGCTGAAGGAATTCCCCCACTCCCTGCTCCATCCTGCTCTATTTAGTGTGTAGTCTGGTATCATGCACAACATAATTTTTAAGTTCTGTGTAATACAGTGTCTTGGGTGTAACCAAAAAAGTTACCTTAGTGCAAAGAGTTCTCCAATTTTCTGCATCACCTCTGCATGAGAGAGTTTTACCTTCCTTCGTGATTTTAGAATCTGCAAAGTAAGAAGTTCTTCACTGCTTGATCAAGTAACATATACTAGTAGTTAGGAAACCCAGAGTTTTACAACCTGAAGTATGAATATGGGTTAAATCTGAAAGCATACTGTCCTTATTAACACTTTAGTTTTGTTTTCTTAGTGCCATGCTTATCTAGCTTTCTAAGCATATTACCATGCAGCTGTTCATCCAGGTTTTTCAATAAATCACTGAGTATGTTATCAGTAAATCCTGGAGCATTTTCTATGAATGATTTCCTGAACAACAGATCATTTGGTTTTCTTCCTACTATTGTTAAAGTCATGACAGTGTTCTTTCTACTTAACCTTTCTGTAGATATTTTCCTTACAACTATCAACGTATTACTATTTATTTCCTTTGTATAAAAACAATAAACCCAAAATTTTCTTTTGAACCCTATGAATCTCATTTTTATATGTGACATCACATGGGCTTTGTACTTTAAGTTTCATGAAAAACTGTAGTTTAAGTAATTCACTTAAACTTTTAATTATATTCGAGTTAAAGCACCTTATTTTCAACTTAAATTGCCAAACACTATTTGGCCAGGTTTTTAAAATCCTGTTTAAATCTCCTGTATGTTGCACATACACATTCCCCAATGGCAGGTGACAGTGACACAACATGGGAAACATCATTTCAATGCAGAACATCACTCACAACCCTTTAAATGACGATTTCTTGTCCCACCACTTTGCATGTCCTTGAGTTTCTTCACATTGATGGCTTTACCACCAAATGTGTTAAGCATTCAACTGCTTTTTCCATATCCTCAGCTGTATCTGGACTATCTTTCACAAAACACATGAGAAAAGGAGGGGAGAGTTAAAAACAAAGGCCTCACCTCAGGAATTGACTGGATAGATTCCACAAAGTTATCCAGTAACGATTCCCAAATAGCCAGCTTTACTGCAACACAGAGGTGACAAGGCAGAAGACTGTGAGAGGTACATCCGTTTTCAAGTAATCATAACTTTAAAGGTGCTTCAGGACACATCAATGCTTATAAAATTATTTGCAGCAAGTTAGCATTTGTATTATACAGTCAGTGTTCATACATCAATACATAAATCTGGGCTGGGCACTGACAGCTCTGCATACAGAACCACCTTCATCTTGAGCACAGCTTTCTTCTCCAAATGATGCATTCAGATCCTGGAGAATTTTGCTTCAGCTCAAAAGCTGTGTGTCCTAGTGCTCTACTGTAGGTGAGAAGCCTTTGCAAACTACATTCCAAGGAGGCTGGAGGTGCAAGCAGTGCTTGGGTGAGGCTGACTTCCTGTGGTACCACTCAAGAGCCTCCACTACACTTCTAATGTCCTACACACTGTCATTCTCCATTTGTCCAGTACTGACGCAGTGTGCTCCTACCATGGAGAATTAGCTTGTATAGACGCACCACCCGTACTTGTTAAAGCTAAGTTCAAACTTAAGCAATCTCCCATTTTCTTTTTAGGTGAATATACTGTTTACTGGAGATGTAACTTCTCTTCTGTGGAAACCCGAGTGCAGCACAGGCAATGGCAACACAAATTCTACTGTGCCTCAGCTTGAGCCTGGAAAGATGTTTCTACAAAATAATGACATAACTCAGGCTTTAATCCACAGATCCCCACACAAGAATGAAGTAGCAACAGATAAAAAGTTAACACTATTCGATCAGAAAAAAATGAATTACAAATTAATTACATTAATTTGACAATTAAATAATTGTCAAAATGAACTCTTTTGTGGTAGTAATTGATAGTATCATCTGTTTAGGACACTGACAGTAAATCCAGTGCTGAGCATTTGTACACTTATATTTTGAAAACAGAGGCCTCCTCCAAGTTACTGACTTAAACTTTTTAGCCCTGCTTGAAAAAAAAAGCCAGTAAGCATTTCAGCTATCACCTGTTATTTGACAGAGGTTGGTTTCTGCTGTGTTATAAATTTGACTTGGGGCTATACTTGCATCCTTTATTTTTACTGAACACTTTTATTGAACTGTTTTTCTTTACGATGTGCATGTCTCACACTAACATAAACTGGTACCAATTATCTCCTGGGGATAAATCCCTTGTTTCCTTTTATGTAGCACTATTCTCCCATACAGTGGCTTTATGAATAGGAAAACTACAGAGAACAATAGGCGTTTCTTCTCAACAGCTCTTCCTTCAACAGTCAAAACCCATTTAGTTACACTGCACTCCTTGATCAAATGGTGTAGCACCTCAAAAACATGCCTTCTGTTTCTTGATGTCTCTCCTGTGTAAAGGGGCACTTCCCTAAGTATTACTGGAATCCTATAATTTACCTAAAGGCAGTAGGGTAGGCAGATCAAACTATCTTTGAACGTTTTTCCAAGGACAGCCTTACTGCTGCTAGCTTCTACTCCCACTTCCGACATCATTCAAAGTCTGAAGCAGAAGAGAGGTGTTATTTCCGTAAGCGGCAGCACCACTGCTGAGCCTGACTTCTTTGCAGTGCCTCCCACTGTCTCCTACCATGGCTAATAAGCCTGGAAAGTATTATCTGTGACTCCAGTCCACACATCTGTTACTGGTACACCTCCCCAGCTGCGAATTGCTGCTCTACATCACATCTTTAGCTGGCATCTAGCTTTTTCTGTCAGAGGAAATGATGTCAGGATGAATTATGCAAGATTACTGAGAGGTTTCCAATAACGGCCTCTACACTCATTGTTATCCAAGGATACTTCTCAAGGGTGGGGAACAGGATGCTCAGAAGAATGCGTCTCTTTTGCAAAGCATATTTATTAATGTCTTTTGTTCATGTTTAAAACGAGTTATATTGAATAAGGCAATTCCAATTTTTAGAAAACATGGTAAAAAAATGAAAAACATCCTCTCACTGAAGCACAATCACTCCTTACACAGCTTGCTTAAACCAGACACCAAGTTTTCTCCAACCTGTTGCTGTACAAGTCCCATCTATAATGACATTTCACAAAATGTGTAGCATAGGCTGATAGTATGAACAATACTAACTTACCAGAAAGACAAAGAGCATTTGAAAAGGCAAATTTCTGCAGAACAACTTCATCACTATCCAGCTCAGAATTTAACAGGATTTGTCCTTTATGGAGCTTTGACTGACCTCTGTTAAAACAAGATTGAAGCATCTTCATTGACTAAGCCACCAGCAAAGCAACATTTAAAGAACGCAAGAAAGGTTTAGTTGTTTATTTATATAAAGCACGCAGTATCTGTATGTCTATCATCCCCATCCTTGCATTATCCTCACATTCAATCTGACAGTAACCAAAGCAAATCACTGAAAATTAGTTCCTCAGTCTAAGACTAATTTTCTAGGTCTAAATGAAACTGCAACAAGCTGTGATGGTAACTACAGCATTACTACAAAGACACAGATAATTCAGAGTAAGCAGGATGCTGGCCTCTCTCCTGCTCTCTAGCTCCTCTGTTATCCTTCTATTTGTTTTCCTTTTCTGTTGTCACTCTTACCAACCTCGCTCCATCCCTACTATGGTGTTACTTTCCCTGAAACCTCTGTGGCACAGGAGGTAAGTGACAAAGAAAAGGGGAGATAAGATTCGTTCAATTTTTCATGTCAATCCCACTCTGAAACTCACATAAGCACAATGGAATATGTCCAGAATCACAAATTACATAACTGGATAGTACATGCAGTTTTCAAATGGCCAGAAAAAACCCAAACACTTGTCTCATTATCAGGTTACCTTAAATAAGCTCAACCTCATTAGTTCAGTCCCTAGTGTTAACAGTGCCTGTCTAGGAGTGGCTTTTTGGTGGCATCACTGTTGGAAAATTACAGATAATTTATATAATCACTTTCATTGAAAAATAGTTCTGCAGAGATAATTTTCTCCCTGGGATGAAAAAACATTTAACGAGGAATGACAACTTGCCAGGTTTATCATTACACAATATTCAAGTTGTAACTTTGCTAGGAAGTGAAGTATGTGCAGAATTACATTCTTGGTATTACATTGTATATGAACCTCAAGGGCAATAAGGAAAGCTTATACAGAGCATCCTCTTTAAAAATCAGACTTGTCTCAATAATGCTTAATTAGTTTCTTTTCCTGTGAGGTACACGTAGTTCCTGTTCAGGATTGCTGAAGAACATGTTCAGTTATGTGGGCACAGAGCTTCTTAATTGATAAAATCTATAGCATAAGCAAATCACAAAGGCCACTACTTGCAAGTTTAGCAGTACAGCAAAATTTGTCAATTTAGATTTTCTTCTTTCCTTATTTTACTCATTTGAAAAAAGCATAATGACGAGTATATTTTTACTAGTTGCTTTTGCTTGAATTTGGTTTAGGTGTGTATTAACTTTTATGTACAGAGTGCCTGAAGATACTTACTCCCCTATTCTGTAGTTCATTTCTTCGTTCTCCCAGTGGACTAGTGCAACTTCATATGGCTGAATTTCATGCTGTTCTAGCACTCGCATGATATTCTTCATCTAAGAAAAAGACAATTGTGGCAACAGTTACTACACAGTATACTGTGACTCTGCAAAGAACTTGCATATAGCAGGCTGGTAATTGCAACCTTCATGCTGAAGTTATTTAAATAACAGTGAAGAGGTGTGCTAAATAATGAAGTTATTAACACAGTTTATTTCTGAAACCATTTGTAGCTTCAGAAGAATTTGTGGCTATAAACAACTGAAAGGAATCTGAGAAGACTAAAATGTCATTTAACGTCTGCATACACGAAATACGGTAAGGATTAACCACAGCAGCAGTAAGGACAATGCAGATGTATCCAGTATTATAACTATGAACTGTACAAGACTTTGGCAGATGTCTGAGTGTGGGATGAAAATCTTTAAGATAAATACATCGGATTAAATTACTAGTTTTGGATGAAGTTACTAGTTTGCTGCTAAATCAATAGTTTTACTTCTGGTTGCTGCTGAAATCAGCAGGTTTTTTTTTTCAACTACCAGAGGTTGGGTGGTACTACAGAAGTCCTGTAACACTACAAAAATCTGGAAAAATTTATTCAGCTGCCACATTCAACCTTGTAAACAGTTAAATGTGCAATTTTACTCACAGAAGTAATCTCACTGCTCTGTTATTCTCCAGCACACTAAAACCTGATGCAGGAAGAAAGAAGTCTTTTCTCTCACAAAACTTTCTCCTCTGACATCTGACTTAGGATCTCTCATCCTTGTTCCTTTTAATGTGCTACAAGGCTCCCCTCATAAAAATCATCTGCAATTAGAACAAATTTTGAACTAAAAAGAGCACTTACCTACAAGTTTTTAAAAGGTATTTAGCTACACAACAGCCAATAAAAAACCCAAACCACAAAACCACAGTACACTTTTGCTACCTAAATTCTTTAACGAGTTCATTCTCCTACTAAGTCATACACTCTTCAAAATAAAAAGCAGTCAATCTTTCAGCACAAAACTGTACACTAGAAAATTTTCATGAAGTGTAATCTCCAGGTTCAGTACTATAAAATAATCTGTTGATCACCTGGAAGAGGGATGTTCTTTGCAGTGCTAGCTTTCTTCAGTGCTTTCAAGGATTTTAGTGATACTATCTATCTATGTAAGACACAGTAACATTTTTCACTGAATAAAAACCCCCAACCCCACAGCTACAACTGCTTGTGTCATAATCATGAATTTAATATTAGCATAACTAGTACTCGCCATATAATTAAAATCTTGTGGTAAAAAAGGGTATGAAAACTTATGTTCATTTTTCTAAGCAAGGAAGTGTCTGCTCTTAGGTCAGTCACCTCAGCCAACCAGCTAAGCTGTGTCCAGGGACAGTTCAGCAAGCAAACTCCACACTGCTTCTAGGCCCAGTATGACACAGTAAAACTAATTAGAAGAGATGTTCTTGATTCACTAGATTCAAACTCTTGCTATTATGAGCGCTTAGGTCATACAATTTCCTTTTAAAAAAACCTCAGCTGGTTTTGCTTTTCGCCCTTGCTATTTTGGTAGAGAAGCTGTTGTACAATCTTCTTATTCAGGGATTTGAAAATGGTACTTTATATTTTAAATTTCTTTCTGTGATTAGTCTGTATTTATTGCTTCTCCTGGTAAGTGTTCGTTAGTTTCAAATAGTTTTTCTTCTCCTACTAGTGATTCTGGAGTCCTTTAAAAACCATTTTGCCCATTCACAGTGATACTCCATACTGTGTTTTACTGAATTACTTTCAGTTTCTGTTCCACAGACCAGTTTGGGTTTTTTTTGCTTTCCTTTCATTTCATTAAATCATGTGCATAAAATTACTTCCTCTATTTGAGCAAGTTGTTTGGCAGTTAAAACTTTGACTATGACTTCAATAAGCATAAAAAATAAAGCTAGCATGGGACCAACTACAATTACTAGTCCTGACAAGTAAAACACGGTATCAAATTTTCAAATGTACTCAAGCATGTACAACGAAATGGGAGTTTTCAGAGCACTCCAGTGGGCTGAGAAGTCCAGCTCAAAGATCATCACGAGTTAAGTCAGCTAGTCTTCAGTAATACCTGGGAATCAGTAGTGCAGTTACAACCATCCTAAAAGTGTGCTACAGGCAAGGTTTGAAAGGAGAACTAGTATCTTTTTGTGGGACATCTGATATACTGACACCCCCTAAAACAGACAGGAAATCAGGAACATTTCAGGTTTGAAACAGAAAAAGTGAACCTGAATCCAGAAATTGTTCATGTCTGGAAACAACTGCTATGTATTTTCATTTACTGTAATGAAAATCCTCCTGTGAACTTCTGTGCATCTCAGTATCATCTATTTAATATACCATTTAATTTCACATACTCTGCCTATAGATAAAATCAATACTTTTTGTATCTAGAATCCAGTTTTACTTAACAACAGTATAAAAATACATTAAAAATATTAAATTTATATAAAAATAGTCATTAAAATATATATGCATACCCTCTTTGGTCAGCAAATATCACCGAAATATCACAAAGGATATGTCAGTTCTATATCAACATATTTAACAATTATACCAACCAATAAAAAACTTCCTTCAGGTAAATTGCTAACTGGTAGAAACACAGAACAATATTAAAGAGTTGCTTACAGGTTTTTTTTTGCTTTCAAAGCTATACAAACATAAGTAATAATTTTGAGTTACAAGGCAACCGAGTAGAATGATCATTTTCTTTTAACACATGTTCTGTTACATTAGTGCCTTTCACAGGTTGATTTTTTTGATCTACTTTTTCAAGATAATCTCACTAGATGAAGATGTCAGATTTTTTGCCATAAGTAGATGAATTTCAAAGGTGGACCCACACACTTGAGGGCAGTAGCAGGCAAGAACCTGCACTCAGGAGGAGAAATATAAATAAGGTTTTTTAGTTCATGGAAAGATCCAAGCTTCCAAACAAACCCCAGGCATGCAGAGCTTTGTGGGACTGACAAAACACCTGCTTCTGCAGTTTTAACAAACAGTTTTGCTTTACTTACACTTTTCTCTTCCACATTCCAAAACACAACAGCCCCTTCCCTGTGAATTTAAGGAAAAACTGAGGTGTAATCATACTGTTTTAAATGCATTTTAATGCAACACTCAAATGTACTGTGGCAATTTCTGTCACTGTGAATCAAGAAACTTAGAACTATCTTCACAGAAACTATTTAGTAGTTGCTTTTTAACCGTACTTTAATGAAAAAACATGAGAAGGTATTTTTTAACCTTTTAAATAATTTGATTTAAAAAAAAAATCATTCTGACTGGATAGTTATTCCTTGAGTTTCATCTAGCAAGCTGCACTACTTCCTTCACACCATTACTATTAATAACACAATGTTTTGAACACAATTTATAGTTTACCTGAAGAAAAAAATTGTGCCAGGATCATCTTCTTTTGCAGATTTCTCAGTACGGACCACTAAAACATTTGCAGCATCTGGTTTGGAATAAATGAAAAAAATGGACAATTAGCCAAACTTCTAAATTTGCTAGCATATAATTCAACGATTACATACTGACATATCAGTCAGTCTCATATTTTATTGTTCTGATGGAAATGCTTGCCAGGAAACAACTACAATATCAAACTACACTGCATCTCTGAAGTGTCACACTCTAGACAGATCCAGCTTTTATTATGAACTTCACTGGAATGTTCAGTTAATAAAATGTAACATCTTCAAAGGACAAAAGACTTAGGAGAAAACTGATGCAGGAATAGTAAATAACCAGGAACAAAATACAGAAGTGGACACGCAACGTGAGAGAACTATGCAAGTTGCCCACAGCTGCAGAGAAATTACCATTTGAATCTGCTTGCCCAGAAGATCTTTCTCTTCTCTACACACTAAGGGAGTAATCTGCACTCCAATTGTGCTGACTTTGCTTTGCCAGTCAGAAACTTGAAAGAGCATATCCCCAAGACAGAAGAGTGTGCACCTGCATTTCCCTTCAGATCAGAAGCGTGCTTTTGAAACAAATCTTCTACCCAAAGTCCTTTACCACACTTCTGATGTGCATTGCAGATCAGTATACAAAATGCAGGATTTTTTTGCATTAAATTAAAGAGGAGCCCCAAAAAATGCCCCTGTAGTACTCCAACCACTACTAAGGCATTTGTTACAAAGGACCAGGCTAGAGCTAATTCAAGTAGAGCGCCCCCGAATGTAAAAAATGTGGATGCTGGATTCTCAAAACAAAATTTTTGGTTTTTCTTCTCCTCCTAGTCTTCTCCACTGTAGTACTCGCTAATATAGAAAAGTTTTAGAAGTCCTGATGTGGTTTCAAACAAAATTTACTTTCCAACATGACTTACTTTGTTGCAGGACTAGTGGAAGCTAGACTAGAATCCTCCCCCCTTCTATAATAAAGCAAGACTCTGCAAAGATTTTGCAGGGCCTAACACCTAAGCCTTGAAAAGTTAAATCCATCTGCAGGAAGATCCCAGGTCAAGTGACAAGGTATCAAATTCTGCCTGTGTACAAATTCCACCTTCTGCTTTACTACTCAAGCCATGGAGGCCAGGTAAACTGAGGCAGCACAGTGACTAAGTATCAGAGATACTTTTTCTAATACCTGAATTGAGAACACAGGGTTGGTGTGAGCCCTTTTTCAAGACTTTTCTTCCACTCGCTATTCCTGTTCAGAAACATGTAATTGGATGAATCACTAGAGCAAGTTTTAGGTGTCACGTATGATGTCACTGTGGAAGCAACGTTTGCCTACATTTTCTCATTAGCCTTTTCAAATACGATCCATACCTTTATTTATCCACTACAGCCAAAACGTACACAATTGAAGAGAATTTGATCCGCTTTAAGTGAAGGTATGGATCTGCCTCTAAATTTAAAGAGGTCAAAACCAAGCATAATGCATAGGAAGAACACTACAAAGTAACAAATCCACACAATTATTGCTGATTTAGATTTCTATGTGCTAATATTTTTTTCTTTTCTAAGATTCAATGTTTGTCTTGGTAACTAAACAGCTACATGCACACGCCAACAATCACAGCATTTCAGATCTGCTGGCATAATCTAACATACTTTCATCATTACTTCCTCCAAACCTTTGATAAAGAGTACTTATTGCGAGGAGTCAAAAACACCATCAAGAAATTAAAGAACTGGCAAAACTCACACTCCAGGGCAAAATACCATCAACAGTAACTTTTAATTCACAGTTATGCTGGGGGTTGTACAAAGTTTCTACTCCAAAGTTGTGAAACCAGGGTTGGTTTTAATACAAAGAAACTAAAATGCACGTGAAGCCTATATTTGAGTATTTGAGTCTTTCACATTCATCCTTCTGAACACGACAATCACTAGTAAATCTTGTGTTTGAAAGAGACTCAGTGGAGTATTATTGCACTTAGATTACTGTTTGGGAGGCAGACAGGTATTGTGACAACCCCTACTGAAATGCCCATAAACTGTCCTTCTCTTAGCTTCACATAATCTGTCCTTCCAAAGGAAAAAAAAAAAAGGCATTCTATTGCCGACATATGAAAATCACAGCTGTTCCAGGGCATAAAGTTCCTTAAGCTATAAAAAGCTCCATTTGTTTTTCTCTTGTAGTATACTTTGGCTATTTCCAAGCCATACTTTCCCAAGTCTTCAGAGATGCTTTATATGGAAACCAGAACCAATTATTTTACTGAAGCCTACCCAAGTGAAGCATTCAACATTTGCTAGCATATACTCACCCCAATAAAAAACCCCTATCAGCAGCATTCTCTTTACTAGAGTTAAGCATTTATGTGTGTATCTTTTTCATTTCACTTAGCCAGCAAGATTCTCTCTTGCATGCCTTCCTCTCTGACCCTCAGTGATTTACATTAATAGAAATGTGAATATGGAACGAAGATGCAGCACTTCAAATTACAAAATTGTTTTGACAGCTGAAGCACTGCACTAGCTCACTACTGAACGATTAATTAAAATAAAACATTCAGAATTTTCTCAGTGAATTTCTATAGAAATTCTCTGTATCAGTAAATTTCCAAAGTTATTTCTCATGCATGCATGTAATTTTTCAATACTTCTACTTTAACTGTAATGTTGGGAAAAATTATCAGAGGGTAACAGCAAATACTGGTCATACTGCTATTCTGAAAGGTTTAATTGTGAGGATTCTAAGGCACATGGAATCTTTAATCAAAGCAATATTTTTACAGGCAGTATGATATATTCCACGGTATTACCAGAACAAGAATACATAAAGTTATAAAAATTATATACCTCACCCATATTTTATTTCCCAATGTATAACATTGCTTTTAGTATGTTTCAAAGATCTACCTCTAGGCAAACTTGTTATTTCAACATATCCATGTGAAGTCAGGTCATGACACAGATTACCAAGATGATATTCATCTGCTGTTGCAAAGGCTGTGCACTGCATCAGATTCTGTGCCAAAGGAAGAAAGATTTGAGTTAGGGGAAAGCTGAAGCAAGATGTTAATAAGACAACTGTTTCCCTCAAATTTATCCAGAGAGTGACAATTCTCATTTATGCACTCTGTTCTAAGGTATCATTGCCGTGCTGTCCACCTGCTGTACAAATACTAACGAGACTACTTGCTCCTTGGTAAGTGGGAAAGCAAAACATACACTGAGGACAATCCAGGTGAGATAAGTCGCACCAAAGTCTTTGTGACAGAGCCACAAAGAACTCTTCTTCCCTGAATGCCAACCAAATGCTTTATCAGTAGAGCTGCACTTGCTACTGCTCTTCTGTCCCATGGCTTACAACACACTTGGCTGACCACTGAAACCAGAAGCAAGACACCCCCAAATACCAGTTTTAACATCCATGTTTTTAAGATAAATGGAGTTCGACTATCCCAATCTGCTTATCAGGCACAAACTTCTTCCAAGCACAAACACGTTCCACCACACACCAAGCTCACTGCTCAGGTGCTCCCAGGGTATGAGCCACTACATCACAGAAAGTCACTGATCTTCCAGGCCAGTTGTAGGTGCTGCTCCTCTGTTGCGTCCCTCCTCCCGCCCTGAGCTGAATCCTGCACTAACAACATGCTCTCAGCTGACACCACAGCTGAACAGTACATGACAGCCAGAGTTTGTCTCAATATTCCACAACCTGAAATAACTAAAATGCCATATTCAAACAAATAAATGGAAAAAAGATGGTGACTTGCAAAGTGACTTGACTCATGCATGGCAAAGAAATCAGAAAATCATCTGCATAAAGATTTTCTTGATTAATCAAACAAGTAACATTAACCTGATTTGCAAATTCTATTACTTGAGTGTATTTCTTTGTTCTGATACAATGTATGTCCTACAATAATGTTTTTCAGTACAATGTAGTGGAAGGTGTCCAGAAAGTAATGTCTCATTGTGGACCAGTCACTTCTCAGCTTTTTGTAACTAATACAAATGGGGACGTAACTAACAACAAATGAACAAAAGAACTGTACTCATCTGCAGGCATTTAGACCCACAGTACACTTCAACTTAAAATCCAAATTACATTCTTGCATCAAGTTGCATTATCACGATTTCATCTGTATAAATACATCCTCAATCTCTAAATTACCAGTACCAATTATGTATCTGACTCTGAAGATTCTTCCAGAAAGGTCTCATGATTACAAGTATATATGCTCTGCCACGAAACTTCTGTCAAGAGCTAAGGAAGCAAGGTCTCATCTCCTAGTTAGCATATAATCTGAAAATCTGTCCTTTTCTATGCTTCCCATAGTTTATTACTTGTGCTATTCTTCATTTCAAGGCAAATGCACTACAGACTTTGTGTCTTACTGCTGCAATTTTAGTTCCAATGCAAAGATTTCACATTTAGTTAGAACCAGAAATTTTCTGCTAAGATACATGCCTGAAATAGCATTTTGGATATGAAGTAGTTTGCTTGGGGGATTTTTGTTTGGGTTTTTTTGTTGGTTTTGTTTTTTTTGTTACAATGTACCGTTTCACTTACATTGCTATTAAAATCTTGTTTGATGGAGAGTATTTGGATTGGATATAATTTGAAATTAAGACACTTAATATATGTGTCTACAGGTGCTTCAAATGTCTAAATTCCCATACCTGTTGGTGAGATACAGCCAAAAAATCTACTCTAATCAGTGACTCAGCTAATCCTAATTTAACATGTTAACTGGCTGATCAACATTTATGCCATGCTTTCTGCTACATCACTTTCACCTGCAAACTTACCGCTCCCCTCCCCCCCAAATATAACACCTGTACCGGTGCTGGAAAGAAACTCCAGCTCCTCACCACCCTCCTCCTTTCTGCCTACAGCTGGGGCATTATTAAGATTCTACTCAGAGCACCACACAGGACAGCTAGGTATCTTGACAACTTAGGTTCTGTATCATCGTGCCCCTGACAATTGTACAGGCTCATGGAATCCTAACTCTCTTTAGTACATCCCTTCCACTTTAAGCATGCAAAAATTTTTAAGGAAAAAACCAAACTGTAGGATGAACTTTAATCCTCATATTGCCATAGGAATCAGTCTTATATCTAAAGTGTAGTTAGTATTACAGCTTTGCTTGAATTTCAAGCTATTTCTATGCTACATGGCTATAGCATTAAAAATTGGCTCAGAGGCTTTTCCTGCCATCAGACCTTACAGATTAACTAAGTAGTGGTACTGCTCATTGATGGACTGACTAAACCAGTTAACTGCTTTCAAGTAACTCCTCCATCTATCCTGAAAAACTGGTTGTACAACAATTTATCACTGCTGGTACTCAGCACTCTGCCTGCAAAAACACACAAAGACCAGTGCTGGGAAGGGGTGGGAAGGACATCATTCTCTGCAAAAGAAGTGTCAGCTGTCAGGCCCTCCCAGACAGAAAACACCAGGAACCCCAGGGTTCCTCTAACCGAGAACTCAGGAGTGGGCCTACAACTACTGTCTCCAAAGGCAGGCTGGGAAGGAGAAGATGCCCCCAGGCAACTGCCCTGGCAATAGGGCCTGCAATACTAGAGGGCTCCTGGCTGCCTTCAAACGTGCACAGAAGGCAAGATTAGCTTTTTTTTGACACCAGGATTTAGAAAAAACAGATGGTAAGCTGAAAAAAAACCTTCAAAGATTATTCATTTGTGCTACTTTTATTAATCTTGTAGAAATCAGCCACATCTCTGAGTTATTTCTCTACACTGCACAGGTATAAAGAAACACACAAACAGGTAAAAAAAAAATACCGTCAGCCTGCAATCAACATGATTGCCTGTCTGTATCCCTGCAGATAGGGATTTATATCTGATAAACCCACTTGGGATTTAGAAAAAACAGCAAATGTTTCTGCTAGGTCTGAGTTTACGTGATTTCTCGCCCAGCATTTTGCCACGTGGAAACTTCCTCAGAAACAATATTATTATTTTTGTATATCGAGACGTATTTTCTCCATTTCTTCACAATGGAAGAAAGTAAATACAGCACTTCATGCTACGTACACATAAATATGAAACTGTCAAACAAAGTTGGCACTCTGTCAAACTGTTTGCATTCTATGCTGTCATTTAAAAGCCTCAGAAATGTTGTCACTTCACCAAAGACCAAAAAGAATCAAACTCTGAATGTAATGTCATAGCAGGACTAAAAAGCTGGAAACATTACATCGTATTTCAGGACTAATATTCTTCACTTTCCTCTTTCAAAGCAACATGGAAATACAAGTGGGAACTAAACTGACTATATAATTATATGACTCTTACCACAAAGGCACACTCCTGCTCATCACACAAAATACTAAGCAGAAGCTTAGATAATAAGGCAAGCATTAAAACTTCTCTGTGCTCACATTCACTAGATCATGCAACAGACACATTTTGCAATATGTAAGCTATTTCTGAAGGCACAATGCTTATTTCAGTCTCATCTATCACACTATATTACTAACAATACCCTGGAACTCAGCTGTTGCTGTAGCTTGAGAACAGTAACACTTCTGACACCAGGAGTCACCATGGAAATCCTATAGAGAAGTATGCTTAAGGCCTGCCTTGGCTAAGAACTATCTTAAGGAGATACAGCTACAAGTATGCACTGCTTTGCTTCATCATATCTCACTTTATCTAAATCAGTTTGTTGTTGCAGTTCCTCTGCAACAGACCTAGGAGTCTGGAAATTAAGGTGCTATTTCTACACATGAAATAATCTTTCTCAAGTAACACAAGACTACACTTGCACATCCATTTCCCACCTGAAACTTAATGTGAACATAAACCTTATACTTTTTACCTTCACCTTTATTTCTGTTTGAGTGAACCCTTAAAACTGCGTAGATTTGGACAGGCAAGGATATGTAGAGAATTATTCTGACAGCTCCACTTTGTTTCTCAATATTAAATGTGATATGAGAGCACTGGTCAAAACTATTTTTAATGGACTTCACCTTTCCAATTTCTTTCACTTTTGTTTACACATTGTTAGTAAACTTCCATTTTACCTTCAGAATACCAGACTAATTTCTATCAAGCTTGCTTCTGTTTGCAGAGCTCCCATGCTACAATAAATAATTAAATCCTTTTCACCAAATACATGTATTAATTTAATGAAAATGTTAATCTAAACCTTAATCCGAACATATGTTAAAATGATGCATTCCCTTAGCGTCATAGAGGCTGTAAATGTTACATATTACCTTCATGTCTGAGAGAGGCAGGTTCGTTCTGGATGGCTGCTTGGTCCTCGGTGCCTTTGGTGGCCTCTTAACTGGCAGATTATTGTGTTTTGGAATAATTTTACCAGCTGATACAACTGCGTAAAATCTTGATGACGTGTTCCTGAGCTTTTTGATATGCTCTGTATTGAGCCTGTAGTTTTGTGTCATCATCACACCCAGGCGACTCCAGGAGGGAAAAAACCCCTCCCCACCATGATAATAAACACTTCTTCCTAAAGTGGATACATATCCTCGGAGCAACTGCCAATTCTTGACTTGCACACATTGACTTGTCAACCAAGGGAATGCAGTTTTCAGAGCATAAAAATTCCAAGACTTTGCTGTTCTCCGAGCTGTTCTGTCAGCTTCATTATCCAGCTTTAATAGTAGACATCGAGTTTTGTTAAAGCTTTGGCATTCACATATTGTTGTTAAAGCATGGAAAGATCTAGTCTGGAGACGCAGAAGTTTCAGTCTCATTTCTTCCCTCTGAGCTGTATTTAAAACAAAGAAACAAAATCATCCATCAACATTTTGGAAACAAAAAATACTATTTTTCTCTTATCTAAAAGATGACCCATACTACTTCTGTATGTGTTAGGATGCCTAAGCACATGACACTGGTGGGAATAAACAGCTTTTTTCGATCCTATGGAAATATAAAGATCAAAACACACTATTGAGCTGTGTGCTTGCAACACGTGGTAAAAAAGTAGAACTCGTTGTTATGTCAATATGAAAGCAGGCATCTTTTCCTTCTGCTGCTCACTGTGTGCAGCAGCCTGCACTCTCAGTAACCCCACTGCTCACCGAGCAAGCAAACACACACCTTAAAGAGGACATCAGACTCTGTGAATCACTGTGTTATACCTAATAAAAACAGCAATTTAGATTACTGTGTGGTTGTATGGCAATGTCACCTACAGAATACACACACACTGCTCAGCATCAGCTCAGACTCCTGTGCCAAAAACAGAGCAGCACAGATCCAGCCCCAGCCATGTATCCTGACTACAGTGAGAACGGAGCTAAGTTACAGCTTTGCTCCTGCCAGTACATCCTGCTGCAACAGTGCCCACCAAGCCTGCCTGCAGACCCACTTGTGCAGGTGAAAACACAGCAGTGTCCTTATTCTGGTTATTTCAGGCCAGCAAGCTTACTGTATCTACCCTATGTCGTGTGAGCTAATCAAATAAACTTTAAAATCATTCACAGACAGTAGGTGGAATACCTGAGTGGGTGTGTTTCATTTTCATTTCAAAAATCCCACGTCAAGTCCCTTCCCACATCTGATTTTTCTAATTTTCCTTATGCCATAAAATACATCTTCAGCAAATTATTAACAAAAAGTCATTAAGTTGTATAGCTCAAAAAAACTGGCCTGTCAGAATATTTTTCAAAAAATAAAGAACGATTTTCAATACCACAAGTGCATTTAACATAATTTTTCAAAAGGACATTTTCTTGTGAGAAAAATCATGGTGTGTGCCGTGCAACAAGCGCTCCGTCCTGACAAGAATACCTGGATGTTTGCTCAATACACACACAAAAAACCTCACTCTGACTTAACTTAATGGAAGGGGAGTACACTAATTCTGGTGAAAGAGGCATACAATTAAAAATAACTAACTAGCTAAATAAAAAGGATGTAGAACACTTTTAGGCTGCCACAGAGTAAGTAATTGATCTTGGGTGCAACTTTATATCTTTATATGCTCTTCACTTGTATCTTTCTGCCCAATTTAAAGCTTTTTATTGGCATACTTGTTGGAATAAACCAATTATTATTTTAATCTTAAACTTTTCCTGTATTTATAAAACAACCCAGAAGACTCTGACCAGGACAAGGCACATGTACCTTTTTAGAGGCTTGTTACCTCTGGATAATCAAAAGAGCTGAAAAAAACTCAGCAACTGCAGCCCAAGCTACTGGAGAGGGCAAGGGGAGAAGCCTCCAGCAATGTAGGGTAACCGGCAGAAAGAGACTCACAAATGCCAACGAAATCCTCACTTTCTTAGGCAAAAAACCTCATCCTGAATCAGTGATGCCAAGGATCATTTTTCAAGTGCAGGCTACAAGGAAAGAGAGATCATATGGGCTGAATTCCATCGAGGGGCCGGAACGTCAGGCCTGTGGCAACAGAGGCAGCCGGCCAGAACGAACGGAACAGAGCAATCCAAGGAAAGCGGGATGAAGGGCCTACAGGATAGGAGGCATCACCCGAGCAGCGGGCACAGAAGCGGGATTTATTTTCCAACGTCTCTTCGGTCACGGCACGGTTTAGCCGTGCCCTCCCCAGCCGGAGGCCCAGCCCGCTGCGGCGGTGGCAGCGACCTCCAGCGGGGAGGGCGGGCCCGCTCCGCCCGCGGATGGGCCAGGCCGGCACAGACCGGCTCTGCCCGGCCCCCACATTCTGGATGTCCCCAGACTGCCCCCGGGGCCCGCCAGCAGCCGGTGCCGGGACACCCCGCCCCTTCCCAGCCCCCACATTCCCGTCCCTCTTCCCGAAGGAAACCGCCCCCGGGAGCGCCCCTGCGGCACTCGCGGGGGGGGCGGGGGCGGAGGTGGGCGGGCCGAGCGCTCCGCTTCCATTGGCTGCAGGTGGCGGGTGGGAGGGCACAGCGGGGGACCAGGCGGCCAATCGGGAGGCGAGGCCGCTCCGCCCCCGCTGGCAGCGCAAGGCCCCGGCCCCGCCGCGGCGGCTCGCGGGCGCCCCCGGCGGGCGCGCGAGCCACCGCCTCTAGCCCGCGCGCTCCCGCGCGACGCCCCCCCCCCCCCCCCTTC
>JAWMRA010000113.1:57029398-57080921 GCA_035584735.1 Pseudotriccus pelzelni | reverse complement strand
TGGGCACCACAATGTAAGAAAGTTATGAAGCTATTAGAGAGTGTCCAAAGGAGGGCAACAAAGATGGCGAATTACCTTGAGGGCAAGCTGTATGAAGAGTGACTGAGGTCACTTGGTCTGTTCAGCCTGGAGAAGAGGAGACTGAGGGGAGACCTCACTCCAGTTACAACTTCCTCATGAGGAGAAGAGGAGGGGCAGGCACTGATCTCTTCTCTGTGATGACCAGTGACAGAACCCGAGGAAAATGCCTCAAGTTGTGTCAGGTGAGGTTTAGGCTGAGTATTAGAGAAAGGTTCTTCACCCACAGGGTGGTTGGGCACTGGAACTGGCTCCTCAGGGAAGTGGTTACAGCACCAAGCCTGACAGAGATCAAGAAGCATTTGAACAATATTCTAGCGCACATGGTGTGATTTTTGGGGATGGTCCTGTGCAGGGCTAAGGGTTGGACTTAAGAATCCTAATGGATCCCTTCCAACTCAGCATGTTCTGTGATTCAGTAATTAAGAAGTGGAAGAATAGTCAACTGTGTGTAGTAGGATCTCTGTCTCTGGATTGGTGAAGAAAGTGTTCTCCCTTACATTTTGTATAAGTGCATATTATAGACTTCAATCTCCAGAGAAATCATTTTGCAGAGTTCCTCTATAGAGATGAAAAGGGTCACACAGTGACAACTCATTGTGTTCTCATTATGTTCCTGAGGAATTCTCTGTAAGAATACAGTCTCAATTTTTGCATCAGCTCCCTTTTTTTTCTGGAGGCCAGGGGGTGCTATAGGTATATTCATTATAATCTGTGTTGGTTTTGTGGTCAATATAGAGGGCTCATGAAACCTGATGTAAATTTTTTTTTTCTCTTCTGAATTCTGAGCATTTTATTTTTGACAGAAATTATCTCAGTGGTGGAAGGAGTGTGTACTTGTGGCAGCACTGATTTCTGGTATAATTTGTGTGTATATACATCTTACCTGAATGAAGGAATGGATAAATGGGATTCAGGCCTGGAAGTTCAGCCCTGGAAGATGATGAACCTTATACTGGTAGTATGATTTCTTTTCCTAGGGGAAAGAACTTGCAGCATGGAATGAAATGGGAGAGAAATGTTATATTTTTCAGATAAAACCCACATTTAAAAGTATGTGTAATACAATATATGTATACACTTATGTGTGGTTTTATGGTGCTTTCACAGTGGTGAGATTTTGAAAAAGTTATTTTCTTAATCAAATCCTTATTATTTGAAATTTTATTACATTTAAATATTAGACAAGATATATTTTCAGAAGCAGTTTGGTTCATATAACACCTATTATTCCTTTTCTCCTGCTTTGTCTGTTCAGACATGTAAGCAACAAGGAAATGTGTGAGCATAATCAGTTTTTTATAAAGTAAAAACATAGTATACATGCATACTCACATAGCCTGAGTACAAAGGAGACATCAGTAAATTCACAGAGAGCATATCATATCTGTTTGTGTTTTAGAGTCTTTGATGAGCTAATAATTGATTAGCAGATGGTTTGTAGGACCTGGGCCAAGGTTTTTCAAAACTCCATTTTCCCAGAAATAGTTATTTGAGACTACAAAAATTAAATCCTAGTCTTCTAGTTTTTAATTATCTTTTTATTGTGATTTCTGATTTCCTGTTCTAACATACCACATTATTTTATTGACTGTTGAAAAGCAGTACAACTGATTTGAAAAGGTGGCCATTAAAATGATAATTTTCTTATTCCCACTGCTAGCAGCGTAGGATTAAATGCACATGTCCTTGCCGCCTTCAAGGTAGCATATGAGCATGTTCTGCAGAGGTATACAATGCCTGCTGACTTTGTTTGTATACAGTTGTGCATGTATGTGTGTATTTACACAGAGGCTTTTGCAATGTTTTGTAGTGGTTTTTTTGGTTTGTTTTTTTGGTGATTGTTTATTTGTTTTGGTTTTTTGTTTTGTTTTTTACCTAGGGGACCTTGTCCCACTTGCATGTCTTTTGTGTGCATTTGAAAATCCTTTCAGGGGTGGAGGGGATTGGAGTTGACTTTGTATTTAAAAAATAATAAAGCCAAAAATTAGTTGCTAATAAGAATATAATTTAATATACTAAAATTAATTTAGCTGTTTACAAATGAATGGACTACAACCAAAGAGACTATGGGCACAGTTCACGGACATTGACACTGCAGGAAAATAAGTAAGGCAGTGCTTCATTTTATGAAGAATCTATTAGCTATATTGACTTGAGACATTCCTGCTGTCCTGGTGGTGATTCTCACAGAGTTACTGTGTCACCCCTTCTGTTGAGCAGACTTGACTGTCTACTGAACTTACTGTAATACAGGTCGGGGAACAGATCTAAAAAAACTCAGTTAAACTCTGAGAGGTGCGTGTATGCGCATGTTTTAATCTTGGATCAAAAAAACATGCAACCTGCCAACAGTACTTCTTGTCCCACTGAAGTAGCAGCTTAGGTTTATGAAGGAACTACAAAAAAATGGCAGGCCAAGAGTTCTGTAAGTCAGAAAATAAGCATTTTGAAAAGGAAATATGTTGTCAAAATTCCACCTTGTGCTCCCATTGAAGACAGTGGGCCTCTTGATGTGTTGGAAAGTGCTGACCATGGCATTGCAACTTGAAAATAGGCAGCAAGAATGATATGGTCAGTGTTGCATGCTGGATTTGTAAGTCTAAAACACAGATTTTCTTCACCCAAGGCTTTGCCTTTAGTCTATTTTTTTTCCTTTTTTTTCTGTTTTCAACCTTTTCAAAGGAAAAAGAAAGGCTTAATACTTCCATAAGTAGAGTCCTAGGCAGATGACTGTAGTATTTACTGGAGAAATGGTTATGGAAGTGTTTTGACTTGAAGCCATTACCTGAGATTAGGGAGATTTTCTCTCTTGATCTTTTTAGCAATGATTTGTGTCTGACTTCACCAGCCATATTGATGTAAAAGCGGTTTCTAGTGGCAAACACTGACCTGTGATGTTTGTGCATGTCCTTTTTCCCTGAAGGCAATCAGTATTAGTTGTATTCAGTACCTCAATTTAACTGTCTTTGTATATATTGAAAATGGGTCATCTTTGAAGGGTCAACTTTAAGTCACCATCAGATTATCTAAAATCTATTGTCTTCTCTTATTTGTTACCATATGTATCTGAACAGAGTACAGTATAAATGCAATCCTTTCCTGGAAAACTGAACTCCATCATCTTGATATCTCAGTGGTTTGGAGGTGGTTTTTTTTGGTTCCTGGTTTGATTCAGGAAGAGAAGCTGGAAACTAGACAGAGCAGTTTGAAATAAATTCTTGGTGACTATAGGCTTTCTAAACTGCAAGTGAAGAGGAAGTTTTGAAGACATTTTAAAAGAAATTATGTGTTTGTTGGGGTTATTTTATAAACTTTGCTTGCCTTCCACTTTTTTTGGAATTTTTTTTGTAGGACAATAAGGAAAGACTTTTTTTTTTGGTCATCCGACTTAATATTTAATGGCATATAGCGCTCCTTAGAGTGTCAGACACTGTCTGTTGGCGCATGTTCAGCATGTTGCCTGGGAAACAATATGTTTTCTCCATTGACATTAAAGTGTTACCTCAGCTGTGAAACTGTATTTTAGTAAAACAAAAGCAAAGTATACGTAGATACTTGATTCCTTACTGCTAATTAGAAAGACGCTTTTAATTACATTTTCAATTATGTGTTCACCAGATAAGTACTGAACATCAAAGCAAATATATGAAGACTGCAAAATTTGTAAGAACTGCTATTTCATTCTTAGTTCAGCTTTATTGTTTATGCATAGTATAGGATAGAATTCTAACTACATGATTACATGATATTTCTTATAAAATCTCTTTTTCTGGAACAAAATACAAGAGACATAACTGATGAGCACCTATTCCACGTTTCATCATCATTGTGTAATGTATGGTAAGGTCCTTATCTTAAATGTTGCTATTAGAATATTATGGAAACCTAGGAAGTTTATTTATTTTCTGTAAGTATTTTGGTGATTTAATATAGGACACCACTTCACAATCAATAAGGACAAGAGAGCAGTATTATTTCTATTTTAGAGATCATGAATGGGATAAAAATTACATTAGTAGAATTTAGAGTCTTTTGGGACCTTATTTTTCTCAACACTTAGCATTGTAAAGCACTTTAAATATTCATATCTAATCCTGAGGCTTAAGTGTCAGTCTCAACTTCACCTCTGGTTTACACAGGAGGTTAGAACTTAAAACTTACAATTGAGTGTATTTAAACTAGGATTATGAAATAATTTTAGAGATATTATTCTTGAGATTCCAAAGCTGATATTTTTATCATCTGTCCAGTTGTAAACATTTTGATTATATATGCTGTGTATCTATCTATATAAATAATTTAATGTTGTGGATTTACTGTATGTGTATATAAATTTTACATTTATATATATATATAAATTAAAAATGTATTATATATATGTGCCATATGCAAGCAAAGACAGTATCTGTTAATTGTAAAGAAAAATGATGAGTGGCTAAGTACAATCTGCTTTCAGTTGTATGCCAAGCTTTAGACCACATTTTGAAGGATAGAGGGATTAAAAACCAGGTGGTAAAGAGAAAATGAGATAAAGTAAAACACTGATCTACCAAAAGTTGATTGTGCCACAGCAGTCATATTATTCCTTTGATAACAGGTTTTCCAGACTAAGAAAACCCAATGTTGGTTTGATCAACATATGAGGGGAAAATAATAGGAAATGTATTAACCAAATTCGTGAATATTAAAATCCCCAAAGATTAAGGTCTGTAATAACTGAACTGTACAGTTTACTGAACTATAAAACTGAATTGTAATGGTATAAACTGAAAGGCAGTGTACGTAGCAAGATATATTGTCAATTGTCCCTGTAAAATGAGATTTCCCTGCCTGAAAGCAAATAAAGAATACTTCAAGTCAGGTAGACTTGGGTATGTTTAAGTGTATGTAGGCATACCTCAATAAAGTAGTTGTTAATTGGATGGTTATGAATGGATACTATTAATGCTGCTGTAATCAAGGCAATATGCTCAGGTGCTTCAGTGGGTGTTGCAAAGTATAAAAGAGAGGGGCCACAAAGATGATTCAGGGACCGGGACATTGATGGGGCAGAAGGAGCTGTGTCTGTTCAACCTGGAGAGAAGTCTGAGGGGGATCTCATTAATGTGTATAAGTACCTTGATTGGAGGCAGATATCTATACATGTGATGTAGACATAAAGAAGATGGAGCCAGTGGTGCTCAGAGGTGCCCAAGGACAAGAGGCAATGGGCACAAACTCAAACACAGGAAATTCAACATAAACATAGGAAAAAACTTTTCTTACTGCGAGACTGGTCAAACACAGGAACAGGCTGCCCAGAGAAGTTGTGGAGTCTCCGCCTGTGGAGATATTAAAAATCTTACTTATGACAGTCGTAAGCAACATGCTCTGGCTGACTACTCAACTGAGCAAGGGAGTTGGACTAATGAATCTCTCAAGGTCCCTTTTCCTCAGTGACTCTTACAGCCTGGCGTATAGGAAAATATCTATGTAATTGTGTAAGGTTCTGTATTATATTTTATATAATTCTTGTTTGGGTCACATGTGTGATAGCAAATTGGTTTGAACTAGAAGATGAGAAAAATGTATAAACTGTGATTTGAAAAGAAGAGATTTGGAAGAGGTATAAGGGGGATATGACAATACTCTGAGTCAAGGACTGTAATCTTCAGGTAATGGATAGTGCTGTTAAGCTAAAAGGCAGTGCTAATAACTAAGCTGAAAGTTGATATGAATGTAGATGTTCTTAAAAGATGCGGAATGAGATTCAAGAATAATTTTCTTCTTGGATGGAGTTTTTAGCTGATAACAACTATCTAATTTGACCAAAATTAAGTAGAATTTCAGAGAGAAACTGAAGACCTTCCTGACATACAGCTCAAACTCTGCTAGATAATACTGAAGTGTTTGAATTGGTCAGTAAATTGACAATGGATGTTTTAATGCAGGCAGAATGATTCACTTTTCTCAGCGTTGTCCTTGGGACCATTACAGATCAGCCATGGAGGAATTTATCCTGTGTACAGCACAGCAAATCAGTGCAATAAATTTTAGCCCAAACGGTTGTAAGGAACTAAAAATATGAAAAGAGCTCTTGCACAACCTCAATTACTGGCACTGTCACTCTAGAATTTCTATAATGCAGTTCTATAATGTTTCTTAAATAATAATGTTTTGTTAGAGCCAGATGCATAACTGTATGAAATGGTAAGAATTACAGTATGTAGCAGGATACAACTATTTCATGTGTATCACTACTGTTTAGAGCACTTGAGGAAAATAATTAGGTTTATTAGAACGACTTTTAGTTATCTAAACATTTGTGCTTGACAGGATTTTCATAAACAGATATGAATTTAGAATGATTCTCTGCACATGATAGTATTTGCCTGTTAACATTCCATGACAATGTGCTGAATCTAGGGTCAGTTCTGCTGCACTCTAACCAAGTGCTGTTGCAAAAAAACCAAAAAAGCACTTTAATACTCTTTTGCCTTTCTGGTTTTGTACTGAGAATGTGTGGCATCTGGACAGACCTTAGTTATTTGCACATTATGAACAGCACAGCCTAATTAGGGCACGCAGCAGTAATTGGAAGCCTGTGGAATACGTGAAAGATGTGTTGTGGCTTCTTCTTTCTACACATGTGCTGGAACCGCTCTTCTCAAAAAGCTCTAAAACAGATGATGAGAACGCACTTTCCCTTCCTTTTAGCCCTACTATGTTGCTAGCAGGGAGAAAAGTAAGAATTATGAAAGAAGGAAAAGCAAATGCATATGCTCCCTCTAATACTCTTCCTGCCTTCAGTTAATTTAGGAAGTTCCAGATCCAAATGGAACTTTTCAGTATTTAGTGAACTTTAGTGGATTGATATGCTAAGTTTTCTGTGTTTCCCTTAGAATCTAAGTGAACCTAGAGCGTCTGGAAAATACTTTAGCAATGAGTCATATGAAGAATTATCTCTGTTTGTTTTCAACCTTTTTCTTAGTGGTTTCATTTGATGCCCTGTAGTTCTTGTACTGGTAAAAAGTCAAAACTCACCCATTTTCTCCATGTCATTTGTGATGTGGTTGACTTCTGTCATATTCCCTCTGGTGGCTTTTTTTCAGAGTGCAGTCCCAGTTTACTTTATCCTTCACCCCTCATACAAAGAAGACATTGTGCATGTTCTCCAGACCTTTGGTCATCCTTGGTTGTCTGCATTATCTGCATAAAATATACATTAGTGTTTCCTAACCACTTTGTGTCTCAGAAATACTGCTCTGATTTTCCACAGATCTCTGGTTTGGTAGAGATGTTAAAACCATTTTTTCCCCCTTATGCTTCTCTAACATGCATGGACAGCAAATGTCCAGTCACCTTTTAGTATCTTGCAGGAAACTGATAGCCCACTGTTCAGCACGGGTCTTCTCATTCTGAAAGGGTCTCTTCTTTTCCTCCATTTATACTGTTAGCAACTTTTTAGTGGTAACATCATCCTATTGCTGCATGAATATCTGAGATTTTACCACAGTTCACAGAGGACTGTGATAATTTAGGAAAGAGAATAAGCTGACAGAGGGTCTGAAGAATACAATGGAAGCTGGCTCTTTGATAACCTTTAGTAACCAAATAGTGACAGTAATCCTCTTGGGTTTCTTGCTGATATTGCTAGTACTGCCTACAATCTATTCACCTTAATGCTTCAATACCTCCTGATACATAGTGACTGTCTTCTTTTTTCATGACTCTTAGGTGTCACATGTGAAACTAATTTGCCTAAATTACTTTCTGTATTATGGGTAGCTGTACTACTAGATATTCTGCAGTGATAAGCGAAAAAATGGATATATTTGTAACTTAACTTCCACCACTCTTACTTATGCAACTAACATGCATTCCTGATTTTAGGGTAGGACTTCCCACTTAATGGGAAGGAATTTAGGTGGGTCCATGTTGTAAGAACCTGTGGGATCATGGAAAGTTTGCTGTGTGCTGCACACACTTAACTGTGTATTAGAGTTACCTGTGGGAAGGGTATCTGGGATCTGACATTTTTTTCAATACAATTCCTTGTTGGCTTTCATTTAAGTGATGCAATAATTTCCTATTTTCCATGGAGAAGTTATAGCTCCTGTACTAACTCTTATCCTTTGCTCCCTTCCCCCTTTTTTATTGTGGGTTAGGAACATGCTGCTGAATGTTTGGGAAAAATACAATATGCAGAAATATCAGATACAGGAAGAGAAATTTAGGCTAGAAAGCTTTAGAGAGAGAGAGGTAAAATGTGACTGGATCAGCACATATATCCAGAAATCATGGTAGTGAATATAAAATGAACATTTATCTAAATAACTGCAAAAGGGGAAGTAGGTGTGGATTTTGCAGGAATGTTTTTGGGCTTGATCTGCCCTTTCAGTTGTAAAGTGTTTGTGCTCCTGTCCCATGGCATGGTCATGGCTGAGAAGATCCCAGTTTGGATCTGTGTCTGTCCTTTTAAGCTGTACAAAGGGCACTTTCATGACAGGTTGCCATTTTGCTTTTCTGTGCTTGAGGGCTCATATAGCTGTGTATTGTTATGCACCTGATTTAATTTCTCTTAACACTTGCCCTTGTTTAATTTTAATCATAGTGTTCAGCACTGTTTGCAAACATGAAGCAGTTATGTCTTCTGTCCTCCTGAATGTGAGAATGTCATTATGACCGTGGGTCACTTTGGGCTGCCTGTTACCTGTAGCTGTGGAAATGAGTTACTGTAATCAGGTCTAGGCTTAGCTGGGCCCTCAGAAATTGTGTCTGTATTGACAGATACTCTTGCTTTTGTGGCATTGTTTCTGCCCTTTATGATTGCAGGCAAGTTTTGCAAAACTTTTTGGCTCTAATCACTTGAAAGTAGTTAGCAGCTTCTGGAGGTTTCCCGAAGAATTTCTTTACACTTGCTTTAGAGGGGATTTCCTTTAGGAAATGGCTCAAGACCTCATGTGAACATGTCAGGTTTCTACAACATAAGGCTCTTCCTGTGCTCTGAGAAGAGTGTTTAAAAGAGTATATCTGCAAGACTGAATTTTGTGAATGATACAGAGACTTTATGGCATGTTCCCCTCTAGTTTGAGATTCCCCTGGTTTTGATAAACTAGTTAAAAATACATCATATGGGCTTGCTAATCCTTGCCTGTATACTCAGCTTTTAAAAAACACTTTTCCCCTGTGTATTTTCATCAGTGGATGTAGAGCATTTCTGAACTACTTTTCTTACATACCTGAGATGCATTCTGCTTATAACTTTCTGTTCTCTAATCTATGAGATCAAAGTGATTTTATTTCATCTCTGAAACAGAAGTTAGGCAGTATGGAAAGGCTAAGCAGTTTGATTTGAATGAACTCCAAGAACAAAAGAATGGCTACACTGGGTCACATCATATGTTTGTGTAGCACAATGTCCTGTCTTCAGTGGTGGTAAAAGGGGATGCATATTTGAGAATATAAAAATAGAATCAATTTATGATAATATTTCCCAAGAATGCTCCTCCAGTATCCAACAGTTTGCAGCTCAGAGGCTTCCTGAGTTAGCATCAGTATCTTTCTCTTTGTGTATTATTAGCAGTGTGAATGAGGAGTGGCCTAAAAGACAAATAAGAAATGACAAGCTGAATGCCAAGTTTTAGTGACTGCTAGTCAAGGAAGATGGCAGAACTGCCTGATTTTGAAATGAAGGAAAAGATTCAGTACACGATACTGCCCAAATTACAGTGCAAGAGAAACAAGGTACACTGCCAGACTAGACCTCTCTCTGTGTAAGATTCATATTACTGTTCTTTAAATAATCTGAAATGTTAGAGCTTTACGAATTAGAATAATGGTATTGTTGTGGAAAGGGTGCTATAGGCCAACATCTTTGAGTGGAGTACATATTTTGTATTTTTTTCTTCTATGTTAATGACTCCACTTGTGAACTGTGAGAATGAAAGGGAAACCTCATTTCAGAGGAGAGAAGTTCCAGGGTTTCACATGGCAATTTCTACCTGAGAGACTTTGTTAGTAAGAGGCCAGTTAGGCAAGTACACGTGTGCCAGTTATCTTTCTCGTAAGAGCTATGGATGTCTACCCTATTTTCCTCTGACCCACAGAGTCGAAATTTCTGCTAACAGTTGTCGTTAGTACTGTGCTCCAGAATTCAGAGGTTTATTTCCATTAAAGAGGCAATTTCAAAACTGTGTTCACTGGTAAAAAACACTCTTACAAGTGATACTATACATGATGTTAATTCACTGTTGTCATTGGCCAGAAGTATCTGCCAAAACCCACTGAGAGTGTTGAGTGAGAAAAAAGCATAAACATCAATCATTTTCAGACCAATGGCCATCTAATGCAGAAAACATATAGCTTTCTAATTTCATTGCTCACTCAACAGTTCTGAATCTGTACAGTTCATACTCTTTATCCCTTTTTCATTCCAGATTCTTGGCACATATCCAAATACTTTGGCTGACTACCCACCTCTATGAAGTCTGTGGTTTTATGCTTTCTTTGTATTTGCTTTCTCTTTTGTAAGCACTGGAACAGGATATGTTTTATGATGTATTCACTAAGAGTTTTTTACTTCAAATTTGCTGTCACCTCAGACCAATATTCTTAAGAGGTCAAAATTTATTTATTCTGTATATAGGAGGTTCCTTTTACAAACCAAACTTGTGGTTAATAAGTGATTATCTATCACTTAGCCCCTCCCTGTCCTGTCCAAAAGAATGTTAACATCCAGTGGCATTTGAAGAGTCATAGCACTTACAGTTTGATAGCTAAGTCCAAAAATGATTTCTCAAATTTTATAAAATTTTCTGTCCTTACATTGATTTTAAAATACATCCTTATGACATTCAAATTTTCTGCAATACACTGTGATAACAATATCCTAAGACTAAATACTCCAAGACAGCTTTTCCAGTGGTGAAATCAAAGGTAAGTACAGATAATTTATATCTACCTATTCCTAATCTGGATGATTGCCCATTTTCCTATACAAAATAGCTTAGCTTATTGCATTTTTTTAAAATTTATAACCCTACTCCTCCACAGGGCATACCACTTTCTGCTTCATTGCTTTCCTACAGTGAATCACCCGGAGAACACTCTACAACATTGTATTTTCTATGAATTTCGATGCACTAGGAAATCTAACTGAAATAATTCCTGTATTCAGTAATTTAATTAAAAGTTTTTAATTAGTGATCTTCCTCAATTCCTTCTTATCCTAGAAAATTTACCTTATTATGATTTGGCTTAAATAACATGGGATTTTAACTTAGAACAACTGTTTCACAGTTATTCTGAGTGGATAATTAAATATATCTGAGGGATTTTTAAAAATTGTTTGATTATTGTTTTATTTGGGTTCCCCTCCCCCCGAAATATATTTCAAATGGTAGTGATTATGTCTTATATTCAGTGAGTGGCAGTTTCTATTTGCTGTTACACAAATGCCTCCCTTTTGCAAATTTTCTAGAGACTGCTCCCTTTCTAAGTCAAACATACTACTATTATAACTAACTTCACTGGCTCAAGAGTTGTTTCTTAGTTTTCATTTTTAAGGTCTTAAAATGTTCTAATTTAAGTTTGAAGCCAAACTACTACTGTCTTCAGTGGGACTACAATCTTAAAGCAATGCTCTGTTTCACTTATGCTTTCCATTTGCAACGTTAAATTTTGCCACTAATCATAGTGCTCTATCATAAATTCTGACTGCAGGGGCATCATAGCAGTGATGCACTACTTTGTTTGCTGAAAACATTAATTCTGGGCAAATCTGTGCATGTTTCAATTAATTCTATCCTAGTCATTGAGGTATCATTGTGACAAGAATACTTTATTATTTTCTTCAAAGTAAAAACCAGCGAACTCTTCAGAGATTTAGTGGGTTAAGCCAGGAAAGGAGTGTGACAATCAATTTACCCATCTATAGTGACTCATAATCAAGTAGAGGCAAACTTATTTGTAGAGAAGTTTGCTCAACCCGATCACAAATGCTGGTTTTGTCCCTTTTCCAGTAGGATTTAATTTGCCTGCAAGAAACTTTTCATGCATTTAGATGTTTTGGAGCGACAGCAGTATTGTTCCATGTAAATTTGTACTAGACTTTACAGTGATCCATCTGTTTCAAAGTAAATAAACTATTAGGTTTTTGTCATATTATCCTTGTGGACCAGGCTAATGAACTAACTCAAAATTGCATCTGTACCACGTAGTTCTGGGACTCATGTCACCCATGCAGCACCAAGACACAATTCTTAGTATGTTTCATGTCCTGGATAGTGACAACACTGGCTGTGGAAAAGGTATTGAGGGAATGAAGTGACCGTATGCAATAGAAGCCTGTGCAATATTGTGACAAAAAGAACAGTAATGCCTGTGCAATTTTGTGACAAAATGTAATCCTTGGATGTTGAAACAGGGAAACAGCATGAACGATTGAGAAGGATGCTTAAAGCATACCAGCACAGAAAATACTGTTTCATTTGTCTATAATTTTAGAAGAATACTGAAAAGTTGAAAAACAGAGACAAAAATCACTTGAAATCTGTAAAGTCTTAAAAGGGTGCAGGATCTCTGTTTTATCAAAGTATCAAACCTTGATAACAGCTTTAAAGAATTTTCGCATTCATAAAGATTTTGCTGAACTGTGTTCATGTCATTACACAATAGCAATAAAACTTTATGTTTTCCTGCATCTCCTCTTGTATTAATCAGATGCCCATTTTACAGGACATGGTTTAGTCTTGTGGCTATGAATATTCCAACTCATCTCCCAACAGAGTAAAAGAAGAGGAGAGAACAGATGGGGTTTAAACAGTACAGCCAGATTTTAATTAGCACCTGAGTAACCACAATGCTACTAAATTATATTAAACTGGAAGTGGATTTGATCTTGCAATAAGTATATTTTTATGATGAAATAGTATGGTCAGATTAACCTATGCCTAGATAAAGTTTTTTAAACATTCAGTTTTGTTGCCAAAATATATTTCTTCTGGGATCTCTAGGCACACTAGGGAAGGCAAGTGTTCAACATTTTCTATGTTGAATCACCTAATCCAACTGGCATTGTAGAAAATGTTATCTGAAATGGTTGCAGAGCTATTGAACAGAGTGGTGGCTCCCAGAGTGGCTGAAAGCTGTGGCAGACTGATGTCAATGATTTCCATATCTGTAGATATTTTTGTCTATATTGAGAAAAGCCAATTGTGATTAATAATTTAAAATTTCATCTGGAATATAGGCAAAAGGTATTTTGTAAAAATTTTCCCTTGTGAATTCAGAATAATGAATATTGTATATGATAGTTTGCCTGGGGCTCTTTCAGTATACTAGGAGGATTCCTGTATGGAAAATGATTGCTGTTGCTATGTAGCTGTAAGAAGAACATAGCACATTTGGAAAATATGTCTTAGGGTAAAATATTTATTTATTTATTAAACCACTTACAGCGGCTTTCAGACTATTTTGACTAATCCTACCCCTTCTCAGTGCAGTTTCATATGGTTCAGCTGCACATCCTCCAGTGAAATGCTATGACAGATGCCTGGGCTATAGTGTACTTCTCCTATGCTTTAAACAATCTGTGTTTAACAGGAAGCATTTCCATTGATATTTACCACCTTTGAGCAGCAAACATATGATTGCACAGTTGGCTGGCAAGATTATCAATTGAATAGTTTCTAGTTTTCAAAAGTTGCCTTATTTCAGTTTCAGATTTCTTAGAATTTTGGATCCTGTGAAGTTACGTTCTATGTAGTAGTAACGTTTGAGCCATACACTTTATTTATGGATGGTATTCAGTGAGAAAACACACTTAGGTCAAGAAACTGGAGACCATTTTCTCTCTTTTCTAGGTTTCATCCTTTTCTGTTACTGAAATGGTATATATTGGACAAACCGTGGAACTTCCCTGTGTTGCATCAGGGAAAATGTTAATCACATTTAATGTTTGTAAGTGTTTTGAGCACACTGTCTAGTGCTAGTATATAAATTGTACTGTGAGACTGAGTGTGTGGGTGAGGCGTTATGCACTTACAGGATGTGTATGAGATTGGCATATAGAAAAGTGAAAAGTTTTGGATGTGTCAGACACATACCTTTATTCATTGCTGCAGCCTTCTTTAGTGAGGATAAGTAAACAAACTAGGAGCAAGCTAGCCATTGCTTTTCATGGCATTACAGCACCAGAGTACTTCTATGATATATCAACCAAGCAATTACAGGCACATATATAAAACTAAGCTGAGTGATGTGGCAGATTCACTTGAGAATTCATTTGTTTTCATCACTCTCCAAAATATTGAAGTTATCCTGGTAGTTTAGGCATTAAAATAACCATTAATTGAGAATTGGGCAGGAAGCCAGTCATCAGCGAGGGTAAACATTCTGGTAAAAAATAGTTTCTGTGTTTCAGTTGGAAAACCATAATTCATGTAAAAGTAACACCTTAACCCCTCTACCCAGAAAATAAGAGAACACTTTGTAGTTGCCTTTCTATGTTTTGCATGTGTTAACATAATTTCCTTTAGGACCATAATGAGAATATGGAAACTCTCTTTCTTTGACCTCACACTTGGCTATGTGTTCAAGGAAGGATGGCTTTAGAGTGGGTTATCAGAAGTGTAAATCCTTTTTGTATTTAACAATTCTGACCTAGTGATTTGATGAGCAATTTTTCCAGATTCTGTCTCTTTCACAGGCAAAAACTTTTCCTTAATGCTGCCAAGGCACAGCTATGGACCTTGCCCCAGCAGATTTCTGAGCCTGCTGTTCTCTCTTGGTGCTATGGACTCTCCTAGCATGTATACTTTGCATGAAGCTGTTTAAGCTTAAATAGGCCTCAGGAGAAATCATTTGTCTTGCTGTATTGTTTAGGCTGTGCATTTCAGTCTTCATCTAAAACTTATTTTGTGAGTTTTATAGGAAAGCAGGCTTTGAATAAATCACAAATAGTCCTGGGAGCAGGACCAAAATGCAAGTTTTCATTTTCCCCGGTGAAATTTTTAACCACCCGAAAGCAGTCTTCCTTCTAATCATACTTTCATCACCTAATAATAAAATAATAAAATAAAATAAAGTAGGCAACGAACTTCTGCTAAGCTTTCCTTTAGTGTATTGTTGTGTTAGATTTGCTCAGAGCACTCTTTCCAAATTGTCCACAGAGAATTTTAAATCTGTTTTGCCTCTTCTACGTATCCCAGCCTGCCTGAATCAGGAAACTGGGAACCCAGTTGCTAAGGGAGAATGGCTTTAGAGCTGTACCAAAGGAGAAAAACAATAACTTTTCAGATAAATCAGGGAGATGTTTAGGTTCCTCCAAGGGTCTTCAGAGTTGATTTGATGGGTCTTTTTGGATTTAATGAAGATATTGCATAGGGACTAAGTGCTAAGTTGTTTTTCCAAAAAGAGAATGATGCCTAGGCGGTACAGTGAAACTTCAACAAAGAAAGTTCACAACAAGCAGAAGGAAGTAATTTCCTACTTGTAGTAGGCATTTGTGAGGTTCCCTGACAAAGATTGTTACAGATAAAACCAGTTTGTACAGGTTGAAGGGAGAATCAAAACAACTTGGAAGATAGTTTCATTGAGGATTGTTGAATGGATAACTGCATTAGGCTCAGCATATCCTGTGAGCAGAAAATAAAAGCTAGGAGAATATATAGGAGAAATATCACATACACTTGTCCTGTTCCTTCCATTCCCTGAACATCCATTTGTAGCCGCTATTGCTGAAGAAAATATTACAGGGCTATGGAGATTCTGGGTCTGCACCAATGTGGCTATCACATATTTATTTCACTTCTCCTCCAGTACACTTCCAGTCCGTTCTGTTTCTATCTAGTTGTGCTCCAAGACCCATTTAGAGAGCGTTATTGAGTAAAGATTTCAAACTTCAGTATCAGCTTCCAACTAGTCAGTAATTTACTTTTCCACAAAGCACTAAGTTTGAGTATCAGATCTTCTCATACCTTCATATACTGCGTTTAAATCATGTAAGGTCAGTAGATCTGAGCCTCCTTGGTGTCTCCAACGCTGCGCTTTTGTTCCTTTTAGGAAACTGGTAGAGTGATGAAATTTTCTTGTAGTTTATTTTGAATATCGTATCTTTAAGTCAGTTGTAGATGATGAGTAAGTCCCCAAAGAAAATATGAATTGGTGTGAATATTTGAATGCAAAACTTTAACAGTAGCCTTGAAAAGGAAAATTAATGCTTTTATTCTGCCTTTGATTCATTAAATTAAAATACCACAGAAAAGAACTCATTGTCAAATTTCAATTTGAATATTATCAGAATTTGCTATTTTTTAAAGTGAAATAGGTTTCTAATGCAAGAATAAAACAATTTCTATTTGGAAAGATAATAACGGACATCTCTACTGCAGAAACCAATGCATTTTTAAAAATACCTAAATGTTACTATATATGTATTTTTTAAAAAGGTGGATCGGTACTGTTATCCATTTATGTTTACAAAATCTGTCTTTAACGTGTAAGGAGTAGAAGTTAAATACAAGTAATGGCTTTGAAATTTATTTGGAATTTCATATAAGAAGTGGCAATAAAGCATATACTAGAAGAAAGGCCTTAATACCAAATGAAAGTGCAATGTACACTGCACGTGTCAGTTTCTGAACACAGGAAGTACACCTGGAAGTACAAACATGAAAGACATATGCAATAAAAGATGAAGCAAAGCCTTTTATCATGCTGATAGAGAGATTCTTAAGGTGAGTGAACTTCTGTAACAAGTTACACTTTTTCTCTGTATATGAATAAGCTATACTGGCAAATTACTTTGACTCATCTTTTGGTGTTTGTTTTATACTTACAGAAAGGGTGCAAGTAAAAAATTTATGGCTTTCATCCCCCAAAACAGACCTTTCAGAGATATACACACACATGTGTATGTATAGATGTGGGCCATTGTGATACTACTGCTATATACATACAGACACACATATAGCATGTCTGTGCATACATGTATAAACACATGTACTATACATGTATGTACAGATGTGCTGATCAATGTAAGCACAATTGCCCATGAGATCTAACGGCCAGCTGCCCACACGTGGCTGCTCCAAAGATCGTAGGTCTCCTCTGTGGATATATATGCTTGCCTCCTGTAGTGTCTTGGGTATCCCAGAGTGACCTAAATGGCGTGAAATGGCTATATTTAGGCTGCTGAATTGCATTCAAAAGGACCGATGTTAAGAATTATGTGTAACAGATTATTAGCTATATGAAATGTGTGGTATTTTGCTATGGGTCTGAAGGAACTTCTGTATCCCGAAAGCAAGGACTGTAAACTTGAGCTGGCATTATACACAAGCATGCAATTTGGAAAGTTTTTGCAAGAATATTTGGAAATAAATAAAACTAAGTCCATTCCAACTCAGAATATTCCATGATTCTTTGGAAAAAGCTTTTACAGTTTGACTTAACTATTAGTCTAAGACATGTTGACAGGGTCACCCATGCAGTTTGGCTCTCCTCACTAATTTCTTCAGTCTTTTTGTAAGCACAAGGTACTGATGTATCAAAACCAGAAGATTCAGAAGTTCTTATTCTGGCAATGTAAGCTGATCCAGAATCAAAGAAAAAAAATAATTTTGTTTGTAGACACTTAGATATTGGAAATGTAAGTCTATTGAACAATATTTTCATGTATTCAAAGTGCTCTAGATGTGTTACACATATAAAAATGTCATGTTGTCTTGTGACTCTGTTCACATCTAAAGATTCTGACTTCTGGTTTTCCTTAAAATGCAGGTTATTCAATTGATTAATTTTTCTTTTGGCGTAATATGTAATTACCTAGTGACAGGCTGTAAATGGAGCAAGCGCTGAGTATGTAGCTAGAATTAAAAAAGGAATTCATGTGGAATTCAAAGATTCTGGAAAACAGATGAGATAACACAGTGACAGGCATTACTAACCACTTAGCTTCAGATAGGCATCTTTCTATTTATTTGAAGAGATGATGACCTTGCCAGTGTTTTCAAGACTTCAGCTTCTGGGAGATGATAAGGCCTCAGTTTTTATCGGAATTGGTGCTCCATTTTATTCATAAAGGCAGTAACCTCTCCTTTTGAAGGCTGGTTTCTATAAGGTTACATGTGCTTCATTCTATGAGGTGAGATTATATTATCTAAATTTTCACACTGGGGTTGTTCACAGTGTTCTCTTTTGATTGCTTCCTTCCAGGTCACGTTTTTAAGCAATGTGAGCCTGTGAAACCTTACTGGAGAAAATACTTTGCACTTTAGTTTGATTGTGCTGTAGTTTCAGTCAGAGAGGATGTCTTGATGGAGCTGCTTTGGCTTAGGAGAAAGGAAGCTGGTGTCATGAAGCTATTAGGTAACATTTAAAACACAAAGCAAATGTCTCAACTACTTGTGTCCCATGTTCTGTGTAGGCCAGATGTATTGACTTGTGAGTGCAAGATCAGCATATGGGTTTTTTTGAAAAGGCTGAAAAAATTATTGTTTGAAGGCTTTTCCTAAAATCAGTACTTTTGTAGCGTGCTATCTGAGCTTTAGACCCTGGTTTATTTATTACAATGTTTGTAGTTGTAAATTTTCTTTTGCAATGAACTCCATGTTGCTGGTTTTGGACATATTTAGATAGAAGTAAATAAAATACTGTAGGATGAGGTAGTTCTGGCCTGTAAATCTTTTCTTGAAACTTGATGGCTTTTGATAGAAAGCCTGTTTTGTTTTGTCAAATGTGATTGTGAAGTTGCCGTATCTCTTAAAGGAAGAGAGCATGAAGTGGAAGTGAATGCACTTTGCCACTGCTCTGTAAAATCTAGATTGTGTTTAAAATGGTAAGGTTATTCTATTTTCCTTCATGCACTTCCATCCATGAGAATGAAAGGTGTCATTCATAGGTAAAAGTGTTATAGCATATTCCTATTCATGGTAATTACAGATGATATCTGGGAGGTTAAAATAAATGACAGTTTAATTCTTCAAAACAAAAACTGTGCACTTGAGAAAATAAAAACCATTCAGCTTTGCTGGAGTTCAGACATTGTTGCTACAGTATTTTTTATGTTGGTTTTTTTTTTTCTTTGTTTGAATTCATAAATATTAGTAATCACTGAGAGATTCTTGTAGAAAAATCAACTGCTAATTCTGTCAGTGAGGCTGTGTAACAGCATTTGTTCCTGTATTTTCTCAGAATCAGCATTTGGAAGCAGAAATCCCTAGCGGTGGATTTTTCCCACTTTTAATAAGAAGGGCCATATTGTTGAAAATTTATTTGAGAATAATCTGATTAGTTTTATAGGGATTGTTTATTCATTGATTTAAGTGAAAACAAAGGCTCATCATGCAAAATTCTTACTTTTCAAGTTTAGATAAAGTTCATTCAGTTTTATCAAGGGTGGTTTTATGGAGTTTGGATACCTCAGATAAAATAAATAGCCATCTGCATTCAGCATACATTTGTTTTGTCACAAAGCAGGTATAGATTTTTAATAGTATTTTATTTTTTGTGTGAACGTATGTTTTGTGTTATTTGATCAGGATCAATGAACAGCAAATTAAGAATACCATATAGGGAAGAGTGGTTTGAACTGCCTGGGAAAATAAGTTGTGTCTGAAGTCATTGAACACTGGTAAAGTTGTATGCTGGACATTTTTGGAACATGGATTCCACTGTGAAGTTGGAGATATCTTTACAAGTCATCAGTGTTCAACATATATTGTGCACTGATAAGCAACCATTTTTGTATATTGCCCAAAATATTTCCATTTCAGTCTCTTTACATGCACAGCATCTACACTTTACTTGAAATTGCAGTAGTATTGCAAAGTATAGTCAAATTACATAATAGGAATGAACTTAACCCGCCTCATTTCTAAAACTGATAAAACTGATTTATGATATAAGCTTAAGAAAAACACCTGTCCAGTACTTGCTCTTAATTCCTTTTCTTCAGTAACTATATTTCACAACCACACACAGTCATTCAGTGGATCAGTCTCTCAGAAATGGTTCACTGAAATACTTATGAGAGAATGCAAACTAGATTTCATCTCAACTAGAATTATGAATATTGAGGGATAAAATTTTGAATGGAAATAGTCACTTGTACATTTTTCCAAATGTTTTATTTACTTATGTTACTATGTGTCAGGACCCAGATTACATAAAAAAACAGATCCTAGCATTTTTTTAATATCTGAAGACCCAAATGTGGGGATTTGTGTGAGTAGTCTTGGGTACTATGCCTGGACTTTCTGGACAGTTTAGATTTTGCAGACCAGAGTTCATATTACAGGTATGAAACTCTTCTGGTTAATGAGCAGTGACCATATGATGGTAGAAAGCAAGAACATTTAATTATATTTAACTGAACAAAAAAGTCTTAATACTGTTAATACTATGGATGAACAGTTTTTGATTTGTCACACAACCTATAATTTTTAGTTATAGAAATTAACTCTATATTTATTTCACTTTTTAAAAAAAGAATATTATATATCCTAGATAAATATTTCTCTTCTAGTAAAAGAAAATCAAGACTCAGTGTCGTTGTAAAGTTGAGTCAAATAATTTTAGTAGTAGTTATTTATATCGTTTTGTAAACATTGGCTAATTACAAATATTCAGAAGTTCCCCTTAAGTAGTTTATCTTGCTCTTGTTTTTTTGCATAGAAATGTGGAAAAAAAAGGACCGAACTTCCTCATAAAAACTTGTGAAAAGCAAAATACTATTTGAGCTTAAGCAGAGACCACTTTTTCTTTTGCATACAATGAATCTTTAGTTAAAACAAAATTATTTATGAAGAATTGCGTAGTATAACACAGATAATAAAAAAGAAATAAGCTGTGTAATAGATATACGCAATCCAGGGTGTATTTGATTCAGTTTTATCATCACCAGTCTGAATGTGTAGTGGACAAATATACCTTTGAAAGTTTACATCCTCTCTGCTTTGGGTTGTTTTCCTTGAGTGCACTGTTAAATTAATCTAAGGGATTGCTGCTGTTGAACAAGGTGGTCTCCTTCTTCCTTCTGGCCATGTGCTCCTGCAGTTTCTTCTAATCTGGCTCAAGAGCTGCACCAATGTGATACCTTTCTAAAACAGTAAAACCTTTTTATTAATGCCAGTCTCCAATGGGAAGCATGGAAAAAGGCAGGAATGCAAAGGCAGGAGGAAGGATACGACCAGTGTTGTCAACAGTTCACTGCTAAATCACTTGAGCTGTACTTGAAAATTATTCTTTTTAAATCCCCGACAAGCACGAAAGATTGACTTTACAGGCTGGCTTTGAGGAAGGTGAATTCCCTGAGCAGTGAAGCAGGCATATGTTTCCTCTGTGCCTTCCAAATGCTCCCTTGACCATTTCAGGTCAGAAGTGCCCAACTACTCACTGTGTATACTGAAGTCATGCTGAAGCTGTTGGGAATGAGGCATGCCCAGGTTTTTTGCAGTCTGCATTGCTTTTGAACTATGTCACCTAACAAGCAGGTTGCAAGCCAGTCTTTTGGATCAAACCTAAAAGCCAGAAACTTTAGCTATAAATATAAATCAAATACACCAAAGATTATTCCTAGGCAGCTGGACCAATGGTCCTGGAATAGCTTGCATCTGCACTAATAGTTTCCACAAAGTGGTGGAGTAATGCAAAATAAATAGTAGTAACAGTTTTGTAATTTCAGCATCTCAAACTCAGGAATAGTTTAGGGTAATGCTGTTTGGCACACGCCAAACTTATCTCATGGAATGTTACAACAGTTAATAGTACAATTGAAGACATTCTGCAGGTATGTCCTGCCTTCACTAGAGTAGAAACAGCCTTGAGCTTTACTGACCTATAGCTTACTAAAGGCAGTAGTTTCCTGAGGAAGATGCTTTCAACATCTTCATTGTCACCTCTTCACTGCTCAGCCACCTCTGATGAGGGTGGTTGACACTGGCTTCTGCATGCTAAGCTCCTTGTGGGGGCTCCAACCTTCCTGGTGCCATTCACAAACTCTCCACATTGATTCTGGGCTCTAACATGTCACCATATAGCTCTAATGATGCCAGGACTATCTGTACTCAAGGGAGAAGAATCAATAGGGTCTACGCTACTGAGCATTTTTATTTCTTGTCAAGAGGCCTTTCTAAGCACACTTATCCGATTGGAAGAAATGTGGTAAAAAGAATCGTGCAACATCACTGCCTGAATCGTTCATATATGACACACTACTGAGATAGTAACTTGGTATAGAAGGCAATTTAGCTGTATTAACAGTATGCTGTCTGTGAAACTGGTTAATCTTCCAGAGCATGGTACCGTGCTAGCAGCAGTCTTTCTCCATGTTACTCAACTCAGAGAATGTGCCATAAATGTGGCTAAGGGGTCTATGCATCGGTTGTCTTTGCGTAGTACAGATCTGCCCTTTCTCTCTGCTGTGTTGCACAACTGATGAATTGCTGAGGTTTTGATTATGGCAGGAATCAAATAATTCCTCATTTAGGAATTATTAGGAATAATCCTATATCTTAGTTACACAATAAGAAATTAAATTTATTGGTATTTCTCCAGGAAAAAAAAAAATCACTTAAAAATTTAGGCTCATTTACCACAGGTGCAAAAAGTCTGTGGATAGCAGTGTTTGCAGCTTTTAAAAGTTTTGCAGCTGTAACCTCATTTTCCTGGAAAAATGGCAACTAGTTAATATAAATTCTGTTTTTTCTATAGTTTGAAATCAAAGTAAGTATCAATATCCTTATATTTAACTTTTCTAATGCCAGTGATTGCTGTTCATTCTTTCTGATTTTCTAATTCATTAATAATAACTTCTGTGGCTTGCTCACCATTGTGCTAAATGAGTATGCAGCTTTATATTTCACACACCCTTATGAGTGGGAAAGCTACTGCTCTTATGGACTTCTGAACTTACAGAAGAGCCTGTATTGCAAAAGAACCATTGCATTAAATTACTGACTGCTGTGTTTCAGGAGGACCTCCATCTTGTTGCACAAAACAATGAAAATGGTGGAAGAACAAATAAAGATAGGGGAATGCTGAAAGAATAAATAACTTTGACCTTTTTTTTTTCCCTTCTGTTGGCATCCAGTTACTTCCTTTGATCTTCCCTGCCTTAAACAAGCTAATATCAGCCAAGAGAGCACAACTGTTACTGAATCACTAAGGTCCTATTTGTTCCGCTTGACAGATGACAATGCATTTTTGTCTTTCTACAGAAGCATAAAAGTGACTTTGAAAGCTTTCTCCAATGAGAAGCCCACGTGTTTTCCTACACTGGTTTTCTTTTTTTCTTTTTTCTTTTTTTTTTTTTTTTTTGAGTGGGTTTTATTTCCCATCTCTTTGAGATAGTGTTCTGCTGATGGTTGTGTCACCATTTTCTGTTTGACACTTGTTAGACAACACTGAAGTTGTATGATTTTGTTGTTGCTCATGATTGTTCTGGCAAGAACTGAGGGCTTCAGCAGCTATAGCATATATTGATGCTTCAGTTACATTATGATTAGTTTGTGAGAGTCCAATGTGGTTGCTTACTTTGTAACTCCCTGAATTTTTTGAGCAGTTGCTGTTAATGCTAATTCATTTGTTCTGTATAGGTTTGTTGCATTTCAAAATGTTGAATTGTTTGATAGCTTGAACAAAAGTTTTAGAGTTTAGGAAACAGACTTCGGTTTTATTAAACAATGCAACCTTGAAATGGAAGCTGGAGATACATTATCAAGTCTATTTGAATTTTGTGAAGAAATGGAAACACTTGTTCTTTAAGAGTGCTGTTTTCAGTCACTGGTATAAGCCTGGATATTCAAATCTGGGCTATTAAGTAAACATTCTTTGTTCTAAGTATACATTGTACTAAGCACAACGAGAACCAAATTTCTGATGGTGATCTTAGGTGCTCCTGAGCGTACAAATAGAACTATAGAACTGAATGTTTTACAGTGGTGGTTAGTTCAGATTCAGCTGATCATGCTTGTAGGCTTGTTAAGTCAGTTATAAAAATTCTCGGAAGTAAAGACAATACATCACAGAACCAGAATTTTTTAAAGCTTGCAAGTTATTCCCAAAAGAATGAGATATAACCTCTGTGACTATTAATTTTGGACTTCTCTGATGGCTGGAGATGATGTGTGTGTGAGGATCAGAGATTTAGGCCCTGATCCAGGAAAGCACTTAAACTCATAACTTAACTTCAATGTGATCAGTTCCCCTGAAGACAACAACTGATTCAGATTATCATAGAAGATATATAGGACAGTCTTGTTTAGGACTATGTATTTAATACAATCCCTGTCACATTTTCAAATAAAAAATGCAAACATATCAGAAAGTTACTTATAAGGATTCATTTCAAGGTCTGTTTTTCTAGAGTATGTGCCAGGTGAATGACCAGTGGCAGCAACGAATCACTCAGAAGGACTTCTGCTCTCAGTATCTGGTAGACAAAAATGGGGTGCTGAAAGCATCAAGACTTTTCCAAGCCATTTGAGTGAAGAGTTATCCAGGGTCACAATCAGTATAACTGCTTGAGGTGACAGGGTTACCCTCATCACAAAGTCTTTTCAATTGGAGGATCAGCTTCTAGGAAGGAAATGTGGATATGGAAGTGTTAAAACCAAATGTAATATATTTGCATACCATTACTGAAGAGTAATGAGTGAAGAAACTAGGTCATGTCATCAGATTGATTTTACAATTTCTTCTGTTTGAGGCTAAGCTCTACTTTCTAAACACTTGAACACTCTGGTCACTTTATTGTACATGTCCCTGCATCATATGTATGTATGTATGTATGAAAAGCATTGACACGGGGAAATACACCCATGGAAGGACACTTTGGAATGAGTGTTTTGATGGAGACAGCCATCTCCATTTAAAAAGACATCCGATTTTGTTTTGTGGAAGCCACAAAATATGGCTGATTATGTATTGCTGCAGTTTCAGTGAGTGTTCAAACATAGGTGTGTTGTTGACGGCTGAGAACAGGTGGGCCCATTCCTGAGGCAATGGGCAGCAAAGATATTTTGGGCAAGGACTGGAGCAATTTACTGAAATGCTGAGAAGGTAGTCAGGCCCATAGAATTGCTTTTCTTCCTAACTCAAATTATTATAGGGAACTGGACTAATACGTTTTTCAGGCCAATAAGTAGATAAATTAAGGGGAAGGTTTAATTTACCCATGGAACTTCCTTAATTCCTGACTAATTTAGGGATAATAGCAGACTGATTAAAAAAGGCAGATGTCTTGATGAAAGACAAGCAGAAAGGTTGAAACCGTGTGGAAAAGGGGGAAATAGGCTATCATCATCAAAGTAATTAATCTCTTCTGAGTATTTTGTTGCAGATCTGTTTATTAGATGAATAGAATCATAGAATAAATTGAAAAGGATGTCAAGATATGATCTAGTCCAAACCTCTGCTCGAAGAAGGCTTAAATCAGGAACTCGTTCAGTTGAATCTTGAACTCAAAGTTGAGTCTCATCCTCAAAGGACAGGGAGTTCCAGCATCTCTGGACAGCCTCTTCTAGTATTTAACCACTCTTAAGGTAAAAAATTATACTTAATATCTAATCAGAATTTCCCATAGCCCAACTTGTGTCCTGTTGCCCCTTGAACTGTCACTGTGTACCTCCAAGAAGTCTTTGTGTCTGTATTTTCTGTACTCTTTGCTCAGATGGTTGTAGATAGCGGTAAAGTCTCACTGAGCCAACTGAGGCTGTCCTTATATATTTTGACCAGTCTGGGGTCTCTGGACCTCAGGAGGACTACAAGGATATAATGATGTTATGCAGGGAGCAAATTAGAAGGGCCAAAGCCCAAGTAGAGTTTAATCTGTTTGATCCATGAGAATAGGATGTTGTATTTGTTATTAAGCAAGGAATGTTGCTTAACCTTAAGTCGCGGTATTGTTGTTTTTCTACGAATGAACATCTTTGTTCACAAGTAGTTAAAATTTTGTGTAGGAAAGCAGAGAAATGTCTTTTTCCTTCTGTTTTTCTGCATCCCTGAAAACATATGCTAACTCTTTGAAACATCAGTATTTGCTAATATCTTGTGAGTTTCTCCAGAGTACTCAGGTATTTTGGCCCATTTTATGTATGTAGTAAGTAATTTCTTCTGTATGAGTTGGGCAGAATTATTTAGTCTTATCCTCTCCCATCTTAGGTGCAAAAAAATGAAAAAATGCACAAGCTGGTTATCTTACAGAATGTCTTCTACTCCTTTAGAAAAGGGTACTTTTCTGCATGTGGTTTTCTAATGCCAAAATTGAAAAGGGAAAAATGGTGTCCCATTTTGGTTTCAGGAAATTCATTCTGTACATCTAGGAACTGGACTTCAGTCTTATAACTGGCACAGTTATCTATATGCATTTAAGCCCAGGCTCTTACTCTGCCCCAGAAGAGTAATGAACGGGGAAAACTTTCTGCAGTCATTCTAGTTTGGACTCTAGCATTTTGGGAAGTTTTATGCCCAGTCGAATCAGGACTAAGATCTGAAAAAGGAGAGAGCAGGCTTAGCCAAGAAAGAGCTTTTAGAAATCTTAACTCTCAAAACCTTGCAATTTTTTCAACAGTAGAAAAATTGGCCAAATGTGGGTGGACTTTCAGAGGAATAGCAAAAGGCAGTTGTGTGACACACAGTATCAGGTCAGCTCCCTGCCAGAGTCAAAGTTCCTGCTCCTCATTTGCTGCAGCAGGAGGGTTTCTTGTTTCAAAAAAGAGTTTTTAGAAATCTCCAAGGAGGGAAAAGCAAAAATTTTTTTCCCAGTTAGCTCAGATGCTTCCAAATTATTATGAGCTCATCACTGATGCGTGAAATTTCCCTCTGATTGGCTAGTATCACAAATCGCTCTAAACGAAGTCTTAAAATTTAAATTAAAAAATACTTTATCAAAAAGCTATGCCAACATCCAAGCCTAATATTTCTCTTGTTTACACAGATAATTTCAAAGTATGTAATGTATTTTTCCCAAAAAATATAGGTAAAACTGAAGGTATATTTAAATGTTGTAAATTGAAAAAGTATGTGTGGAATAATTGTATTCCATAGTTCCCTGTTTGCAATAAGAACTATTTTGATCAAATGTTTTCCAAGTCCCTACTTATATCTGACAAGGAAAAGCAGACGCTCCCCTTTTAGCAGTAAAACCAACCTAAACCAAAAACTTAGGATTAGAAAACTTAGGCCTGGGCTTTTGGTGCCATGACTAATTTTGATAAGTTTTTTGGGAGTAGGAGAAAAAAGAAGTATACATTTTTGTATCAGTTTATAAGACTCTAAACGTTAAAAACTCCCAGTAACAGCATAAAGAACTTATCTCCCCTTAGAGCCTGAGGAATTTTTAAGAATGCTTCTTATTTGCCTAGTGGTATCAAGGGCTTTATTTTTTTTTATTTTTTTTTCCCCCCAGAGATTTATAAAGCTGTGGGGTAGGTGGTGCTGTTCTCCAGTTGTCTATCTTGAGGAGTTTACTCACTGGACTAAAGACAACACAATTTCTCTGTAATGTTACTGTGGAATCTTGGAAAAACATAATGTTCCTCCTGCTATGTGCAATAGAGTCTTAATTGCAGCAGCTAAAAAAAGCTTCTATCTTTATAGCTGTGGAACCAAAGTGACGAAGTTTATGGTCTCTCACTGTCAGCAGGTTTATGGAAAATTTATAGTATATGTTTTAAGTTCTGAGTTTACCATTTTTTGTTGCAATACTTACTAAAACAAGTGCTAAAAAATGCCTGTTATATGATGGAGTCTTGCTATCTTTTAAGTTTCCTATAATTTTAATAGTGTTTATGTAGTATTTTTGTTTTAATCTTCTTTTCCCTCAAACTGCTGTTTTATCTTGTCCAAAACATAAAATATTTTTAGGCCCTTTCTTCCTCTTTGTTCCTATTGTTACAGCTCTGACTGCCTTTCGGGACTTGTAGTCAATAGCAAATTGCTAATGCTCATGGCACTGGAAATTCTCCATCTTCCTTCCAGTTATTTAGATAAGTTAAAGTAATATTTTTTATATTTTTTTATTATTTATTCTTTCCTTTTTTCTGTTTCTCAGACCACTTCGCTGCTGCCACAGTATTTGCTGCCAGTGGAAGTAGGCTACTTTTGGGGGTTTTTAAATTATGTTCTGGTTCTGAAGTGTTGGACCGATGGTCCAGCTGAGCCAAAATGCACTGTGCTGTTTAGCAGATTGTCTGCCTACTTAATCTGATCACTCTAGTTGTCTGTTAACAAATAAAAAAAAGTGAACTAGAAGCAAACTGCTCATCAATGAATCTTAATAACCAAAATTTGCCTTTAGAAACTTATCTAAATATTTTCCAGCTGTAAATGCTGCTAATTTAACCACGGAGCAGTATAAATGTGATGAAGTTTAGATGTTACTGCACCAGGCATTTTATTAGTGTAATTTAGAGTAAATTCCATACTCTGGAAAATCTGAGTTGGGCACTGGAACTCTGGCCTATCTAGAAAAGTAAAACAGAAAAGTTGCCATTTTAAAAAGGGGAGCAAAGGATTCAATCAGCCGCTTTTAATTTATCTAGTCTATATATTTCTCATTTCCATGAGAAGAGTGAGTAGTGTCTGAATCCTCAGTTTTCACCTCAACTAATTCTCAATAAACATCTCTGTGTATGAAGATGCAATTTCTGCTTTGACCTTCCTTGCCAACATGTCTGTAATGCTCCTCAGTCACAGTGGACTGCTCCCTCCCATTTCTTCAGTGTTCCTTAAATGCTGTTCTCTTTCTTCATTGTGTATACAGAAATCTCGATGGATCAAAGCCAGATTTTATTCGCATACTCCCAAACTTCAGAAATATAGTAAACCCCCCAATCTATCCCTGATATAAATTTGGCAAATCTTCAGAATTTGTAGAACCAGTTGCTCTCTCTCTACTTTTATATGTCTACGATAGATGACTTTCTCCTGTAGTATGTGATCAGCAACTCCAAAACAATCTTAGACCTTCATTAAGGTAAGAGAAATGCATAGGGCAGCTTGTCTGCAGCTGGGTGCACATTAGTGGAGAAATTACCAGATCTGAGAAGGTAGATTTCCTGTTGACTAAGCATTTTTGAGCACATCTGTCTAGCACTAGAAATGAAGTTGATGCAGCCAATTCATGTTTTTATTTACTCTCTCGTGTTACTACACGGGATTTAGAAAAAACAAAACAATGAATGAGGCAAGCCTTTCTGTATGAGATCTGCATAGTTCTAAAGGCTTACGTGAAGTGGGATTTAGCAAAACCAAATCTTTGCATAAACTTCATGCTAAAAAGCACCAACTATTATTGCTATATGCTGTACACATTTCCATATTGCATTATTGTCATATTCTAGAACATGTAAAATCTGACATGTAATAGATCAGAGTGATCAAATTGGCTGGTGAAGTAAGTCCTGGCCTTTAAGTAATAATACCAGGTTTTAGAAACCTAGATCTCATTTTTCCGAAGGGCGAGTCCACAGACAGATGCATTTAATGCCATCTCTGAAGCAGGGTGAAGTAGCAGTGTGTGTTAATTTGGAGCAAGCAGCATGGTCCATATCACACAGGACAAGAAATAAACCCCCTCTAATAATTTGTTTCATTTCATAGTTTTTTTATATCAAAAATCCTAATATATGGTAAGCAGAAAAAAACCTGTATGTTTTTCGGTGTGCAAAAATAAAAAATTCAACTTCTTCATGGGATTTGTCTTGATTAACCCCCAGTATCAGCTTGCCCTTTCTTGGTCTCTCATTTTTCTTCTACAGAAAAAGTAAGCCAGACATTACAGGATGCTATCACAAAGGTTCTCAGCCAGTCCGCAAGATCTTGTTGGTGGTACTCACGTCTTTTTGTGTTGAAATGTGTAGCAGGCTGTGTGCTGCACAGATACTGCAGCACACAGCTATTGATGAGCCTTTTAGTGAGAGGACTGTGACCTCTGAAAACTGCTCATAGGGTCCCTAGTTTAAATGGTATGGAGCACAAGTGATGGTGGTTCAAGTTAACCCTGCAGTGCATTTAATGCTGTTTGCATGTGATGGAAACTTTAAATATTTGTCTCCCTGAAAACATACTATGTCCCAAGTATAATTAGTGAGGTTTGTAAAAATTGCATGCAAGCAGCACTGAGATTGCACAGGACACACTCAGAAGTCAGCTCTCTGTTTGCACACTTCTATCTTCCATCTTCTGCACTGCTGTTGTGCTGAGGATTTTATTGCATGTCAATGTAGTAATTCTAACATATCATACATGTTGGACAATGCTAGATAAAAGTTTGAAGTCCATTTTGTGGTACACTATAGAAGTGTATACTTCTTATGGCAGGAAGATTCACATTAATTCTCAGCTTATGCAGCTTAATAAGAGAAAATGCTTCTTCTATGTATTACGAAGCATGAAATGAAATGTGTAAGAGTGGCTGACTTAAACTTGTAACTGCCATTCATTTCAGCCTGTGTAGTCCTGCAGCCTGGCGGCTGAGAGCTTTGCTTACTTGCTGTTTTGTGAGTCTCTGCAGATGCACAGTCGCCCACTCTAAGAGAACATGCACACACTCTCTTTTTTTTTCTCTCACACTGTCTGGCATTCTTTCAGAATAACCCTTCGAAGACTTTCTGAACTGCTGGGTATGATTGTCTGATTATTATTTTTTTAACTGGGAACATGTTTAGTCCAGTGTTATTTAAACAAGCTTATCTCTTTGATCAAAGTCTACGATCTGAAATTTGAACAGGGTAGGGAGGGTGGCTGGTGGGATGAGGAAATAGATCAAGTACATAGTTATGTGTGTGCTGCTGTCTTAGCTGTGTGCCTGCAAAGGTAAAAATGTGTATTGCTTCAGAATAATCTTGCAAATATAAATAACTTCGGCTATTTTAGTAGAAGTTCTGAAAACATAGTATTATTACCAAAATAAAACCAGTTTTAGTAAACTTTTCTTTAAGCTTTTAGTGAGCTGCGTGTTCATTTTTTCAGTTTCTTGGTTTTTTTGAAGGTTGAGCCAAATAGCTGTGGAGTTGTTTAAGTATAGCATAGACTTTGCTAGTATTCAAAGCATACTAACTGGAGGCCATATATTAATGCATTTAGGGTTGGCATTAACCTATTTAATTGACTGAACCACAGACCACAGCAATAAAGCTAGAGAGCTTGAAACAGATTCTGGAGGTTTTCATTTAGCTCGTTCAGGAGAACTGGTTTGTGCAAAGCTAAAATTATATGGAATGAGATTGCAAGAAGAAGCATGCATGCCACACCTTTTCATTATGTTATTGCTCTTCCTTTTTTTTTTTTTTCTCTTTCTAAATATGACTTTGAGGGGCAGTTCAGTTTATTTTAAAGCTGGTCCCATTTGATTATTTTAGGTTACTTGATTGTCTAGTCTGATTTCAAAATTCAAGTTTACTGAGGTTTTGTTCACAGGACTAGGGAAAAGAATTTTCTGTGTTCAATTCATGTGTCAAGAAATCAAATAATTATTTCCGAACGGTGGCAAAATGTGAATGACGTTTATTTCATAATTTTACAGACTGAAAAGAAGCAGGCGTAATTTTCTAGGCTAGTCTAAAGCTTTTTCTCGCTTTTTAATGTTAGTATTATACTCTAGTAACTGCGGGTTGCTATTGCTGATGAAAATATATCATGGATCCTTTCTTGTGCATAGATATCATGCACTCTTCAATTTTGTTAGCTAGCTTTATTGACTGAGGCTTGTTACGCACACACACACAGACACACAGACGCGCGCGCTTGCACACACACATTCTGCTTTGCCCTATCTCGGTTACAGCATAGTCCTACCCAGGGTCGTGGCAATGTACACATTACATATTTCTAACAAACATGAAAATGAATCAAACAGGAGGGGAGATAAGCACAGATAGATTGGAGCCTGCTAAGGAAAAAAGACAGTAATCTGCCTGCCACTGGACTTTTCTTCCTGGTTGGATTTAAGTGTTCTTTCCCGTTAGCTGCTGAAAGGCGCTGTACCCTGAAGTGAAAAATTAAACGATTAGTAAGAATTAAGTAACATTTAGAGGGACAATTATTTGGTATAACTCCAAAACTAATTGTTTCTGAAGTGATGTTTAAACCGATGTCGGCACAAGGCAAGAGTTCCTGGCTCGCAGCCAATACCTTGTAATGCATATTAGCGCAGATGAGGAGTTCCTAAAAGTTAGAGAGAGGGAGAGGGAGGGAGGAAGAGAGAGAGAATGTGCGTTTTCAGTGCTCACTCTGCGTTTGTTTGTATCCTCCTCCTTGCCGAGATTAGAGGAATACCTGTGTAGTGCTGCTTTATTATGATTTCTGCTGAGCCTCAGAATAGGTTCTGGTATTTTTTTTAGGTGGACTGCCAGCTGCCGATCTCACTGTTGACAGTAGAAGCAGATATGTTCCTTGCTCACTGCCATTAGCACTGACCATGACCCTTCACACCAAAACCTCTGGAGTTACCCTGCTGCACCAGATTCAAGGAACTGAACTGGAGACACTGAGCAGACCTCAGCTGAAGATTCCCCTGGAAAGATCGCTCAGCGACATGTACGTGGAGACCAACAAGACAGGAGTTTTTAACTACCCAGAAGGAGCCACCTATGATTTTGGTACTACAGCTCCGGTGTACAGCTCTACTACGCTCAGTTACGCCCCTACTTCTGAATCTTTTGGGTCCAGCAGTCTGGCAGGATTTCACTCACTGAACAGTGTCCCACCAAGCCCGGTGGTGTTCTTGCAAACGGCACCCCAGCTCTCACCCTTCATCCATCATCACAGCCAACAGGTACCCTATTACCTTGAAAATGATCAGGGCAGCTTTGGAATGAGGGAAGCTGCTCCTCCAGCCTTCTACAGGTAAGTACTATGGATAATTTTTCTTTCTTATTTAACCTGATGAACTAGGAAAATTAGAGTCTGGAAATCTGTTATGCTCTAATAGTTGTGGGTTTTTTTTTTTGTTTTTTTATTATTTGTGTAAAGGACCATGTGATTTAATTGAATCATCAATGATATCTAGACTGTAGGAAATAGCACAGAATAAAACAAAACTGTAATTCACAGCACACTGTGGCTGTAAGCTGTAAATTTTGAGAACTGTAACCTAAATGAGTAACAAATCAGATAATGAGTATAAATGTTTCCTGGGAAACCACGCAATCACAGTAGATTAAAGAACTGCAAACAACCTCAGTGTTGTAATATATTAGAATATTGCCTGAAGTATCCTAAAAAGACTTCCACCATCATGCATTTCTGGATGTTACTGATTGGTTGTTAAACTCTTATCTGGTAGTAAGAGGATTTTTCTCCTCTGGCTTCCTTTAAGGTGGGAGAAGTGACTTATTTAGGAAGTTGTTCAGAAACACAATATCCTTCATAATCAAACTGTTAGAGTTAACTCAGTAACAGTATTCCAGTCAGTAACCACCTTCCTGAGCTATCCAAAGACCTGTGTATTAACACACATTTTTCATTGGAGGGTGATATATTTTAGCTGCAAATCTGGCATCCTGCATTTCAAAGGATTTTTGTCCCTCAATAGCAGATGGGGGGGGTTTGTATGGGTTTTTTTTCTCCCTTTTTTTTTACCTTTTTTTCTTTCTTTCTTTGTCTGGAATTGAAAGATAGAAATATCTTTGAAAGGGGGGGGGTGTAATAAATTTCCTTGGTTTAAATATTTATAGTCTGTTGTGGAAATAATTACATCTATTTTGAAGTAAGTGGTAGAAATTTATAGTACTATAGCTTAAAAAAAAAATAAATTCATACACACCAATACCCGTGCTGTTAATGTTTTGTGCAGTGTTTATAGAATAGTTTTGCATCAGCTTATTATACTGTGCTTCAGTGAATCAAAGTGAGCAGTTAAACGTAATTTTTTTCCCTCAACTGAGTTGGTCTCTGTTGATTTGAGAGATACAGGTGAGTTTGCTAGAAATGGAACAACTCAGAAAAAATAAAAGCAAGTAATTTTTTCCATATTAAGGTCCAGACTCTGCCAGACTTATTTGCACAATATAATGTTACTGTAAAAAGCAACGTACATTCTTAAGACAGTCTAACTCAGCCTGAATAAGAATCTGGTAGTAGAATCTGGTCTGAAAAATACAGATGATGATTACACTTTTTGCAAATGATTAATCAGTTTTGGGGAGCAGATGGAATAACAACTGGTGAAATGATAGGTAATGGTTACATCAAATGTCTAATACAGTGACATGTGAACTGAATTGGTTCAAACAAAATTCATTATACTGCAACCAAATCCTGGAAGAATTAATACATGTCAGAGCATAAGCATCTTCAATGTTTACCAGTGAGTTGAGAGTGAAACTTCACTTTGCACTGGATTAAAAGGCTTTTTTTACATGACTGTCCAGTGCAAACCTATGGTGAAAAGTGTATAACTGACTTTAGATATGTAAGCAGTGGAATAGTGAGTTTGTGAAGTTGAAATACACAAGCAGAAAATGTTCTATAGTCAGGTATTTTACTGTAGGAGGATTCAAAACAGAGAAACACCTTGAAATAGAAGTTGAACTGTGGAGGTAGTGTTCTTTCAATTTTTAAGCAATGATTTGAGGTGAGACCCTTCAAAATAAAATTAAAGTACTTTTTTAGTTTAACTCTCGGAGCAAACATGTAAGGCCAGTGCTGTATTCCCCATTTGTGGACATTTCTGAACAAGGTTGGAGATGTGTATTAGCCATATACAATTGCTGAGACTTAATGCAGCAGTAATTAGGTGAATTTATGATCTTGGATATGCCAGGAGGTTTGTCTGCATGCAGTGTTATGGTAATGATTTAATGGCCCCTTCCAGCCATAATTCTGTAAAGCACATTTTATGTGGTAATAAGAAATGTGTTTCAAAGCGCTTGCTGTGATTATCTTTTGTGAACAGGCATAGGTATGTTAGAATTAAATTGATAAAAACTTTGCTTCTTTTTGTTTTCATTTTTTTGTGAGTATTAAAAAAGTTATTACCCTTACAACATTAAATATTGGGTCTTTATTCTTGTGTTTTGGCACAAGTCCAATCACCAACAATCTGTCAAAAATAATTTGAATAGGTGTTCAGTGCCTGGGAAATATTTAAATATCTAGCCATGGGGTTTAAGAACAGTTCTTTAAAGAACTTCTCATTTACTTTATTTATTTGATTAATCTCACTGGTTTCAGTTGGGTTATAGGAGAAAAGAGAGCATAGGGCGGTGTAATCTGGCAATGAATACATTGATGCTGGAAATGGGAAGATAGACTACCAAAATGGTGAGTTTCTGGAACAACCTACCAGTAGGAGTGGCAAATGCAAAAATCCTCAAACCAAAAGCAGTAACAAAATTTTAAACGGATCATGAGCTGTTTATGATATGACTGTCTGCTTCTATAAGTCATGTAACCTAAGACCCAGAAAGACTCCTCTGCAATTCTCCTTTACCTTTCTGTGTAACTGAAACAGCCAAACTGCTGTTTGGCTTTTAGGGCAGAAATATTTGCATTGCATCACCTTGTTATACTCTGAATTTGACATGCAAGTGCTGCATCCAATGATACAAGTAGCTAGGACAATAAATAAACATTGTAGGTTGGAGCTGAAATTATATTCTCTAATACTTGGCTAAAATGTTAAAAATCTTCAGTCACAAAACTAAAAAATTACTGTATGTGATAAGGAAAACTTTTAATGTCATTTGATTTTGTTAATAAGTGTTCAAAATCATACTGCCTGTAGACAGATGTGTATTAGTATGTGTATAGCGACATGTCTATTAATTCTGAAGTTTTATTTTATCTCTTACAAATACTGTTTCCTTTTCCAAAAGGCTTTGTCTCTTTTTGCAAGATAATGACAGGCTTCTGTATCTAGCTGAAGAACATAATCATACATGAAAAGAATGATTTTGTAAAGATTGCAAGAAATATATCAGTCTCCTTTCTAGACTCTCAAATAGCGATGCATCAGAATTTGAGAACAGATAGAAAAAGGGGAGCTTAATTAACTCAGATTGTGCTGTCTTTACCTAGATCCCTTTTATGTCTGATCTTGTGAGTGTTTTTTAATAGGTAGCCAAATTAAAATACCTTTTCCTTGTCTGACAATGTTAAATCTCACTAATATTTTATTTTACAGATAATTTTTAGTAGTGCTTTTTATATTATTAAATGCTAACTAGTGGTTGATTATTATTACAGGAAATCTTGTACTCATGACTACTACAGTAAATTAATGGAAATATTTCTTTTTTTCTTAACTATTAAATTTGAGTTCTAGTAATTCTGCTTATTTCCTTGTGCTTTTTGGCAAGGGAAAAACCACGAAGCCTTTCAGTAGCTAATTTAACTCAGTAAATTTCTACAAACAACAGCAAAGATGAATCCTTTTTGCTCTGCCAGTGTATGACATTCCTCTGTCATCACAGATTTTGCACTTCTCAGATCTGAAGTAAAATTGTGCATATATTTAAGGCTCTTTGTAGCCTGTGTTTGGTGCTGCTTCCAAATTCGGCCAAAAAAAACTTGTAAAAATGGACTGCACCTACCAGCTCCCTGATGAGGAAGTTGTCTGTCCATCTGCAGTGAGTGACAGAAGCTGGCAAACCAGTGTACAAACAGAAATAACAGATGAATTGCTCCCTCACTTTTAGTGGCTGGTTTGTGAGTATCTTCCAGTTACTCAGGATCTATCTTTAGATTAATATAATATTTATTTAACATTACTCACAATTATCATAGTGAAATTGACTCTGAATCATTGTTACCATGCTGTTATAGTCAATATGATCTCAGCTTTAATTTTAATGCTTGCTAAAATTGAGAAAGATTACAAATGTAGACCGATCCCTCTTCTGTTGTAGTTTATAAATCCATCAGTCCAAAAAATAGTTACTTAATCTAATAATATACTTTTTAACCTTGTTTGATTCATTATGAATCTTTCTAGCTGTTCATGTTGAGTTCTAAACAAAGAAGTATTTTTCCAAATTTTAAAATTAAAAGTGTTAAAAAGAATGCAAAGTTCAAAGATAATTTTTTTTAAATGAAGCATGAAGTATTCCATAATGTGGAGTATGATGTAATTTAGTGTTTTGGTTTGGTTTGGTTTTTGCTTATTTTTCTCTAAAGCATCAATCTACTCTGATGTCTTCTCTTGAACAGTTGAAGTGTTCAGGCAGTTTCTTGAACACTTGGAATGTTTCTGTTTTCAGGGCTTGTGCTGGTATCTCTGACAATTTTACAGCAATAGATGACTGTAATGAGAGAGACAGGAAAATGTGGAGTTATCTCACCAATAGTTTTCTGTTTTATGGAAATGTTGTAAAGATAAGACCATTAACTGTTCCGAGATGCTCACACATTACAATTAAGAAGGACTTGTGCAAATCCACTTCGGTGTTTCTGCAGCCCTTCTTAGAGAATGTGCTGATGTGGATCCTGCTCCAAGTGTGCTTGCACCATAAAGTCACCAGCCCATAATGTTGAGGAGCATATGTGTGCCTCCTTGTGCCCCTGCATAAGGGGAGACAGTGTTGGAAATGGGTAAAGGAGCTTTTATACTTCCTCATTATCCTCCTTTCTGCCAAGGCAGGGAGATAGATCTCACTTGCTCTCTCTTTCTATCGAAGAAAACTTTCTTCACTTCTTTAGCAATTAATTTTTTTGCATGAATCACAGACCTAGGAAGTGCTCCATAAACCAAGTATTTTCCATGTGAATTTGAGATTTGTGGCTAAAAACATGGTTATTCACACAGACCATGTGAATGGGGTTCATCTGATTAAATGTAGACACTGAGGTCTGTATTATGTTTTCTATTCCTTAGGCATCTGGTACCATTTGAGAGGTCAGATGGGTCCAGCAGGTATGGCACAGGACCTACCATGTAGCTATATCTTTTTGGAGTAGGAGGTGGGTGTCAGTGAGGGCCATCACCTGGAACACCTCAAACAGCACGCAGCATTGACGTGGCATACAGCATCAAACCTTCACATGGACTCTGTTCATAATCTGTAAAGACACAAAGAGTCACTGTGAACACACCTTGTCTCTTTCTAAGGCACCTGATTAAAACACACCAGGTGCATTAGGCTCTATATTATAAAAGATGGCTGCATTCTGGTACAGATACCTACTGTATGAAGATGGATGCCCAGTGGTATCCAAAGTTATGTGAAATTAATCCCACCCATACATCTCCTGTAAAGAACCAAAACAGTCATCATCTGTAATCTCCCTTCACATAGACACTGCAGAATGTCCCTTGAGAGGGAGATGGCAAATTGACTCTGTGTCACTGGCCTTGATCACTCTTGCTCTGAGGCTATTGAAACAACAAACACTGCTGGCCATATCTGCTCTGATATGGAAAGCATTAGTTGCTGGCATCAGTTCCTTCAGCAATTGCAAAGTGAACATCAAATGCCAGCATTTTTTATTAAACCAACAAGATAGGCCGACCAGATTTAAGGCATAGCTCCAAACAAACACAGAGAGAAAAGCCCTGCAACTGAAGTGCATCCACATTTTCTAACAAATTGAGATTTTGGCAATTTTTATAATTTTGTATTGTTGACAATGAAATACTGAGCTCCCTGGTCTGTCTGCACGGAGTTTTCTCTTATCTGTTCAGGCATCAGAACTGAGACTAGAGCAAAGATACGGTCCTTCAACATTCTCTTTTAAAGTGCTGCTTTCATTGCATTCATTAGGGGGGGGTTGTAAAATTTGCCATACAGAGAGAAGTCACATCTGAAGCTGAGTGGCCTTTCCAATGACTTGTAGAAGGTCGTAATTTACCACAGCTTGTTAGGAACCCTGATCAGTGTGACACTGGCAAGGCAAGGCATTTCTGCTTTTCTGCCAAGCTCAGATTCCAATTGCTGGGAGGCTTCTTACTTCATCTGACTCAAAATAGTCTTGTGCAAGACTATAAATGCATGAGTGATACCTGTTAGAGACAAGAAGATCATAAATCTGCAGGATAATCTTCTTCCTTGATAAGATGTTGATAAGAATATCAGATTCAGAAGTAAACTGGGTTTTTTATTTTAACTCTTTGCTAGAAAAAGGAAATATGGTCCTAAGAAAACACAGACCTTAAATATGACTGTCCTACGTGCAAATCCTATGTGATGCATGTACATTGCAGAGGTCTTCCCACTACTGCAGTCTTAAACAAGGACACAGCAGCCAATGTAGATAAAGAAGAAATAAGAAAAGATGCCTCCCCTCCATCACTGCCCCCCTCCTTTCACTTCATTAGTATAAGTGAATGATAACAGTAAAAGTTGAAAGTCAGAGGTGACTAAGAGGACTTCTTAAACAAGCAGTTGGTGACCAACAGTGAACAGCCATGCATGTAACCACCTCACATTCAGTGGCTTTCCTATAACTGTTCAAGAGTGCAGTCCATCTCAAATTAGGCAACATGGGAGAAATATGTCACATTCTGTTACCACGTGCTGCTGTCTTACAATGCTGCCAGCTGCCAAAACCGACCTTCACAGAACCTAGGCAGCAGAATCTGTGCAAAGTAACTCTTGAATGCTACAGGGAAGAGCCTTCTTTCCCTTTGAGGATGATGGACTAGTGAGCATCTAGGCAGCACCAGGCTACTTTTAAGTCCATGCATTTCACTTCTCATTCATAAGCTATGTGAGTAAGTGGTGGGCTTTCTTCATGCTGATCATCCTGTCCAGTTGAGGGAAATGCTTTTAACTGATTTTCTAGGGAAAAGCTGTATTCCTCCTGTGAAGATTTTCCCAGTGTCTCAGCAATCTGCAGTGCAAATGTCCAATTTGATTGCTATTTCCAGTCTTCTCTCCCTCTTATTTTATTACTTGCTATCATGCAGAAACACTTCTTTGATCACTGCAGACTACTTCAGTACTGATTTGTGCTGCTAAAAGATGACTATGAAAAACTTTCTAGGATACTAGAAAGTGTACATCAAAGCTAGGAAGAAAGGGGAAGGAAAATTTACTGCAACATAGAAGTCTCAGCTCATGCTAAATAAAAGTAGTTAGGAAGATGCTATGCAGAAAGCAGCAGCTGCAGAAGAAAATGCAGCATAAAATTTAGGTCCCAAATCTTAAATCACATAGCTGGTAAACTCTTAATATCCTTTCCAAATAGCCTCCACTGTTTTTTGCATATAGGCCTGTTAAAATTGGAATATGTAACAACTACTACTTTCTTGCTATTTTCCTTCTATTTTTTTCCCCTTTAAATGTAATTCAGACTTGTGAGACAAGATCTGTTAATTCAAAAATCATTGAAAGATTCTAGAATCATAGAACAGTTTGGGTTGGAAGGGACCACCTAGTTCCAAGTCACCTGGGATGGGCAGGGACACCTTTCACTAGACCAGGTTGCTCAGAGCTCCATCCAACCTGGCCCTGAACACTTCCAGGGATGAGGCATTCACAGCTTCTCTGGATAACCTTTTCGAGTGCCTCACCACTCTCATAGTGAAGAATTTCCACCTAATATCCAAACTAAACATGCTCTCAGTTTAAAGCCATCCATTCCTTGTCCCGTCACTACATACCCTTAAAAAAAATCCATCTCCAGCCTTGCTGTAAGCCCCCTTTAAATACTGGAAGGCTGCTATAAGGTCTCACTGGGGCCTCCCCTTCTCCAGGCTGAACAGACAACTCTCTCAGCGTCTTCATAGGAGAGGTCCTCCATTCTTCTGATCATCCTTGTGGTCCTCCTCTGGACCTTTATGATAAGGCAGCCTGTAGCAGACCTTCACTGTAATGTCACCTGTCCCTGCCCTCCCATTAATCCTGACACATATATGCTTGCAGTTGTCTCCTCAGCCAACCCTGGGTGGAGCTTCATGCATTTCAGCTCTCCTTTAACATATTCCAGTGTTTAGGAACTTACTCTTTTTCCTTCTTCAAGTTGACCTGTAAGCAGATGGAAGTTTAGGAGGTGCTAACTCTAAAAATCATTGTTTAATTTACTATTCAAGACAAATGCTGTAAAATCTGATCTTCGGCAAAAATAATAATACCCTGTCATCTCAGTTTTCAGTTGATAAAGCTAGCAAACATTATTAAAACATTTCTTTTTTGAGCTACCCTGATTAAGCAGTATCTAGTAATTATTGAATAACTTGTGTCAGTTGGTGTCTAAAGGAAATTGATTCTAATAAGTGTCCCCTGCTTTAGTTACTAGTTACAACTTGAATTTCATAGTAAGATCCCTGTTTCAAATTACATATCACAGCATCCTTGTATCCAGGAAAATGTAGTGGTAAGAGTACTATGGCTGAGAGTGTACAACAAACTAGATACCTTCAGGGAGCTTAATATGTCAAAGAACAGCTTTGTCAATTTGCTTCTATTCTACAGTAAAATGATACTCCTTCAGCCATATTGATGAACAGAAGCAAGGAAAAATATATATGCTGCCACTTATGAACCAGTGTAGCAGATTTCTTACCTTGCAATAGTTTTCTGTGGTTTGGATTATCTAGAATTTTTGCACTGAAAAGTATGTTAGCTTTGCCTTGCCATACTGTGAGAAATATAATCCTAATTTTAATCTACAGGAGTGTTGATTAGAGATAAAGCATGCAAATCTGGTTCAGCAGAATATTTAATGTCTCAGAGCGTACTAACTATATCCATGGAGAGAGGTGGTGAGGTATAAACCCATATAAAATAACACAGATGAATGTTTAATAGCAACAGTATCAGAACCAGTTCAACTCTAAGAATATCTGCCAGATGCATTGCAGTTTTAGGAGTCAAACATTGCTAACGCAGGTTGCGTGTCAAGAAGTTACTATTTTTTCTTGATTCAATCAATAAAAGAAGCCAAACAAAGTGGAAATAAATCTGATTATGCAGGGAAAATTTTAAACACCTCGGAATAAAACTCAACTTTATTTACACACATTTCTAGTAACACTGCTTATTATTAAGTCTTCTTAGGTTCCTCTCTTTTTTGATTACTTGCATTGTTTGGTTTTGGCTTATATTTTCTGTGTTAGACGATTGTCTAGATAAAATTTTTTAAATACATTTTGACAAAAATGGTTCAACTCTCTAAGTATCAGGAAGGGAAACGTTTGACATACTCATGGAAAAAAACCCCAAACTTTTTCACAGGACATACTAGACATCATTGTATTAGAGATATAACTCTGATACTTGGTATTGGAGGAATGCTGTCAAATCAGGGTTCTTTTCTTTGATTTCCCCAAGAAATTATACTCAAATTTAAGCTACAAACTCTTGAAACATCTCACTATTCACAGTGGGATTTTGTTTGCATTTCATAGCTAAATTACATGAAATGTAATGTACCATCCATTCTTTCTCAGTGATTCTATATGGACCTGATTGCAAGAGCATCCAAAATGTGTGAGGTTGCTTCATCACACAGCTACATGGCTTTTCAACAGGAGTTTCTCTGCAATTATTGCTGTGCACAGAGGCAACTTACTAAGAGATGAGAGTTACAAAGTAATGTAAGTTTGAAAGGCAGAGTAACTTTGAGGATTATCTGGTCAACATCTTGCTCAAAGCAAGGCTCACTTCAAAGTTAGACCAGGCTTCTCAGGCCCTTGTCCAGTTGTGTTTTGTAGGTACATGGGATTGGTGACTCCACATCCACCCAAGGCAACCTGTTACAGTGCCAAATCTCTCTCTGTGAAAAATGTTTCCCTAATGTATAATCAGAATATTCTTTTTCCAGAGATGTGTCAGATGCCTCTCATCCTTTCACGGTGTGTCTCCAAGAAGAGTGTGGCTCTGTCTTCTTCCAAGTCTTCCATTGTACTGTTGAAAGACAGCAATAAATCATGCCTTAGCGTTCCTTTGGAAGACTGAACAAATTCAGTTCTTTCAGCATCTCCTCATATGCATTTGTTCCAACCCCCTCCTCATCTTAGTGGCTGTCCACTGGACGTGCTCCAGTTTGTCAAAGGCTCTCTGCAGCTTGAAAGCCTCAACTAGAAGCAGTTTTACAACTGCCAAGGAGAGGAGAACAAGCTCGGCTCTCAGCCTCCTTAGATTGTTTGTATTAGTACAGCCCAGCCCCTTCTGTATTTCTTCAGGGTGGTATTCCATCCCAGTTGCATTGCTTTGCATGTTCCATGAGATTCCTGCTGGGCCATTTCTCCAGCCTGCTGAGGTCTATCTTACTGACAGCTTTGCGCTGCAGTGTATCCATCGCTCTGAATACTCTCTGCCTGCCAGTTTGGTATCTGTCACTATGCCTATGCTGCTAACTTACTAGGGGTGTAGTTTCTCCCTTCATCCCTATTGTTAATGAAATATTCACTTCAGTACTGACTACACGTGAATGCTACTGCAACCTGGCTGAATTTGAACTGCTTATAAAAATCTGCTGAGACTAGCAGTCCAATCATTTTGCATCCACCTCATAGTTCATCTGGGCAGCCCATAGCTCACTTCACTGTGATTAATAAAATAGGTCTCCCTATGATTTTAGTGTCTTTCTGATTCTTCTGTCTTTGGCAAAAGTCACATCAACAAAATGCAAGAAAAACTGAGCTTACAGTATGGGAAGATAGGCTGAGGAGAAAATAAAGGTGGTCTCAGCGAAGAACAGAATGGGGACAGTGAAGAAATCTGATAGGTCTGATAAGGTGGAAACTTGAATCTCTGGTGAGGTGCAGTAGCAGACTGTTGTGAGCTGTCAGAACATGGATGAAGAAAAGAGGGAGTACTCTAGCAGTAGAAAATAGATCATATATAAGTTTTTGGAAGAGTTTGGAGTGGATTAGAAAAGCAAGCTGAAGGAGAACCTCCAGAAGTCTGAGCTGGAGAAAAATTGTGGAATTTAAAGGTTCTCAGAGAATGAGACTTAAACTGGGGGTGGACTATAAACATGACTGAAACAGATAAAGTACATGTTGCAAAACATGGAGAAAGAAAAAGGCTGACAGGGAGAAACAGGAAATATGAAGCTGGCCCTATGTAGAACAATCTTCCTCCCAACAGAAATGTGAACTCTTGAATTTTGTTCCTGGCCGTTACAGATTTACCCAGAAAATAATGGATTAGCCCAGTTGTTGGTTCATTAATGACCCAAGTAGCAGATGCTGATGCTGTAGATATAAGCTTCCATCACTCCTGAAACATCAGCTGCCACTCAGAAGGACTGATTTGATTTTGATTAAGTTCTTTAAAGCCTTGATATTTCTCATGCATGTGGAGAAAATAAAGTTACATCAGTAAGATCGTAACCTTCGCAGCCTTCCCAAAGCTGAAACATATCAGAACTAAATTTTTGTGCATAGGTCTTTCCCTCTCTCTGCCTAATGTCTAAACATATGAAATGAAGATACTGCTGCTTTACCATACAGGACCTCTATGAGCAAACATTTACTGGTGTCTCTGAGGGACCCATCTGTAATACTGAAGAGTGCCCTTGAAAATCACACGTGAAAAATAGACAAGACTCTTTTCAGAGCAGGCTTGAATAAGAAAGAAGACACGAGGCAACATATGAGTAAGGGTGGAAAGAATCAAAATATTGAGTAGGTGCTCAGTCACTGAGTATGGTTTTGGAAACTAGCATCGGTATTACTAAATAGAGTATCTGAAATGGAAAAAAAATTGTTTACAAGCTTGTTAAACGTACATACCCAGAATATTTCTCAGAAGGAATAGAGCATCAATATATTTGCACTTCAGTCCTTATATGGAATTGTATGTTCAGCTACCTAGCATTTGTTTATTTCATAGGTAGATAAGGGATGACTGCACAGAGTCAAGGAGTTAATTTTCTTCTGACATGAACCTCAGATATGACCCTCAGCTCATTGTATTCTTTATTTAAGGTGAAGGATTTTGCTGGTCTTATTTCAGCAAAGCACTGAAGAGAGATGCATTGTGCTACAAAAATCAGTACCTAATCAAATGTTAAATGCTGTCTGTACCCCCTGTGCCCCCTTTTTTCCCCCAGAAGCATTTAAGAGAACTACTTAGGCCAAAGACTGCCTTTTCAAGAAGATCTAAAACAACTCTGTATGGCTAGCACCAGCTTCTCTAGTATCTTTTAAATGGCAGCTTTAGGTATTAATAGTTTCAAGTTGTTTTCATGTATGACCCATTTTCTGACTCATAAATGGCTTGGTGCCTCTCTCTCTAATTCACTTTATTGTCAACAAATGTGGAGCTGTCTGGAAATGACAAGCAACCTGAAAGCTGCATTGGCTAAGAGACTGGCCCCAATTTTGTGTGTGGTCCTTCCAGGTTTCTCCAGAACTAAAAATCGGAAGAGTGAAATGATTTGTGTTGTTTATTACAGGGGAGATGTGGTAATAAATAAGTGAGAATAGGACTCCAAGACCACTCCTTCATGAATTCTGATGAGAACCATATTTAAGTCATGTAGCAGCCTAAAATGGATTGAGTCTGGAGGTGGTCTTTTTTAGGGTCAATTTATTACCATATTACTTGGGCAAATTCTCCTTGTCCTGGAGAAATTCCTCAGATATGGATCTGTCAACTACTTGATCCTTTTCTGATGGCATCAAGGAGCAAATTTTAAAAAATAACAACAAGATCTCTGTCCTATGGCCAGTCCTGAATCCCAGGTTCAAAATCAGAGCTTTCTTTGCAACTTTAACTAAGTGTGAGAGATATTCAAAACTGGTTTTGTGAGAACTGAGGCTCCTTCAAAAGTGTAATGCTAGACATAAGTTTATCTAACTAAAATATGCTAAGTAGAAATAAAAAAGGAAATATATATCTAATGAAAATGTGCTTAAATAAATCTAAAATCATTAGCTTTTTAGTGAACCTCAGTCATCGCAGCATAGTGAAGGAATAGAGGTTTCATTTACTCCATGCTGTGAATCATTACTTGGGAATCAGAAATGTTCAGAACTGTTATTTCTGCAACTGGGAAATGACTGGTGCATGCTGTCCAATTTGGGAGTTTTTGTCTGTGTTAGGTGGTACTGTAAAGCAGTCACGGGGAACAATTAATTGAAGAGCTACTTCTGTTCCTTTGATTTCCATTTTGATACTTTTAGCCCTTTCAAGCTATTTTCTTTGTTTGTTTAATCCTTGGGTGTTCTGAAGGGATGAGGTGCTGTTTCTACTATTAGACATGTTCACAGCTGCTGTATAGAAGGAATGAGTCCTGTAGAAGATGATGTAGAAAACATTAATTTGTCCCTGCAGTCAGAGATCCAGAGGTAGGTTTGAAATTCAGTACAGATTCAGACACTCAGATGATCAGATATTAATTCTCATATTGTTAATTCCACTCAGGATGAGACTTCAGTTATCCCCCCACTAGAGTCATTACTATTATTTTGCATAGATACAATCTATAAGCCCATTTCAGCTGTATTTTTGACCAAATGAATTTATAATGATGAGAGCATGTATAACAAAAGGTTGAACTATTGTGATCCATTGATTTAGCAAGGCTATCTTATTACTCCTTGTAGTTACTACAGAGTATTTTTGAGGAGAATTGACGGATTTTAAGGGAGAAATAAAATACTGCATTAGGAATCTTGCCGCTGAACTCGAAATTGCCATTTGCAGAGGGATGGAATCCTGTGTCTTTTTTTCATCTCCTGTCTCACTAGCATGTGCAGCAGCAAGCCTTCTCTTTTGCACCATGCTGCTGAGCTGGGTGTACTTACCTTTCAAAGCCTACTGCTGTGGGTACACTTGCACTGTTCAATTCCTATGGGATGTGTGCTCCTGAGGGTGGAGCTGGAAAGGAGCTGAGCTGTTGAGTGGGAATGCAAATGGTTCTCCTGCAAGGTTATCAGGGTTATCAGTAAGTGAAAACAGGAATTAGGAATATGTCTCATGTAGCAGTTCCCATTCTTATTTGCAGAGCAGTGTTGACACTGGAGAAAGAAGAAATACTAAAGATATTTTCATTCAGAATTTCTGCACTGTTGGCTTATCTTTCCAACATAATGTCATTGAAGCTGGTTTTGGATTTTGGATTTGGGAACAGACAGATACTGGTTAGAATTCTTTAGCTTTGTGATCTGCAAATCTGTATAAATATGTATGTGAAATCAGGTGACTATGGTTCCAAGCTTGAATATCTAATACCACGTGCTTGAATTAAAAAGTAAATAACTGAGGTGCTAGATGGAAACATGAAGAAAGTACAATTTTAGAACTGTTACTGATAAAATATTTTTATTAAGGTTAGAATAAAATTAAAGCTAACCCAGAAGTAAACCAAAGAACAGAGGCTTATGGGCAATAATTGAAATATCTTCCTGTTTGTCTTATAGAATGCTTTTGATATCACAGAATAATCAAGGTTGCAAGAGACCTTCAAGATCATCTCATCCAACCACCAACCTAGCACCACCACAATCACCCCTAAACCATATCCACAAGTGCCACATCCAGACATCACTTCAACACTTGAGACAGTGATTCCACCACTTCCTTGGGCAACTTATTTCAATGCTAACCACCCTTTCAGTGAACTTTTTCTTCTAATATCTAATCTGAACTTTCCCTGACACAACCTAAGGCTGTTTCCTCTTCTCCTTCCACTGCATGGCGCAAGAAACTGTTCCCCTCTTCACTAAAACCTCCTTTCAGGTAATTGTAGAGAGTCTTCTCAAACCAAACAACCCCAGCTCCCTCAGCTGCTCCTCATAAGACTTATGCTCCAGACTCTTTTCCAGCTTTGTTGTCCTTCCTTGGACTCACTCCAGCACCTCAATGTCCTTTTTGAAGTAAGTGGCCCAGAACTGGACACACAATTTGAGATGTGGCCTCACCAGTGCTGAGTAAGTGAATGAGGCCTGCTGGCCACAGTGTTTCCAATACAAGCCAAGATGCCACTGGCCTTCTTGGCCTCCTTCTTTGACCACTGCTGGCTCATGTTCAGCCAGCTGTCAGCCAGCACCCCCAAGTCCCTGTCTGCTAAGCAGCTCTCAGGCCACTCTTCCCCGAGTCTGTAATGATGCTTGGGACTGTTGCAACCCAAGTGCAGGACCTGGAGCTTCGCCTTACGCAGATATACTATTGAATATATGGACTATTTGAAAATCAAGCATTAATTTTGGCCATATTTATACCACAGTAAGCCTAGATGAGAACCTGGTGTTTTCTTCTAGCTTGCTTCTAACCCTTCCCAGAGCAGAGGTGAGGGATGCACTGCCATCAGCTGCCAGCCTCAGCTCCACAGAGTTGCTGCTTTCCAGGTGAGGCTTGGACTGGACCATGGTGGGTTGATAGGTTTGCTGTGCCAAGCTTAGTGCAGTGTCCACTTCCAGCATTCAGCTGTATGCAACAGAGAAAGCTTTGGCTAGAAATGTGTAAATAAATGGTCTTTTTGCAGAAGTTAGCCATTAAAGAGTATTATGCAATAAATGGGAGTTGAAACCTGGGTGGATATTTTTCCTTTCACTTGTGAGAAGCATGCATATCTGGAAAATAAATATTCAGCAGGAGTTCCTTGTGTCTAGTAGATTGGTTTTAAGGGTCTCCCATGTGAAATTTTTAAATGTCATGACAGGAGTGCACCTGTTGTGTCCAGAATACTGTACATTTAATTCTGAATTAAAGTCTCTCTCTAATATACTTTTTCCTTCCTGTGTAATTTAAAGACCAGGGAGCAATTACAGTCTACCAACAATAAAAAGTGAGAAGATTAATGAGGTGGTGCTTCTGAAGCACTTGAACTTATTCTCTGTTGCTGTGAGGAATAAGAAATTACACAAATAGATGACATGGATTTGCCAAAACAAAATACGACTTCTTAGTGTCTTGAAGCAAAATTATCACCAACATAAAAGGCAAGTGGATATATTTCTCACAGACCTAATTTCTCATGCACTGTTGCATAAGTTATCCAAAATATATGTCAAAAAGCAGTGTTGCAAACATACGTTATGTGCAGTTGGCTACATCAATGTATTTTCTGCCTTTCATGAGCCATGTTCTCTTTGCTTACTATTGATTGCATAGTCAACGTATTCAAATTTGTCTGTGAACGTTATATGAATAAATAATTGAACTACTTTGGGATAATTTAGATAATTTGGATATGTAAAACTTACTATTTACTGTTTGGTGAGTACTGGTGACTGAGTTCCCCTGCACATGGAGAAAGATCTTTATTCTACAAGGAGGAAAGAGGATACAGAGGAATGAGGAACAGAACCCAGTCCAGTTTTTCAATCTGATATTTTAATACTTTATTCTGTTGTAATGTAACCATTAGTCTGATCAACTGAAAGATGTCACTGAAGAAGTTTTTCTTTCTCCTGTCACATTTCTGGTCACAATTCATGTGGCTGGATTAGTAAACTAGTGGGGCCACACAATTGGGTTCCTTCTTTCTTCACCCTGCATTTTCTGGCCTCCTCCCCTATCTCAGGTCTTGTGACTTTGTGTTGAATAGTGTTAGTTTGCTACTCAGGGCCTCAATGTCTGTAGTCAGACATAAATGGAGTGCAAGACTGCCTGTTTGGCAGCAGTTTACAGTTTCTACTTTTTGGACATAAAGAAAAATGGCAGCCTTTGTAGCCTTTAACACTAAATTTTCAGAAGTGATGTCTAAGACTTAGAGAGATGCTGAATACTTACTGCTGTCCTTGGGGAATGAGAGTGTTGTAGGATCTAAGAAATTTTGAAAATCAGTTTGGTGGGGGTGTCTCAAATCATAGTCTCTATATAACAATCAGTTTGGGTTCTATTTTTTACCATTTCTTACATGGTTGTGAACTCCCCATCCCTGAAGGTGTTCAAAACCAGGCTGGACAGGGCTCTGAACAACCTGGGCTAGTAGCAAGTTTCCCTTCCCATGGCAGGGAAGTTGGAGCTAGATGATCTTTAAGGTCCCTTCTCCAGTCATTCTACGATTCTATGATATTTCTAGCTTATGTAATTTTCAGTTTCTGGAGATCCTCTATGACAAATGTAATAGATCAGCCATATTTCATGTCACTGTACGTCAACAGGGTCTGACCTTATAAAGCTAGAACACAACTAAGAAGTAGGCCACATGGTATTGACAGACTCCACTGTTGTGTTTCTAACTGTAGCATGTTTATTTCCTGGTTCCCTGTTTATGAATATTCACAGAATGAATTGGCATGCAAAGTTAAATTCAGCACTTTCCATAGGACAAGTATAAGTCAAGTACTTCACTGGAGCAGTGTTTCCCCACAAACGACCAAGATTTTGGGAGACATCTTATTTCTGTGTATCCATCTTGCTTCCATTTTGACTGAAAGGACAAACTAAAGCATGCCACTGTAAGGTCTCCATTTGCTCTCCTAGGGTCCAGACTGCTCAAGACTGAAACTTTGCAGAATTCGTTAGTAATTTCTATTAACAGCAGAAGGGAAGTATATAACAGCTACAGAAAACAGGTATCCTGTTAGCCTGACAGAACTTGAGTGCTGTGACCACTTTCAGCAGCCCACCCTCACAGGTGAAATGCATTCCTTGTATGCAGTGACTAGTCCCATACTGGTGCAGTATGACGTGTTTTCAGACTGGCTATTTGTTTGCCTTCTGTCATGCTTTTTTAACCCGCCCTTTGATCGGTTAAACTTGGCCATGGGCTTTTTCCCTGTCTGTTGCACTTGTTATACTTTCAAGAATATGACTTTCAAGTCATGTTTGAATTTCTGGGATGCATATTCCTCGTACATGGGGATCAGCTTGGAGTGGTACCTCTGTCTTTTCAGCTGTCAATCAAGCATTGTAGTACAACGTGCAGTGTAGCAGTCTTGGACTGGCCTTCTGCTGCTGCTGATATTGCTGTGCAGTCATGGCCTGCGTGGAAATTAATCTGCTTGTTTTCAGGGGATTGTGTGTGTTCCATATAATGATAGAATTATAGAATATCGTGGGTTAGAAGGGACCCAAAAGGATCACTGCAGTCCAACTCCTGGCCCTGCACGGGACAACCTGAAGAATCACACCATGTGCTTAAGAGCACTGTCCAAATGCTTCTTGAATTCTGACAGGCTTGGTGCCATGACCACTTCCATGGGGAGCCTGTTCCAGTGCCCAGCCACCTTCTGAGTCCAGAGCCTTTTCTTAAAATCTAACCTAAATCTCCCCAGACTCATCTTCATGCCGTTTCCTCAGGTCCTGTCAATGGTCACCAGAGAGATCAGTGTCTGCCCCTCTGCTTCCCCTCATGAGAAAGCTGTAGACTGCAATGAGATCTCCCCTCAGTCTCCTCTTCTCCAGGTTCACTCAGACTCAGGTCTGTTCACTTGGAACAGACCAAGTGACCTCAGCCACTCCTCATTTGGCTTCCCCTCAAGGCCCTTCACCATCTTTCTAGCGCTCATTTGGACACTTTCTAAGAGCTTTATATCCTTCTTGTGTTATGGCACCCAAAACTGCACACAGTATTCAAGGTGAGGCCACACCAGTGCAGGACAATCCCCTCCCTCGCCCAGCTGGAGATGCTTTGCCTGATGCCCCCCAGGACACGGTTGGCCCTCCTGGCT